>LR738713.1:559180124-559225730 GCA_902687465.1 Secale cereale | reverse complement strand
GGGCCCCCCCCCCCCCCCCCCCCCCTCGTGGACAGGGTGTGGGCCCCCTGGCGTAGATATTTCCGCAGGTATTTTTTATATTTTCCAAAATATTTTTTCAGGTCATTCTGAGAACTTTTTATTTCTACACAAAAACAACCTCATGGCAATTCTGCTGAAAACAGCGTTAGTCCGGGTTTCAAATCATGCAAGTTAGAGTCCAAAACAAGAGCAAAAGGGATTGGAAAAGTAGATACGTTGGAGACGTATCAAGGAACCACTACTGATCGTCTGGAAACGTCACGTACATACGTCCACGTTCATCATCGAACTCCCACCTGAGTTCCTGGCCATCAACTAAATCGTACTCGGTTGTACCTGCACATGTGTTGGTAGTAAGATGTGAGTCACGGGTACTCAGTAATCCCATTCCCGGGTATCAAAAGTATCAAAGCTTTGGGTAAGGAGCAAGTGTATAAGTGGGCTGCTGCAAGCGCTAAACGTAGATGAGGTGGCTAGCTTACGAATCATCGGAGCGACAAGAGAAGTGAAAGCCATCGGTCGTGAACTAAGTCATGATCACTGGATGATCCTGTCTACCTACAAGTCATCCATAACCCAACCGTGTTCTCTTCCCGAACTCCCTCGAAAAGAGACCATCACGACTACTGATACGTCTCCAACGTATCTATAATTTTTTATTGTTCCATGCTATTATTTATGATGTTTTGGATGTTTAATGGGCTTTGTTATACACTTTTATATTATTTTTGGGACTAACCTATTAACCCAAAGGCCCAGTCCAGATTGCTATTTTTTGCCTATTTCCGGGTTATACAGAAAAGGAATATCAAACGGAGTCCAAACGGAATGAAACCTTCGGGAGAGATATTTTTGGAGCGATATCTGAAGGAAATTTGCCCTAGAGGCAATAATAAAGATGTTATTTGTATTTCCTTGTATCATGATAAATGTCTTTTATTCATGCTAGAATTGTATTAACCGGAAACTTAGTACATGTGTGAATACATAGACAAAACAGTATGTCCCTAGTATGCCTCTACTAGACTAGCTCATTGATCAAAGATGGCTATGTTTTGTGGCCATAGACATGAGTTGTCATTTGATCAACGGGATCACATCATTAGGAGAATGATGTGATGGACTAGACCCATCCGTTAGCTTAGCACTTTGATCGTTTAAGTTTTACTGCTATTGCTTTCTTCATGACTTATACTTGTTCCTATGACTATGAGATTATGCAACTCCCGAATACCGTAGGAACACCTTTTGTGCTATCAAACGTCACAACGTAACTGGGTGATCATAAAGATGCTCTACAGGTGCCTCCGAAAGTATTCGTAGTGTTGGCATAGATCAAAAATAGGATTTGTCACTCCGAGTGTCGAAGAGGTATCTCTAGGCCCTCTCTGTAATGCACATCATAATAAGCCTTGCAAGCAAATGACTAATGAGTTAGTCACGAGATAATGTATTACGGAATGAGTAAAGAGACTTGCCGGTAATGAGATTGAACTAGGTATAGAGATACCGACGATCAAATCTCGGGCAAGTAACATACCGATGACAAAAGGAACACCGTATGTTGTTATGCGGTTTGACCGATAAAGATCTTCGTAGAATATGTAGGAACCAATATGAGCATCCAGGTTCCTCTATTGGTTATTGACCGAAGATGAGTCTCGGTCATGTCTACATAGTTCTCGAACCCGGGTCCGCATGCTTAATGTTTGATGACGATTGGTATTATGAGTTTATGAGTTTTTATGTACTGAAGGTAGTTTGGAGTCCCGGATGAGATCACGGACATGACGATGAGTCTCGGAATGTCTGAGACGTAAAGATTGATATATTGGACGACTACATTCGGACACCTGAAGTGTTCCGTAAAGTTTCGGAATTAACCGGAGTACCGGGGGGTTACCGGAACCCCTTGGGGAAGCTATGGGCCTTAATGGGCCATAGGAGAAAGAGAGAAGGAGGGCCAGGGCTGGGCCGCGCGCCCCCCACCCCTTGGTCCGAATTGGACAAGGAAGGAGGGGGGCCGGTGCCCCATTCCTTCTCCTTCCCCCTCTCCTTCCTTCCCCCCTTCTCCTCCTTGGTGGACTCCTACTAGGAATAGAATTGCAATACTATTCCTAGTAGGATTGCCTCTCCTGGCGCGCCATAGAGGGCCGGCCGGCCTCCCCCTTGCATCTTTATATACGGGGGCAGGGGGCACCCTAGAACACACAAGTTGATCAGTTGATCTCTCCCAACCGTGTGCGGTGCCCCCCTCCACAGTAACACACCTCGGTCATATTGTTGCAGCGCTTAGGCGAAGCCCTGCGACGGTAACTTCATCATATTCGTCACCACGCCGTCGTGCTGACGAAACTCTCCCGTGAAGCTCAACTGGATCAAGAGCTCACGGGACGTCATCAAGCTAAACATGTGCTGAACGCGGAGGTGCCGTACGTTCGGTACTTGATTGGTTGGATCGCGAAGAAGTTCGACTACATCAACCGCGTCACTAGACGCTTCCGCTCCCGGTCTACGAAGGTACGTAGACACACTCTCCGTCTCGTAGCTATGCATCTAGTAGATAGATCTTGCATGATCGTAGGAAATTTTTGAAAATACTACGTTCCCCAACAGTGGCATCATGAGCCACGTCTATGCGTATATGATATGCACGAGTAGAACACAATGAGTTGTGGGCGATACTAGTCATACTGCTTACCAGCATGTCATACTTTGCTTCGGCGGTATTGTGAGATGAAGTGGCCCGGACAGACATTACGCGTACGGTTACGCGAGACTGGTTTCACCATTATGATCACTCGTTTCTTAAAGGTGACTGGCGGGTGTCTGTCTCTCTCACTTTAGCTGAATCAAGTGTGACTACGCCCGGTCCTTGTGATGGTTAAAACAGCACATACTTGACGAAACATCGTTGTGGTTTTGTATGCGTAGGTAATAACGGTTCCTGCTAAGCCCGTAGCAGCCACGTAAAACCTGCAACAACAAAGTAGAGGACGTCTAACTTATTTATGCAGGGCATGTTGTGATGTGATATGGTCAAGACATGATGAGTGATACGGTTTTGTATGAGATGATCATATTTTGCAATGTTATCGGCAACTGGCAGGAGCCATATGGTTGTCGCTTTATTGTATGAAATGCAATCGCCATGTAACTGCTTTACTTTATCACTAAGCGGTAGCGATAGTCGTAGAAGCAATAGTTGGCGAGACGACAACGATGCTACTATGGAGATCAAGGTGTCGCGCCGGTGACGAAGGTGATCATGACGGTGCTTTCAAGATAGAGATCAAAAGCACAAGATGATGATGGCCATATCATGTCACATATTTTGATTGCATGTGATGTTTATCTTGTTATGCTTCTTATTTTGCTTAGTACGGCGGTAGCTTTATAAGATGATCCCTTACAAAATTTCAAGGTATAAGTGTTTTCCCTGAGTATGCACCGTTGCGAAAGTTCATCGTGCCGAGACACCACGTGATGATCGGGTGTGATAAGCTCTACGTTCAAATACAACGGGTGTAAGCCAGTTTTACACACGCAGAATACTCGGGTTAAACTTGACGAGCCTAGCATATGCAGATATGGCCTCGGAACACTGGAGACCGAAAGGTCGAGCGTGAATCATATAGTAGATATGATCAACATAAGATGTTCACCATTGAAACTACTCCATCTCACGTGATGATCGGACATGGTTTAGTTGATTTGGATCACGTAATCATTTAGATGACCGAAGGGATGTCTATCTAAGTGGGAGTTCTTTAAGTAATATGATTAATTGAACTTTAATTCATCATGAACTTAGTCCTGATAGTTTTTGCATATCTATGTTGTTGTAGATCAATGGCCCGTGCTACCACTCCTTTGAATTTTAATGCATTCCTAGAGAAAGCTAAGTTGAAAGATGATGGTAGCAATTACACGGACTGGGTCCGTAACTTGAGGATTATCCTCATTGCTGCACAGAAGAATTATGTCCTTGAAGCACTGCTAGGTGACAAGCCCCCTCCCGCTAATGTAGACGCTTTGAACGTCTGGCAGACGCGGATTGATGACTACACGATAGTTCAGTGTGCCATGCTTTACGGCTTAGAACCGGGACTTCAACGACGTTTTGAACGTCATGGACCATATGAGATGTTCCAGGAGTTGAAGTTAATATTTCAAGAAAATGCCCGGATTGAGAAATATGAGATTTCCAATAAGTTCTACAGCTGCAAAATGGAGGAGAATAGTCCTATCAGTGAACACTTGCTCAGAATGTCTGAGTACTACAATCATATGACTCAACTTGGTTGCAAAGTTGACGAGGATAGTGTTATTGATAGAGTTCTTCAATCACTACCACCAAGCTATAAAGGCTTCGTGATGAACTATAATATGCAAGGGATGCAGAAGACAATTCCCGAGCTGTTCGCTATGCTCAAAGGTGCGGAGGTAGAAATCAAAAAGGAGCATCAAGTGTTGATGGTTAACAAGACCACCAGTTTCAAGAAAAAGGGCAAGGTAAAGAAGGGGAACTTCAAGAAGAATAGCAAGACAGTTGCTACTCCCACGAAGAAACCCAAGTCTGGAGCCAAGCCTGAAACTGAGTGCTTCTACTGTAAGGGGACTGGACACTGGAAGCGGAACTGCCCCAAGTATTTGGTGGATAAGAAGGATGGCAAGGTGAACAAAGGTATATGTGATATACATGTTATTCATGTGTACCTTACTAATGCTCGTAGTAGTACCTGGGTATTTGATACCGGTTCAGTTGCTAATATTTGTAAGTCGAAACAGGGACTAAGGATTAAACGAAGATTGGCTAAGGACGAGGTGACAATGCGCGTGGGAAATGGTTCCAAAGTTGATGTGATCGCTGTCAGCACGCTACCTCTACATCTACCTTCGGGATTAGTTTTAGACCTAAATAATTGTTATTTGGTGCCAGCGTTGAGCATGAACATTATATCTGGATCTTGTTTGTTGCGAGACGGTTTTTCATTTAAATCAGAGAATAATGGTTGTTCTATTTTTATGAATAAAATCTTTTATGGTCATGCACCCTTGAAGAGTGGTCTATTCTTGTTGGATCTCGATTGTAGTGATACACATATTCATAATATTGAAGTCAAAAGATGTAAGGTAAATAATGATAGTGCAACCTATTTGTGGCACTGCCGTTTAGGTCATATTGGTGTAAAGCGCATGAAGAAACTCCATAGTGATGGACTTTTGGAATCACTTGATTATGAATCACTTGGTGCTTGCGAACCATGCCTCATGGGCAAGATGACTAAAACTCCGTTCTCCGGAACTGTGGAGCGAGCAACAAATTTGTTGGAAATCATACATACTGATGTATGCGGACCAATGAGTGTTGAAGCTCGCGGTGGGTATCGTTATTTTCTGACCTTCACTGTTGATTTGAGCAGATATGGGTATATCTACTTAACGAAGCACAAGTCTGAAACATTTGAAAAGTTCAAAGAATTTCAGAGTGAAGTAGAGAATCATCGTAACAAGAAAATAAAGTTTCTGCGATCTGATCGTGGAGGTGAATATTTGAGTTACGAGTTTGGTCTTCATTTGAAACAATGTGGAATAGTTTCACAACTCACGCCACCCGGAACACCACAGCATAATGGTGTGTCCGAACGTCGTAACCGTACTTTATTGGATATGGTGCGATCTATGATGTCTCTTACCGATTTACCACTATCGTTTTGGGGTTATGCTTTAGAGACAACTGCATTCACGTTAAATAGGGCACCATCTAAATCCGTTGAGACGACACCTTATGAACTATGGTTTGGCAAGAAACCAAAGTTGTCGTTTCTTAAAGTTTGGGGTTGCGATGCTTACGTGAAAAAGCTTCAACTTGATAAGCTCGAACCCAAGTCGAAGAAATGTGTCTTCATAGGATACCCAAAAGAGACTGTTGGGTACACCTTCTACCATAGATCTGAAGGCAAGATATTTGTTGCTAAGAATGGATCCTTTCTAGAGAAGGAGTTTCTCTCGAAAGAAGTGAGTGGGAGGAAAGTAGAACTTGATGAGGTAACTGTACCTTCTCCCGAATTAGAAAGTGGAACGTCATAGAAACTAGTTCCGGTGATTCCTACACCAATTAATGAGGAAGCTAATGATGATGATCATGAAAATTCAGATCAAGTTTCTGCTGAACGTCGTAGATCAACCAGAGTACGTTCCGCACCAGAGTGGTACGGCAACCCAGTTCTGGAAGTCATGTTACTAGACCATGATGAACCTACGAACTATGAGGAAGCGATGATGATCCTAGATTCCGCAACGTGGCTTGAGGCCATGAAATCTGAGATGGGATCCATGTATGAGAACAAAGTGTGGACTTTGGTTGACTTGCCCGATGATCGACAAGCCATCAAAAATAAATGGATCTTCAAGAGGAAGACCGACGCAAACGGTAATGTTACTGTTTACAAAGCTCGACTTGTTGCGAAAGGGTTTCGACAAGTTCAAGGAGTTGACTACGATGATACTTTCTCACCTGTATCGATGCTTAAGTCTGTCCGAATCATGTTAGCAATTGCCGCATTTTATGATTATGAAATCTGGCAAATGGATGTCAAAACTGCATTCAAGCTCCAGCAATCCATCTATGGACTGGTGCTAGCATCTCAGAGTTGGAATATACGCTTTGATGAGGTGATCAAAGCATATGCTTTTATACAGACTTTTGGAGAAGCCTGTATTTACAAGAAAGTGAGTGGGAGCTCTGTAGCATTTCTGATATTATATGTGGATGACATATTGTTGATTGGAAATGATATAGAATTTCTGGATAGCATAAAAGGATACTTGAATAAGATTTTTCAATGAAAGACCTCGGAGAAGCTGCTTACATATTAGGCATCAAGATCTATAGAGATAGATCAAGACGCTTAATTGGACTTTCACAAAGCACATACCTTGATAAAGTTTTGAAGAAGTTCAAAATGGATCAGTCAAAGAAAGGGTTCTTTCCTGTGTTACAAGGTGTGAAGTTGAGTAAGACTCAATGCCCGACCACTGCAGAAGATAGAGAGAAAATGAAAGTAATTCCCTATGACTCAGCCATAGGATCTATCATGTATGCAATGCTGTGTACCAGACCTGATGTGTGACTTGCTATAAGTCTAGCAGGGAGGTACCAAAGTAATCCAGGAGTGGATCACTGGACAGCGGTCAAGAACATCCTGAAATACCTGAAAAGGACAAAGGATATGTTTCTCGTGTATGGAGGTGACAAAGAGCTCGTCGTAAACGGTTACGTCGATTCCAGCTTTGACACTGATCCGGATGACTCTAAGTCACAAACTGGATATGTATTTTTATTAAACGGTGGAGGTGTTAGTTGGTGCAGTTCCAAGCAGAGCGTCGTGGCAGGATCTACGTGTGAAGCGGAATACATAGCTGCTTTGGAAGCAGCAAATGAAGGAGTCTGGATGAAGGAGTTCATATCCGATCTAGGCGTAATACCTAGTGCATCGGGTCCAATGAAAATCTTTTGTGACAACACTGGAGCAATAGCCTTGGCGAAGGAATCCAGGTTTCACAAGAGAACAAAGCACATCAAAAGACGCTTCAATTCCATCCGCGATCTAGTCAAGGAGGGAGACATAGAGATTTGCAAGATACATACGGATCTGAATGTTGCAGACTCATTGACTAAGCCTCTTCCGCGGGCAAAACATGATCATCACCAGGACTCCATGGGTGTGAGGATCATTACTTTGTAATCTAGATTATTGACTCTAGTTCAAGTGGGAGACTGAAGGAAATATGCCCTAGAGGCAATAATAAAGATGTTATTTGTATTTCCTTATATCATGATAAATGTCTTTTATTCATGCTAGAATTGTATTAACCGGAAACTTAGTACATGTGTGAATACATGGACAAAACAATATGTCCCTAGTATGCCTCTACTAGACTAGCTCATTGATCAAAGATGGCTATGTTTCCTGGCCATAGACATGAGTTGTCATTTGATCAACGGGATCACATCATTAGGAGAATGATGTGATGGACTAGACCCATCCGTTAGCTTAGCACTTTGATCGTTTAAGTTTTACTGCTATTGCTTTCTTCATGACTTATACATGTTCCTATGACTATGAGATTATGCAACTCCCGAATACCGTAGGAACACCTTGTGTGCTATCAAACGTCACAACGTAACTAGGTGATCATAAAGATGCTCTACAGGTGTCTCTGAAAGTATTCATGGTGTTGGCATAGATCAAGAATAGGATTTGTCACACCGAGTGTCGGAGAGGTATCTCTAGGCCCTCTCGGTAATGCACATCATAATAATCCTTGCAAGCAAATGACTAATGAGTTAGTCACGAGATAATGTATTACGGAACGAGTAAAGAGACTTGCCGGTAATGAGATTGAACTAGGTATAGAGATACCGACGATCGATTCTCGGGCAAGTAACATATCGATGACAAAAGGAACAACGTATGTTGTTATGCGGTTTGACCGATAAAGATCTTCGTAGAATATGTAGGAACCAATATGAGCATCCAGGTTCCACTATTGGTTATTGATCGGAGATGAGTCTCGGTCATGTCTACATAGTTCCCGAACCCGTAGGGTCCGCACGCTTAACGTTTGATGACGATTGGTATTATGAGTTTATGAGTTTTGATGTACTGAAGGTAGTTCGGAGTCCCGGATGAGATCACGGACATGACGAGGAGTCTTGGAATGTCCGAGATGTAAAGATTGATATATTGGACGACTATATTCGGACACCGGAAGTGTTCCGTAAAGTTTCGGAATTAACCCGAGTACCGGGGGGGGTTACCTGAACCCCGTGGGGAAGCTATGGGCCTTAAAGGGCCATATGAGAAAGAGAGAAGGAGGGCCAGGGCTGGGCCATGCGCCCCCCACCCCTTGGTTCGAATTGGACAAGGAAGGAGGGGGGCCAGCGCCCCTTTCCTTCTCCTTCACCCTCTCCTTCCTTCCCCCCTTCTCCTTCTTGGTGGACTCCTACTAGGAATAGGATTGCAATCCTATTCCTAGTAGGATTGCCTCTCCTGGCGCGCCATAGAGGGCCGGCCGGCCTCCCCCCTTGCTCCTTTATATACGGGGGCAGGGGGCACCCTAGAACACACAAGTTGATCAGTTGATCTCTCCCAACCATGTGCGGTGCCCCCTCCACAGTAACACACCTCGGTCATATCGTTGCAGCGCTTAGGCGAAGCCCTGCGACGGTAACTTCATCATATCCGTCACCACACCGTCGTGCTGACGAAACTCTCCCGTCAAGCTCAACTAGATCAAGAGCTCATGGGATGTCATCAAGCTGAACGTGTGCTATACGCGGAGGTTCCGTACGTTCGGTACTTGATCGGTTGGATCGCGAAGAAGTTCGACTACATCAACCGCGTCACTAGACGCTTCCGCTCCCGGTCTACGAGGGTATGTAGACACACTATCCCTCTCGTAGCTATGCATCTAGTAGATAGATCTTGCGTGATTGTAGGAAAATTTTGAAAATACTACGTTCCCCAACAATATCTTCACGGGAGACTTGAGAACCATGGAATAGGGCACATGTGGCATCCACGAGGGTGGGGGGCGCCCCCCCTACAGGGCGCGCCCCCTCCCTCGTGGGCCCCACGTTGGTCCCCCGATGCCCTCCTTCCTCCTATATATACCCATGTACCCCGAAAACATCAGAAGAGGAGAGAAAATCCTAATTCCACCGCCGCAACCTTCTGTTCCCGTGAGATCCCATCTTGGGGCCTGTTCCGGAGCTCCGCCGAAGGGGGGATCTACCACGGAGTGCTTCTACATCAACACCATAGTCTCACCATGAGTTGTGAGTAGTTTACCATAGACCTTCGGGTCCATAGTTAGTACCTAGATGGCTTCTTCTTTCTCTTTGGATCTCAATACCAAGTTCTCCACGGTCTTCGAGGAGATCTATTCGATGTAATCTCTTTTTGCGGTGTGTTTGTCGAGATCCGATGAATTGTGGGTTTACGATCAAGATTATCTATGATAAATAATTGGTTCTTTTTTGAATTCTTTTATGTATGATTATAATATCCTTGCAAGTCTCTCCGAATTATCGGTTTGGTTTGGCCTACTAGATCTATAGTTCTTGCAATGGGAGAAGTGCTTGGCTTTGGGTTCAATCATGCGGTGTCCTTTCCCAGTGACAGTAGGGGCAGCAAGGCACATATTGTATTGTTGCCATCGAGGATAAAAAGATGGGATTTATATCATATTTCTTGAGTTTATCCCTCTACATCATGTCGTCTTGCTTAAGGCGTTATTCTGTTCTTATGAACTTAATACTCTAGATGCATGCTGGATAGCGGTCGATGTGTGGAGTAATAGTAGTAGATGCAGAATCGTTTCGGTCTACTTGTCACGGACGTGATGCCTATATATAATGATCATTCCTAGATATTCTCATAAGTATTCGCTTTTCTATCAATTGCTCGACAATAATTCGTTCACCCATCATAGAATTCTGCTATCATGAGAGAATCCACTAGTGAAACCTATGGCCCCCCGGGTCTATTCTCAACATATCAATCTACAATCTACTTTACTTTTCCGTTTTTACTTTCTGTTCTTATATCCAAAAATACCAAAAATATCGAACTATCATATCTATTAGATCTCACTTTCATAAGTGACCGTAAAGGGATTGACAACCCCTTATCGCATTGGCTGCAAAGTTCTTATTTGTTTGTTCAGGTGCGAGGGACTCGCGCGTGGTCTCCTACTGGATTGATACCTTGGTTCTCAAAAACTGAGGGAAATACTTACGCTACTGTGTTGCTGTTGGGGAACGTAGTATTTTAAAATTTTCCTACGATCACGCAAGATCTATCTACCAGATGCATAGCAACGAGAGGGGAGAGTGAGTCTACGTACCCTCGTAGACCGAAAGCGGAAGCGTTAGAACAACGCGGTTGATGTAGTCGTACGTCTTCACGGCCCGACCGATCAAGCACCGAAACTACGGCACCTCCGAGTTCTAGCACACGTTCAGCTCGATGACGTCCCTCGAACTCCGATCCAGCCGAGTGTCGAGGGAGAGTTCCGTCAGCACAACGGCGTGGTGACGATCTTGATGTTCTACCATCGCAGGGCTTCGCCTAAGCATCGCTACAATATTTATCGAGGAGAACTATGGTGGAGGGGGGCATCGCACACGGCTAAGAGATCAAGAGATCAATTGTTGTGTCTAGAGGTGCCCCCCTGCCCCCGTATATAAAGGAGGGAGGGAGAGGCCGGCCCTAGAGGGGGCGCACCAAGTGTGGGGAGTCCTACTAGGACTCTCAAGTCCTAGTAGGATTCCCCTTTCCTTTCCGGAGTAGGAGAGAAGGAAAGAGGGGGAGAGGGAGAAGGAAAAGGGGGCTGCACCCCTTGTCCAATTCGGACCAGAAGGGGGGGTGCACGCCTCCTTCCTTTTGGCCTCTCTCCTCTATTCCCGTAACTCCCCGGTACTCCGAAAATACCCGAATCACTCGGAACCTTTCCGATGTCCGAATATAGTCGTCAAATATATCGATTTTTACGTCTCGACCATTTTGAGACTCCTCGTCATGTCCCCGATCTCATCCGGGACTCCGAACTCCTTCGGTACATCAAAACTCATAAACTCATAATAAAACTATCATCGAAACCTTAAGCGTGCGGACCCTACGGGTTCGAGAACTATGTAGACATGACCGAGACACGTCTCCGGTCAATAACCAATAGCGGAACCTGGATGCTCATATTGGCTCCCACATATTCTACGAAGATCTTTATCGGTCAAACCGCATAACAACATACATTGTTCCCTTTGTCATCGGTATGTTACATGCCCGAGATTCGATCGTCGGTATCTCAATACCTAGTTCAATCTCGTTACCAACAAATCTCTTTACTCGTTCCGTAATACATCATCCCGCAACTAACTCATTAGCTGCAATGCTTGCAAGGCTTATAGTGATGTGCATTACCGAGTGGGCCCAGAGATACCTCTCCGACAATCGGAGTGACAAATCCTAATCTCGAAATACGCCAACCCAACAAGTACCTTCGGAGACACCTGTAGAGTACCTTTATAATCACCCAGTTACGTTGTGACGTTTGGTAGCACACAAAGTGTTCCTCCGGTATTCGGGAGTTGCATAATCTCATAGTCATAGGAACATGTATAAGTCATGAAGAAAGCAATAGCAGTAAAACTTAAACGATCATAGTGCTAAGCTAACGGATGGGTCTTGTCCATCAGATCATTCTCCTAATGATGTGATCCCGTTGATCAAATGACAACTCATGTCTATGGCTAGAAAACATAACCATCTTTGATCAATGAGCTAGTCTAGTAGAGGCATACTAGGGACACTCTGTTTTGTCTATGTATTCACACATGTATTAAGTTTCCGGTTAATACAATTCTAGCATGAATAATAAACATTTATCATGATATAAGGAAATAAATAATAACTTTATTATTGCCTCTAGGGCATATTTCCTTCAGTCTCCCACTTGCACTAGAGTCAATAATCTAGTTCACATCGCCATGTGATTTAACACAGATAGTTCACATCGTCATGTGATTAACACCCAAAGGGTTTACTAGAGTCAATAATCTAGTTCACATCGCTATGTGATTAACACCCAAAGAGTACTAAGGTGTGATCATGTTTTGCTTCGTGAGAGAAGTTTAGTCAACGGGTCTGTCACATTCAGATCCGTATGTATTTCGCAAATGTCTATGTGTCTACAATGCTCTGCATGGAGCTACTCTAGCTAATTGCTCCCACTTTCAATACGCATCCAGATTGATACTTAGAGTCAGCTGGATTTAGTGTCAAAGCTTGCATCGGCGTAACCCTTTACGACGAACTCTTTATCACCTCCATAATCGAGAAACATTTCCTTAGTCATCCAGTTACTAAGGATAATTTTGACCGTTGTATAGTGATCTACTCCTGGATCACTATTGTACCCTCTTGACAAACTCATGGCAAGGTACACAACATGTTTGGTACACAGCATGGCATACTTTATAGAACATATGGCTGAGGCATAGGGAATGACTTTCATTCTCTCTATATTTTTCTGCCATGGTCTGGCTTTGAGTCTTACTCAACTTCACACCTTACAAGTCAGGTAAGAACTCCTTCTTTGGCTGATCCATTTTGAACTACTTCAAAATCATATCAAGGTATGTACTCATCGAAAGTCTTATCAAGCGTATTGATCTATCTCTATAGATCTTGATGCCCAATATGTAAGCAGCTTCACCAAGGCCTTTCTTTGAAAAACTCCTTCAAACACTCCTTTATGCTTTCTAGAAAATTCTACATCATTTCCGATCGACAATATGTCATTCACATATACTTATCAGAAAGGTTGTAGTGCTCCCACTCACTTCTTGTAAATACAGGCTTCACCGCAAGTCTGTATAAATCTATATGCTTTGATCAACTTATCAAAGCGTATATTCCAACTCCGAGATGCTTGCACCAGTCCATAGATGGATCGCTGGAGCTTGCACATTTTGTTAGCACCTTTAGGATTGACAAAACCTTCTGGTTGCATCATATACAAGTCTTCTTTAATAAATCCATTAAAGAATGCAGTTTTGTTATCCATTTGCCAGATTTCATAAAATGCGGCAATTGCTAACATGATTCGGACAGACTTAAGCATCGCTACGGGTGAGAAAGTCTCATCGTAGTCAACTCCTTGAACTTGTTGAAAAACTTTCGCAACAAGTCGAGCTTTGTAAACAGTAACATTACTGTCAGCGTCAGTCTTCCTATTGAAGATCCATTTATTTTCGATGGCTTGCCGACCATCGGGCAAGTCAACCAAAGTCCACACTTTGTTCTCATACATGGATCACATCTCAGATTTCATGGTCTCAAGCCATTTTGCGGAATCTGGGCTCATCATTGCTTCCTCATAGTTCGTAGGTTCATCATGGTCCAGTAACATGACTTCCAGAACCGGGTTGCCGTACCACTCTGGTGCGGAACGTACTCTGGTTGATCTACGAAGTTCAGCAGTAACTTGATCCGAAGTTTCATGATCATCATCATTAGCTTCCTCACTAATTGGTGTAGGAATCACTGGAACCAGTTTCTGTGATGTACTACTATCCAATTCGGGAGAAGGTACAATTACCTCATCAAGTTCCACTTTCCTCCCACTCACTTCTTTCGAGAGAAACTCATTCTCTAGAAAGGATCCACTCTTAGCAACAAAGACCTTGCCTTCGGATCTGTGATAGAAGGTGTACCCAACAGTTTCTTTTGGGTATCCTATGAAGATTTACTTCTCCGATTTGGGTTCGGGCATATCATGTTGAAACTTTTTCACATAAGCATCGCAGTCCCAAACTTAAAGAAATGACAGCTTAGGTTTCTCATCAAACCACAGTTCATACGGTGTCATCTCCACGGATTTAGATGGTGCCCTATTTAACGTGAATGTATCTGTCTCTAATGCATAACCCCAAAAGCGATAGTGGTAGATCGGTAAGAGACATCATCGATCGCACCATATCTAATAAAGTACGGTTATGACGTTCGGACACACCATTACACTATGGTGTTCCAGGTGGCGTGAGTAGTGAAACTATTTCACATTGTTTTTACTGAAGGCCAAACTCGCTAACTCAAATATTTTACCTCTACGATCATATCGTAGAAACTCTTATTTTCTTGTTACGATGATTCTCCACTTCACTCTGAAATTCTTTGAACTTTTCAAATGTTTTAGACTTGTGCTTCATTAAGTAGATATACCCATATCTGCTCAAATCATCAGTGAAGGTCAGAAAATACCGATACCCGCCGCGAGCTTCAACACTCATTGGTCCACATACATCTGTATGTATGATCTCCAACAAATCTGTTGCTCGCTCCATTGTTCCGGAGAACGGAGTTTTAGTCATCTTGCCCATGAGGCATGGTTCGCAAGCACCAAGTGATTCATAATCAAGTGATTCCAAAAGTCCATCACTATGGAGTTTCTTCATGCGCTTTACACCATTATGACCTAAATAGCAGTGCCACAAATAAGTTGCACTATCATTATTAACCTTACATCTTTTGGCTTCAATATTATGAATATGTGTATCACCACGATCGAGATCCAACAAACTATTTTCATTGGGTGTATGACCATCGAAGGTTTTATTCATGTAAACAGAATAACAATTATTCTATGACTTTAAATGAATAACCGTATTGCAACAAATATGATCAAATCATATTCATGCTCAACGCAAATGCCAAATAACATTTATTTATGTTTTACACTAATCCCGAAAGTATAGGGAGTGTGCGATGATGATCATATCAATCTTGGAACCACTTCCAACACACATCGTCACTTCACCTTTAACTAGTCTCTGTTCATTCTGCAATTCTCGTTTCGAGTTACTAATTTTAGCAACTGAACCGGTATCAAATACCCAGGGGTTGCTATGAACACTAGTAAAGTACACATCAATAATCTGTATATCAAAATATACCTTTGTTCACTTTGCCATCCTTCTTATCCGCCAAGTATTTAGGGCAGTTCCACTTCCAGTGACCATTTCCTTTGCAGTAGAAGCACTTAGTTTCAGGCTTGAGTTTTAGCTTTGGGTTTCTTCACGGGAGTGACAACTTGCTTGTCATTCTTCTTGAAGTTCCCCTTCTATCCCTTTGCCCTTTACTTGAAACAAGTGGTCTTGTTAACCATCAACACTTAATGCTTTTTCATGATTTCTACCTTCGCCGACTTCAGCATTGCGGAGAGCTCGGGAATTCCTTTCGTCATCCCTTGCATATTATAGTTCATCACGAAGTTCTACTAACTTTGTGATAGTGACTAGAGAACTTTGTCAATTACTATCTTATCTGGAAGATTAACTCCCACTTGATTCAAGTAATTGTAGTACCCAGACAATCTGAGCACATGCTCACTGGTTGAGCTATTCTCCTCCATCTTGTAGGCAAAGTATTGTCAGAAGTCTTATACCTCTCGACACGGGCATGAGTATGAAATACTAATTTCAACTCTTGGAACATCTTATATGATCTGTGGCGTTCAAAACGTTTTTGAAGTCCCGGTTCTAAGCCATAAAGCATGGTGCACTTAAACTATCAAGTAGTCATCATACCGAGCTTTTGTCAAAACGTTCATAACGTCTACATCTGCTCCTGCAATAGGTATGTCACCTAGCGGTGCATCAAGGACATAATTCTCTGTGCAGCAATGAGGATAATCCTCAGATCACGGAACAATTCCGCATCATTGCTACTAACATCTTTCAACTTAGTTTTCTCTAGGAACTTATAAAAAATAAACGGGGAGCAACATCGCGAGCTATTGATCTACAACATAGATATGCTAATACTACGAGGACTAAGTTCATGATAAATTAAAGTTCAATTTAATCATATTACTTAAGAACTCCCACTTAGATAGACATCCCTCTAGTCATCTAAATGATCACGTGATCCAAATCAACTACACCATGTCCGATCATCACGTGAGATGGAGTAGTTTCAATGGTGAACATCTTATGTTGATCATATCTACTATATGATTCACGCTCGACCTTTCGGTCTCCAGTGTTCCGAGGCCACATCTGCATATGCTAGGCTCGTCAAGTTTAACCCGAGTATTCTGCGTATGCAAAACTGGCTTACACCCGTTGTATTTGAACGTAGAGCTTATCACACCCGATCATCACGTGGTGTCTCGGCACGACGAACTTTCGCAACGGTGCATACTCAGGGAGAACACTTATACCTTGAAATTTAGTAAGGGATCATCTTATAATGCTACCGTCGAACTAAGAAAAATAAGAAGCATAATAAGATAAACATCACATGCAATCAAAATATGTGACATGATATGGCCATCATCGTCTTGTGCTTTTGATCTCCATCTCCAAAGCACCGTCATGATCACCTTCGTCACCGGCGCGACACCTTGATCTCCATCGTAGCATCGTTGTCGTCTCGCCAACTATTGCTTCTATGACTATCGCCACCGCTTAGTGATAAAGTAAAGCAATTACATGGCGATTGCATTTCATACAATAAAGCGACAACCATATGGCTCCTGCCAGTTGCCGATAACTTTACAAAACATGATCATTTCATACAAAACGGTATAACTCATCATGCCTTGACCATATCACATCACAACATGCCCTGAAAAAACAAGTTAGACGTCCTCTACTTTGTTGTTGCAAGTTTTACGTGGCTGCTACGGGCTTAGCAAGAACCGTTCTTACCTACGCATACAAAACCACAACGATATTTCGTCAAGTATGTGCTGTTTTAACCTTCACAAGGACCGGGCGTAGCCACACTTGATTCAACTAAAGTTGGAGAAACTGACACCCGCCAGCCACCTGTGTGCGAAGCACGTCGGTAGAACTAGTCTCGCGTAAGCGTACGCGTAATGTCGGTCCGGGCCGCTTCATCCAACAATACCGCCGAATCAAAGTATGACATGCTGGTAAGCAGTATGACTAGTATCGTCCACAACTCACTTGTGTTCTACTCGTGCATATCATCCTCGCATAGACCTGGCTCATGATGCCACTGTTGGGGAACGTAGTATTTTAAAATTTTCCTACGATCACGCAAGATCTATCTACCAGATGCATAGCAACGAGAGGGGAGAGTGAGTCTACGTACCCTCGTAGACCGAAAGCGGAAGCGTTAGAACAACGCGGTTGATGTAGTCGTACGTCTTCACGGCCCGACCGATCAAGCACCGAAACTACGGCACCTCCGAGTTCTAGCACACGTTCAGCTCGATGACGTCCCTCGAACTCCGATCCAGCCGAGTGTCGAGGGAGAGTTCCGTCAGCACGACGGCGTGGTGACGATCTTGATGTTCTACCGTCGCAGGGCTTCGCCTAAGCACCGCTACAATATTTATCGAGGAGAACTATGGTGGAGGGGGGCATCGCACACGGCTAAGAGATCAAGAGAACAATTGTTGTGTCTAGAGGTGCCCCCCTGCCCCCGTATATAAAGGAGGGAGGGAGAGGCCGGCCCTAGAGGGGGCGCACCAAGTGTGGGGAGTCCTACTAGGACTCTCAAGTCCTAGTAGGATTCCCCTTTCCTTTCCGGAGTAGGAGAGAAGGAAAGAGGGGGAGAGGGAGAAGGAAAAGGGGGCTGCACCCCTTGTCCAATTCGGACCAGAAGGGGGGTGCACGCCTCCTTCCTTTTGGCCTCTCTCCTCTATTCCCGTAACTCCCCGGTACTCCGAAAATACCCGAATCACTCGGAACCTTTCCGATGTCCGAATATAGTCGTCAAATATATCGATTTTTACGTCTCGACCATTTTGAGACTCCTCGTCATGTCCCCGATCTCATCCGGGACTCCGAACTCCTTCGGTACATGAAAACTCATAAACTCATAATAAAACTATCATCGAAACCTTAAGCGTGCGGACCCTACGGGTTCGAGAACTATGTAGACATGACCGAGACACGTCTCCGGTCAATAACCAATAGCGGAACCTGGATGCTCATATTGGCTCCCACATATTCTACGAAGATCTTTATCGGTCAAACCGCATAACAACATACATTGTTCCCTTTGTCATCGGTATGTTACATGCCCGAGATTCGATCGTCGGTATCTCAATACCTAGTTCAATCTCGTTACCAACAAGTCTCTTTACTCGTTCCGTAATACATCATCCCGCAACTAACTCATTAGCTGCAATGCTTGCAAGGCTTATAGTGATGTGCATTACCGAGTGGGCCCAGAGATACCTCTCCGACAATCGGAGTGACAAATCCTAATCTCGAAATACGCCAACCCAACAAGTACCTTCGGAGACACCTGTAGAGTACCTTTATAATCACCCAGTTACGTTGTGACGTTTGGTAGCACACAAAGTGTTCCTCCGGTATTCGGGAGTTGCATAATTTCATAGTCATAGGAACATGTATAAGTCATGAAGAAAGCAATAACAGTAAAACTTAAACGATCATAGTGCTAAGCTAACGGATGGGTCTTGTCCATCAGATCATTCTCCTAATGATGTGATCCTGTTGATCAAATGACAACTCATGTCTATGGCTAGGAAACATAACCATCTTTGATCAATGAGCTAGTCTAGTAGAGGCATACTAGGGACACTCTGTTTTGTCTATGTATTCACACATGTATTAAGTTTCCAGTTAATACAATTCTAGCATGAATAATAAACATTTATCATGATATAAGGAAATAAATAATAACTTTATTATTGCCTCTAGGGCATATTTCCTTCAGTTGCATCACCCTTTCCTCTTCGAGGGAATACAACGCAAGCTCGAGAAGTAGAAACTACTCACACGGTAGTGTATTATGTTTGAGGTTTTGTGTCAAGTTATCTACAACCGGATATTAACAAATTCCAATCTGCCACATAACCACGGGCATGGCTTTCGAAAGATTATAACCCTGCAGGGGTGTTCCTACTTAGCCCATCACAAGCTCTCACGATCAACCAAGGTTAAAACCCCTTATCTTAGGGACTACCCGATCAGACTCGGAATTCCTGTGTACAAAATATTTCGACAATGGTAAAACAAGTCCAGCAAGACCTCCCGACGTGCCGACACCCTGAATAGTTGCCGTGCGTATCTCGTCTCAGGCCACAACCGGATGAGCACTACGTACAGCAACAGGAAGCCCCCGTAATTGGGTGGCACCGCAAGTGGCTCTAGTTTGGACCAACACTCATGAGGAGCACTGGCCCGGGGTTGTTAATTAAGTCCTCGGGTGCTAGCCGGTCCCTATGCAAGTTCTTAGTTATTAGGCAAATGGTAAAACCAAAGTTGGGCCTTGCTGGAGGAGTTTTATTCAAAGCGAACTATCAAGGGGTCCCCATATACCCAACCGCGTTAGGAACGCAAAATCAAGGAACATAACACCAGTTTATCGGTTCTTAAGGCGGCATGAGTGGAACAAAACACCGAGCAAAAGGCCAAGCCTTCCACCCATTGCCATGTATATAGGTGCATTAATGTAAATAATAGATATTGTGTTATTCCCAAAAACCCAATCCACATGGAGCAAACTTCCTCTTCACCTGCAACTAGCAACGCTATAAGAGGGGGCTTGAGCAAAAGCGTAACTTAGCCAAACAATGGTTTGCTAGGTAGGTAGTTAGAGGCTTCATGGCAAAGTGGGGGCTGACATGCAAAAGGATATGTATCATGATAAGCAATAGAGCGAGGCATCTAGCATAGCAACAATAGAGGTGATATCAAGGAATGGTCATCTTGCCTGAGATACCGCTAGGAAGAATAACGAGTCCATGACGAAGACACCACACGTAGTCGAACGAATCCTCACAACTCCGGAACGAAACCGAAGCTAACGAGAGAAGCAAACCGGAAAGAAGCAAACAACATGGTAAACACAGAAGCATAAACATGGCATAATGCACAACCAAGTATGATGCATTTCCGATTTAAATAGGCATGGCATGGCAAAGTTCACAAACAACACTTCAAGTTAAGTGGAGGTCAATATGCAACGAGTTGCATATTGACGAAACACCACATTCAATTTATTTAGTTGACTCTCGTTACGAACCCAACAAGTTTAAATGTTGTTTAACATGGCAAGAGGTGAAGCATAAGTAAACTATCTATTTAGGCAATTTAAATGAGTCCGGAAATAACAAACAACAATTCCGAAAAATCCCCATGTGCATATTATGAATTTCGTACAGTTCTGCCTATTACTTAATTTTAAAGTTATTAAGCAGCAAAAGTAAATGCACCATGTTATTCTACACAACTTTCCACCCCATTTACATATAAAGTTTATTAAATTTGGAGCCACGATTATTTAGTTATGAATTTAACCATTTTAGCATGTTATTTCCACAAAATTAAACAAACAACAAGTTAAACATTTTTAACAGGGATGAAAGTGGCATATTATTAATCTACACAGAATTCTAAGCAACTTTCATATATATTTTTTACATGTGATGCATGGTTGTTAAGTTATTAAATGCATGAACACTAGGGGCCAAACTGTAAAACAGTAATTCCCTGGTTAAAAGGAAAATCGCCCTGATAGAAAAAACACCATGGGCCAGGCCCAGTCGGTGGAGAGGCTGGCAGGAGCCGGAGCGATGCTGGGCCGCGCCTAGAGGCAGAGGCGAGGGGAGGCGGCCCACGCGCGGGTCAACGCGAGCGACTAGGCGCGTCGCCCTCGTCAGCACGCGGAAGCAGGGGATCTAGCGGGACACGGCGAACGTCGATGTCGGGGACGTATAGAACTCCGGCGAGCGCGGGAATGGCGAGGGGCGGCGTCCTCGGATCTGGCCAGCGCGAGCAATGGATGTGTAGATCCAGGCGACGGCGATGAGGTCCAAGACGGCAGGGTCGAACGAGCTCTGCTCGATGCAGAGCGAGCAGAGGCCAGCGGCGAACTTGACGAGGGACGGTGGGGTTCGGTTCCGATGGAGGGACTTGGCCGGCGAGGAGGGTCCTAGTCGGAGACGTTCGTGCGGAGGCAGCTGCGGGAGTCCATGCGCGGCGACGTCGTGCTCTTGCGAACAAACACAGAGAGCCACAGAGTTTAGGGAGGAGAGACACAGAGAAGAAACAAAAAGAAAAAGAAAAGGGAAGGGGCAAGGGGACGGCCTGATGGTTCGGTCGACGGCGAGGCATTGGTCTGCTCCGGCGGGTCTGCTCGTGGACAAGCTCCTGCTCGGGGAGCTCCTGCTCGGGCACGAGCATGGAGGAAGACGCGGGGCTGCAGCTGCTGGGTCCTGAGGGCACGCGCGACGACGATTGCGGGCGGGCGGGCGGATGCTACTTCTTGAGCTTGCGTTGTATTCCCTCGAAGAGGAATGAGAGATGCAGCACAGTAGCGTAAGTATTTTCCTCAGTTTTTTAGAACCAAGGTATCAATCCAGTAGAAGACCACGCGCGAGTCCCTCGCACATGCACAAACAAATAAGAACTTCGCAGCCAACGCAATAAGGGGTTGTCAATCCCTTTACGGTCACTTACGAAAGTGAGATCTGATAGAGATGATAGTTTGACATTTTTGGTATTTTTGATTATAAGAACAGAAAGTAAAAACGGAAAAGTAAAGTAACTGTAGATTGATATGTTGAGAATAGACCCGGGGGCCATAGTGTTCTCTAGTGGCTTCTCTCGTGATAGCGATATTCTACGGCGGGTAAACAAATTACTGTCGAGCAATTGATAGAAAAGCGAATAATTATGAGACTATCTAGGCATGATCATTATATATAGTCATCACGTCCGAGACAAGTAGACCGAAACGATTCTGCATCTACTACTATTACTCCACACATCGACCGCTATCCAGCATGCATCTAGTGTATTGAGTTCATAAGAACAGAGTAACACCTTAGATGGGATCTCACGGGAACAGAAGGTCACGACGGTGGAACTAGGGTTTTCTCTGTTGCTCTGATGGCTTCGGGGTACTTAGGCTTATATAGGAGGAAGGAGGGCATCGGGGGCCTTACGTGGGACCAACGAGGCAGGGGGCGCGCCCTAGGGGGGGCGCCCCCACCCTCGTGGGGACCTCGTAGGCCCTACTCCGTGGTTCACAAGTCTCCCGTGCGTGATTTTCTCCAAAAATATCTCTCCTGAAGGTTTCATTCGTTTGGACTCCGTTTGATATCCCTTTTCTGTAAAACCCTGAAACAGGCAAAAAACAGCAATCTGGACTGGGCCTTTGGGTTAGTAGGTTAGTCCCAAAAATAATATAAAAGTGTATGACAAAGCTCATTAAACATCCTAAACAACATAAATAATAGCATGCAACAATAAAAAATTATAGATACGTTGGAGACGTATCAAGCATCCCCAAGCTTAATTCCTGCTCGTCCTCGAGTAGGTAAATGATAAAAACAGAATTTTTGATGTGGAATGCTAACCAACATAGTTTTTCAATGTAATTCTCTTAATTGTGGCATGAATGTTCAGATCCGAAAGATTCAAGACAAAAGTCTGTATTGACATAAGAAATAGTAATACTTCAAGCATACTAACAAAGCAATCATGTCTTCTCATAATACTATGGCTAAAGAAAGTTATCCCTACAAAATCATATAGTCTGGCTATGCTCCCTCTTTATCACACAAAATATTCATATCATGCACAACCCCGATTTCAGCTAAGCACTTGTTTTCATACTCTATTCTTTCAAACCTTTCAACTTTCACGCAATACATGAGCGTGAGCCTTGGACATAGCACTATGGGTGAAATAGAGGGGTGGTTGTGGAGAAGACAAAAAGAAGGGAGATAGTCTCACATCAACTAGGTGTATCAACGGGCTATGGAGATGCCCATCAATAGATATAAATGTGAGTGAGTAGGGATTGCCATGCAGTGGATGCACTAGAGCTAAAAATGTATGAAAACTCAACAAATGAAACTAGTGGGTGTGCATCCAACTTGCTTGCTCACGAAGACCTAGGGCATTTGAGGAAGCCCATCGTTGGAATATAAAAGCCAAGTTCTATTATGAAAATTCCCACTAGTATATGAAAGTGACTAAACATGAGACTCTCTATCATGAAGAACATGGTGCTACTTTGAAGCACAAGTGTGGAAAAAGATAGTAGCAATTGTCCCTTTTTCTTTTCTTTTCTTTTCTTTTTCTTTTCTATTTTTTTCCTTTTTTTGGGCCTTCTTTTTTTCTTTGGCCTTTTTTTGTGGAGGGGCTTTATCGATTTAGCCTTTCCTCCCATGGGACAATGCTCTAATAATGATGATCATCACACTTTCATTAAAACTCGATATTACAACTCGATACTAGAACAAAGTATGACTCTATATGAATGCCTCCGGCGGTGTACCGGGATGTGCAATGAATCAAGAGTGACATGTATGAAAAATTATGCATGGTGGCTTTGCCACAAATACGATGTCAACTACATGATCATGCATGGCAATATGACAATATGAAGCGTGTCATATGAACGGAACGGTGGAAAGTTGCATGGCAATATATCTCGGAATGGCTATGGAAATGCCATGATAGGTAGGTATGGTGGCTGTTTTGAGGAATAATATGGTGGCTGTTTTGAGGAAGGATATATAGTGGGTGTATGGTACCGGCGAAAGTTGTGCGATACAAGAGAGGCTAGCAATGATGGAAGAGTGAGAGTGCGTATGATCCATGGACTCAACATTAGTCATAAAGAACTCATATACTTATTGCAAAAATTTACGAGTCATCAAAACAAAGCAATCAACGCATGCTCCTAGGGGGAGGTTGGTAGGAGTTAACCATCGCGCGCCCCCCGACCTCCACACAAAGGTTGACACTTTACAAATACCCCATGCTCTAACTTCGTCACATAGCGGTTCACCATATGTGCATGCTACGGGAATCACTAACCTTAACACAAGCATTTCTTAATTTCATAATAACTCCACTAGAATGACTCTAATATCACTATCCTCATATCTCAAAACAATTATCAAGCATCCAACTTCTCAACATATTCAATGCACTTAGTGTGAAAGTTTTTACTACATTGATATTGGATGTCTATCATGTGAATACTAGTTTTATAGCCTAAAAACATTACCATGCTGTTTTAATAGAATCTCAAATGGATATAAGTGAAGCATGAGAGTTCAACAATTTCTTCAAAATATTATCACCACGGTGCTCTAAAAGATATAAGTGAAACACTAGAGCAAAAACTATTCAAGTCAAAAGATATAAGTAAAGCACATAGAGTGTTCTAACAATTCCTCGGCCATATTTAACTATGTCAAATAGGTGTGTCCACCAAGGATAATTGTGGCAAACTAACAAGCAAATACTCAAATTATACAAGACACTCCAAGTAAAACAAATATCATGTGGTGAATAAAAATATAGCTCCGAGTATAGTTACCGATGGATGAAAACGAAAGAGGGGATGCCTTCCCGGGACATCCCCAAGCTTAGGCTTTTGGTTGTACTTGAATTTTACTTGGGTGCCATGGGCATCCCCAAGCTTAGGATCTTGCTATTCTTTGTTCCATAGTCCATCAAAGCAATACTCAAAATTTGAAAACTTCACAACACAAAACTTAGACAAAAATCTCGTGAGCTCCGTTAGTATAAGAAAGCAAACCACTACTCAAAGGTACTGCAATGAATTCATTCTTTGTTTATATTGGTGTTAAACCTACTGTATTACAACTTCTCTATGGTTCATACTTCCCAATATTACTCATAGATGCATTGAAATAAGCAAACAACACACGAAAAATAGAAGCTGTCAAAAACAGAACAGTCTGTAGTAATCTGCAGGTTTCGCATACTTCTGTAACTCCAAAAAATTCAAACTAAATTGGTAAACGTGAGGAATTTGTCTATTAATCATCTGCAAAAAGAATCAACTAAATAACACGCTCCAGTAAAATCTGATGACCATTCTAGCGAGCGCTAACGATTCTGTTTTTCACAGCAAGATCACATAAACTTCACACAAGTCTTCCCAAAGGTTCTACTTGGCAAAAACACAAAACAAAACAGAAAAACATATCTGAACAAAAGCTAGATGCAATATTTATTCCCTAACAGAAGCAAAAACAAAAAATATATAATTGGGTTGCCTCCCAACAAGCGCTATCGTTTTACGCCCCTAGCTAGGCACGATACATGATAGATCTAGGTATTGCCATCTTTGGAAGGCAATCCATAAGTGGCTCTCATAATAGATTCATATGGTAATTTGATTTTCTTTCTAGTAAAGTGTTCCATGCCCTTCCTTAACGTAAATTGAAATCTAATATTTCCTTCCTTCATATCAATAATTCCACCAATCGTTCTAAGGAAAGGTCTACCAAGAATAATATGACATGAAGGATTGCAATCTATATCAAGAACAATGAAATCTACTGGCACATAATTCCTATTGGAAACAATAAGAACATCATTAATCCTTCCCATATGTTTCTTGACAGTGGAATCCGCAAGATGCAAATTTAAAGAACAACCATCAAGCTCATGGAAACCTAGCAAATCACACAAAGTTTTTGGGATAGTGGAGACACTTGCACCCAAATCACACAAAGCAAAGCATTCATGATCTTTAATTTTTATTTTGATAGTAGGTTCCCACTCATCATAAAGCTTTCTAGGGATAGAAACTTCTAACTCAAGTTTTTCTTCATAAGATTGCATCAAAGCATCAACTATGTGTTTAGTAAAAGCATTATTTTGACTATAAGCATGCAGAGAGTTTAGTACGGATTGCAACAAGGAAATACAATAAATCATAGAGCAATATCATAATTGAATCCCTTGAAATCCAAAGTAGTGGGTTCATTACTATGCAAAGTTTTAATCTCTTCACTCCCACTTTTAACAATTTTAGCATCAAGATCTAAATACTCCGAATCATTGGGACACCTTAAAGTAGAATCATCTCCAATCCTATCTTCATCAAGATTTATGCTAGAAAACAAGGATCTAATAGGAGACACATCAATAACTTTCAGATCTTCATCTTTATTTTCATGATAACTAGACGAACTCGCTTTAATATAATCCTCTCTTTGAGCACGCATCCTAGCGGTTCTTTCTTTGCATTCATCAATGGAAATTCGCATGGCTTTGAGAGACTCATTGATATCATGCTTAGGTGGGATAGATCTAAGTTTCAAAGAATCAACATCAAGAGTAATTATATCCACACTTCTAGCCAATTCATCAATCTTAAGCAATTTTTCTTCATGCAAAGCATTAAAATTTTTTGCGAAATCTTAAACTCCTTAACACTAGTTTCAAATTCAGAAGGCATCTTTCCATAAGAGTTGTTGTAGGAATTATCATAATTATTAGAGGAATTACTAGGAAAAGGCCTAGGATTGAAGTTCCCTCTATAAGCATTGTTACCAAAATTATTCCTACCAACAAAATTCACATCCAAAGATTCATTGTAATTTTCAATCAAAGTGGACAAAGGCATATCAATAGGATCAGAAGAAGCACTCTTAGCAGCAAATAATTTCATAAGTTCATCCATCTTTCCACTCAAAACACTAATCTCTTCAATAGCATGCACTTTTTTACTAGTAGATCTTTCGGTGTGCCATTGAGAGTAATTAACCATAATATTATCTAGGAGTTTGGTAGCTTCTCCTAAGGTAGTTTCCATGAAAGTGCCTCATGCGACCGAATCTAAAAGATTTCTAGAAGCAAAATTCAAGCCAGCATAAAAGTTATGAATAATCATCCATAGATTCAAACCATGTGTAGGGCAATTACGTATCATTAATTTCATTCTCTCCCAAGCTTGTGCAACATGCTCATGATCTAGTTGCTTAAAATTCATAATATCGTTTCTAAGAGAGACGATCTTAGCAGGAGGGAAGTACTTCGAGATAAAAGCATCTTTGCACTTATTCCACGAATCAATACTATTTCTAGGCAAAGAAGAAAACCAAGTTTTAGCACGATCTCTAAGTGAAAACATAAATAACTTCAATTTAACAATATTGTTATCTGTATCCCTTTTCTTTTGCATATCACACAAATCAACAAAGTTCTTTAGATGGGTAGCGGCATCTTCACTAGGAAGGCCGGAAAATTGATCTTTCATGACAAGATTCAATAAAGCAGCATTGATTTCACAAGATTCAGCAATGGTAATAGGAGCAATCGGAGTGCTGATAAAATCATTATTGTTGGTATTGGAGAAGTCAAACAATTTGGTATTGTTTTGAGCCATAGTGACAAACAAGCAATCCAACACACACAAGCAAACAAGAAGCAAGCGAACGATAAACACACGGCAGAAGAAGGGCAAATAAAACGGCAAGGGTGAAGTGGGGGAGAGGAAAACGAGAGGCAAAAATGTAATGCGAAGGATAAGGGTTTGTGATAGGTACTTGGTATATGACTTTTGCGTAAGCCTCCCCGGCAACGGCGCCAGAAATTCTTCTTGCTACTTCTCGAGCTTGCGTTGTATTCCCTAGAAAAGGAAAGGGAGATGCAGCATAGTAGCGTAAGTATTTCCCTCAGTTTTTTAGAACAAAGGTATCAATCCAGTAGGAGACCATGCGCGAGTCCCTCGCACCTCCACAAACAAATAAGAACTTCACAGCCAACACATAAGGGGTTGTCAATCCCTTTACGGTCAGTTACGAAAGTGAGATCTGATAGAGATGATAGTTTGATATTTTTGGTACTTTTTACTATAAGAATAGAAAGTAAAAGCGGAAAAGTAAAGTAAGTGTAGATTGATATGTTGAGAATAGACCCGGGGGCCATAGTGTTCTCTAGTGGCTTCTCTCATGATAGCGATATTCTATGGCTGGTAAACAAATTACTATCGAGCAATTGATAGAAAAGCGAATAATTATGAGACTATGTAGGCATGATCATTATATATAGGCATCACGTCCGAGACAAGTAGACCGAAACGATTCTGCATCTACTACTATTACTCCACACATCGACCGCTATCCAGCATGCATCTAGTGTATTGAGTTCATAAGAACAGAGTAACGCCTTAAGCAAGATGACATGATGTAGAGGGATAAACTCAAGCAATATGATATAAACCCCATCTTTTTATCCTCGATGGCAACAATACAATACATGCCTTGCTACCCCTACTGTCACTGGGAAAGGACACCGCAAGATTGAACCCGAAGCCAAGCACTTCTCCCATTGCAAGAACTATAGATCTAGTAGGCCAAACCAAACCAATAATTCGAAGAGACTTGCAAGGATATTATAATAATACATAAAGAGTTCAGAGAAGAACCAAATATTTCTCATAGATAATCTTGATCATAAACCCACAATTCATCGGATCTCGATAAACACACCGCAAAAAGAGATTACATCGAATAGATCTCCTCGAAGACCGAGGAGAACTTTGTATTGAGATCCAAATAGAGAGAAGAAGCCATCTAGATACTAGCTATGGACCCGAAGATCTGTGGTAAACTACTCACAACTCATGGTGAGGCGATGATGATGATATAGAAGCACTCCGTGGAAGATCCCCCCTCCGACGGAGCTCCGGAACAGGCCCCAAGATGGGATCTCACGGGAACAGAAGGCTACGGCGGTGGAACTAGGGTTTTCTCTGTTGCTCTGATGGTTTCGGGGTACGTAGGCTTATATAGGAGGAAGGAGGGCACCGGGGGCCTTACATGGGACTCACGAGGCAGGGGGACGCGCCCTAGGGGGGCTGTAACGCCCGAATAATTAAGCTACTGTAAAACTCCGCTGATGATGCCACATCATCCCGTTTACGGTTGGTATTCGTGTGTTAGATCAAAACACTCTAAATTAAAATTTAAAATTAGCAAATAGTGAAAGTTTCCAAAACATTAAAACAAAAATGTTCGGTGTGTGCCAAATATTGCTATGGTAATTATAGTAAAGAAAACATAATTTTACAAAGTGCCTAAGTTCTTTAAACTAAATAAAATAGAAAAGAGAAATAATTAAAAGAAAAGAAAAACAAACTAAACGAAAAACAAAAGAAAGATGAAAAGGCCCCTGGCCAACTGGGCCAAATGGCCCAGCTGGCCACCAGGCCGGCCCAACCCCTGGCCTATAAGCCCCTCCCCCTGACCTAAAAACAAACCACCGACACCCCATTTCCCCCCCTCGCTCTGGATCTAGATCAGGTTCGACCCGATCCCCTCGCCCCGGCGCCTGCCGTCGGATCGCCTCTCCGTCCCCGGAGCTCGTCGCCCGTCACCATCGCCAGACTGCCTCGCCCCCATCTCTCCCTCGACGGACTCCTTTGAGCCTCGTCGCCCCTCTCCCCTGCAACGAAAGTGAGCATGCCCCCCTCCTTCTCCTCTTCCCAGCACCATGTTGGTCGCCGTCGCCGCGGACACCGCGCCCTGCGTCCACTCCCGCATCACCCTTTCCTGGCCGCGACCTCGCGCAGCCGTGCCCCGCCTGCCCTGGCTACGCTCGTCGTGAGCCCGACGCCTAGGCCCCTGACCTCCTCCCGTGTGTTGCTGCTCCTCTCTACCACCGCGGCCTCTGCTGCCCGCCCAAGCTTCTGCTCGCGGCCACCACGGCCCCGGCCGCGCTGGCTTTACTGCGCACGCGCCCGCGCGCCCCCCGGCACAGCCCCTGCCCGTCCTGCGCCTCACCTCCGCCCCGCCCCTGCCGACGCGCCGCCCGCCGCCCCCGTGGCCGCGCTCGCCCGCGCAGCTGCCACCCCTCGCACGGCCTCGCTGCTCGCCACCGTCCCACTTTGCTCCAGCGCCGCCCCCGCCCTTGGCCCCCGCGCCGCTCCGCCTCGATCGGCGGCAGCCGCCGCGGCTCGCGCGGCCCCGCTCCCGCCGGCCCCTGCTGCCGTGGCCGCCGGTACCCTACGCTGGCCATGGCCGCCGGCGCCGGCGTGCGCCATGTGCGCCCAGCGCCCCTCGGGCACGCGCCCGTCCTGGCGACAACCGTCGCCCAGCGCCCGAACCCATTAGCCCGATCCGCCACCCCCCCCCCCCATGGGCCTATGACAGGGGGCCCCACGGCCCCCAAAAAAGGATTTTAAAAAAAGAATAAATAATATATAAATAAAATTAATTAAAATAAAATTAATTAATTAATTACGTTAATTAACCATAATTGGTTTAACTAAATCACTAATTAACCTAATTAAATTGTTAGTTAATTAGGCAGTCAATGACACGCGGGACCCACACGTCAGTTTGACCGAGTTAACCCCCTGTTGACTGCTGACGTCATGCTGACATCATGATGATGCTACCATGCACTATTCTAGATAGTGTTGATTTAAAATAATTAAATAAATTCTAAAAATTATTAGATCTTTTAAAATTAATATAAAATAAACCGTAACTCGGATGAAAATACTTTATACATGAAAGTTGCTCAGAATTTTGAGACGCATCCGAATAAGCAGACCGTTCTACAACCACACGTCCCTAGCATACTGAACCCGCAACTTTCCCCCTCCGTTTCATCCGCCCGAAAACGCGAAACACCGGGAATACTTTCCCGGATGTTTCCCCCCTTCACCAGTATCACCCGGTACTGCGTTAGGACACACCTAGCACCGTTACATGTCATGTCATGCATCGTCATGCATCTGTTTGCATTGTATTCATTATTTCTTCCCCCTCTTTTCTCCGGTAGACTACGAGGCCGACGCTGCTGCTGCCCCGATCGACTACGGTGTTGACGACCCCACCTTTGCTACTGAGCTTCCAGGCAAGCCCCCCGTTGATCAACCTAATATCGCATATTCTTCTCTCTACTGCTTGCATTAGAGTAGTGTAGCATGTTACTGCTTTCGATAATCCTATTCTGCTGCATAGCCTGTCATTGTTGCTACAACTGTTGATACCTTACCTATAATCCTAAATGCTTAGTATAGGATGCTAGTATGTACATCAGTGGCCCTACACCCTTGTCCGTCTGCCCTGCTATTCTATCGGGCCGTGATCACTTGGGTGTGATCACGGGTATATACTACATACACTTATACATGATACATGTTGTGACTAAAGTTGGGTCGGCTCGTTGAGTACCCGCGGTTGATTCACGGATTGGGGGCTGAAAGGACATACTTTCTCGACGACCCTCTATGTGGATCATTGTGGCAGAGCGACAGGGCAGGTTGAGACACCCTGTCGAGAGGTGGTCTGGCCCTTGTCGTTGTCCGCGGTTATTTCATAATAACACGCTTAACGAGTTTGGATATTTGATCTGAGTCTGGCCGTTGGCCTATACACACTAACCAGCTGCGTGGGAACAGTTATGGGCACTCGACGTCGTGGTATCAGCCGAAAGCTTCTTGATGTCAGCGGCTTAGCGGCGCGCACCGGGTTGGACCGCGTAACGTAACTTCCTTAGTAATCGAGGTTGCTAGGTCTGCTCACCGGCCGCCCTCGCAACGTGCATGTCTGCATTGAGTGATGGGCCCAGACCCCTGTGTGCTTAGGACTTAGACCGGCTTGCTGACCTCTCTGTTGTGCTTAGGTAGGGCTACGGCGTGTTGATCTTCCGAGGCCGGGCATGACCCAGGAAAGTGTGTCCGGCCAAATGGGATCAAACGTGCTGGGTTATGTGGTGCACCCCTACAGGGAAGTTAATCTATTCGAATAGCTGTGTCCCTCGGTAAAAGGACGACCCGGAGTTGTATTCCGACCTCATGACAACTAGAACCGGACACTTGTTAAAACACACCCAGATGAGTTCCAGATATAACTCAGTGGTTGCTCTCTCACAGGGTGATGTGCGGGAGGACCGCCGAGTAGGATTATGCTATTCGATGTTATATGGTGAACTTACCATCTATTCTCTTCTACTGCTGCAAGATGGAGGCTGCCAGAAGCGTAGTCTTCGATAAGATTAGCTCTCCCCCTCTTATTCTGGCTTTCTGCAGTTTAGTCCACCGATACTACCCATATCATTGTTACCATTGCATATGTAGTATAGATCCTTGCTTGCGATTACTTTGGATGAGTACTCACGGTTGCTTTGCTGCCCCTTTTCCCCCTTTTGTTCCTTATTCTCGGATGATGCAACCAGATGGTGGAGCCCAGGAGCCGAACGCCACCTACGACGACTCCTACTACACTGGAGGCGCCTACTAGTACGTGCAGTCTGCCGACGACGACCATGAGTAGTTTAGGAGGATCCCAGGCAGGAGGCCTGCTCCTCTTTTGATCTGTATCCCAGTTTGTGCTAGCCATCTTATGGCAACTTGTTTAACTTTATGTCTGTACTCAGATATTTGTTGCTTCCGTTGACTTGTCTATGATCGAGCACTTGTATTCGATCCCTCGAGCCCCTGGCTTGTAATATGAAGCTTGTATGACTTATTTTACTTTTAGAGTTGTGTTGTGATATCTACCATTAAGTCCCTGATCCCGGCCGCGCTGGCTTGACCGCGCACGCGCCCACGCGCCCCCCGGCACAGCCCCTGCCCGTCCTGCGCCTCGCCTCCGCCCCGCCCCTGCCGACGCACCGCCCGCCGCCGCCGTGGCCGCGCTCGCCGCGCAGCTTCCGCCCATCGCGCGGCCCCGCTGCTCGCCGCCGTCCCACTTTGCTCCGGCGCCGCCCCCGCCCCGGGCCCCCGCGCAGCTCCGCCTCGGTCGGCGCCAGCCACCGCGGCTCGCGCGGCCCCGCTCCCGCCGGCCCCTGCTGCCGTGGCCGCCGGCACCCTGCGCTGGCCCTGGCCGCCGGCGCCGGCGTGCGCCGTGTGCGCCCCTCGGGCACACGCCCGTTCGGGCGACAACCGTCGCATACGCCCGAACCCATTAGCCCGATCCGCCAGCCCCCCCCCCCCACGGGCCTATGACAGGGGGCCCCACGGCCCCAAAAAAGGATTTAAAAAGAATAAAAGTATATATAAAAATAATAATAATTAAAATATAATTAATTAATTACATAATTAACCATAATTAGTTTAACTAAATCACTAATTAACCTAATTAAACTGTTAGTTAATTAGGCAGTCAATGACACGTGGGACCCACACGTCAGTTATGACGTCAGCATGCACTATTCTGGATAATGTTGATTTAAAATAATTAAATAAATTCTAAAAATGATTAAATCTTTTAAAATTAATATAAAATAAACCGTAACTCGAATGAAAATACTTTATATATGAAAGTTGCTTAGAATTTCGAGACGCATCCGAATACGCAGACCGTTCGTCAACCACACATCCCTAGCATAGTGAACCCAGAACTTTCCCCCTCCGTTTTATCCGCCCGAAAACGCGAAACACTGGGAATACTTTCCCGAATGTTTCCTCCCTTCGCCAGTATCACCCGGTACTGCGTTAGGACACACCTAGCACCGTTACATGTCATGCCATGCATCGTCATGCATCTGTTTGCATTGTATTAATTGTTTCTTCCCCCTCTTCTCTCCGGTAGACTATGAGACCGATGCTGCTGCTGCCCCGATCGACTACGGTGTTGACGACCCCACCTTTGCTGCCGAGCTTCCAGGCAAGCCCCCCCATTGATCAACCTAATATCGCCTATTTTTCTCTCTACTGCTTGCATTAGAGTAGTGTAGCATGTTACTGCTTTCGATATTCCTATTCTGCTGCATAGCCTGTCATTGTTGCTACAACTATTGATACCTTACGTGCAATCCTAAATGCTTAGTATAGGATGCTAGTATGTACATCAGTGGCCCTACACCCTTGTCCGTCTGCCCTGCTATTCTACCGGGCCATGATCACTTGGTGTGATCATGGGTATATACTACATACACTTATACAAGATACATGTTGTGACTAAAGTCTGGTCGGCTCGTTGAGTACCCGCGGTTGAATCACGGATTGGGGGCTGAAAGGACATACTTTCTCGACGGCCCTATGTGTGGATCTTTGTGGCGGAGCGACAAGGCAGGTTGAGACACCCTGTCGAGAGGTGGCCTCGCCCTGGTCGTTGTCCGCGGTTATTTCATAATAACACGCTTAACGAGTTTGGATATTTGATCCGAGTCTGTCTGTTGGCCTATACGCACTAACCAGCTGCGTGGGAATAGTTATGGGCACTTGACATCGTGGTATCAGCTGAAGCCTTCTTGACGTCAGCGGCTTAGCGGCGCGCGTCGGGTTGGACTGCGTAACGTAACTTCCTTAGTAATGGAGGTTGCTAGGTCTGCTCACCGGCCGCCCTCGCAACATGCAGGTGTGCATTGGGCGATGGGCCCAGACCCCTGTGTGCTTAGGACTTAGACCGGCGTGCTGACCTCTCTGTTGTGCAGCTTGTGCTTAGGTAGGGCTGCGACGTGTTGACCTTCCGAGGCCGGGCATGACCCAGGAAAGTGTGTCCGGCCAAATGGGATCAAGTGTGCTGGGTTATGTGATGCACCCCTGCAGGGAAGTTAATCTATTCGAATAGCCGTGTCCCTCGGTAAAAGGACGACCCGGAGTTGTATTCCGACCTCATGACAACTAGAACTGGACACTTGTTAAAACACACCCATATGAGTTCCACATATAAGTCGGTGGTTGCTCTCTCACAGGGTGATGTGCGGGCGGATCGCCGAGTAGGATTATGCTATTCGATGTTACTTGGTGAACTTACCATCTATTCTCTTCTACTGCTGCAAGATGGAGGCTGCCAGAAGCGTAGTCTTCGATAAGATTAGCTATCCCCCTCTTATTCTGGCTTTCTGCAGTTCAGTCCACCGATACTACCCATATCATTGTTACCATTGCATATGTACTATAGATCCTTGCTTGCTTGTACTTTGGATGACTACTCACGGTTGCTTTGCTCCCCCTTTTCCCCCTTCTGTTCCTTCTTCTCGGATGATTTAACCAGATGGTGGAGCCCAGGAGTCGGACGCCACCTACGACGACTCCTACTACACCGGAGGCGCCTACTACTACGTGCAGTCTGCCGACGATGACCAGGAGTAGTTTAGGAGGATCCCAGGCAGGAGGCCTGCTCCTCTTTCGATCTGTATCCCAGCTTGTGCTAGCCATCTTATGGCAACTTGTTTAACTTTATGTCTGTACTCAGATATTTGTTGCTTCCGCTGAGTTGTCTATGATCGAGCACTTGTATTCGAGCCCTCGAGGACCCTGGCTTGTAATATGAAGCTTGTATGACTTATTTACTTTTAGAGTTGTGTTGTGATATCTACCAGTGAGTCCCTGATCTTGACCATACACATTTGCGTGCATGATTATTGTACGGACAAATCAGGGGCGTCACAAGTTGGTATCAGAGCCGGCTGCCTGTAGGAATCCCCCTTCCACACTCCTTGGCCGAAGTCGAGTCTAGACATTGCAAAACTTTTACTAACATGGTTGTGTGGCTTACGGGCCCACGTCGCCATTTGGGTGGTACTAGATTCTTTTACTCCTCGATCTTTACTCCGGGATTCTGAACACTCTCCTATTTCGGGTAAAACGATTTTACTAACTTTGAAGCATCTTTGTTTTCAGATGGAACCCACGAGGCAGGTCGTGCGCCACACGCAGGCCATTGGTGCCTCGGGATCACCTGCTGTGCTAGCTGAGATGATGACCTATCTGGGTTATCGCTGGCACCCTGAGTATACCATGTACGAGCAGTACCAGGACTTTAACCAGGAGTAGTATCGTGCCACCGTCCGCCTCTACTCTCGTGCAGAGAACTCCTGTACTGTGCTGCACACCGCTCATGGTGTTGGAGTGACCATCGATATGGCAGTTCACGATGCTGCTTACGCTGCTCTGACACACCTTCGTGGAGAGTATCGGGCGTTGGACACTTCCCCTTTCAGGCACGTTGCTATCACCTCCGATGATGGAGCGGAGGGATACTACACTACTGCCTACTCCACCGTCACCCGAGAGCCCTTCCATCATCAGAACCTTGTTCTGCATGCTGATGGGCTGGATCGAGCTAACCGAGCTCTTCGCCACGAGTTGTACACCACCCATCAGCACCTGTACCGCGCCTTGACACTGTTGCACCCCTTTGTCCTGTCTAGACAGCTGCCGCCTACTGTGATCTACCCAGCTAGGATCGTGATGCCTCCTGGTGTCGGTTGGCTAGATGTGGGAGGCTACACTCCCGCACTTGGTCCTCTGTTGCCACCTGAACGTCGGGTTCTGCATCAGAGTATCCACGGCCCTCAGGTTGCTGGCGTGGAGGACTTTTCATTGGAGCACTGTCAGCTATCAGACTACCTCTACCTCCACAGTTCCGCCTGGGACTGATGTAGTCTTACTTATTAGTATTAGATGCATTCGCCGCGAGCCTGTGTGCCGCCTATGATGTCCTTAGCTTATGTACTGAACTCTATGCATGCACCCTTTTGTAATATATGCCGACTACTATGTGGTATTTTACGTGCTCCTTTCATTATGCATGTTTCATTCATGAATGATTCTTGTGTTTGTAAATTTCTCAATGCTGAACTACCCCTATTATATATTAGCAGGATGGTTAGACCAGCTGGCCGTGGTCGTGGTGGCAACGCCCCGCCACCACCCGAATACATGGCCGGTATGATCCAACAGTTGGAGCTGAATCGCCAGTTCATGGAGAATGTCATGGCTCAGTTCCCTCGCCCCAACATGGAACATCAGCATGGCGCAGTAACACTGAATGACTTTGCTCGCCTCAACCCATCCGTCTACCGAAGCTCAACTCAGCCTCTTGATGCTGATGACTAGCTCCTTGACATTGCCTTTGAACTGGAGACTGCTGGAGTTGCCGCTGCCAACTATGTCACCTTTGCGGCATACTACCTGAAGGGTCCCGCTGCTCAATGGTGGGACAGCCACAGGCGTACACTTCTTGCTGGAACAATCATCACTTGGCCGGAATTCCAAGCTGCCTTTCGTGCCCGCTTCATTCCTCAGGGAATCATGGATAGGAAGAAGCGTGAGTTCCGCAACCTCACCCACGGCAACAAGACTGTGGATGCTTATCAGTGGGAGTTTCTGGACTTATCCTGCTATGCTGAAGAAGATATTGCCACTGATGCTCGTAGACAGGAAAAGTTCCGAGACGGACTTCATGCTGACATCAAGCTCGCACTCCTTGTGCATGACTTTGGGGATTTCGCCACCTTGGTGAACAAAGCCATCCAGGTTGAAACTGGTCTGCAGGTGTTGGGAAACGTAGTATTTTCAAAATTTTCCTACGATCATGCAAGATCTATCTACTAGATGCATATCAACGAGGGGACGAGTGTGTCTACGTACCCTCGTAGAACGGGAGCGGAAGCGTCTAGTGACGCGGTTGATGTAGTCGAACTTCTTCGCGATCCAACTGATCAAGTACCAAACGTACGACACCTCCGCGTTCAGCACACGTTCAGCTTGATGACTGATAACCCTCAACCATAAGGGATCGAGATAGTCTTCGCGGGTAAGAATAACCCAATTTATTGATTCGACACACGGGGAGCCAAAGAGTATTTATAAGCTTTGACAGTTGAGTTGTCAATTCAACCGCACCTGAAATATACTTACTTGCAACAAAAGATAAGTGGTAACAGTGATATGATAGTGATGATAGTGATAGTAAAAGTAAACAGTAAAAGTAAATAGAAAAAGGTAAATGGCAAAAGTAGCAACTAGTGACAAGCAGGGTTTAAAACACTGTAGGCTAGGGAGATGGATGGTTGGGCGCTGCATGGATGAGATAGATTCTAACTTGGGGCACGACACACGGAAAAGTAATGATCATCTAGGCAAATATCAAACATTAGGCATGTATCCCGTAGGTAGTTGTGCGTGCTTGCAATAAGAACTTGCACAACATCTTTTGTCCTACCATCCCGCTACGAACGGGGACAAAAGGAACTTATGGATATTAAGGTGCTCCTGTCAAAGAGCACCGGAACAAAGCAATGAACTCAATGGATACATGTAATCCTCAAACTACGGACCATCCCCTTTGGTGTCCCAAGCTGTCACTTTTGGGATCGCCGGTTCCGAACCGTAACAGGTGCAAACAACTCATAGACAGGATCACGAACACAAATATATTCATACAAACACATATGGTTCAGATCTGAAATCATGGCACTCGGGCCCTAAGTGTCAAGCATTAAGAATAACAAGTTGAAGCAAAGATGATAAACACCATAGTAGATGATAGGCAACATGCCCCCAACGATCTGATAAACTATTACATGATCTAACTCATCCAATCCCTACCATCCCCTTCGCCTACAGCAGGGGAATTACTCACACATGAAAGGGGAAGTCATGGAGGGATGATGGAGTGGTGATGATGATGATGATGGCGACGATCTCCCCTCTCCGGAGGCCAATTCAGCCTCCAGATTAGCCCTCTCGAGGAAGAACAGAGGGTGGCGGCGGCTCCGCGACGGAAAACTGCGAAAGAACTTCTGATCTGGGGTTTCTGCGTCGGGAGTAAAAATACGAGGCAAAGTAGGGCACCAGGGGGTGTGGGACCCACCCAGGCGGCCCACCGGCGCGGCCCAGGGGGGGCGCGCCCACAGGGCGCCTGGGCACCCCTGGCCCCCCTCTGGCCCCACTTCTGGCTCCTGGTTCCTTCGGGTGCGTGGATTTTCTGTGATTTTTCGTGGATTTTTCTGAGATACCTAAAAATCCGTTTTCCTGCACACAAATAAACCATACAGGCAGCTCTGTTGAAAACAGCGTCAGTCCGGGTTAGTTTAGTCCAAATCATGCAAGAATGAGGCCAAAACAATATCAAAAGTGTTTGGAAAAGTAGATACGTTTGAGACGTATCAATGACGTCCCACGAGCTCTTGATCCAGTTGAGCCTCGCGGGAGAGTTTCGTCAGCACGACGGCGTGGTGACGGATATGATGAAGTTACCGGCGCAGGGCTTCGCCTAAGCACTGCAACGATATAACCGAGGTGTGTTTCTGTGGAGGGGGGCACCGCACACGGTTGGGAGAGATCAACTGATCAACTTGTGTGTTCTAGGGTGCCCCCCTGCCCCCGTATATAAAGGAGCAAGGGGAGGGGCCGGCCATCCCTTCTATGGCGCGCCAGGGAGGCAATCCTACTAGGAATAGGATTGCAATCCTATTCCTAGTAGGAGTCCACCAAGAAGGAAGAGGGGGAAAGGAAGGAGAGGGAGAGGTGGCGCCCCCCAATCCTAGTCCAACTAGGATTCCCTGGTGGGGCACCGGCCAGCCTCTATGGGCTGCCTCTCTTCTTTCCTCAAGGCCCACTATGGACCATCCCACTTCGTGCGGGGTTCCGATAACCCCCTCCGGCAATCCGGTTAAATCCGAAACTTTTCCGGAACACTTCCGGTGTCCGAATATAGTCGTCCAATATATCAATCTTTATGTCTCGGACATTCTGAGACTCCTCGTCATGTCCGTGATCTCATCCGGGACTCCGAACTACCTTCGGTACATCAAAACTCATAAACTCATAATACCAACCGTCATCAAACGTTAAGCGTGCGGACCCTATGGGTTCGAGAACTATGTAGACATGACCGAGACTCATCTCCGGTCAATAACCAATAGCGGAACCTGGATGCTCATATTGGTTCCTACATATTCTACGAAGATCTTTATCGGTCAAACCGCATAACAACATACGTTGTTCCTTTTGTCATCGGTATGTTACTTGCCCGAGATTCGATCGTCGGTATCTGTATACCTAGTTCAATCTCATTACCGGCAAGTCTCTTTACTCGTTCCATAATACATCATCTCGTGACTAACTCATTAGTCATTTGCTTGCAAGGCTTATTATGATGTGCATTACCGAGAGGGCCCAGAGATACCTCTCCGACACTCGGAGTGACAAATCCTAGTCTTGATCTATGCCAACACCACGAATACTTTTGGAGACACCTGTAGAGCATCTTTATGATCACCCAGTTACGTTGTGACGTTTGATAGCACACAAGGTGTTCCTACGGTATTCGGGGGTTGCATAATCTCATAGTCATAGGAACATGTATAAGTCATGAAGAAAGCAATAGCAGTAAAACTAAATGATCATAGTGCTAAGCTAACGGATGGGTCTTGTCCATCACATCATTCTCCTAATGATGTGATCCCGTTGATCAAATGACAACTCATGTATATGGTTAGGAAACATAACCATCTTTGATCAATGAGCTAGTCTAGTAGAGGCATACTAGGGACACTCTGTTTTGTCTATGTATTCACACATGTACTAAGTTTCCGGTTAATACAATTCTAGCATGAATAATAAACATTTATCATGATATAAGGAAATATAAATAACAACTTTATTATTGCCTCTAGGGCATATTTCCTTCAGCAGGAACACCAGAGCACTCTCAGGCGCAACCGTGAACCAGGCTCATCCTCGAGCCCTCCCTCACAGAAGCAGAAGTGTAGGGTCCGGATTCCCAACAATGTGTACCGTCCAGCTGCACCTGCTCCAAGGCCGTCCTATGCTGCACCTCGTCTGCCTCCACCACCTAGGCAGCCAAGACTTCTAGCTGCACCACTCCCAGCTCCTGCTTATGCCCCCAATGATGGTCTGTGCTACAAGTGTGGTCAGCCAGGGCACCTTGCCAGGAATTGCCTCCAGAATCAGAACCAGCTTGCACTTCCTACAGCTGGTCATGGGAACAATCAGCCCCGCAACAACAATGCCAAGCCTTATGGTCGTGTTCATGCCAACCACGTTGATCTCAATGAAGCTCAAGACCAACCTGCTACTGTGATGGGTACTCTCCTTGTTAATTTAGTACCCGCATCAGTTTTATTTGATTAAGGAGCATCGCATTCATTCATATCAGAAGATTTTGCATACAAGCATGGCATTAGAAGTGAGGACATGAAAACTTCGGTATTAGTACACACCCTTGCAGGCCAATGTCGAACCTCCATGGTTTGCCACGACGTCCTCGTTGAAATTGATGGACTGGACTTCTATGCCTCTCCCATCATACTGGGGTCTTGTAACATTGACCTCATCCTGGGAATGGATTGGCTGAAAGCGCATACCGCTTCTATCGCTTGCGGCACAAAAACCGTCCATCTATTACACCCTTCTAATGAGATAGTAAGCTATCAAGCTTGTCTGGTCGAAAATGCTGAAGCACGTCTTTATGCATTGAATGCATTGAACGCTTCACCACTCGAGGGCATTGAAAACATCCCCATCGTACGCGACTTCCAGGACGTCTTTCCCGAGGAGCTTCCAAGGATTCCCCCTGCTAGAGCTGTCGAGTTCATCATCGACTTGAAACCAGGCACCACTCCTATAGCCAAACGACCCTACAAGATGCCGCCTCATGAACTCATTGAGCTTAAGGAGAAATCGACAAATCTCTTGCTAGTGGTTTCATTCGCCCGAGTTGCTCTCCTTGGGGAGCACCTTCCCTCTTTGTCGGGAAGAAGGATGGGACAAACCGATTGGTCCAAGATTACTGTCCTATCAACAAAGCAACTATTTAGAACAAATATCCGCTTTCTCGGATCAATGATCTTTATGATCAACTGGCTGGTTCATCAGTGTTCTCTAAACTCGACTTGAGGTTGGATTACCACCAGATCCGTGTTCGTGAAGAGGATATTCCAAAGACCGCCTTTGTAACTCGATACAGTTCGTTCGAGTACACTGTCATGTCATTCGGCTTGACAAATGCTCCAGCTACATTCTCTCGCCCGATGAACTACATATCCATGGAATACCTCGACAAATTCTTTGTGGTATACCTGGACGATATCCTTGTATTTTCCAAGAATAAGCAAGAACATGCTGAACATGTTCGCCTTGTACTGGAAAAGCTTCGAGAGCATCAACTTTATGCTAAGTTTTCCAAGTGCGAGTTCTGGCTTCCTGAAGTAACCTACCTTGGGCATGTCATCTCCAAGGATGGTATTGTCGTCAACCCTGAACGAGTTCAGGCCATTCTCGATTGGACTCCTCCGAAGAATGCCAAGCAAGTCAGAAGGTTTCTCGGTCTCGCCAGCTATTGCCGTCGATTCGTCGAGAACTTCTCCAAGATCGCCAAGCCTCTGACTGGTTTACTTCACAAAGGCGTTAAGTTTGAGTGGACAGACAAATGCCAGGGAATTTTTTAGGTGCTCAAGGACAAGCTGACTTCTGCTCCAGTGCTTGCTCCACCTGATACTAAGAAGGACTTCGTCATTTACGGTGACGCTTCCCGTCAAGGATTAGGCTATGTCCTAATGCAAGAGCGCAGAGTAATTGCTTATACCCCGGGCAAGGCCAATGTGATGGTTGATGCCTTAAGCCGCAAGTCATATTGCAACCACCTCCAGGTTCACAAGGTTCAGTCCTCGCTTGTTGAAGAATTCAGAAAGCTGAACCTCCATATTGTTCCTCCTGGAGCACTCGCTCCCCCTCCCTCAGAGTCCCGCCAGATGAATCTTCGTGTTGTTCCTCAGGGTTCTCTAAATACCCTGGCTGTCAAACTAGATCTTGTGGGCGATATCAAGACTATTCAACTTTATGACTCTGAAGTCGAGAAGATTAAACGCTATCTCAAAAGGGGAAAGCCCTCATTTTTCACTAATGCCGATGATGGCGCCTTGTACTTCAAAGGCCGCTTAGTGGTACCATGTGCAAAGAAAAACCTGGATATGGCTCCAAGGGTTATGAAAGAAGCTCATGATACGCCTCTGTCTATTCATCCTGGTAGTACCAAGATGTACCAAGACATTCGTCAGAGATTCTGGTGGTCTAATATGAAGCAAGACATTGCTCGTTATGTTGCTGAGTGTGACGTTTGCCGTCGTATCAAAGCAGAACATCAAAAGCCTGCTGGAACCTTGCAACCTATCTCTATTCCTGAATGGAAATGGGACCATGTTGAAATAGACTTTGTCACTGGATTTCCTAAATCGCAGAGAGGTAATGATGCAATTATTGTTGTCATTGACCGAATTTCTAAAGTTGCACATTTTCTGGCAGTCAAAGAAACGATTACTACTAGTCAGCTGGCAACTCTTTACATGTCCAGAATTGTTTCACTTCATGGTATTCCACTGGTTATCAGTTCAGACCGTGGTAGTTTATTCACTTCAAGATTCTGGGCAAGTTTCCAAGAAGCTATGGGAACACATCTGTCATTCAGTACTGCCTTTCATCCTCAGTCGCAAGGGCAAGTTGAACGCGTCAACCAAGTTCTCGAAGACATGCTTCGAGCTTGTGTTATTTCCTTCGGCAAGAAATGGGAGGAATCTCTCCCGTATGCTGAGTTCTCTTATAATAATAGCTATCAAGCTAGTCTGAAGATGGCTCCCTTCGAAGTGTTATATGGACGAAAGTGCCGAACCCCTCTGAACTGGTCAGAAACTGGGGAACGTTCACTCTTCAGTCCGGATATTATTCAACACGCTAAAGAGCAAGTCCGCGTCATTCCCGAGAATCTGAAGACTGCCCAGTCACGTCAGAAAAGTCAGTATGATCGTCATCATCAAGACATGGTCTATCAACCTGCCGAAAAGGCTTATCTTCGAGTTACACCAATGAAGGGTGCTCACCGCTTCGGGACCAAGGGCAAGTTAGCTCCTCGCTATATCGGTCCATTCACTATTCTTGAAAGGCGTGGAAAGGTGGCATATCAACTGGAGCTTCCACCGAACCTTTCTCAGGTTCACGATGTGTTCCACGTGTCTCAACTCCGCCGCTGCTTCAAGGACCCAGTTCGAGCAGTAGACCACGAAGTGCTCGAGTTGCAACAGGACCTCTCCTATAAAGAGCATCCGGTCCGCATTCTCGACCAAGCTGAACGTCGCACACGTCAGAAGGCGATCAAGTTCCTCGAAGTCCAGTGGTCGCATCACTCTGAAGACGAAGCCACTTGGGAACGCGAGGATCGTCATCGTGAAGAATACCCCGCACTGTTTCCTTCTACCTCCTAAATCTCGGGACGAGATTTCTTGTAGTGGAGGAGAATTGTAATGCCCGGATAATTAAGCTATAGTAAAACTCCGCTAATGATGCAATGTCATCCCGTTTACGGTTGGTATTCGCGTGTTAGATCAAAACACTCTAAATTAAAATTTAAAATTAGCAAACAGTCAAAGTTTCCAAAACATTAAAACAAAAATGTTCGGTGTGTGCCAAATATTGCTATGGTAATTATAGTAAAGAAAACATAATTTTACAAAGTGCCTAAGTGCTTCAAACTAAACAAAACAGAAAAGAGAAATAAATAAAAGAAAAGAAAAACAAACTAAACAAAAAACAAAAGAAAGAAGAAAAGGCCCCTGGCCAACTGGGCCAAATGGCCCAGCTGGCCACCAGGCCGGCCCAACCCCTGGCCTATAAGCCCCTCCCCCTGACCTAAAAACAACCACCGACACCCCATTCCCCCCTCGCTCTGGATATGAATCGGGATCGACCCGATCCCCTCGCCCCGGCGCCTGCCGCCGGATCGCCTCCCCATCCCCGGAGCTCGTCGCCCGTCACCATCGCCGGACTCCCTCGAACCCATCTCTCCCTCGACGGACTCCTTCGAGCCTCGCCGCCCCTCTCCCCTGCAACGAAAGTGAGCAGGCCCTCCTCCTTCTCCTCTTCCCTGCACCATGTTGGTCGCCGTCGCCGCGGACACCGCGCCCTGCGTCCACTCCTGCATCGCCCTTACCTGGCCGTGACCTCGCGTAGCCGTGCCCCGCCTGCCCTGGCTGCGCTCGTCGTGAGCCCGACGCCCAGGCCCCTGACCTCCTCCCATGTGCTGCTGCTCCTCTCTACCACAGCCGCCTTTGCTGCTCGCACAGCTGCCGCCGCCCAAGCTTCTGCTCGCGGCCACCACGGCCCCAGCCGCGCCGGCTTGACCGCGCGCGCACCCGCGAGCCCCCCGACACAGCCCCTGCCCGTCCTGCGCCTCACCTCAGCCCCGCCCCTGCCGACGCGCCGCCCGCCGCCGCCGTGGCCGCGCTCGCCCGCGCAGCTGCCGCCCCTCGCGCGGCCCCGCTGCTCGCCGCCGTCCCACTTTGCTCCGGCGCCGCCCCTGCCTCGGGCCCCCGCGCCGCTCCGCCTCGGTTGGCGCCAGCCGTCGCGGCTCGTGCGGCCCCGCTCCCGCCGGCCCCTGCTGCCGTGGCCGTCGGCACCCTACGCTGCACCGTTCGGGCGACAACCGTCGCCCAGCGCCCGAACCCATTAGCCCAATCCGCCAGGC
>LR738713.1:559025789-559180055 GCA_902687465.1 Secale cereale | reverse complement strand
GAATAAAAGAATATATGAATAATAATAATTAAAATATAATTAATTAATTAATTAATTAATTAATTACGTAAATTAACCATGATTAGTTTAACTAAATCACTAATTAACCTAATTAAACTGTTAGTTAATTAGGCAGTCAATGACATGTGGGACCCACACGTCAGTTATGACGTCAGCATGCACTATTCTGGATAATGTTGATTTAAAATAATTAAATAAATTCTAAAAATGATTAAATCTTTTAAAATTAATATAAAATAAACCGTAACTCGAATGAAAATACTTTATATATGAAAGTTGCTTAGAATTTCGAGACGCATCCGAATACGCAGACCGTTCATCAACCACACATCCCTAGCATAGTGAACCCAGAACTTTCCCCCTCCGTTTTATCCGCCCGAAAACGCGAAACACCGGGAATACTTTCCCGAATGTTTCCCCCCTTCGCCAGTATCACCCGGTACTGCGTTAGGACACACCTAGCACCGTTACATGTCATGCCATGCATCGTCATGCATCTGTTTGCATTGTATTAATTGTTTCTTCCCCCTCTTCTCTCCGGTAGACTATGAGACCGATGCTGCTGCTGCCCCGATCGACTACGGTGTTGACGACCCCACCTTTGCTGCCGAGCTTCCAGGCAAGCCCCCCCACTGATCAACCTAATATCGCCTATTTTTCTCTCTACTGCTTGCATTAGAGTAGTGTAGCATGTTACTGCTTTCGATATTCCTATTCTGCTGCATAGCCTGTCATTGTTGCTACAACTATTGATACCTTACGTGCAATCCTAAATGCTTAGTATAGGATGCTAGTATGTACATCAGTGGCCCTACACCCTTGTTCGTCTGCCCTGCTATTCTATCGGGCCGTGATCACTTGGGTGTGGTCACGGGTATATACTACAAACACTTATACATGATACATGTTGTGACTAAAGTCGGGTCGGCTCGTTGAGTACCCGCGGTTGATTCACGGATTGGGGGCTGAAAGGACGTACTTTCCTGACGGCCCTCTGTGTGGATCTCTGTGGCGGAGCGACAGGGCAGGTTGAGACACCCAGTCGAGAGGTGGCCTGGCCTTGGTCGTTGTCCGCGGTTATTTCATAATAACACACTTAACGAGTTTGGATATTTGATCTGAGTCTGGCCGTTGGCCTATACGCACTAACCAGTTGCGTGGGAACAGTTATGGGCACTCGACGTCGTGGTATTAGCCGAAGCCTTCTTGACATCAGCGGCTTAGCGGCGCGCGCCAGGTTGGACCGCGTAACGTAACTTCCTTAGTAATGGAGGTTGCTAGGTCTGCTCACCGGCCGCCCTCGCAACGTGCAGGTGTGCATTGGGCGATGGGCCCAGACCCCTGTGTGCTTAGGACTTAGACCGGCGTGTTGACCTCTCTGTTGTGCTTAGGTAGGGCTGCGACGTGTTGATCTTCCGAGGCCGGGCATGACCCAGGAAGGTGTGTCCGGCCAAATGGGATCAAGCGTGCTGGGTTATGTGGTGCACCCCTGCAGGGAAGTTAATCTATTCGAATAGCCGTGTCCCTCGGTAAAAGGACGACTCGGAGTTGTATTCCAACCTCATGACAACTAGAATCAGACACTTGTTAAAACACACCCAGATGAGTTCCAGATATAACTCGGTGGTTGCTCTCTCACAGGGTGATGTGCGGGAGGATCGCCGAGTAGGATTATGCTATTCGATGTTACTTGGTGAACTTACCATCTATTTTCTTCTACTGCTGCAAGATGGAGGCTGCCAGAAGCGTAGTCTTCGATAAGATTAGCTATCCCCCTCTTATTCTGGCTTTCTGCAGTTCAGTCCACCGATACTACCCATATCATTGTTACCATTGCATATGTACTATAGATCCTTGCTTGCTTGTACTTTGGATGACTACTCACGGTTGCTTTGCTCCCCCTTTTCCCCCTTCTGTTCCTTCTTCTCGGATGATGCAACCAGATGGTGGAGCCCAGGAGCCGGACGCCACCTACGACGACTCATACTACACCGGAGGTGCCTACTACTACGTGCAGTTTGCCGACGACGACCAGGAGTAGTTTAGGAGGATCCCAGGCAGGAGGCCTGCTCCTCTTTCGATCTGTATCCCAGTTTGTGCTAGCCATCTTATGGCAACTTGTTTAACTTTATGTCTGTACTCAGATATTTGTTGCTTCCGCTGACTTGTCTATGATCGAGCACTTGTATTCGAGCCCTCGAGGCCCCTGGCTTGTAATATGAAGCTTGTATGACTTATTTTACTTTTAGAGTTGTGTTGTGATATCTACCAGTGAGTCCCTGATCTTGACCGTACACATTTGCGTGCATGATTAGTGTACGGACAAATCGGGGGCATCACAGGGGCGCCCCCATCCTTGTGGGCACCTTGTAGGCCCTACTTCGTGGTTCTCAAGTCTCCCATGCGTGATTTTCTCCAAAAAATATCTCTCCCGAAGGTTTCATTCCGTTTGGACTCCGTTTGATATCCCTTTTCTGTAAAACCCTGAAACAGGCAAAAAACAGCAATCTGGATGGGGCCTTTGGGTTAGTAGGTTAGTCCCAAAAATAATATAAAAGTGTATGACAAAGCCCATTAAACATCCAAAACATCATAAATAATAGCATGGAACAATAAAAAATTATAGATGCGTTGGAGACGTATCACCGGACGCGTCTAGGAGGCAAGGGAGGAGGAGGCGACATGTTGTGCTGGGATCTGATGAGGCTGGTGGATCTGGAGGCTACCGGTTGGTCCAGGAGGGATCCCGAGGAAGACTTGGTGGAGCGGCGGCGGCGAGGGACAGACCTCCTAAATTTTAGGGTTTGTCTAGATTAGGTATGAGGTTGCACTATATATAGTGAAAGGAGGGATTTTGGGACATCGAATTTAATCAGACAGACGAGGACAATATAGTAGATGGGTCCAACAAAGAACCGATGATGTTTTAGGGATGTTTGGAGATGATCCGGACCCAACGGTAACGACATCTCGGCTCGGGTTCGGGTAAGTTTTCGGACGCGTGCGAGGGGGTCTAAGAGAGGTCAACAAAGACAAAGGCCTGACAAAAGGTTAATGGAGAATACGCGAGAAGCGGCAACTGCGAAAGACTACGGGTTTTATGAAAACATGCGGATGCAATGCACATGATGCCATGATGAAATGATGCAATGCAAAAATAAATATAGCAATCACAAATGAAAGACACGGTGATCGCGAAAAATATGGAAGCCTTCTGGAGCGTCGGTCTTGGGGCGTCAGAACTTGTAACGCCCAAGATGCGACTATATCTCCTATGTGTCGAGGCACGACTTAGAGGCATAATCGCATTTTGGTATGATCGCAAGAAGGTTATCTTCACACATTCCCATGTACAAGAACAAAAGGGGGAAAAATACATAGTTGGCTTACAATCGCCACTTCACACAATGCATAAATAAGTCATACATTCATCCAAGTACAATCATGGTCCGACTACGGACAAATCCAAATGAAAAGAAGATAACCACCCACTATGCCCGATCGGCCCTAGTAGGAACCACTACTGATCGTCTGGAAACGTCACGTACATACGCCCACGTTCCTCATCGAACTCCCACCTGAGTTCCTGGTCATCAACTGAATCGTACTCGATTGCACCTGCACCTGTGTTGGTAGTAAACTGAGAGTCACAAGGACTCAGCAATCGCATTCCCGGGTATCAAAACTATCAAAGCTTGTGGTAAGGAGCAAGTGTATAAGTGGGCTGCTGCAAGCGCTAAGCGTAGATGAGGTGGCTAGCTTACGAATCATCAGAGCGAGAAGAGAAGTGAAAGCCATCGGTCGTGAACTAAGTCATGATCACTAGATGATCCTGTCTACCTACGAGTCATCCGTAACCCAGCCGTGTTCTCTTCCCGAACTCCCTCGAAAAGAGACCATCACGACTACTCACACGGTAGTGTATTATGTTTGAGGTTTTGTGTCAAGTTATCTACAACCGGAACGGAGCGGGGTAACTGGAGGCGCCGGAGCTGCAGCTGCCGGAGCCGGGCACGGAGATCGTGGTGATCTCCAATGAGAAGTAGCTATGATCGACGTAGTACTTAGGTTCTATTTTCTTTTGCATGTCTTTGTATGGATATAAGAATCAAATATGAGATGTCCGGATGCAACAAATGAAATTTAGGTGTTCGGCCACTGTCCGCGGACACGTCTGTGGGCGTTTGAAGGGTCGGATTTGCCACATGTGGTTGTGGATGCTCTTACAAAGGCAATAGAGGCATTCTATAAAAGGGTGTATATATGAAATATTACTTCCTCCGTCTGAAAATACTTGTCATCAAAATAAATAAAAAGACATGTCTTTCGAACTAAAATATATCTAGATTAATCCTTTTTTAATTATTTTGATGACAAGTATTTCCGGACGGAGGGAGTATATATCAAATAAAAGAAAATTGAGCGGGCATATATCAATCAATTAGAGTACTAATTTTTACACAAGTCCGCACACTCCACACCGCGCGGCCTCTCACAGCCGTCAGATCAACGGGCAAACCGACCCTTAGCCGTCCATCTCCGCAACACCGCAGCAAGACCAGCAGAGAGCACCGGTCCAGTCCGCAACTGCTGGAGGAGAGGCGTCGCCACTCGACTCGCCTGAATAACCGGCGAGCGAAGCGCGCGCGAGAGGACGGACGAACGCATCGAACGAGGCGCCGGAGACGACGGCGGGGGAGGGCGCGCGCCGCGAGGAGGATGAGGATGGAGACGGGGGCGTACTACGCGGCGGCGCCGCACCAGGGCGCGATGCCGGGGTTCGGCGGGGCGGTGGACGAGCAGCAGGCGGCGGGGGTGGGGATCCTGCTGCAGATATCCATGCTGGTGCTCTCCTTCGTGCTCGGCCACCTCCTCCGCCGCCGCAAGTTCTACTACCTGCCCGAGGCCAGCGCATCCCTTCTCATCGGTACATTACCCATCCGCTCTCCATCCCCAGAAGTTCCAGGTCGGAAATGCCGGTCGTATCACTGGCAACCAGCTAGGGATTCTAGTCATGCGGCCTCAAGTCTTCGCGGTAGCTGTGGATACGGATTCCCCGTGCGATTTTGATCCCTTGCCTTTCGTTCGGTCGGTCAGTGGGTGAGACGGAGCTGATTGGTTCAGGAATTGGGGTTATTTAGTGACGCGACGTGAATCACTCTGCCAGTGTTTAGTGAAGAGTGGTGCGTGATGGTATGATGAGTGCGAGGATATAGGATGAACATTGCGAATCACTCTGTGCGCGCTGTCTTGTTTGGACCTTATAGAGTCCATTGAATCTGCTGAACAAATTATAAAATGCATGCGCTGTACACCCTGCTGTGTACTGACAGTGTTCAGTTTTACTGCCGCGACTGAGTGTTGGTTCAATTGCTTGTAATTGTTGTGCTCTTTGGGAAAATGCCTAGTCATCATGTGGCGCTTTTCTGATTTCTGAGATGTAAGATGAATGATGTGCCATTTGCGTTTATTTTAGTCGTGCAACGATCGGTTTCCTTTCGCTCTTGATACTTTCTACTTACCTTATAAACTACTCCCTCCGTCCCATAATATAAGAACGTTTTTGACACTACACTAGCAATCTATACAGTATGATTCATGTTTCAAGCTTTTCGTTTGTTAATACATGTCAGAAAATATATGTGGCAGTCCAATGTCTTTGCATCCTTGTTGGGTGCAACCGTGCAAGGTGGCCGGTTCTTTGTTGTAATCCCTCCTGCTTGCTTGCCTGTATGGAACGCAAATACGCAATGCAATTTGGTATTTTTTTAAGAATGTGTATATATGGTTATATTTACTCCCTCTGACCCAGTACCTAGGTCCTTTTGGACTTAACGCAGGAACAAAGGGTGTAGGTAAAATACTAATGCTACCCTTGAATTATTTCTACAACTTCTTTTCCTCCCAATAGAATAAATACTAGAGGTATAGGCTCCAATCCAATACGTAGGTGCTTTTGGACTTAGCACGGGAACAAAGGGTGTAGGTAAAGTACTAATGCTACCCTTGAATTAGTTCTACAACTTCTTTTCCTCCCAATAGAATAAATGCTAGAGGTATAGGCTCAGTTCTTGATGAAATTAACGAATGGCTAAATAAGAACAACATGAGAAAAAGTGTTTTGGGATGTCGGAGTGCAGATGGACTTACGTCTTGGCTCAAGCTGAACATGCTAAGAGGAATTACATTGTGGGTTAGAAGGAGAATTACAGTTGCTAGTACTAACACACATGCATTCAGGTAGTTTATTACAAATATTCCCTACCTTACCCGCTCTTTGAGTGTCACTGTCTTACTCTTTGGACTACATGCTAGAACTTTTGCTTCAATTTCTACTTATGCACACATTCATCTTTACTCCTATTGCATACCACTCTTGAACTAGGGCTGAGAAGCAAGTGTAACTGTTGATTCGGTCAAATCTAGCTACCGGGCCACATTTAAGGGATTCACGGTCTACCGTGTTTGGGCACAACCTCTGTTTGTAAAGCGTCCCTAAAGTGTCGCTTAAGCGACGCTTTAGCGTCAGAGCGCCCTCGAGGCTCAAGGCATCCAGTTCGCTTTAGTTCTGTGTCTAAGGCGTCCGCCTTAGAGTTTAGAGCGTCTGAAACATCCGCTTAGGCGTCCTGGTGGGCGCTTTAGCACATACTGGACGCTTTAGACATGCCAGGCAGGGGAACACAGGTTTTTGGCGGGAAAACTGGGTTGGGCAGGAACAAAAGGGCGGGAAACTGGGCTCACATGTAAATAGTAACAGGAGGGAAAAGAGGGACCAGAACGTGCAGCTCCTGCTCCTCCCCCACCACTCCTTTGGCTCTCTCCTCTCTCCTCTAGCAGCAGCTCCCTCTCCAGATCTGGACCAGCTTCCTCCTCTCCGGCCACAGCTCCTCCCCCTCCTTAGTGCTATTCTAGTAGTAGTCCAGTACTTTAGTCTAGTTTGTGGTGTCTATGAATCAGTACTTTAGTCTAGTTTGTGGTGTCTATGAATCAGTATCTTACTATGGTTATCTATCCTACATTCCTACTGCCCATTAGCTTCAGATCAGTCTAAAGCGTCGCCTCGCTTTACGCTTCAGCGCTTAAGCAGTGAGGCGCCCCCCCAGCGCCTCGCTTCGCTTTACCGCTTTGAAAACATAGGGCACAACCATCCACGTGTTTGTAGGACCTTCGCTCTCGGTGGGGAAAAAAACTTGGGAGCCAATTGAGAGGCCTTTCCGTTAGGAGCGTCCAAGACCACACTATCTCCATGCGGGCGCAGAAAAAAAATGTTCGACACACAAGGGATGTGACCCAAGTAATTTGCCATCCCAACCCTTGCCAAGTTGAAAATTTCCTGGAGAGGTTGGCTAGAGAATCACTTCTGTCTTCCATGACTAGTTTTTAATTACTGAGCAAGATCCGTCAACTGTATACCAAACTATGTTACATTAATATAAAGTACTCTCAAACTAAGTATTTATAGAGTAAACCTATATAACGGCTTTCTGTGGACATTAAGCTATATTTGAAAATTGAAATTATAATGCTGAGAAAGTGCAAACTACGTACATGTTACTAGTTAGTATACCTAGAGCATCTTGAACCAAAACAGTGCATTGTTATAGTTGTTTCTAGAGGTACATTGAAATATGTGTATTGTATATTATACCTTTGTTGTGTAGTTACTCATGCTTTCTTATATCAGGAATGATTGTTGGAGGGTTTGCTAACATATCAAACACTCAGAAAAGTACTAGGTATATTCTTGCATCTCTTTTCCTTTGTCCCGGTCGAAAGAAATCGCTATGTAAATTATCATAATATTTTTAAGTTTGTGCAATCTTTGATATTTGTTTACTTTCTATGTTAATTCAGGAGATGGTTCAATTTTCGGGAGGACTTCTTCCTTCTCTTTTTGCTTCCTCCAATTATATTATATCCTTTAAATATACCGATTTTGTTTCTTAATTATTTCTTGGGAAGATTGACATGTTTTACTTGACTGCACCATACTCAGTCGGGGTTCAACTTAGCACCAGTAAGTGTTGAATTGTTGAGGTCAACAGTACCTTAATGTCCCATCAGTTCCAGGCTCACACCTAAACATTTCAAATTTTGTTTCTGGTAGAAACCATTCTTTTCAAACTTCGGTGCTATCATAACTTTCGCAATCCTGGGAACCTTCATTGCTTCCATTGTTACGGGTCTACTAGTGTAAGAAACCATTTTATGTTGCCACTTTGCATATTCCTTCCAGCTCCCTCTATTAATAAGCATATAATGTCGCAGTTTACCTTTCTTGCAGCTACCTTGCTGGGTTAATATTCATCATCTATAGGTTGCCTCTGGTTGAATGTATGATGTTTGGTGCTCTTGTGTCGGCAACAGATCCTGTAACTGTTTTGTCTATATTTCAGGTTTCTGCCGTCCCTTCATATACTAACATGTGCAAGTTTAATTACTGCTATCTTAAAATAAATGCTTACATATTCTTCATTGAATTATAGGAACTTGGCACCGATGTGAACCTCTATGCTCTTGTTTTTGGAGAATCAGTTCTAAATGATGCTGTATGCGTAATTTTTGTCGTACTTAAAACATTGTTTTAATGTTTTCTACTGATATACTCACATATTGCTTGGTATCCACCTACCTTCTGACAATTAAGGTGGCTATATCCTTGTACAGGTGAGGGTGATATTCCTAAGATTTCTTTGTGTGCTTCCTTTCTCAATCTTGCTTTAAAATCCCTATTCGTTCAGGACCATGGCATCAATGAGGACAAGTTCTTCCGGCCAGAATTTTTTATTAGTTATCTTGAGGTTTCTTGAGAACTTTGTTGGTTCTATGTCATCAGGTAATTTAATTCTAGTTAGAACTGCTTAGGTGTGGAACGTATTCTAATAGATTATAGTATTCGCTTGCTCAATGAGATTATTTTCTCTTGGTTTTCCTTATGATTGTGTACAAACCTTTATCTATCATTCCACGTTTGATATTTCAACTACCTTTTTGTTGTGCAGGCATTGGAGTTGGGCTTATTTCTGCTCTCATATCCTCTACTTTGCCTTTTGTTCAATTAATAGGAGCCTAATTTTCACTGTTAATGTTATTTATGCACGTATTGTGGTTTCCGTTGGTAACCCATCTGCAACAGCATATAGCTGAAACTGTACTTTATTATTATAGATATAGCAGCCTAGCATGCCACTCTGCAGGCATCTGTACGGTTTTTCTCTGGTTTCTGGTGTAACTCGGGGTGATCCAAGATTACCCTCAAATGGTGCGGTTATAATGAACAAAAAGGAGAAAATTGGTTCCAATGATACGAAAACCTAACTTGGATTATGGCGGTTAAGTACAAGGGTATATGCTTAACTGCCGACAGTAAAGTGTATTTCTGTAGGATCATCAATTAGAACACTTCGTATTGATATAACCATGATGATAATTTGTATGGTTCCAGAAGGGATATTGAAATCCTCTAAAAAAAGGGGATATTGAAATGCACACTGGTAAAACTGTGTTCTCATTTCTGTTGTGTAGACATGCATGTTTGTACTCCTTGATTCTGTTGAACCTCTTCAAGTATGCAGAACTTGGCGTAGAGAAGTAAGATCTAACACATCTAATTTTTCCAAAACTAGAGTTTATCATATAAGCAACTAAATTTCTTGATTTTCATCTACAGCCTACATAATCTGGAGAGCTGCTTGTTTGTGCTTTTCCCTTACTTCTCGTAAGTCGTAAGCCTATGTACTTTGGACTACAGTGTGTTTCATTTATAGATTGCTATCAGTAACTGCCGTTTGTGTTAGGTACATGTTAGCTGAAGGCCTTGGCCTGTCTGGCATTGTTTCTATTCTCTTTACGGGGATTGTAAGTTTCAGTTTTGAGAACTCTGCCTTGTATTTCTTCTGTACACTGGAAGTTATACTTAGTTACTGAATTTCTACTGGGATTGTAACACCCAAAATCCAAGATCAGTAACCAAGTTTAACTTACTGGGATGATAAACTCAAGCAAAGATACTTACATGATGTTAGTTTTATTTCAGGTGATGAAGAGATATACATTTTATAACTTGTCAGAAGATTCACAGCGTTTTACTGCTCGTTTTTTCCATTTGCTTTCATCACTAGCAGAAGCATTCATGTAAGTCAGATTCTACTTGCAGCATGTATAACTAGACAAACTTAGTTAATAAGTTGGTTATTCTTCTAAACAGATTCATATACATGGGGTTCGATATTGCAATGGAACGTCAAAGCTGGTCCCATATTGGATTCATATTTTTCTCAATTGTATCCTTTGATTCTGCACCAACTTGTGGTTTTTCTACTTAATAAATATGTTGCGATTTTTGTTGTTTCCTTAATTTGTTTCTTTTGTCAACTAATGCAGGTCTTCATATTAGTCGCAAGGTATCATTCGATCAAACTGATCTTTATGATTTCCTTGTTTGATGGGCATGTGATCTGTCAGACTTGGTTGCTGAACGTTTGGAGAATATGTTCCATTTGTCAAACTTGTTTAGTCTGTTAGGCGCCTTACTAGGTTTCTCATCTCTTGTCTTGAAGGGCTGCAAATGTCTTCTCTTGTGCATACATTTTAAATTTGGCACGACCACCTCATTCCCAAATACCTAGGGAATATCAACTGGCCCTTTGGTATAGCGGTATGTGTTGCCATCAAACATGCTCATCAGATCATCAAATAAATAGGTTCAAGTTTTACTAGAACATGCTGTTTCCTGTTCAGGACTTAGAGGAGCTATGGCTTTTGCCCTTGCTCTTCAGTCAGTTCATGATCTTCCTGACGGGCACGGGGAGACAATTTTCACCGCTACGACATCTATTGTTGTTCTAACTGTAAGTTTCTGCATGTAGTTCTTTTAGTAATTCTCTAAAATAACTTTCTCACTGCAACATCCCAGGTACTTTTGATCGGAGGTTCAACTGGAACAATGCTTGAAGCCCTACAAGTAGTCGGGGATAGTAACCGTTATCGGCACCCGTACGAGGCAAGTGCTTTTGCAGTGTTGAATAGCAACACATATTTACTTCTATATCTAGAATACAATGGTAGGAACTGGCGTATAGGGTCTTGTGGGTGGGCAGGCCACCTGCCCGGTTTCGAAGCCTGTCTGCCCCATTTTAGGTGTGAAAAGGGTCTGTTGGATGTTGGATGCTGAGTGCGTCATATGTTATTCAAATGTGCTGGACTTAATGTCCCTATTTAAAAAAAAATCATTGTGTTTCTCTATATATGGAAATTTAGTTCCTTGAAGAATGTTCACAACCTGAGTCAAATGGTGCTAAAAGGAAAAATATAAAATGTATGCTCCCTATTAGGTCAGTGCATACCCTGCTTTTCGTTCATTGTTTTACTTGTATTCGTCCTTTACATTTCACTGCTCAAGTAAAAAATCCAGAGTATTACTGGCGGTTTATGATCATATTTTTTGAGAAAATACTGGTTAATTATGTTTATGAACAGCTTACTTTCTGAATGCAGGAGAATTTTGAGGGGAGCAGTGAGGAAGGGACACCTAGTAAGAGTAAATTCCAACTGAAACTCAGAGAACTGAGGAGAAGGTGCACTAATTAACACCTGCTCTAGAAACTATGCTGCTTGTTCAACTTGAATTCTTCTTCAAGGAGTTCCGTTCTATTAGTATTGTGTATTGGTGTCGATAGCATTCTCTATTGTTTCTTGCTGCTGCAAGGGAGCAGGAGCTTTCTGATCATGTTATTTTTGTCTTGCAGCACTTCCTCTTTTGCTTTATTGGACAGGAATTATCTCACTCCCATTTTTACCTCTCAACACGAGGACGATGATGATGATGACGACGACAACGACGATGATTCTTGTAAGAACATATCCTAAGTTTCCATTCCTTACTGTATATTGGGAAAACATCAAGTGAAAATGAGCCAAAATTTGAATTGCGTAAAATTGAGTCATAGAAGTTTTTAAAAAAAAGTGCAAATAATTTGTAGTATTATGGAAGGTTTTGTTCTACATCCATGCAGTTTAAGGAGTAAATTCATTCTCATCAAGACACGAAAAAGTAAAATGCTCGGTATTGATATTGGATTGTATTATTCATTGTTCAGTTAGTATTTGTCTTTTTCATATCATAAATGATATTAAATTTGATCCTTGCATCGTTATATATCATTCCCGCCTTTCCCTAGTACAGTATATTATTTGAGTTTTTCTTGGAACATTTACACGAGATTTTCACACGATCTGCAGCATATATTAATACTCCTAGTAATACTGCACCGAATGAGTTATAGTCAGCTCAAAGCAAAGATGTTTTCCCTCCTGCAGAGGCAAAGCATGACAATTGGCTCACATTATCTTAATTCCTTGTGCATATTAAGGCTATGCTCTTTCTAAACTTGAGTGTTCCTTGCCGATTGACTATTGTTCCGGATGAACAGCAGGTGAAGTGTTGGGGATACCCAGGCCCAGCACCTAGATGTTGGGAAGGCTATAGCTTAAGGACTGCAAGCACGAAGTGACCAGTTTTCAGCGGATTTATCAGAGTTGGTGTCAGGCTGCCACGTAGTTCAGTGTATAGGCACATTAGGATAGTTCAGTTCAGCATGTGTTAGGAAAGAGTATCACACGCGGAAATTTAATTGCTCCTTTTGCGAGGACTGGGGAGGCTTGAAATTTTTGTTCTTCCTGTACGTATTCCCTCCGTTCCTAATTTTTTTTAGAGATTCCAATATAAATTATACATGTATGTAGTTTATATTAAAATCTCTAAAAAGACTTGTACTCATTTAGGAACAGAGGGAGTAGCATTTTTGCCTTCTTTATGTAACAGTGCCAGTTGTGGGTTCACCGGACCGGATTTTTGATCTCGCTGTTTGCGTTGAGAGAAGCTCTTCTTTTTCCTTCCGGTGCATTCGTGGAGGTTTGAGACGTCGGCGACTCCCTTTTTCTGTGGCCGGCGTGGTGCCGTGTGGTTGTACGAAGCAGAACGAACATTACCATCTTTCTGTTAGTACTCGTCAGTACTGCTGATGTTGGCTCGTACTGAAGATGTTGATTCGTACTGTGGCGGAAGAGGTGGAATCAATGCCCTTGATTCTCCCAACTGTATGTAAACCCGTTCGATTGCGATGTTTACGGCCGAGCGTATCTCAGCTCTGCTAGTCGTGTGTGTCCTTGTTGGTCAGGCCGCTTGCTGCTGGCGGTTGGCATGAACTTTTTGACGGCAATGAGGGATCTAGGTGATGCTTCGTTCACGAGCAAGCGAGCCTGAAAAAATAAAGAAGACTCACGTGTTGCAGAATTTGCTTTTATGTCAGTGGCCAATGATGACGGAGAGGGAAGATACGGTCACACAAGATGCCAGAACTTCTACTTGTGGAAGGTTATTTTCCTGGGCGGTGCTACGCGTCAACCGGCTGATCTTTTTAAAAAATCAGTCGGTTCGCCAGCCATATGATCTGCCGTATCTAGCGGCTGAACGCGTCTCCTCTATTGCAACATAGATATTGTTGCAGAATTCGTTCTGCAACACATGTCTTGTTGCGGAATTAGTTCTGCAACATAGGTCTTGTTGTGGAATTTTTTGCAAGCTGTTTTGTTGCAAAAAAAATTGCAACTGAGGTTTTGTTGTAGGTTTTTTTTTTACAACTGAGATCATGTTTCAGAAAATTTCCACAAGAGGTGTGCTGCAAAACGTAGACCCGTTGTAAACCATTGTAACACCACATTAGTTTTAGAAGCAAAGCCCCTGTTGCAGAAACGCGTGTTCGCCAAAGGATGATATACGGGCCCTTACTTGGACACGTGTCATGCTAGGAATGTGGCGGACACGGCTGCTCTGATCCGCCGGGTGATGGTAAGCATTTCCCTATTTTCCTTGCATACATAGTAGGATCCACCAAGGGAGTTAGTACCGTTGCATTAATATGCTCTTTCTGAGCTGAAGTTTAGAATATTCTTAGGGCATCTCCGTGAACTGGTCTGGACGTCGGTTTTCCCACAAACCTTTCATTTCGCCCCTGCTCCCCCCTTACTCTTGCATCTGCACCCTTCTTGTCTGACACTGCCGTTGTACCTCTCCAACCGTTGCCCAGGTAACGTAGGACGTTCACAGCCCCCACTAATGTGCATGCCATCCTTGGACTACACCCCCATCCACCCAGGATCCTTCCGCAGCCAGGTATCATCTTCCCCCCGCCAATAACTTCCATGGCGGACACCACTCCTGACTTGTGTACGGTCAAATGCCAATGAACTTTTATGTTGCCCTCCCCTTCGGATGGCTCGTCGTCGTCTTCCTCCTCTTCGTAGTTATCATCATAATTGCTCTCCTCCTCCCAGGGGGCGCGGCGATCTTCGCCTTCTTGGGTGGAGCTTGGCGACCCGCAGGAGCCTTCTCCAGCTCCGGTCCCAGCAACTTGGCCATCACCGGGTCCAAGACCTGCTTGGCCCGCGGTGGCTAAGGCATGAAAACCGCAAAGCGTGCGAATTTCTGCGAAATCCCGAAGAAGTCGGAACAAGGGCAGGAAGTGGTTGGGATTCCGGGCGGCGGCCTCGGTCCGGGCTCCGGCGTGGCCTGGATGTGGACGGTGTGCGTTCGCGCGGCGGCGCTCAGCCCCTGGATGCGCGCGTGGTATGCGGATTGACGGCTGGGCGTGGCTGCGGCAGGCGCGCGGTCACCGGCTGGGCGTGGCGGTTGGCTGCTCTGGAGCGCGTGGTGCGCTGCAGGCGTTGCTTCGCGTTGCGACTTTGGTGGCTGCGGTGGTGGTGGTCACGGTGGTTCTGCGGTGGTGGTCGGTGGCTACGGCCAGGGGGGCGGTGCGTGTCTGCTCATGGTGGATCGTGGGATCCCGTGGCAGATTGAGGTCGGCCTCGGCAGGCGGTGGTTTGATGGGCGGCGGTCGGTGGCTGTAGGTGGTCATCTCCGGGAGAAATCTTTGCTCCGGTCTTCATTGGAGCCGGTGACGGCGGCGCCCGCGGGTGCCGCGATCTTTCTTGGAAGCGTCATCGTGGAGGTGCTTCTACTTCTCCCCACGGCTTTGGCTCCGGAGGGAAACCTCAGATCCGCTTGATCGGGCGATGGAGGCGTCTTCGCGTCTTTCTCCTCCTTGGGGGCATCGTCTCGGAGCCGGCAACGACTGGGAGACCGGTGGATGGCGGCATCTTCGCCGTGTGGGTTGCGGCATCTTCGCCGCGTGGTTTGCTGAGGCGGCCTTTTCGGGGACGCTGAGTTCTGGTTGGCAACGATGATGGCGTCGAGAGGAACTCTGGTCGCGGCTCGGGCTTCGGTAGTCGGATCTTCCCGGCGTGTCCGAGGTGCTCTTTAGGGCACGGTCGGCGCAAGTCCTGCATATTCTCCTTGTGATGATCGTTATCAGAGTCGAAGCTGTCGGTTGCTTGCGCGTGTGGTCGTCTGTTGGCATGTGCCGTCATGGTTCCTGTGCAGCTGTTTGCGGGTTGACTTTGACGATGAAGGTCTACGGTGAAGTCGGAGTCGCCCGTTCGGAGGTAGCCGGTGATGACGATGACGCTTGCGACTGTTCGACGGATGTCTTTTCCCCTTTGTAGCTCTGTGATCCCATGTCGATGGCCAGGTTGGCCGGTGGTATCCATTTTATGTGGGTTGGAGTGTATCGGTTTTAGCCCAATTTTCCGTCAATTAATCAGGCAATTCTCTCTTCTTAATTAATGAAAATGGCAAGTCTTTTGCCTCGTTTCAAAAAAAAAAGGGCAGGAAGTAAAAATGCCCATGAGCTAAAAGAAAGGCGGCCTCATGCAAAAGGGCTCCAAGAAGATGTCGAAGGGGATCTTGTCCAACATCAGATCCGTCCAAGCGTTGATGTGGCCCCACACCTCGTCTTCGCTATCTGCATCGAATCCCTGGGGCCCGTGTAAGAGTACATCGACTGGCACGGGCGATCGGTGGAAGAACTCGCCGCTCTAGCCAGGTCCTCAAAATGTGCACCCCCTCCAGCCCACGGTCCTTCAGATTGATGACTGCGTCGATAAGCCTCTTACTGATCTCTGACGGCTTGTCCAGTAGCTTCCAGGATCCCACGCGCTTGGGCTGCTCGTTGATGAAGGGCAAAAATTCCGCCCCCATGGTTGGAAGCGTACATCCACCCCTTGTGCCACTCGAGGACTAACCTCGACAAAGGGATCTTAAAGAATTTTGTGGAGGGTCGGAGCTGCAGGTTCGCACCTCCAAGGTCACAGATGTAGTTCCCATTCTTATGGACCTTCACCTAGAAGTAGCAGCAGAACAACTCGAAGTGCATAGTTGTTCGAAGGTATGTTGGTGCAATATTTGCCCTCCTGTGTTTTGGAGATTGTTGACAGAAATGTGCATTGACTGATTTGTTTGCTAGTGCACACAGATAAATAGTCCATGCAGAACCGAAGATACACTGGTGCAGAGACGTGCTATACAAACTATTTTTAACCCCTTTCCGCAACGACATTTTAAACCGCCGCCTAGTGAGTGTGAGCGATATGTGAGTCCTTCCCACACGACCCAAAAACCGTCGGGGATAGGCCCTCCGGTCACACACGCTGCGCAAAATGAGCTCGTGTGCGATCGGGCTAGCCATCGCATACAATTATAGAGGCCTAATCTTTTCGTTCGTAAGTACATCACACACAATGAGTCCCAGAGAAATGTTTTCGTTTGTATGTATATCACACATAATTTTTTTATGTGAAATCATTTGTGCAAGGTGGCCTAATTTAAACAGTTCTCTGGCCGAAGCCATGTGTGATTGTTAATTGATCCAACACGCGTACTTTCCAGAAATCGTGTGGGTTGTTTGAGTTCATCGCCCACGATGTCGTAAGAGAAACCGTTTACAATAGAAAACCCCAATAAGCAGGCTAATTAGCCTATTATTGGTAATCCATGTAGTAAATAATTTGACATTTCTTATGAAACACACCATATATTTCATATCATATAACGGCAACCGGGATTTCATAATCGAATTACATCAGATAGCTTCAGCACTCAGTTACACCATATAGGCATATAGCTAGCTATGTCATTACACAACAGCACCAAGTTTCACATGCAACATGAAAACCTTTGAAAAGTAACATCATACACGGTAAATAGACAAATGAATCTCATCTGGGAAACTGCAGAAGCGGAAGGTGAATATTGAACCTTCAGTGATGTTGAATGTCTTTGCAACTTTAGGCCAGTGGCTATGGATAATTACCCGTCCAACCTTCGTCCTCTTGAGGAAGACTTCAGTATTGTACCGTGGGTGTTGAATGAATACCTTGATCGCCTCTTGACCATGTAGGTGGTTTAAGAGGTAATCATCGGTGAACTGCTTTGGAAAGTACTGAAAACAAAGATATGCATAAATAGGTGTTGTAAGTTTTGAAATGGCACAGGGGAAAAAACAAGGTAAAAGAGTTACCACCATCCTATAGTTGACTGATGTCTTCTTCATTGTGCAAACAAAGATCTTGTTGTTATTCGTCGCAAGTTTCTTTATCCTAACAATCTTTCTGAGTTTTCTTGACTTGACTGATATTCATGGGCATCTCATTTTCCCATATGCAAAATGGGTCGAACAGTGGGTCTAAGCCTCTGACAGCAGGATGACTTGCCTTGTAAGGCAAGGCGACTTAGAACCAGAGTCGGTTACGTTGTGTGACCCGACCTGGACTCTTGTAAGCCGTTGGGCCTCGACCTGTGTATATAAAGGCGAGACCCGACGACAGGTTAACTTAAGGAACAATCAATCGATAGCTAGGTTAAGCAATTCTGCTCCCTTGTAATCGATACTCGAGCAATACAACACAACACAGGAAGTAGGTCTTTACCTCGTTGCGAGGGGCCGGACATGGGTAAACCCGTGTCTCTCATCCTGACCAACCCCTTTGAGCTAACCTACGTTGCGATGGCTCCACACCTAAGTCATTTCACAAGGGCATCTGCCGTAACACAACCGCGACACTGCCCCTTCTGTCATTGAGAAATACACCGCAAGATCGAACCCATCACAAAGCACATCTTCCCATGGCAAGAAAAATCGATCTAGTTGGCCTAACTAAACCAAAGATTCAAAGAAGAAATACGAGGCTATAAGTAATCATGCATATAAGATATCAAAAAGACTCAAATAACTTTCATGGATATAGATCTGATCATAAACTCAAAGTTCATCGGATCCCAACAAACACACTGCAAAAGAGTTACATCAAATAGATCTCCAAGAGACCATTGTATTGAGAATCAAATAGAGAGAAGAAGCCATCTAGCTACTGCCTACGCACCCGTAGGTCTATGGTGAACTACTCACAGATCATCGGAGAGGCGCCAATGAGGATGATGAACCCCTCCATGACGGTGTCTAGATTGGATCTCGTGGTTTTGGAACTTGCAGCGGCTGGAACAAAATTTCGTCAACTTCCCTAGGGTTTCTGGAATATTTGGGTATTTATAGAGCGAAGAGGCGGTGGGAGAGGCCACCGAGGTGGGCACAACCCACCAGGGTGCGCCTGGTCTCCTGGGCGTGCCCTGGTGGGTTGTGCTCCCCTCGGAGCACCCCCCCCAGGTGCTTCTTTGGCCCATCTTGTGTCTTGTGTGAAAGGAAATATGCCCTAGAGGCAATAATAAAGTTGTTATTTTATATTTCCTTATATCATGATAAATGTTTATTATTCATGCTAGAACTGTATTAACCGGAAACTTGATACATGTGTGGATACATACACAAAACACAGTGTCCCTAGTAAGCCTCTACTAGACTAGCTCGTTAATCAAAGATGGTTAAGTTTCCTAACCATATACATGTGTTGTCATTTGATGGACGGGATCACGTCATTAGGAGAATGATGTGATGTACATGACCCACCCGTTAGCTTAGCATAATGATCGTTCAGTTTTACTGCTATTGCTTTCTTCATGTCAAATACATATTCCTCCGACTATGAGATCATGCAACTCCCCGGATACCGGAGGAATGCCTTGTGTGCTATCGAACGTCACAACATAACTGAGTGATTATAAAGATGCTCTAAAGGTATCTCCGAAGGTATCTTGTTGGGTTGGCGTGAATCAGGATTAGGATTTGTCACTCCGAGTATCAGAGAGGTATCTCTGGGCCCTCTTGGTAATACACATCATAATAAGCCTTGCAAGCAAATGACTAATGAGTTAGTCAGGGGATGATGTATTATGGAACAAGTAAAGAGACTTTCCGGTAACGAGATTGAACTAGGTATGAAGATACCGACGATCGAATCTCGGGAAAGCAACATACCGATGACAAAGGGAATAACATACATTGTCATAACGGTTCGACCGATAAAGATCTTCGTAGAATATGTAGGAGCCAATATGAGCATCCAGGTTCCGCTATTGGTTATTGACCGGAGACGTGTCTCGGTCATGTCTACATAGTTCTCAAAATCGTAGGGTCCGCATGCTTAACGTTCGATGACGATATTGTATTATATGAGTTATGTGATTTGGTGACCGAATATTGTTCGGAGTCCCAGATGAGACCGCAGACATCATGAGGAGTCTCGAAATGGTCGACAGGTAAAATTGATATATAGGACGATGGTATTCGGACGCCGGAAGTGTTTCGGGATGCACCGGGTACTTATCGGGTCATCGGAAGGGGTTCTAGGCACCCCCGGCAAAAGATATGGGCCTTATGGGCCAAGAGGGGAAACGCACCAGCCACAACGGGGCTGGTGCGCCCCCTCCCATATGGGTTGGCCAAATTGGAGAAGGAAAGGGGAAGGAGGAAAAGAAAAAGTGAATAGGATTCCCCCTTCCCCCTCTTCCCTTCCTAATCCGAATAGGAATAGGGAAGGGAAGGTTTGGCCGAATTGGGGAGGATTGTCGGTGTCAAAACCGACAGATCTCGGGTAGGGGGTCCCGAAATATGCGTCTGAGGATCAATGGTAACAGGAGACTGGGGACACGATGTTTACCCAGGTTCGGGCCCTCTCGATCGAGGTAATACCCTACTTCCTGCTTGATTGATCTTGATGAATATGGGGTTACAAGAGTTGATTGATAACCCACAAGTATAGGGGATCACAACAGTTTTTGAGGGTAGAGTATTCAACCCAAATTTACTGATTCGACACAAGCGGAGCCAAAGAATATTCTCAAGTATTAGCAGTTGAGTTGTCAATTCAACCACACCTAGAAGACTTAATATCTGCAACAAAGTATTTAGTAGCAAAGTAGTATGGAAGTAACGGTAACGGCGGCAAAAGTAACAATAGCAACGGAAAAGTAACTAAGCAATGATCAATATGTGAAAAGCTCGTAGGCAATGGTGTTGGGGAACGTTGCATGGGAAACAAAAATTTTCCTACGCTCACCAAGATCAATCTAGGAGATGCACATCTACGAGAGGAGAGTTGGATCCACATACCCTTGTAGATCGCGATGCGGAAGCGTTGCAAGAACGCGGATGAAGGAGTCGTACTCGCGGCGATTCAAATCGCGGAAGATCCGATCTAGCGCCGAACGGACGGCGCCTCCGCGTTCAACACACGTGCAGCCCGGTGACGTCTCCCACGCCTTGATCCAGCAAGGAGAGAGGGAGAGGTTGGGAAGACTCCATCCAACAGCAGCACGACGGCGTGGTGGTGGTGGAGGAGCGCGGGACTCCAGCAGGGCTTCGCCAAGCGCTGCGAGAGACGAGGAGGGAGAGGGGTAGGGCTGCGCCAAGAGGAGACGTTCTCGTGTGTCTAGCAGCCCCAAAACCTCACATATATATAGGGGGAAGGGAGGGCTGCGCCCCCTCTAGGGTTTCCCACCCCTAGGGGTGCGGCCAGCCCTAGAAACCCATCTAGGGTGCGGCCAAAGGGGGGGAGAGAGAGGGGGCGCCCTAGGGTGGGCCTTAAGGCCCATCTGGACCTAGGGTTTGCCCCCCTCCACTCTCCATGCGCCTAGGGACTTGGTGGGGGGGGGGGGGGCGCACCAGCCCCCTTGGGGCTGGTCCCCTCCCACACTTAGCCCACGCAGCCACCTGGGGCTGGTGGCCCCACCTGGTGGACCCCCGGGACCCTCCCGGTGGTCCCGGTACATTACCGATATCGCCCGAAACTTTTCCGGTGACCAAAACAGGACTTCCCATATATGAATCTTTACCTCCGGACCATTCCAGAACTCCTCGTGACGTCCGGGATCTCATCCGGGACTCCGAACAACATTCGGTAACCGCGTACATACTTTCCCTATAACCCTAGCGTCATCGAACCTTAAGTGTGTAGACCCTACGGGCTCGGGAACCATGTAGACATGACCGAGACAACTCTCCGGCCAATAACCAACAGCGGGATCTGGATACCCATGTTGGCTCCCACATGTTCCACGATGATCTCATCGGATGAACCACGATGTCAAGGATTCAATCAATCCCGTATACGCTTCCCTTTGTCTATCGGTATAGCACTTGCCCGAGATTCGATCGTCGGTATACCGATACCTTGCTCAATCTCGTTACCGGCAAGTCTCTTTACTCGTTCCGTAACACATCATCCCGTGATCAACTCCTTGATCACATATTGTGCACATTATGATGATGTCCTACCGAGTGGGCCCAGAGATACCTCTCCGTCATACGGAGTGACAAATCCCAGTCTCGATTCGTGCCAACCCAACAGACACTTTCGGAGATACCTGTAGTGCACCTTTATAGCCACCCAGTTATGTTGTGACGTTTGGTACACCCAAAGCATTCCTACGGTATCCGGGAGTTGCACAATCTCATGGTCTAAGGAAAAGATACTTGACATATAGAAAAGCTTTAGCATACGAACTACACGATCTGTGCTAGGCTTAGGATTGGGTCTTGTCCATCACATCATTCTCCTAATGATGTGATCCCGTTATCAACGACATCCAATGTCCATGGTTAGGAAACCGTAACCATCTATTGATCAACGAGCTAGTCGTCTAGAGGCTCACTAGGGACATGGTGTTTGTCTATGTATCCACACATGTATCTGAGTTTCCTATCAATACAATTCTAGCATGGATAATAAACGATTATCGTGAACAAGGAAAAATAATAATAACCAATTTATTATTGCCTCTAGGGCATATTTCCAACAGTCTCCCACTTGCACTAGAGTCAATAATCTAGTTCACATCGCCATGTGATTAACACTCAATGAGTTCTGGGTTTGATCATGTTATGCTTGTGAGAGAGGTTGTAGTCAACGGGTCTGCAACATTCAGATCCCTATGTACTTCGCAAAATTTTATGTCATATCGTAGATGCTGCTACCACGTTCCACTTGGAGCTATTCCAAACTGTTGCTCCATTATACGTATCCGGTATCTCTACCCCGAGTTATCCGGATAGGTGTAAAGCTTGTATCGACGTGACTCTTTACGTCGAACTCTTTATCACCTCCATAACCGAGAAACATTTCCTTATTCCTCTAAGGATAATTTTGACCACTATCTAGTGATCCACTCCTGGATCACCTTTGTACCCTCTTGCCAGACATGTGGCAAGGCACACATCAGGTGCGGTACTTAGCATGGCATACCGTATAGAGCCTATGACAAAAGCATAGGGGACGACCTTCGTCCTTCCTCTTTCTTCTGCCGTGGTCAAGCTTTGAGTCTTACTCAACTTCACACCTTATAACTCAGGTAAGAATTCCTTCTTTAACTGACCTATTTTGAACTCCTTCAAAATCATGTCAAAGGTGTGTGTTCCTTTTGAAAGTATCATCAGGCGTCTTGATCTATCTCTATAGATCTTGATGCCCAATTATGTAAGCAACTTTATCCAGGTCTTCCTTTGAAAAACTCCTTTCAAACAACCCTTTACGCTTTCCAGAAATTCAACATCATTTCGGATCAACCATATGTCATTCACATATGCTTATCAGAAATGTTGTAGTGCTCCCACTCACTTTATTGCAAATACAAGTTTCTAACAAACTTTGTATACCCAAAAACTTTGATCACTCCATCAAAGTGTATATTCCGACTCCGAGATGCTTGCTCTAGTCCATAGAAGGATCGCTGGAGCTAGCATATCTTTTAGCATCCTTGGGATCGACAAAACCTTTCTGATTGTATCATATACAACCTTTCCTTACAAAAACTGGTAAGGAAACTTGTTTTGTCATCCATCTGCCAGATTTCATAAATGCAGCTAATGCTAACATGATTCCAACGGACTTTAAGCATCGCTACGGGCGAGAAAATCTCATTGTAGTCAACTCCTTGAACTTGTGAAAAACTCTTTGCCACAAGTCGAGCTTCATAGACGGTGACATTACCGTCCACGTCCGTCTTCTTCTTAAAGATCCATTTATCTCAATGGCTTGCCAGTCATCGGGCAAGTCCACCAAAGTCCATACTTTGTTTCGATACATGGATCCTATCTCGGATTTTTCGGCTTCTAACCATTTGTCGGAATATGGGCCCACCATCGCTTCTCCATAGTTCGTAGGTTCATCGTTGTCCAACAACATGACCTCTAAGACAGGATCACCGTACCACTCAGGAGTAGTACATATCCTTGTCGACCTACGAGGTTCGATAGCAACTTGATCTGGAGCTTCATGATCACTATCATTAGTTTCCTCTTCAACTGTCGTAGGTTCCACAGAAACATCTTTCTGTGTTGCACTACTCTACGGTTGAAGTGAGGGTTCGACAACCTCATCAAGTTCTATCTTCCTCCCACTCAATTCTTTCGAGAGAAACTCCTTCTCGAGAAAGGACCCGTTCTTAGGGACAAACATTTTTGCCCTTGGATCTGAGATAGGAGGTATACCCAACTGTTACCTTTGGGTATCCTATGAAGATGTATTTGTCCGCTTTGGGTTCGAGCTTTTCCCGGCTGAAGCCATAAGCCTCGCAGCCCCAAACATTGAGAAACGACAACTACGGTTTCTTGCCAAACCTTAGTTCATATGGCGTTGTCTCAACGGACTTAGATGGTGCCCTATATAAAGTGAATGCAGCTGTCTCTAATGCATAACCTCAAAATAATAGCGGTAGATCGGTAAGATACATCATAGATCGCACCATATCTCATAAGGTTCGATTACGATGTCCGGACACACCATTACGCTGTGGTGTTCCAGGTGGCTTCAACTGTGAATCAATTCCACATGTCTTAAGTGATTGCCAAACTCATAACTCAGATATTCTCCCTTGATCAGATCGTAGGAATTTGATCTTCTTGTTATGATGATTCTTAACTTCACTCTGAAATTGCTTGAACTTTTCAAACGTTTCAGACTCGTGCTTCATTAAGTATATATACCCATATCTACTCAAGTCTTCAGTGAAGATGAGAAAACAACGATATTCCCTGCTCGCCTCAATCCTCATTGGATCACATACATCAGCATGTATGATTTCCAATAAGTCACTTGCCCGTTTCATTGTACCTGAAAACGAGATCTCAGTCATCCTGCCCATGAGGCATGGCTCGCATGTGTCAAGCGATTCAAAATCAAGTGACTCCAAACGTCCATCAGCATGGAGTTTCTTCATGCATTTTATGCCAAAATGACCTAAGCGGCAGTGCCACAAGAAAGTGGTACTATCATTATTAACTCTACATCTTTTGGCATTAATATTATCATTATGTGTATTACCATGATCGAGATTCAACGAACCATTGGGTGCATGACCATAAAGGTATTATTCATGTAAACAGAATAACCATTATTCTCTAACTTAAATGAATAACCGTATTGCGATGAACATGATCTAATCATTTTCATGCTCAACGTAGACACCTGATAACATTTATCTAGGTTCAACACTAATCTCGAAAATAGAGGAAGTGTGCGATGGTGATCTCATCAACCTTGGAAACACTTCCAACACACATCGTCACCTCGCCTTTAGCTAGTCTCCGTTCAGTCCGTAGCTTTTGCTTCAAGTCACTAATAGTAGCAACTGAACCGGTATCCAATACCCAGGTGCTACAAGGAGTACTACTAAGGTACACATCAATAACACGTATATCAAATATACTTTGTTGAAGTTGCCATCTATTATATCTACCATGTATTTGGGGTGGTTCCGCTACCATGTGACCGTTCCCCTTACAATAGAAGCACTTAGTCTCGAGGTTTGGGTTCAACCATGGGTTCCTTCATCAGAGCGACAACATGTTTGCCATTCATGAAGTTTCCCTTCTAGCCCTTACCCTTTTGAAACCAGTGGTCTTGTTAAACCATCAACACTTGATGCTCCTTCTTGATCTCTACTTTTGCGGTACTAAGAACCGCTGACAGCACCGGGATCATCTCCATCCTTTGCATGTCATAGTTCATCACGAAGTTCTTAGTAGCTTGGTGATAGTGTCTAGAGAATTCTGTCAACCACTATCTCACCTGGAAGATTAACTCCCACTTGGTTCAAGTGGTTTTAGCACCCAGACATTCTGAGCACATGCTCACTAGTTGAGCTATTCTCCTCCATCTTTTTGGCAAAGGAACTTGTCAGAGGTCTCATACCTCTCAACACGGGCATGAGCCTGAAATTCCAATTTCAGCTCTTAGAACATCTCATATGTTCCATGGCGTTCAAAACGTCATTGGAATCCCGATTCTAAGCCGTAAAGTATGGTGCACTTAAACTATCAAGTAGTCATCAGGACGTGTCTCTCAAGTGTTCACAACATCCACAGACAACGTTGTAGGGGTTTGCACATCGAGCGGTGCATCAAAGACGTAAGCTTTCTGTGCAGCAGTGAGGACACTCCTCGGACTACGGACGCAGTCCGCATCATTGCTTACAATATCTTTCAACTTAGTCTTTCTCTAGGATCGTATTAAACAGGGAGCTACAACGCAGTTATTGGTCTACTACATAATTTGCAAAGCCAACTTAGACTATTGTTCATGATAAGTGAGTTTAACTAATCAAATTACTTATAACTCCCACTCAAATTGACATCCCTCTGGTCATCCGAGCGTGACATGATCCAAATCCACCAACCCAAGTCCGATCATCACGTGAGATGAGGTGGTGTCAATGGTGAACATCTTCATGTTGATCATATCTACTATATGACTCATGCTCGACCTTTCGGTCTTCCGTGTTCCGAGGCCATGTCTGTACATGCTAGGCTCGTCAAGTCTAACCCGAGTGTTCTGCATGTGCAAAACTGTCTTGCACCCGTTGTATGCGAACGTAGAGTCTATCACACCCGATCATCACGTGGTGCTTCGAAACGACGAACCTTCGCAACGGCGCACACTCGGGGGGAACACAATTTTATCTTGAAATTTTAGTGAGGGATCATCTTATAATGCTACCGTCGTCCTAAGCAAAATAAGATGCGTAAAAGGATTAACATCACATGCAAATCATAAGTGACATGATATGGCCATCAACTCGTGCTTTTGATCTCCATCTCCAAAGCACCGGCATGATCTCCATCGTCACCGGCGTAACACCATGATCCCCATCATCATGATCTCCATCATCGTGCCGCCATCGGGGTTGTCGCGCGCCCACCATGCTCTTACTACTATTGCTACCGTTTAGCGATAAAGTAAAGCATTACATAGCGCTTAATGATTGACACGCAGGTCATACAAAAATTAAAGACAACCCTATGGCTCCTGCCGGTTGCCGTATACATCGACATGCAAGTCGATATTAACTATTACAACATGATCATCTCATACATCAAATATATCTCATCATGTCATTGGCCATATCACATCACAAACATACCCTGCAAAAACAAGTTAGACGTCCTCTAATTTGTTGTTGCATGTTTTACGTGGTTGCTATGGGTATCTAGCAAGAACGCTTCTTACCTACGCAAAGCCACAACGGTGATATTTAAGTTGCTATTTAACCTTCTACAAGGACCGCCTTTGTCGAATCCGATTCAACTAAGGTGGGAGAGACAGACACCCGCTAGCCATCTTATGCAACAAAAGTCACATGTCTGTCGATGGAACCGGTCTCATGTACGAGGACATGTAAGGTTGGTCCGAGCCGCTTCATCCCACAATACCGCTGAATCAAGAAAAGACCAAGGAGGGAAGCAATCTAAACATCAACGCCCACAAACTCCTTTGTGTTCTACTCGTGATTGCATCTACGCAAAGACCTAGCTCATGATGCCACTGTTGGGGAACGTTGCATGGGAAACAAAAATTTTCCTACGCTCACCAAGATCAATCTAGGAGATGCACATCTACGAGAGGAGAGTTGGATCCACATACCCTTGTAGATCGCGATGCGGAAGCGTTGCAAGAACGCGGATGAAGGAGTCGTACTCGCGGCGATTCAAATCGCGGAAGATCCGATCTAGCGCCGAACGGACGGCGCCTCCGCGTTCAACACACGTGCAGCCCGGTGACGTCTCCCACGCCTTGATCCAGCAAGGAGAGAGGGAGAGGTTGGGAAGACTCCATCCAACAGCAGCACGACGGCGTGGTGGTGGTGGAGGAGCGCGGGACTCCAGCAGGGCTTCGCCAAGCGCTGCGAGAGACGAGGAGGGAGAGGGGTAGGGCTGCGCCAAGAGGAGACGTTCTCGTGTGTCTAGCAGCCCCAAAACCTCACATATATATAGGGGGAAGGGAGGGCTGCGCCCCCTCTAGGGTTTCCCACCCCTAGGGGTGCGGCCAGCCCTAGAAACCCATCTAGGGTGCGGCCAAAGGGGGGGAGAGAGAGGGGGCGCCCTAGGGTGGGCCTTAAGGCCCATCTGGACCTAGGGTTTGCCCCCCTCCACTCTCCATGCGCCTAGGGACTTGGTGGGGGGGGGGGGGGCGCACCAGCCCCCTTGGGGCTGGTCCCCTCCCACACTTAGCCCACGCAGCCACCTGGGGCTGGTGGCCCCACCTGGTGGACCCCCGGGACCCTCCCGGTGGTCCCGGTACATTACCGATATCGCCCGAAACTTTTCCGGTGACCAAAACAGGACTTCCCATATATGAATCTTTACCTCCGGACCATTCCAGAACTCCTCGTGACGTCCGGGATCTCATCCGGGACTCCGAACAACATTCGGTAACCGCGTACATACTTTCCCTATAACCCTAGCGTCATCGAACCTTAAGTGTGTAGACCCTACGGGCTCGGGAACCATGTAGACATGACCGAGACAACTCTCCGGTCAATAACCAACAGCGGGATCTGGATACCCATGTTGGCTCCCACATGTTCCACGATGATCTCATCGGATGAACCACGATGTCAAGGATTCAATCAATCCCGTATACGATTCCCTTTGTCTATCGGTATAGCACTTGCCCGAGATTCGATCGTCGGTATACCGATACCTTGCTCAATCTCGTTACCGGCAAGTCTCTTTACTCGTTCCGTAACACATCATCCCGTGATCAACTCCTTGATCACATATTGTGCACATTATGATGACGTCCTACCGAGTGGGCCCAGAGATACCTCTCCGTCATACGGAGTGACAAATCCCAGTCTCGATTCGTGCCAACCCAACAGACACTTTCGGAGATACCTGTAGTGCACCTTTATAGCCACCCAGTTACGTTGTGACGTTTGGTACACCCAAAGCATTCCTACGGTATCCGGGATTTGCACAATCTCATGGTCTAAGGAAAAGATACTTGACATATAGAAAAGCTTTAGCATACGAACTACACGATCTGTGCTAGGCTTAGGATTGGGTCTTGTCCATCACATCATTCTCCTAATGATGTGATCCCGTTATCAATGACATCCAATGTCCATGGTTAGGAAACCGTAACCATCTATTGATCAACGAGCTAGTCGTCTAGAGGCTCACTAGGGACATGGTGTTTGTCTATGTATCCACACATGTATCTGAGTTTCCTTTCAATACAATTCTAGCATGGATAATAAACGATTATCGTGAACAAGGAAATATAATAATAACCAATTTATTATTGCCTCTAGGGCATATTTCCAACAAATGGATCAGTGATGGATAATTATGTCGGATGTGATTCCTCATATAACAGTTATAACATAGGGTGACACAGAACTAGCTCCAGTTCATCAATGTAATGTATGCATGTATTCCGAAGGTAGTCATACGTGCTTATGGAAAAGAACTTGCATGACATCTTTTGTCGTACCCTCCCGTGGCAGCGGGGTCCTATTGGAAACTAAGGGATATTAAGGCCTCCTTTTAATAGAATACCGGACCAAAGCATTAACACTTAGTGAATACATGAACTCCTCAAACTACGGTCATCATCGGGAGTGGTCCTGATTATTGTCACTTCGGGGTTGACGGATCATAACACATAGTAGGTGACTATTGACTTGCAAGATAGGATCAAGAACTCACATATATTCATGAAAACATAATAGGTTCAGATCTCAAATCATGGCACTCGGGCCCTAGTGAGAAGCATTAAGCATGGCAAAGTCACAGCAACATCTATCTTAGAACATAATGGGTATTAGGGATCAAACCCTAACAAAACTAACTCAATTACATGGTAAATCTCATCCAACCCATCACCGTCGAGCAAGCCTACGATGGAATTACTCATGCACGGCGGTGAGCATCATGAAATTGGTGATGGAGGAAGGTTGATGATGACGATGGCGATAGATTCCCTTCTCCGGAGCCCCGAACGGACTCCAGATCAGCCCCCCGAAGAACATTAGGGTTAGGCGGCGGCTCCGTATTGTAAAACGCGATGAATCCTTCTCTCTTATTTTTTTCTCCCCGAACGTGAATATATAGAGTTGGAGTTGAGGTCGGTGGAGCTCCAGGGGGCCCACGAGGCAGGGGGCGCGCCCCCACCCTCGTGGACAGGGTGTGGGCCCCCTGATGCTAATTCTTCCGCTGGTATTTTTTATTATTTCCAAAACTTGTCTTCGTGGATTTTTAGGTCATTCCGAGAACTTTTATTTCTGCACAAAAATAACAACATGGCAGTTCTGCTGAAAACAGCGTCAGTTCGGGTTAGTTCCATTCAAATCATGCAAGTTAGAGTCCAAAACAAGGGAAAAAGTGTTTGGAAAAGTAGATACGTTGGAGACGTATCAACTCCCCCAAGCTTAAACCTTTGCTTGTCCTCAAGCAATTTAGTTGACAAACTGAAAGTGATAAAGAAAAACTTTTACAAACTCTGTTTGCTCTTGTTGTTGCAAATATGTAAAGCCAACATTCAAGTTTTCAGCAAAGATCATGAACTAACCACATTCACAATAACTTTCAGGTCTCATGTCTACTCATATCAATGGCATAAACAACTAGCGAGCAATAATAAAAAAACCTCGGATGACAACACTCTCTCAAAACAATCATAATATGATATAACAAGATGGTATCTCGCTAGCCCTTTCCGAGACCGCAAAACATAAATGCAGAGCACCTTTGAAGATCAAGGTCTGACTAGACATTGTAATTCATGGTAAAAGAGATCCAGTCACAATCATACTCAATGCAAATTAATAGCAACACATGCAAATGACAGCGGTGCTCTCCAACTAGTGCTCTTTAATAAGAGGATGATGACTCAACATAAAAGTAAATAGATAGGCCCTTCCAGAGGGAAGCAATGATTTGTAGAGGTGTCCGAGTTCGATTTTGAAATAGAGATGAATAATATTTTGAGTGGTATAATTTCATTGTCAACATAACAACCAAGAATCTCGATATCTTCCATGCAACACACATTATAGGCGGTTCCCAAACAGAGTGGTAAAGTTTATACTCCCCTACCACCAACAAGCACACTCTACGGCTGGTCCGAAACAACGGGTACCGTCCGTACCAACAACAGTCCTGGGGGAGTTTTGTTTGCAATTATTTTGATTTGATTTAAGCATGGGACTGGGCATCCCGGTTACCGGCCATTGTCTCGTGAATGATGAGCGGAGTCCATTCATCGTGAGAATAACCCACCTAGCATGGAAGATATAGATAACCCTAGTTGATACATGAGCTATTCGAGCATACAAAACAGAATTTCATTTGAAGGTTTAGAGTTTGGCACATACAAATTTACTTGGAACGACAGGTAAATACCGCATATAGGAAGGTATGGTGGACTCATATGGAATAAATTTAGGGTTTATGGAAGTGGATGCACAAGCAGCATTCCTGCTTAGTACAAGTGAAGGCTAGAAAGAGACTGGAAAGCGACCAACTAGAGAGCGACAACAGTCGTGAACATGCATTAAGATTAATCAACAATGAGTGCAAGCATGAGTAGGATATAAATCACCATGAACATAAATATCGTGGATGCTATGTTGATTTTGTTTAACTACATGCGTGAAAAGGTGCCAAGTCAAACCACTTGAATCGTTCAAAGGAGGATACCACCCTATCATACCACATCACAACCATTTTAATAGCATGTTGGCACACAAGGTAAACTATTATAAACTCCTAGCTAATTAAGCATGGCATGAGCAACTATAATATCTAATTGTCATTGCAAACATGTTTCATTCTTGGTAGGCTGAATCAGGAACGATGAACTAATCATATTTACAAAAAACAAGATAGGTCGAGTTCATACCAGCTTCTCTCATCTCAATCAGTCCATCATATATAGTCATTATTTCCTTTCACTCGCACGACCGAACTGTGTGAATAATAATAATAGTGTACGTGCATTGGACTAAGCTGGAATCTGCAAGCATTTAATACAAGGGAGAAGACAAGGTAATATGGGCTCTTGGTTAAATCAACAATAATGCATATGAGATCCACTCAACATTTTCATCATGGTCTTCTCCTCTAGACCCCCAAAGAAAAGAAAAGAAATAAAAGTATTTACACGGGAAAGCTCCCAACAAGCAAAAGAAGAACGATAAATCTTTTTGGGTTTTATTTTAATTACTACTACTACAGACATGGAAAGTAAACTAGCTAAAAGCTACAACTAATTTTTTTTGTTTTTTCTTAAGGTTTTTCAGACACACAAGAAGAAGGCTTCGAAAAGAAAATAAACTAGCATGGATAGTACGATGAAAAAGTATGAGCACCAACGACTAGAACGAGTGTGTGAACATGAATGTAATGTCGGTGACAAATACGTACTCCCCCAAGCTTAGGCTTTTGGCCTAAGTTGGTCTATGGCCACTGCTGGCCTGGCGGATATCCAAAGTCGTAGTTGGGGTTGTACTGTGATGCAGCAGCTATTGCCTGATGAGCTGCAACTTGGAGACGAGCCGCCTCCGTCGTCTCCTTATACTCATTCGCCTTCTCCCTGGTTATAACATATCTCCTTTCTGCCTGAAAGTTAAAGAAAGTAGGAGCAGGGAGGACAACATGGACGGTGTGCTATCTGTCAAAGATTAGTTGGTACTGGAGGAATTGTTCATTCCTCTCAACAAACTGATGGTGAACCATAGCATTATAATCTAGATAAGCAGGAGGTAACTCTATATCATTTCCCTGTATGGGTACACGAAGATAATTAGCTACACGAGTTGCATAAATTCCACCAAACAAATCTGCACTTATACTGTTAAGATGCAACCTTCGTGCAACAATAGCCCCCAAGTTATATTGTTTATCACCTAATACCGCACTCTTGAGGACACTAAGATCTGGAACGCACATGTGACAAGCCTCATCTTTACCGTTAATGCATCTACCTATAAACAGAGCAAAATAATGTATGGAAGGAAAATGAATGCTCCCTATGGTAGCTTGTGTGATTTCTCTAGATTCCCCCACAGTGATACTAGCTAGAAAGTCTTTATGTTCAGATTTGCGAGGTTCACTAACATTGCCCTATTGTGGGAGTTTACAAGCAATATTAAAATCTTTTAGGTCCATGGTATATGATTTATCATAAAGATCAAATAAAACAGTGTGAGAATTGCGTGAGGATGTAAATTTAAACCTTCTCACAAAGGAATCAGTTAGGTAGTGATACTGTGGGCACTTATTTGACACGAAATCCTCAAGATCAGCATTATGCACATACGTGTTAAATTCATCCTTGATGCCTACGTGGACCATAAACTCCTCTGACGGCCATTCACAAGGCCGCACTTGAGCTTCCCTCGGTGGTTCATCGTCCGACTCACGTATCGCGAGCCTTGGTTCTTGCTTCCTTGAGGAACCACCTTTGTATATTTTCCTATGCATTTTTCTCTGAAAAATTTCTGAAATTTTAGTGACTCAAAATAAAAGTGAACCAAACTCAACAAGATTGATAGCAACTACTCCCATAAGTGCCTAGAGGCTATATCATGCATTAAAACTACTTTGGACCATAAAAATTTGGCATGCAAGCTCAAGAACAGGGTCACCTTAGCAGCAAAATTTTTGCAATAAATAAAGCACTAGAACAAAAACTAATTGGACCGTTGGAGGAGTCACATACCAAAGAACAATCCCCCAAAACAGTTTTGTGAATGAAGCTTTGAGCAAGGAGATCAAAAATGGCAGCAAAACGAGCTAGAACACGGGTTTGAGCTATGGGAGGATTTTTTCTGGAGGAAGACGAAGTGAGTGGGTGCTGGAATAAGTGGAGGGGGTCCACGTGGGGCCCACGAGGCAGGGGGCGTGCCCTGGACCCTCGTGGCCAGGTAGTGTGGCCCCCTGGTGTGTTCTAAGTGCCAATAATTCTTAAATATTCTACAAAAAAATCATATTTCATTTTCAGGACATTTGGAGAACTTTTATTTTCGGGGTATTTTTATTGCAAGGTTAATTTAGAAAACAGACAAAAAATATTATTTTTGCTTTATTTAATCTAAATAATAGAAAGTAAAAGGAGTGTACACAGAGTTGTGCTTTCTAACTTCATCCATCTCATGCTCATCAAAAGGAATCCACTGACAAGGTTGATCAAGTCTTGTTAACGAACTCTTTTCGGATAACATGAAACCGGAGAATTTTCGAATAACACAAGGTTACCTCAACGGGGATATGCATGTCCCCAACAATAAGAATATCATATTTCTTCTTGATAGTAGGAAGAGGGAATTCAAAACCTCCAATAGTAATCGTTGAAAGTTTTCCAATAGAATTGATACTTTGGACTTGAGGTTGTTTCCTCTGAAAGTGTATCGTATGCTCATTACCATTAACATGAAAAGTGACATTGCCTTTGTTGCAATCAATAACAGCCCTTGCAGTATTCAAAAAGGGTCTACCAAGGATAATCGACATACTATCGTCCTCGGGAATATCAAGAATAACAAAGTCCATTAAAATAGTAATGTTTGCAACCACAACAGGCACATCCTCACAAATACCGACAGGTATAGCAGTTGATTTATCGACCATTTGCAAAGATATTTCAGTGGGTGTCAACTTATTCAAATCAAGTCTACGATATAAAGAGAGAGGCATAACACTAGCACCGGCTCCAAGATCACATAAAGCAGTTTTAACATAGTTTCTTTTAATGGAGCATGATATAGTTGGTACTCCTGGATCTCCTAGTTTCTTTGGTATTCCACCTTTAAAAGTATAATTGGCAAGCATGGTGGAAATTTCAACTTCGGGTATTTTTCTTCTATTTGTAACAATATCTTTCATATACTTAGCATAAGGATTCGTTTTGAGCATATCAGTCAAACGCATACGCCAAAAGATAGGTCTAATCATTTAAGCAAAGCACTCAAAATCCTCATCATCCTTTTTCTTGGATAGTTTAGGAGGAAAAGACATGGGTTTCTGAACCCATGGTTCTCTTTCTTTACTGTGCTTCCTAGCAACGAAGTCTCTCTTATCATAACGTTGATTCTTTGATTGTGGGTTATCAAGATCAACGACAGGTTCAATCTCTACATCGTCGTTATTGCTAGGTTGAGCATCAACATGAACATCATCATTAATATTCTCACTAGGTTCATGTTCATTACCAGATTGTGTTTCAGCATCAGAAATAGAAATATCATTGGGATTCAGGTGTGTCAACAACAGGTTCACTAGAAGTATGCAAAGTCCTGTCATTTTCCTTTTTCTTCTTCTTAGAAGGACTAGGTGCATCAACATTAGTTCTTTGAGAATCTTGCTCAACTCTCTTAGGGTGGCCCTCGGGATACAAAGGTTCCTGAGTCATTCTTCCCCCTCTAGTCACAACTCTAACAACATTATCATTTTTCTATTATTTAATTCATTGAGCAAATCATTTTGTGCTTTAAGCACTTGTTCTACATGAGTGGTAACCATAGAAGCATGTTTACTAATAAGTTTAAGTTCACCTTTAACTCTAGACATATAATCACTCAAGTGTTCAATCATATAAGCATTACGTTTCAATTGTCTACCAACATAAGCATTGAAGTTTTCTTGTTTAACAATAAAATTATCAAACACATCTAAGCATTGGCTAGCAGACTTATTACGAGTGATATCACCTTCATCAAATCTATAGAGAGAATTTACCTTTACTACCTATGTCGGGTTATCAAGACCATGTATTTCTTCAATAGGTGGTAAATTCTTAACATCTTCAGCTTTAATACCCCTTTCTTTCATAGATTTATTTGCCTCTTGCATATCTTCAGGACTGAGAAATAGAATACCCCTTTTCTTCGGAGTTGGCTTAGGAGTTGGTTCAGGAAGTGTCCAATCATTGTCATTACTCAATATATTATTCAATAGCAATTAAGCTTGATCAATAGTTCTTTCCCTGAAAACACAACCAACACAACTATCCAGGTGGTCTCTGGAAGCATCAGTTAGTCCATTATAACAGATATCAAGTATTCCATTTTTCTTGAGAGGATGATCAGGCAAAGCATTAAGTAATCGGAGAAGCCTCCCCCGAGCTTGTGGGAGATTCTCTTCTTCGATTAGCACAAAATTATATATTTCCCTTAAGGCAGCTTGTTTCTTATGGGCGGGGAAATATTTAGCAGAGAAGTAATAAATCATATCCTCGGGACTATGCACACAACCAGGATCAAGAGAATTAAACCATGTTTTAGCATCACCCTTTAGCGAGAACGGAAATAACTTAAGGATATAATAGTAACGGATTTTTTCCTCATGAGTGAATAGGGTGGCTATATCATTCAATTTAGTAAGATGTGCCACAACAGTTTCAGATTCATAGCCATAAAAAGGATCAGATTCAACCAAAGTAATTATTTCAGGATCGACAGAGAAATCATAATCCCTATCAGAAATACAGATAGGTGAAGTAGCAAAAGCAGGGTCATATTTCATTCTAGCATTCAAAGACTTTTCTTTCAGCTTAGCTAACAGTTTCTTAAGATCATATCTATCTTTGCAAGCTAAAAGATCTATAGCAGTTTCTTCATCCATAACATAACCCTCGGGCACAACAAGCAATTCATATCTAGGGGGAGAATCTTCATCATCACTTTCATCAATATTATCAGTTTCAATAATTTCATTCTCTCTAACCCTAGCAAGTTGTTCATCAAGAAATTCACCTAATGGCACAATATTATCAAGCATAGAAGTAGTTTCATCATAAGTATAATGCATAGCAGAAGTGGCATCATCAATAATATGTGACATATCAGAATCAATAACAGGTGTAGGTGTCGCAAATTTACTCATAACAAAGGGTGAATCAAGTGCAGAGCTAGATGGCAGTTCCTTACCTCCTCTCGTAGTTTAGGGGAAAATCTTGGGTTTTTCATCTCTCAAGTTCTTCATTGTAATCAACATATATAAATCCCAAGTGACTCAAAGAATATAGCTATGCTCCCCAGCAACGGCGCCAGAAAATAGTCTTGATAACCCACAAGTATAGGGGATCGCAACAGTTTTCGAGGGTAGAGTATTCAACCCAAATTTATTGATTCGACACAAGCGGAGCCAAAGAATATTCTCAAGCATTAGCAGTTGATTTGTCAATTCAACCACACCTAGAAGACTTAATATCTGCAACAAAGTATTTAGTAGCAAAGTAGTATGGAAGTAACGGTAACGGCGGCAAAAGTAACAGTAGCAACGGAAAAGTAACTAAGCAAAGATCAATATGTGAAAAGCTCGTAGGCAATGGATCAGTGATGGATAATTATGTCGGATGTGATTCCTCATGTAACAGTTATAACATAGGGTGACACAGAACTAGCTCCAGTTCATCAATGTAATGTAGGCATGTATTCTGAAGGTAGTCATACGTGCTTATGGAAAAGAACTTGCATGACATCTTTTGTCCTACCCTCCTGTGGTAGCGGGGTCCTATTGGAAACTAAGGGATATTAAGGCCTCCTTTCAATAGAGTACCAGACGAAAGCATTAACACTTAGTGAATACATGAACTCCTCAAACTACGGTCATCACCGGGAGTGGTCCCGATTATTGTCACTTCGGGGTTGTCGGATCATAACACATAGTAGGTGACTATTGACTTGCAAGATAGGATCAAGAACTCACATATATTCATGAAAACATAATAGGTTCATATCTCAAATCATGGCACTCGGGCCCTAGTGACAAGCATTAAGCATGGCAAAATCATAGCAACATCAATCTTAGAACATAGTGGATATTATGGAACAAACCCTAACAAAACTAACTCGATTACATGGTAAATCTCACCCAACCCATCACTGTCCAGTAAGCCTACGATGGAATTACTCACGCATGGCGGTGAGCATCATGAAATTGGTGATGGAGGAAGGTTGATGATGATAATGGCGACGGATTCCCCTATCTGGAGCCCCGAACGGACTCCAGATCAGCCCTCCCAAATATGATTAGGGTTAGGCGGCGGCTTCGTATCGTAAAACACGATGAATCCTTCTCTCTATTTTTTTCTCCCCGAACGTGAATATATAGAGTTGGAGTTGAGGTCGATGGAGCTCTAGGGGGCCCACGAGGCAGGGGGCGCGCCCCCACCCTAGTGGACACGGTGTGGGCCCCCTGATGCTAATTCTTTCGCTAGTTTTTTTTATTATTTCCAAAACTTGTCTCCGTGGATTTTCAGGTCATTTCGAGAACTTCTATTTCTGCACAAAAATAACACCATGGTAGTTCTGCTGAAAACAACGTCAGTCCAGGTTAGTTCCATTCAAATCATGCAAGTTAGAGTCCAAAACAAGGGCAAAAGTGTTTGGAAAAGTAGATACGTTGGAGACGTATCATTGATCTACCTCGAGATCGTAATGGCTAAACCCTAAAAGTCTAGCCTATGTGATTGTTATGATTCTTCTATCTCTACGGACTAAACCCTCCGGTTTATATATGCATCGGAGGGACCTAGGGTTTGTACATGACCATCTTGTAGAGGAAGGAAAGTATTACACCCGAACTCTAAACTTGTTATTTTACACATATGGGAGTCCTATCCGGATATGGGAGATAGTCTTCATCAATAATCTTCACGGCCCACCAGTCGGGCCCATAACAAGCGATCCGGCCACCTCAGGACCCCTTAATCCAGGACTCCCTCGGTAGCCCCTGGACCAGTCTTTGATGACGATGAGTTCGGCTCGCGTACTGTCTTCGTCATTGCAAGGCGGGTTCCTCCTCTCGAACATATTGAAGCAATATTCCCTACAAAAAGGTACTATATCCGGCTCTGCATGGTTAGTACAACCCTTAGCCTCGAAGGCAAGGTATCGAAAAATGGACACTGTGTCTTTACTGACAACTTTTCAGCGAAGCGTCACGTCTGTCCCTTTAATATATTGAACCGTTTTCTTGGCTCTAGTTTCGCGTTTCGAGGTATATCCCCATTGGCACGTCATGTCAAAACAGATATCACGCCCGCTTATTATGGGATCCTTATCAATGTGATGTGAGCATCTTAACCGCGCCTTACGCACGACCTCGTTGGGAACCGGCGAGGTTTACGGCTGGAGTGAGGGTGTTTAGCATTCACCGCTTATAAAAGGATACCAATTCTTTCCATTAACCCCACGCCTTTCTCAAGCCCTAGATCTTCAATCTCCCCAACCCAAGCGCCCACAGCTCTTGCGCCCACAATTCTCAACTCCTCCACCATCGCCTCCCTTCCCAGCAATAGACGGATCCGGTTCTAAGGGCAACTGGGAGGAATCCACGATCACGGAGAAGGCCGTGAAGAGCCTCCGGAGCGCGGGCTACCTCGCTGACGATGCAGCGCACCGGGTCCCCGAAAAGGACCAAGTGATCCCCGTCCCTAAGGCGGGTGAGAGGGTTGTCTTCCTCTCACACTTTATTCAGGGGCTGGGATTTCCTCTCCACCCCCTTGTACGGGGCCTCTTATTTTTCTATGGGCTAGATTTCCATGATCTAGCCCCGAACCCAATTCTCCAGATATCCGGTTTTATAGTGGTATGTGAGGCGTTCCTCCGCTCCCCCCACACTTTGGCCAATGGATCAAAACCTTCAATTTGAAGCCGAAGGTGGTCGACGGGCGGCACGCGGAGTGCGGAGGCGCCATGGTGAGCAAGCTCCCCAACACCACCTGGCCCAAGGGGCCTTTGTGGAGATGAACAAGGTCTGGCAGCAAGAGTGGTTCTACATCACTGAGCCCTGCGACGCCAAGTGGGCAGCGGCGCCCGCATTTAGATCTGGACCCCCGGAGAGGCTAACCACTTGGACCGACAAGAGTACGGACTGGGGGTCTCAGGCGGAGGTGCTGGCGCTCCAAAGTCGCATCTCTGGCATGATTACCAAGGGCACCCTCCTCACAAATGTGATCCAGGTAATGCTCGTCCATCTCGTCCTTCCCTGCCAACGCTGGGACTCCTATCTATGGGAGTTCAATCTGGAAGGGTTCCGGCCCTTGAAGCATCTCTTCGGCACACGCACGAAGACATCTGGAAGCATCTCTTCAAGGCCCATAAGGGGTGGCCAATGGAGTCCGAGGACAAGGGCTTCAACACCGTGCTCACTGCATCAGAGGTAATTAAAATTTCTCCTGAATACATACTCCGTCCATACTTCAATTATAACAGGAGTTAGAGTTTTTGCGTTCTATCCAGGCCTGGACTAAAAATGCAGAGCGTATTAAGTGTCCGACTCCCTTGCCAAGAGACCCAGAGACGCCTTAGCTGACGGCGATGTTGGTCTTGGCGCCGTACAAGGTGCCGGAGAAGAAGGCCAAGAAGAAGGGCAAGGAGGTCAAGAGAAACCCCCGCCCTACAGGTCCCGTGGACACAAGGTCCGGGGAAACTGGCTCCTACCTCTCCCCCGAAGAAGAAGAGGAGGAGGAGGAGGAAGAAGAAGAAGACGACGACTCCCCCGTCCAGATAAGGGGGAGGAAAATAGCAGCTCCCTCTGACGCGGGCAAGGCGAAGCCCAGGAAGAAACTGAATTTTCCGCACAGTTCGGACTCATTGTCCGAGCACAGCTTCCGAGTTCCGCCCAGGATTAAGCCCCTGGCCGAATCGTAAGTACTCAGATGACTGTTGCTTATGTTCGGTTTACTTTTTTACTTTTCAGTGTCTAATGGCATTTTGCCTTTATATAGTCCTCTGCATGACATCCCCGTGGCTTCACTGTCATCGGGGAATTCTCTGTCACCGGGGATGGTGGAGAGTGATACGCCTCCATGGGGCTCGTCTCCCATTGTGGGGGACGTCGAGGTGTCCTCTCTGCAAGATCCCCTTGTTCAATAAGGTGGGAGTGGGGCGGACGAGAAGGCACCCGAGGTTGATCCCTCGGCCGCTTTCAACCAAGGGGGAGCGATCCCCATGGTGACCGAAGACGGGGGGACCAAGCAATCTGGCCCCTCAACAAACACTGTTCCAAGGCCTAGTGCGGCTCCAGGATCAGGAAACCAGCCCCCGTGATGGGGGAGGGGCAACTGCTCCAACGGTGCCCGCCGTCAATCCGGAGGCACCGAACACTCTGGAGGGAGCACTGCATGGTGCCTTCATTGCAGAGGAACACCGCACTCTGATGAGTGCGGTCATGGAGAAAATTCAGTCCGTCAAAGGCGGACTGAACTAAGATTTCAGCAGCCTACTGTCAGGCTTTGAGGTATGCGACGTAATGTTCTTAAAAAGAACTTTTTTATTTTGAACAAAATCAAACGAAAAATCCATGTTATAGCATATGATAGAGCTGAACTGTGAACTTCGTACTTGAACATGCTTCTCTAGTAGAAGCATCTGTCCAAGTCGCAGAGGTTTCTGAGTTAAATCGGAAGCTTAAGCTAGCTGACGAAGAGCTTGACCACATCAACAATCGTTTTGATGAAATGCAAGGTATGCGTATTTCGAAGAAATTGAAATTTTAAACACTATATGTGTTAGCATAACCTTATTTGTGTTATATGATCTGTGTAACAGCTGACGCAGCTTTGGTCAAGGCCCTTAAGGGCGAGCTTGCGAGGGCCAAGGAAGAAGCCAAGGCGAGCAAGGTGGCCGCTGATAAAGCGGTTGCCGGCCTGGAGGCCGAGAAGGCCGTGCGTCAATAGCACGAGTCTCGGGTGACCGAAGTCGAGGTTGAGCTTCAAGATGCCGTTCGCAAATGCGAGGCATTGGAGCAGACGACTTCGGAACAAGCATCTGAACTCACCGCGGCAGTTAATGCTGCCAAGGAGGCACGGAGTGAGTCGCGCGGTGCTCATGAAGAGATAAAACAAGCGCATCAAATATCTGCTGGTAAGACTTTTCTCTTGCAAAGCATCTTCGGAGGTTAGAGGTATCTTGGGCTGACACGATTGTGGAGTTCTCCAGGCGTGTTTACGGATCTCCCGAGAAGCATTGCTAATGGCGCCCAATACTTCTGAGCCCGGGAGGGGAAGGGGAACATCACGGAGAAGTTGTTCTGGTCGCAATTTCTTGCGCCAAATCATCCGGTGCCCTTCAATGACCAAATGAAGCAATTGGTCGAGCTGCATAACATGGCGGGTATGGCCATGAAGGACTTGATAGTCCGGCTATGGCCCGCTGATCCAATCCCAAGTAGTTACATCGGATTGGTGAAGAAGCTCATCGAAGCGAGTCCGCGGGTCGACGCTATTAAGCGTTTGGCCTGCATAGAGGGTGCTCGAATGGCCTTTGCCCACGTGAAGGTGCATTGGGCGAAGATGAAGGCCATGGAGATATCAACTACTGGCCCGCCAGAGGGCAAGGATCACCGCAAGCCAGAAAGGTACTTTGGCGACGTCCTAGAAGGAGCCCACCTTGTAGGGGGGCAGTGCTCAAAGGATATAATCTTTGAGTGATTGTATTCGGGTTGTAAGGACTAAGACTATGTGCCGATGTATATAAATTTTGTGCTTTTATATTTATGACGACTTTTTCTTCCTGTGCGGCTGTTTATTTTGAAATTTGAAAGTTTCCAATCGTCGGCTTCAGCCCCCATGTAAATATTATAGGGGTGTTCGGTAACACGCATGAACACTCTTTATCCAACGTCTTGGTCCATATAGGAGGTGTCTGCGTAGCGAACCAGGCAATCAGACTATGCAGCTTTATCACTTTCACTTAGCCATAGGAGCTTAACTAATGGCGCTAAGTACTAGCCCCTGGTGCGTACCAGACTTTTCGAATTATAGTGCCTTTTTGACGCGGCTAGGCGAAGACCAGCCCCTCGTATAACACAGAGTAAATTTTGCGCTTCTGTGTTATGAGCGAATTTTTCCTCCCGTGCGGCTGTTTATTTAAATTTGAAAGTTTCTAGTCGTCGGCTTCAGCCCCCATGTAATTATTATAGGGGTGTTCGGTAACGCACATGAACACTCTTTATCCAACGTCTTGGTCCATATAGGAGGTGTCTGCAGAGCGAACCAGGCAATCAGACTATGTGGCTTTATTGCTTTCACTTAGCCATAGAAGCTTGACTAGTGGGGCTAAGTACTAGCCCCTGGTGCGTGTAGGGCTTCTGAGCAATGGTGCCCCTTTTACACGGCTGGGCGAAGACCAGCCCCTCGTATAACACGTAGTGGATCTCTATCGATCATAGTATAACACTAGGTCACCGAATCGCTTGACCGGCTCTCGCTTCATCATGACAGTCAATTTTTGGCTTTCTCCACTGAGGTACTTGACCGGACGAATCAGAAGTACAATTGTAGTAGTTCTCCCTTTACTACCTTAGCCGCACAATGCGAAACGTAAGGTGGCAAGCACAGGAGCCGGGCAACCCAACTATAGACCAAGGACATGATTCGGAGCCGCTGCATATAATGCAATATCCGGGACGCCGAACAGTTCCCTATAGGTGTTCGGACTTTTTTTTGGAGGTGTGCCAGGCTGAATACAGCCCCTGGTATTAAGTCCAGGTATTAAGGCACATGCGGCGATTTGACATGGGGGAGAATGCAGGTGGTAAATAGAATAAACTCCAAGCGAAATGGAACCAAACTGCTTCTTTTATATCCCGTTTAATACAACAATCCGCGAGGTTACAGATAATTTCGATAACATTCTCGGGTATTTTACATGCCAAAACGTAAAAAGAGAAAAGAAAAAGGTTTACATAGAGCCTGAATCTAAAAAGAGATCTCAACATGTGGCCCTGCTGCACGTCTGCACCTTTTTGTCCTTGGTAATATGTCCTTGAGGAGGAGAATTATGATGGCCGCCTGTAAAAAATAAAAAATAAAGCAGGATTCTAGAAAAGAGTATCCTGCACAGCCGTAAACAATGTAGGTTCTTTTAAATGAACCTAAAAAAGAATATGTATTTTAGAGTCCGAATAGGGTCAATCCGAACTATGGACTATTTGTATGTTGTGTGCCCCAGCGCCGCCCAAGGTATTTTAAGGGCATAATTGTGTACGCGAGGTACGTATGCTACCACCTTATGGGGCAGTCGGTAGGGGCGCAACTGCTAATCGAGCTCAGGTTCTTCTGAGCTGCCGCATTGTAGTGCGGACCGGACACGTTTAGACGTGTCTATGGTCTTGACGACTGATGAACTGCTCTGCTTGAAGAGGCCATTTTGGACCTCGACTGCTAAGGCCGTAGTGTCTTCCTCCGTACGGAGGGAGCGCTCCATGTTTCCATTGGTCGTGGTGACGCCGCGTGGTCCGGGCATTTTGAGCTTTAAGTAGGCATAATGCGGGACCGCATTAAAGCAGGTGAAGGTCGTTCTTCCGAGGAGTGCATGATAGTCGCTTTGGAAAGGAGCGATGTCGAAGAGTAACTCTTTGCTTCTGAAGTTATCAGGAGAGCCGAATACGACCTCCGATGTTAATGAGCCCGTGCAGCGGGCTTCTACGCCTGGTATCACTCCTTTAAAGGTAGTGCTGCTGGGCTTAATTCTTGACGGGTCTATCCCCATCTTGCGGACAATGTCTTGGTATATCAGACTGAGACTGCTGCCGCCGTCCATAAGGACTCGAGTAAGATGGTATTTGTCGATTATAGGATCGAGCACTAAGGCCGCCGAACCTCCGTGCCGGATACTGGTTGGATGATCCCTACGATCAAAGGTGATCGAACAAGCTGACCATGGGTTGAATTTGGGGGCGACAGGCTCGACGGCATAGACGTCCCCGAGTGCGCGCTTGCGCTCCCTCTAGGGGATATGGGTGACGTAGATCATGTTCACTGTTTTTACCTCCGGTGGAAATTTCTTATGTCCCCCAGTGTTCGGCTGTCGAGGTTCATCCTCGTCTTTGCTTTGAGGTCCTTTCCCCTTGTGTTCGCGTTTAGTGATACGTCTCCAACGTATCTACTTTTCCAAACACGTTTGCCCTTGTTTTGGACTCTAACTTGCATGATTTGAATGGAACTAACCCGGACTGACGTTGTTTTCAGCAGAACTGCCATGGTGTTATTTTTGTCAAGAAATAAAAGTTCTCGGAATGACCTGAAATTCAACGGCGATTTATTTTGCAATATATAAAAAATATCTACGGAAAGAACCAGACCAGGGGGCCCACACCCTTTCCACGAGTGTGGGGGCGCCCCCCTAGGCGCGCCCCTGCCTCGTGGGCCCCCTGTTGCTCCACCGACATCTCCCCCGACTCCATATATTCACTTTTGGGGAGAAAAAAAATTAGAGAGAAGGAATTATCGCGTTTTACGATACGGAGCCGCCACCAAGCCCTAATCTCTCTCGGGAGGGCTGATCTGGAGTCCGTTCGGGGCTCCGGAGATGGGAGATCGTCGACATCGTCATCATCAACCTTCCTCCATCACCAATTCCATGATGCTCACCACCGTGCGTGAGTAATCCCATCGTAGGCTTGCTGGACGGTGATGGGTTGGATGAGATTTACCATGTAATCGAGTTAGTTTTGTTAGGGTTTGATCCCTAGTATCCACTATGTTCTCAGATTGATGTTGCTATGACTTTGCTATGCTTAATGCTTGTCACTAGGGCCCGAGTGCCATGATTTCAGATCTGAACCTATTATGTTTTCATGAATATATGTGTGTTCTTGATCATATCTTGCAAGTCAATAGTCACCTACTATGTGTTATGATCCGGCAACCCCGAAGTGACAATAATCGGGACCACTCCCGGTGATGACCGTAGTTTGAGGAGTTCATGTATTCACTATTGTGTTAATGCTTTAGTCCGGTACTCTATTAAAAGGAGGCCTTAATATCCCTTAGTTTCCAATAGGACCCCGCTGCCACGGGAGGGTAGGACAAAAGATTTCATGCAAGTTCTTTCCCATAAGCACGTATGACTATATTCGGAATACATGCCTACATTACATTGATGAACTAGAGCTAATTCTGTGTCACCCTATGTTATAACTATTACATGAGGAATCGCATCCAACATAAGTATCCAGCACTGATCCAATGCCTACGAGCTTTTCACATATTTTTTGTTGCTTATTTACTTTTCCGCTGCTACTGTTACAATCACTACAAAAACACTAATGTTACGTTTATTGTTTGTTACCCTTACTTCCATATTACTTTGCTACTAAATACTTTGCTGCAGGTACTTTGCTGCTAATACTTGAGAGTATTCTTTGGCTCCCTTGTGTCGAATCAATAAATTTGGGTTTAATACTTTACCCTCGAAAACTGCTGCGATCCCCTACACTTGTGGGTTATCAAGACTATTTTCTGGCGCCGTTGCCGGGGAGCATAGTTATATTCTTTAAGTCACTTGGGATTTATATCTGTTGATCACTATGAAGAACTTGGAAGACTCAAAAACCATGATCTATCCCTCAACTACGAGGGGAGGTGAGGAACTACCATCTAGCTCTGCACTTGATTCACCCTTTGTTATAAGTAAACTTGCGACACCTACTCCCGCTATTGAATCTGATATGTCGCATGTTCTTGATGATGCCACTTCTGCTATGTATGATGAAACTACTTCTATGCTTGATAATACTGTGCCACTAGGTGAATTTCTTGATGTACAAATTGCTAAGGTTAGGGAGAATGCAAATATTGAAAGTGATAATATTGATGAAAGTGATGATGAAGATTCTCCCCCTAGATATGAATTGCCTGTTATTCCTGAGGGTTACGTTATGGATGAAGAAACTGCTAGAGACTTTCTTGCTTCCAATGATAGATATGATCTTAAGAAATTATTAGCTAAGCTGAAAGAAAAGTCTTTGAATGCTAGAATGAAATATGGCCCTGCTTTTGCTACTTCACATATCTTTGTTACTAATAAGGATTATGATTTCTCTGTCGATCCTGAGTTAATTACTTTGGTTGAATCTGATCCTTTCCATGGCTATGAATCTGGAACTGTTGTGGCACATCTTACTAAGTTGAATGATATAGCCACCCTATTCACCAACAAGGAAAAAATTGTTATTATTATAACCTTAAGTTATTTCCGTTCTCGTTAAAGGGTGATGCTAAGACATGGATTAATTCTCTTGATCCTGGTTGTGTGCGTAGTCCCCAGGATATGATTTATTACTTCTCTGCTAAATATTTTCCTGCCCATAAGAAACAAGCTGCCTTACGGGAAATATATAATTTTGTGCAAATTGAAGAAGAGAGTCTCCCACAAGCTTGGGGGAGGCTTCTCCTATTACTTAATGCTTTGCCTGATCATCCTCTTCAGAGGAATGAAATATTTGATGTCTTTTATAATGGACTAACCGATGCTTCCAGAGACCACCTGGATAGTTGTGTTGGTTGTGTTTTCAGGGAAAGAACTGTTGATCAAGCTGAATTGTTATTGAATAATATGCTGACCAATGAAAATAATTGGACACTTCCTAAACCAACTCCTAAGCCAACTCCGAAGAAAAGGGGTGTTCTATTTCTCAGTCCTGAAGATATGCAATAGGCAAAGAAATCTATGAAAGAAAAAGATAATAAAGCTGAAGATGTTAAGTATTTACCACCTACTGAAGAAATACATGGTTTTGATAACCCGACACAGGTAGTAAAGGTAAATTCTCTTTATCGATTTGATGAAGGTGATATTCCTCGTTACAAGTCTTCTAGCCAATGCTTAGATGAGTTTGACAACTTCATTGTTAAACAAGAAAACTTAAATGCTTATGTTGACAGACAATTGCAACGTAATGCTTATATTATTGAACGCTGTCGGTGTACTAAGGTAGGGGTACCTCAGTACCCCAACTTGTGCACGGGCAGTTGCAGCTTCCCGCGGCAGGGTTTACCACGCGCTCGCCGGAGACCTTCCTGCTCCATGACAAACCATTCAAAAACAAAGTATACAAGACAGAAGATCGAGACCCCGGCAAGCGGAGCTTGCCGGGAAGGCCGTTCCAGGCTCAAGATTACCTCACTCACGCAAGGCCCTGGCAAGAGGAGCTTGCCAGGAAGACTAGAAGATTACATCATAGAAGACATGCCTCGGCGCCATATGCGCCCCGGCAAGGGCCCGGGGAGCGACAAGCTTCAGAGCCCGGCAAGCTCCCAGGCCCGGCAAGGTCGAAGCCCCGGCAAGGCGCTTGCCAGGAGAGTTGCGCTGTGTGCCAGTGCTCCAGCTCATCGGCCCACGCGTCGCCCTGTGGCCTTTCCAGGGACGCGTGGCGGATGGCTGTGCAGCCTGGGGGACACGGTGGCACTCCACGGTGGTGAAGCCATCGCCGTGGCGGACGGAGACGCAAGGGCGGGCGCTTTTGGGGTCGGCGGCGACGGGCATTAAATGCTCTTGTCCCCCACTGTCAAAGTAGGTAGCGACCACTGTTCACGCACTGTAGCTCCACTATTCCGCACTGTTACAACTACCACCTCTTTTACATTTTTACCCCTTTCTCCTACGTTGACACCTGTCGGTGACCCCTTGCACTATAAAAGGAGGCCCATGCACAACGTAGAAAGGGTTCGGAACCTAGATCGCTCATACGCTCGGTGTAGCTAGTTCTTCAAGCGCCCGAGCTCTCCAACTCAATACAAACTAAGCAGGAGTAGGGTTTTACGCGTCCACCGCGGCCCGAACCTGGGTAAAACTGCCCGCGTGTTCGCTACGATCTGCTCTTCGTGCTCCCTCTGCCCTCTTACCGCACAGACAAGGGGCTCCGGTCCCATAGGTGTTCGTGGCGGACAGTTTCCCCCGACAAACGCTTGAGTGATTATATGTCTAGAGTTAAGGGTGAACTAAAACTCATTAGTAAACATGCTTCTATAGATACCACTCAAGTAGAACAAGTACTTAAAGCACAAAAGGATTTGCTCAATGAATTAAATAGTAAGAAAAATGATAATGCTATTCGAGTTGTGACTAGAGGTGGTAAAATGACTCAGGAACCTTTGTATCCTGAAGGCCACCCTAAGAGAATTGAGCAAGATTCTCAGAGAACTAATGTAGATGCACCCGGTTCTTCTAATAAGAAGAAAAAGAAAAATGATAGGACTTTGCATGCTTCTAGTGAACCTGTAGCTGGCACACCTGAGAATCCCAATGATATCTCTATCTCTGATGCTGAAACACAATCTGGTAATGAACATGAACCTAGTGTTAATGTTAATGATGATGTTCATGATGATGCTCAACCTAGCAATGACAATGATGTAGATATTAAATCTGTTGTTGATCTTGATAACCCACAATAAAAGAATCAACGTTATGATAAGAGAGACTTTGTTGCTAGGAAGCACAGTAAGGAAAGAGAACCATGGGTTCAAAAACCCATGCCTTTTCCTCCTACACCATCCAAGAAAAAGGATGATGAGGATTTTGAGCGCTTTGCTGAAATGATTAGACCTATCTTTTTGTGTATGCGTTTGACTGATATGCTTAAAACAAATCCTTATGCTAAGTATATGAAAGATATTATTACAAATAAAAGAAAGATACCTGAAGTTAAAATTTCCACCATGCTTGCCAATTACACTTTTAAAGGTGGAATACCAAAGAAACTAGGAGATCCAGGAGTACCTACTATACCTTGCTCCATCAAAAGAAATTATGTTAAAATTGCTTTATGTGATCTTGGAGCCGGTGTTAGTGTTATGCCTTTATATCGTAGACTTGACTTGAATAAGTTGACACCTACTGAAATATCTTTGCAATTGGCCGATAAATCAACTGCTATACCTGTCGGTATATGTGAGGATGTGCCTGTTGTGGTTGCAAATGTTACTATTTTAACGGACTTTGTTATCCTTGATATTCCCGAGGACGATAGTATGTCCATTATCCTTGGTAGACCCTTTTTGAATACTGCAGGGGCTGTTATTGATTGCAATAAAGGCAATGTCACTTTTCATGTTAACGATAATGAGCATACGGTACATTTTCTGGGGAAACAACCTCATGTCCACAGCATCAATTCTATTGGAAAAATTTCAACGATTACTATTAGAGGTTTGGAATTCCCTCTCCCTAATGTTAAGAAGAAATATGATATTCTTATTGTTGGAGACATACATATCCCCATTGAGGTAACCTAGTGTTATTCGAAAATTCTCCGATTTCATGTTATTCGGAAAGAGTTTGTTACAAGACTTGATCAACCTTGTTAATGGATTCCTTTTGATGAGCATGAGATTGTTGAATTTAGATAGCACAACTTTATGTACCCTCCTTTTACTTTCTGTGAATTAGATTAAATAAAGAAAAAATAGTATTTTCTGTCTGTTTTCAGAGTTATCCATGCAATAAAAAATACCCCGAAAATAAAAGTTCTCCAAATGCCCCGAAAATGTAATATGATTTTTTCTAGGATATTTGAGAATATTTGGCACTAAGAACATAGCGGGGGAGCCAGCACCTGGCCACGAGGGTACAGGGCGCGCCCACCCCCTAGGCGCGCCCCCTGCCTCGTGGGCCCCACGTGGCCCCCTCCACTTACTCCAGCACCCACACACTCCTTCCTCCCAAAACAATCACTATCCAGCTCAAGCATGAGTTCTAGCTCATCTTGCTGGCATTTTCGATCTCCTTGTTCAAAGCTCCATTCACAAAACGGTTTGGGGAGATTGTTCTTTGGTATGTGACTCCTCCATTGGTCCAATTAGTTTTTGTTCTAGTGCTTTATTCATTGCAAATTTTTGCTGCTTAGGTGACCCTGTTCTTGAGCTTGCATGTCAAATTTATGTGGTTCCGAGTAGTTCTAATGCATGATATAGTCTCTAGGCACTTGTAGGAGAGTTGCTATCAATCTTGTTGAGTTTGGTTCACTTTTTTTGAGTTACTAAAAATTTCAGATATTCTTCAGAAAAAAATGCATAGGAAAAGCTTTCAAGGTGGTTCCTCAAGGAAGCAAGGACCAAGGCTTGCGTGAGGTGAATGCAGCAGAGCCGCCCTGGAGTCGCGCAGGCTCCTCAAATGGTCCAGCACGCCCATCATTTTTTATCTCGAGGATCACCCTGACCGCACCACTTCGGTCGGGTGCTTGCCGATGCTGGTTTCACCCACCATCCGCAACCTCAAGGTCACCAAAATGTTGGTTGACGGCGGGGCCGGGCTGAACTTGATCTCCTCTGCTGTGATCAAGAAACTCCAAATTCCAGACGGCGAGCTCGAAGAGACCGGTTCTTTCCAAGGAATCAACCCGGGAAGGAGCAACCCCAAGGGGAAGATCACTCTGCCGGTGACCTTTGGCGGGGAGCTCAACTTCAGAACTGAGCGCATCACTTTCGACGTCGCCGATATTCCATTACCATACAATGGAATACTCGGCCGTCCTGCCCTCGCCAAGTTCATGGCAGCTTCCCATTATGCTTACAACGTACTCAAGATGCCGGGGCCGATAAGCGTCATCACTGTCCACGGCGACAAGAAGGATGCGCTTGTCTGCGCCGACAAGATCTACCGGGATGCAGGAGCCGCAGCAGAAAAGGATACACTTGCCGCTGAAGCTCCCGGGGGGAAGAAGACGAAGACCAAGTCCGGTAAGTGCTCTGGGGCCCACTCCGGCAACCGCACCTCTTCGGAGTGCTGCGCTGCCGTCGAGGACGTCCCATCGAGCTCCACCGGCAAGTGTAAGAAAGGGATGGCCGCTCCTCCGGCAACCAAGAAGGTGTCCGCCAAGGAGGACGGCACTGGTGGTACCTTCACCATCAGTGCCACACTTGACAGCAAATAGGAAAGCGCGCTCGTTGCCTTCCTGCGGGCGAATGTCGATGTGTTTGCCTGGCAACCATCTGACATCCCCGGTGTTCCCAGGAAGGTAATTGAGCACAAGCTTGCTGTCTGTCCTCATGCGCGGCCCATCAAGCAGAAGGTGAGGAAGCAAGCCGTGGAGCGCCAAGAATTCATCAACGAAGAGATCAAGAAGCTAGAGGCAGCAGGCCTAGTTAGAGGTGTGATCCATCCAACGTGGTTAGCGAACCCAGTCGTCGTGCGCAAGGCCAACGGGAAGTGGAGACTGTGTATAGACTTCACCGATGTGAATAAAGCATGTCCCAAGGATCCATTCCCTTTGCCGCGCATTGACCAGATCGTTGACTCCACTGCCGGATGTGAGCTACTCTCTTTTCTTGATGCATATTCAGGCTACCACCAGATCTTTATGGCCAAAGAGGATGAAGAGAAGACTGCATTTATCACTCCGTGTGGCACTTATTGCTTCATACGCATGCCATTTGGACTAAAGAATGCAGGATCAACATTTGCAAGGGTAGTGCACACTGCTTTCGAGCCACAGATCCACAGAAATGTAGAGGCTTACATGGATGACATCGTGGTGAAGAGTAAGAGCAAGGAAACCCTAGTTCAAGATTTGGAAGAAACATTTCAGAACCTGCGCAGGATACAACTCAAGTTGAACCCCGAGAAGTGCGTCTTTGGAGTCCCCTCCGGCAAGCTTCTCGGGTTCTTTGTGTCACAGAGGGGGATTGAAGCTAATCCCGACAAGATTAAAGCCATTGAGCAGATCGAGGCCCCGAAGCGCGTCAAGGATGTCAGAAGGCTTGCAGGTTGTGTGGCTGCCCTCAGTAGGTTCATTTCGAAATCTGCAGAACGCGCCCTGCCTTTCTTCAAAATCTTGAAGAAGGCAGGTCCCATGAAGTGGACTCCAGAAGCGGAGGCAGCGCTGCAAGATTTGAAACGGTACCTATCCTCCACTCCAATACTTGTCGCACCTAGACCACAGGAAAAGTTGCTGCTGTACCTAGCAGCAACCAACCAGGTGGTTAGTGCTGCGTTAGTAGCGGAGAGGGAGCCCGACGAGGAGTCTACACCACCGGCAAGCGAATCCAGCGACAAGCAGGGGGCTGCTCCGGCAAGCTCTGGCCCCGACAAGGACAACGCTGCACAGGAACAGGAAGAAGTGCGGAAGAAAATGGTGCAGCGCCCAGTGTATTTTGTAAGTTCCCTTCTCCAGGGGGCTAGATCAAGATACTCTGGTGTGCAAAAGTTGCTTTTCGGCCTCCTCATGGCCTCGAGAAAGCTGCGCCATTACTTCCAGGCACATGAGATAACAGTGGTCACTCGCTTTCCGCTGAAGAGGATATTGCACAACCCAGAAGCAACAGGCAGGATCGTTGAGTGGGCACTGGAGCTGTCGAGCTTTGGACTCAAGTTTGAAAGTACTTCAACCATACAGAGCCGAGCTTTGGCAGAATTCATAGCTGAGTGGACCCCAACGCCCGATGAAGAAGTCCAAGAAACAAGTACACCCGTACAGGAAGCGACAAGTGAATGGGTAATGTATTTTGACGGTGCCTTCTCGCCGCAAGGCGCCGGTGCTGGCGTGGTACTCATCGCACCCACCGGAGAGCACCTCAAGTATGTTATCCAGATGCACTTCCCAAGAGAGCAAGCGACAAACAACACTGCTGAATATGAAGGCTTGCTTGCCGGCCTCAGGATTGCGGCCGAACTTGGGATCAGGAAGCTGATTGTGCGGGGAGATTCTCAGTTGGTGGTCCGGCAAGTCAACAAGAGTTATCAGAGCCCTTTGATGGAAGCTTATGTAGATGAAGTGAGGAAGCTTGAGGAGCACTTTTAAGGTCTGCAGATGGAGCACATTCCGAGAGCTCAGAATGAAATAGCAGATGGCCTTTCAAAGTGTGCTTCGATGAAGTTACCTGTGGAACCAGGGACCTTCTTGCTCAAGCTGACTCAACCATCCGTTACACCATCAATCGGGCAGTCCAAGAAGAGAAAGTTGGTCTCCGGCGACTACTTGCCGGCGGATCTTCCTGAAACCGCCGCCAAGGTCCCCAAGATCAACAATCAGAACGCTGAGGAACAGTCTGCTCCTGCAGATCCAAGGATCTGTGCAGTTGAAGCAAGTGTTCCCGACAAGCCTCGCCCCGGCGAGCTTGCCGGGGGACCTTCTGCTCCGGCAGAGCCAGAGGTTCTTGCCGTAGAAGCCGAGGTCCCCGCAGCGGCCCTCATGCCTTTAGTCCTTGCCGTTGAGCCCCAAGTTCCGGCATGGGCGCAGCAGATCGTCCGTTTTCTGCAAACTGGAGAACTTCCCGACGACCAAGAAGAAATAGAGAAGATAACCAGGCAGTCAAGTATGTACCAGTTCGTGGATAACGAGCTGTACAGAAGAAGACTCAATGGTGTCAGACTGAAGTGCATCTCCAGGGAAGATGGACAGAAGCTGTTGGCAGAAATACACGGAGGCATATGCGGCCACCACATTGGCGCAAGGGCGCTTGCCGGGAAGGCTTTCCGGCAAGGGTTCTTTTGGCAAGAAGCCCTCCAAGATGCAACTGCACTAGTAACCAAGTGTGAAGCGTGCCAGTTCCATGCGAAGCAAATTCATCAGCCAGCTCAAGCTCTCCAAACAATTCCTTTGTCCTGGCCCTTCTCGGTCTGGGGGCTCGATATCCTCGGCCCCTTCCCCCGAGCCGTCAGGGGCTTTGAGTACTTGTACGTTGCAATCGACAAGTTCACAAAGTGGCCAGAAGTGGAACTAGTGAGAAAGGTGACAGCACAGTCAGCGGTCAGGTTCTTCAGGTCGATTGTTTGCCGTTTCGGGATCCCTAACAGGATCATCACCGACAACGGCACACAATTCACTAGTCGCACCTTCATGCAGTACGTCCAAGACCTTGGCGCCAAGGTCTGTTTCGCTTCTGTTGCTCACCCGAGGAGCAACGGTCAAGCGGAGAGGGCTAATGCTGAAGTGCTGCGCGGACTCAAGACAAGGACCTTTGACAGGCTGCGCAAGTGCGGAAGAAATTGGATAGAGGAGCTACCGGCGGCTCTTTGGTCAATTAGAACGACACCAAATCGAGCCACCGGACAGACCCCCTTTGCTCTAGTATATGGAGCAGAGGCAGTTCTCCCCACGGAACTCGTATACGGATCTCCTCGGTTGCTCGCTTATGATGAGCTCGAGCAAGAGCAACTGCGGCAAGATGACGCATTGCTCCTCGAGGAGGAACGTCTCCAGGCTGCTGTACGAGCTGCTCGATACCAGCAAGCCTTGCGCCGCTATCATAGCCGCAAGGTTAAAGCCAGGAGTCTCGAGGAAGGCGACCTTGTTCTTCGGCGTGTTCAGTCCGCCAAGAATTCCAACAAGTTGACGCCGAAGTGGGAAGGCCCTTATCGGGTGAGACAAGTCACGAGGCCCGGCGCTGTCCGCCTCGAGACCGAAGAAGGCTTACCGGTGAGCAACTCCTGGAACATAGAGCATCTTCGCAAGTTTCACCCATAAGGCGCGGTTGCCGTGATCCGCTCCGGCAACCACCTTTTGTACAAGCTTTGCCGCTGTTGCATGTAACCCTTTGTACAAAGCCGGGCGCAGACCCCGTGCATCAGTAAAGCTTTTGTGTTTTGCGCTATTTGCCTTTTACGTGCTTTCCCCCGCTATTTGCATGTGTTATTTGGCATCTTGTGCAACATACATATCCGGTAAGCATTAGCGCGCCGAAAGGCCATATACTTGTTTCCCTCTTCTTTTTCCTTGCCTCTTAAGCAGAAGGAACGTCCCTCGCGCACAAGTTTGCCGGGGGGGAAGGAGATGGAAGAGGAACCAAGTGCTGTTCAAGAAAGAGAAGCCTTACCAAGAAGCAAGCAATATATGAAAGCTAAGTTATTAGAATTTGACCAGTTCAAATTTTAAATTTTTAAGTTGTCTTCCTTGAACAATCGCACTTTGTATGGAAAACCTGTGCGCGGAGGAACCTACCCGTAGCTAGCCGCACCCTTGTCTTGTTTCCGAGTACGCTCAACGACTTAAGTGAGCTGCGACAAGTGTCGCGCCCTTGCTTCGTTTCCGAGTTCACTCAGCAAGCTAAGCGTGTCGCGACTAGTTGCGGCAAGGTTGCTTGCCGGTGAGACCTTGGCCAGCAGGCTGCTCAGAGTCCAGCACTCAGCGCTCGCGGCAAAGGCTCCCTTGCCGGCAAGCTCCCCGGGAGCGTAGGGTGAAAAGCATACAAAGTAAAGGACCAAGACAAGGAAGATAACATTGCACTGATTGATCGAAATGAGATAAATATCTTACAAAAGATAACTTGTCCCAATGGATTAATGAGTTCATAACACCCTATGCAGCAACAAAAAGAGATAAAGATAAAGGAAGCCTAGTCAACGCGGTCGCCCTCAATCCTGGAGATCTTGTTCACCTTGGCGATGATGTGGGCGACCTGCTCCTTCAGCACCTCCATGTTTGCGTCGGCCGGCAAGCTGCGGAGAACGTTGGTGAGGTTTATGCCGGGATTGCGGTATACAATCTTCGTCAGCACACGCTCCAAGGTCCCCGTGCAGAGCAGGCGTGACTCCTTGGCCAGCTGCGCGGGAATCTTCTTCCGAAGACCTGCATGGGCCGGCGCAATCCCTCTGAAGAAGAGGCTGAGTTTGGCGCTGTGGGGGAGGTTCGGATCCGGAGAGTAGATGAGATGCTCAACTTTCAGCGCCAGCAACTCCTGGTCGATGTTGGACGCGAAAGATACCAAGTCCTCGGTCCACACTTCGACGGTGCGGCGGAAGTTCTCGGCCGCGGTGTTGGCGCTCGCCACCAAGCCCCGCTCCTTGCGGAGCTCTTCCTTCAGCTTGGTTTCCCGGGCTTGGGCGGCGTCGAGCGAGTCCTTCAGCGTGGAAACCTTCAGCTCCAGATCCTCGATGGAGTCCTTGGCGGCCTTCAGCTCGTCGCCCTTCTCAGAAAGACGCACCTGGAGTTCTGAGTTGGTGTGGGCGTCCTTCTCGCGCTCCGTGTTGAGCGCGGCAACCCTCTCCACGCTCGCCTTCAACGACTCCTCCAGCTGCGCGACCTTGGCGGCAAGCTCCTCCTTGGCGGTCTCCGTGGCAGCCGCGGCGGCTTTCGCCTCCTTCAGTTCCCCGCCAAGGGCCTGCTCCCGAGCGGCAAGGTCTTCCTCGTGGGAGTCGAGGTTGACCTTCCGCTGGGCGAGCTCTCCTTCTCGCCGGGACAGCTCCACCCCGGCGAGCCGCTGCTGCTCTTCGGCCTCGCCCTTCTCCAGCAACCATTCTTGATATTCGCCGGCGAGCCTCTCGCGCTCCTCCGCCACCTCGCGGAGGGCAGCCTGGTTGGCGGCGCTGAGCTCCGCCGCGCGCTTCTCCATCTCAGCGGCGGCCTTGGCGGCGAGGGCCTCCCGAGAAGCAAGTTTCGCCTGCCTGGCCCGGTAAAGGGCCAGGAGTTGGTGGAGCAGCTTCTCCTCCTCGGGCCCTTCGCTTCCGCCGGGCGCCTCGACGATCTTCAAGCCCGCGGAGGCGAGGACCTCTCCATCAAAGGCCTCGCCCTCCGCGGGGGCTCGCGAGGAAGAACCCCACGGCACCTGGATGAAGACGCCGTTGGGGGCTTCAAGGTAATAGCCGGCCTGCTCCTTTCCGGCGGAGGGGTCGGCGGCCGGCGCAGCACTTGATGCTCCCGCCGCCTCCGGGCCGGCGGTGCGGTCGCCGTCCCCCTCCCCGGCCGCTGCATCCGCAGCCGGAGCGGTCTCCTGCGCAGCCGGCTCGGCGGCTCCCGCCGTGTCCTCGGCGACAGGGGCGTCGCCGCCGCCGCCCTGCGCGCCCTCCTCCTCGATGACGATGACTTCCGTCTCCATCTGCTCGGGGGGAGGAGGCTCTAGAAGAAGAAGAAGAAGCAAAAGAAATTCAAGCAAATATCCAAAAAGAGACAACGCCAAGAAGACAAAGTTACAGAACCTACCTTGGCGGACGTCGTCAGTGGCGGGCTCCCTCGCCGGGGAGCTCTGCCTTGGCGGAGTGGCCGCCCTCGCCGGGCTGCTCGCCCTTGGCGGGGTACTCGCCCTCGGCGGAGTACCCGCCCTTGGCGGAGCGCTCTCCCTTGCCGGGGAGTTCGGCCTTGGCGGGGACGGCGAGGCCCGCGGCTCCTCGGGAGCGACCTCCGGACGCTCCTGAGCTTGCGGCTCCACCTCTGCACCAGACAATCAAAACAAGACAAAAATAATCAGGATATTAGCACAGGGACAAATACTCAAGCACACCCGACAAATGGAAGTACAGAACCCAGACTTACGCTGGGGGCTGCGCTGGGGGCTGCGCTGGGGGCTGCTCCTCGGAGCAGCGCTCGGGTCCGGCAAGCTTGGCTCCGGCACGTCCCCAGTCGCCGCGGCGGGCGAGTCGCCCGCAACTTCAACCACGGGCACCTTGGCCTTCTTCGTCGCCCGCTGAGCCAAGGTCCTGAAATCAAAACAAGAAACGAGATCAACATCAACAAGAATCAAGGCAATGTTAAAGAAGACGCAAGGCTTCGAATACTTACTCCTGTTCCTCCTCGTCGTCGTCGTCGCTCAGGGCGGAGAAATCAAACTCCACCTGAGGTGCGTCTGCGCGGGGAGCAGGAGCCGAAGACTCCCTCGGGCGCTTGGCGGTCCCCGGGGCTGGGGGCTGCGAAGACCCAGCCCCTGTGGTAGCCGGGGCCCGGGGAGCGGGCGGAGCCGCCGCTCCGCTCTGCGAAGTCCCTCCTCCGCTTGGCGCTGTCTTGCGGGGCGCCTCTGCCGTGGCCCGCGTGCGGGCCGCCTCCGCCGTGGCCGGTGCGCCGGGCGCCCCCGTCGCAGCTTGGCTCCCCTGGGAAGCTCGCGCTCCCCGGCGAGCTGGTTGTTGCCGGGGCGCCTACGCCCTCGCCCCCGTCGCCGTCTTGCGGAGACGCTTCAGTGGGGAACGCCTAGGGCTTGCCCGGGGCGGAGAGGTCTCCGACGACGAAGAGAGGTCGTCGGCGTAGAGCTTCGTGGACCCGTCGGAGTCCTCAGCGGCCTTGGCGTCGCCCTCCTCCTCCTCCTCCCCGGCTGGCTTGCTGGGCCCAGCGCCCTGCGCTGTGGCCACCTTCCCTCCGGCGCCTCCGCTCCCTCCGGCGCCCCCGCTCCCTGCGGCGCCTCTGTTTCCTCCGGCGGCGTTGCCGCTCGCCGCGGCCTCGGTCAAGATTCCCGGGATTCCAGAGTGCCTCAAGGATGGAACCCCGGCGAGCTCGTCGGGAGGCAGCTTCAGTAGCCTGCGGATCTCCGCCTCCTCCGCTTGGCAGGACGCTTCCGCAGCATCTGCCTCCTCGGGCGTGTAGCCGAACGCTCCTGCCGCTGCGGCTGCAGCGGCCTCTTCAACCCGAGAAGCGATGTACGCTATCTCCTGGTCGGTGGTGTCCCGTGTCAGCTCCCGGGTCTCGTTCTTGTTCTTCGCCACCTCCACAAGGTTGTCGAAGAAGCTGAGGATGTTTGATGGCGTGGGCGGAATCCATGTGCGGTCCACGCCGTGCGAATCACACGCGGGCATCATGGCGCGAAGAGGATCGCAGGCCGTGCTGTTGCAAAGGGGCACCACTCCCCGGGGCCCCCTGAACCATTCCGGGTGGGCCGGGTCGTGCTTAAACAGCTCCCGGACCATTCCCTTCAGCTCCAGCGACGTGAAGTTAAAGTTGAGCCCGGGTCGCAGCCTCATGATATCCGCCGAGTTGCCGTACTCCCAGGCCGGCCTTTTCCTGTCTTGGAGAGGGGCGATGCGGCGGCGGAGGAAGTCTGTGCCTACTTCTGCGACCGACAACCTTGCTACCCTGAGGCGGAGAATCCTAATGAGGGCGACGTCGAGCTTCTTGTCGTCCGAATCCAGCTCGCTCCAGTCCCTGCCGCGCACGATAGGCGTTGTGCGCGGCGCGGTGAAGGATTGCGGCTGGTCCTCGACGATCCAACACCATTCCGCACGCCATTCCTCGCACTTGCCGCGGAGCTCCCCCGGCAAGTAGGACTCCTTCTTGTTCAGACGAAAAACCCAAGATATTCCTCCGGAGAGGGGGGCGCCGGCCTCTGCTCTAGGGGTGAAGAAGTGCCTAAGCAGCGCTACGTTTGGGTGTATTCCTATATAGTTTTCGCACATGTGTGCGAAAACTGCCATTGTGAGGATGGCGTCGGGGGTGAAGTCAAGAAGGTGGAGGCCGTAGGTGTGCATTATGTCACAGAAGAATTCAGAAAAAGGAGGGCAAAGACCGCAGTGGAAGAAGGCTGCGAAGAAATAGTACCCGCCGGGGTAGTTGTCCTTGGCGGCGGCCGGATAAGCTCGAGTGCGGGGGTGCGCCTTGGTTCCCTTGGACCAGAACAAGTAATACTTGTTCCAGAGCTCCCGTGCGCTGAGCCTCGGCGGGAAGACGAGGTTCCGCTTCCGATACGCGGTAAGCCTCGACGCTTGCTCCGACTTCTCCTTCTCGGTCTTCTCCGCCTTCGCCTTCTCGGTCTTCGGGGCCATGGCGGAGGCGGCGGAGGAAGGGGGACGAAGAGCCCGGCGGCGCCGGAGATGCAGACGGCGGCGGCGGAGGTGTGGAGGCAGAGCGCAAAGGGGATCTCTAGAGATGGAAGAGGATGCAATGAAAGCGTAGGAGGGGAACCGCTCCTGCTTCCTCTGCTTTTATGGGGAAGTGGGGGGCGTTTCGCTCTTTCCATTAAAAGAACGTGGGCACGTCCCATCCCACGACGCCGCAATCGACGCGTGCCGTTACGGGGGGACGCGGCAGATGCGGAAGTGGATTCGGCGCGCCGTGGGCCGCGTGTGCCCGTGCACTGTTTTGGGCCTGGCCCAACAGCGCTCGGCACCGTGTGTGGCCCAGGCCCGGGGGCTCCTGTCGGTGTACTAAGGTAGGGGTACCTCAGTACCCCAACTTGTGCACGGGCAGTTGCAGCTTCCCGCGGCAGGGTTTACCACGCGCTCGCCGGAGACCTTCCTGCTCCATGACAAACCATTCAAAAACAAAGTATACAAGACAGAAGATCGAGACCCCGGCAAGCGGAGCTTGCCGGGAAGGCCGTTCCAGGCTCAATATTACCTCACTCACGCAAGGCCCTGGCAAGAGGAGCTTGCCAGGAAGACTAGAAGATTACATCATAGAAGACATGCCTCGGCGCCATATGCGCCCCGGCAAGGGCCCAGGGAGCGACAAGCTTCAGAGCCCGGCAAGCTCCCAGGCCCGGCAAGGTCGAAGCCCCGGCAAGGCGCTTGTCGGGAGAGTTGCGCTGTGTGCCCGCGCTCCAGCTCATCGGCCCACGCGTCGCCCTGTGGCCTTTCCAGGGACGCGTGGCGGATGGCTGTGCAGCCTGGGGGACACGGTGGCACTCCACGGTGGTGAAGCCATCGCCGTGGCGGACGGAGACGCAAGGGCGGGCGCTTTTGGGGTCGGCGGCGACGGGCATTAAATGCTCTTGTCCCCCACTGTCAAAGTAGGTAGCGACCACTGTTCACGCACTGTAGCTCCACTATTCCGCACTGTTACAACTACCACCTCTTTTACATTTTTACCCCTTTCTCCTACGTTGACACCTGTCGGTGACCCCTTGCACTATAAAAGGAGGCCCATGCACAACGTAGAAAGGGTTCGGAACCTAGATCGCTCATACGCTCGGTGTAGCTAGTTCTTCAAGCGCCCGAGCTCTCCAACTCAATACAAACTAAGCAGGAGTAGGGTTTTACGCGTCCACCGCGGCCCGAACCTGGGTAAAACTGCCCGCGTGTTCGCTACGATCTGCTCTTCGTGCTCCCTCCGCCCTCTTACCGCACAGACAAGGGGCTCCGGTCCCATAGGTGTTCGTGGCGGACAGTTTCCCCCGACAAACGCTTGAGTGATTATATGTCTAGAGTTAAGGGTGAACTAAAACTCATTAGTAAACATGCTTCTATGGTTACCACTCAAGTAGAACAAGTACTTAAAGCACAAAAGGATTTGCTCAATGAATTAAATAGTAAGAAAAATGATAATGCTATTCGAGTTGTGACTAGAGGTGGTAAAATGACTCAGGAACCTTTGTATCCTGAAGGCCACCCTAAGAGAATTGAGCAAGATTCTCAGAGAACTAATGTAGATGCACCCGGTTCTTCTAATAAGAAGAAAAAGAAAAATGATAGGACTTTGCATGCTTCTAGTGAACCTGTAGCTGGCACACCTGAGAATCCCAATGATATCTCTATCTCTGATGCTGAAACACAATCTGGTAATGAACATGAACCTAGTGTTAATGTTAATGATGATGTTCATGATGATGCTCAACCTAGCAATGACAATGATGTAGATATTAAATCTGTTGTTGATCTTGATAACCCACAATAAAAGAATCAACGTTATGATAAGAGAGACTTTGTTGCTAGGAAGCACAATAAGGAAAGAGAACCATGGGTTCAAAAACCCATGCCTTTTCCTCCTAAACCATCCAAGAAAAAGGATGATGAGGATTTTGAGCGCTTTGCTGAAATGATTAGACCTATCTTTTTGTGTATGCGTTTGACTGATATGCTTAAAACAAATCCTTATGCTAAGTATATGAAAGATATTATTACAAATAAAAGAAAGATACCTGAAGTTGAAATTTCCACCATGCTTGCCAATTACACTTTTAAAGGTGGAATACCAAAGAAACTAGGAGATCCAGGAGTACCTACTATACCTTGCTCCATCAAAAGAAATTATGTTAAAATTGCTTTATGTGATCTTGGAGCCGGTGTTAGTGTTATGCCTTTATATCGTAGACTTGACTTGAATAAGTTGACACCTACTGAAATATCTTTGCAATTGGCCGATAAATCAACTGCTATACCTGTCGGTATATGTGAGGATGTGCCTGTTGTGGTTGCAAATGTTACTATTTTAACGGACTTTGTTATCCTTGATATTCCCGAGGACGATAGTATGTCCATTATCCTTGGTAGACCCTTTTTGAATACTGCAGGGGCTGTTAATGATTGCAATAAAGGCAATGTCACTTTTCATGTTAACGATAATGAGCATACGGTACATTTTCTGGGGAAACAACCTCAGGTCCACAGTATCAATTCTATTGGAAAAATTTCAACGATTACTATTAGAGGTTTGGAATTCCCTCTCCCTAATGTTAAGAAGAAATATGATATTCTTATTGTTGGAGACATACATATCCCCATTGAGGTAACCTAGTGTTATTCGAAAATTCTCCGATTTCATGTTATTCGGAAAGAGTTTGTTACAAGACTTGATCAACCTTGTTAATGGATTCCTTTTGATGAGCATGAGATTGTTGAATTTAGATAGCACAACTTTATGTACCCTCCTTTTACTTTCTGTGAATTAGATTAAATAAAGAAAAAAATAGTATTTTCTGTCTGTTTTCAGAGTTATCCATGCAATAAAAAATACCCCGAAAATAAAAGTTCTCCAAATGCCCCGAAAATGTAATATGATTTTTTCTAGAATATTTGAGAATATTTGGCACTAAGAACATAGCGGGGGAGCCAGCACCTGGCCACGAGGGTACAGGGCGCGCCCACCCCCTAGGCGCGCCCCCTGCCTCGTGGGCCCCACGTGGCCCCCTCCACTTACTCCAGCACCCACACACTCCTTCCTCCCAAAACAATCACTATCCAGCTCAAGCATGAGTTCTAGCTCATCTTGCTGGCATTTTCGATCTCCTTGTTCAAAGCTCCATTCACAAAACGGTTTGGGGAGATTGTTCTTTGGTATGTGACTCCTCCATTGGTCCAATTAGTTTTTGTTCTAGTGCTTTATTCATTGCAAATTTTTGCTGCTTAGGTGACCCTGTTCTTGAGCTTGCATGTCAAATTTATGTGGTTCCGAGTAGTTCTAATGCATGATATAGTCTCTAGGCACTTGTAGGAGAGTTGCTATCAATCTTGTTGAGTTTGGTTCACTTTTTTTGAGTTACTAAAAATTTCAGATATTCTTCAGAAAAAAATGCATAGGAAAAGCTTTCAAGGTGGTTCCTCAAGGAAGCAAGGACCAAGGCTTGCGATACGCGAGCCAGACGATGAGTTACCAAGGGAAGCTCAAGTGCGGCCCTGTGAATGGCCGTCAGAGGAGTTTATGATCCGGGCAGGTATCAAGGAAGAATTTTACACATATGTGTGTAATGTGGATATTGAGAACTCAGAGTCAGATAAGTGGTCCCAATACCAGTACCTAACTGATACCTTTGTGAGAAGGTGTCACAGCCCTAGACCAGCCCTTGCCTACCTTGCTTGGTCTTCATGTGCATCATGTTTAAATTTCTCAGAAACTGGAATGGGGATGTTCAAACACTAGCACTAAATGAATTCAACTAGGGTCAAGAATAAAATCATTTCCAATGACCCAAAATTCCTTCATCAATGTTTGATAATTTTGGCAAGGCTTTGAGACCAAACCAAAAATAGTGAGCATTTTTGTAGAATATTTTGGGCACTGAATTAAATCATATCTTATTTGCATTTGGGCATTTAAATTTTATATATTATTTTAAAATGCTCAAATAATCATAGACTAAAATGTTTACTGTTGGATTTATCCTAAACAGTAGCCATGCTTGGTTTCATGATTTTTGAAACTGCTCTCGCATTTTTAATAAAGCAAAAACAAATGTTAAAATTAGAAAACAGCAACAGAAATAGAAAAGAGGAGAGAGAGAGAGAGAGAGAGAGAACTCACCTTGGGCCCAGCACTGTTGCAGGCCGGCCCAGCCCACCCAGCGCAGCTCCTATCGCCTTCCACCTCGCGCCAGTAGGCAGCGCGCGTGGCCACCGCACGCCGGCACGCGCCCGGCCACCTCCAGCCTGCCTGCCTGCGTCCCCGACGCCCTGGACGCCTCCATGCGTCGCCACGCAGCCGCCCCGACCCCTCTCTCACTCTCCCTCGTCCTCATCTCCTTCCCCTGGCTCTCTCCCTCGCCTGTTCTTCGCCTTGGCCGAACGCCACCGTCGCCGCCGCTCGCCGTTGCCGCACCCAGAGTATCCCCCTCGCCCCTCCGACGAGCCCCCGAGCTCCGCCGTGCCCCCCTCTTCCTCTCCTTCAAGTCACGCGGCGCCAGGAGCTCCCCCTCACCCGCAACCCCGTCGTTCCCCTCCTCTGCGTCCGATGACCGCCGTCGACTGGACCTCCCCGAGCCCGCTGATCTCCTATTCGGCATCGCCGTGAGCTCCTCTTCTCTTCTCCTTACTCCTTGCCCTCGATTTCTTCCCCTAACTAGCTGCCCGCCGGACCCGAGAGCTCATCGCCGCCGGCCACGTCGCCGCCGTGGCTATAGCCACTGGAGCTTCCACCTGAGTGCACCACCGAGCTCCTAATGGCCTCACGAACACGTAGCGCACCTCACCTCGCCTTCCCGTGCCCCCTAGTGGTCGCGCGTGTCACCACCGTATTCCGGCCGCCGCTGCTGCAGTCGTTACCGTCGACTCCGGCCAACCCCGGCGAATCCGGCTGCACCCCTAGATGCGCGAGAGTCCCAGGAGCATGTAGATGCTCTCCGCTGCTGCTTTGGTCGCCGGAGCGCAATTTCCGAGCCCTCCGCCGCGTCTGTCGCCACCGGCGACGAGCCGCCGGCGCGTTTGACTGGTTTGACCGGTGGGTTGACCCCCCCCCAAGTCACTGACGTATGGGCCCCACGCCCTTAGTCAACCACTAACTCGCTGACAAGTGGGGCCCGCCCGGCTAATTAACCTAGTTTTGTCTTAATTAATCAGTTAGTTAGTTAGTCACTGACGTGTGGGCCCTGTCCTGTCTAAAATTAGTTTAGAATTTAGTTAGTGCTAATTAACCCTGTTAACTAGCAGAGCCACTGACGTGTGGACCCCACACGTCAGGTTTGACCTGGACCAGCCTCTGTTGACTGCTGACATCACAGTGACGTCATGCTGACGCAATAAGTGTTTTCTGGAATTTTAAATAAATCAGAAATGATTTATTTATTTCAGAAAATATCCAAAACTTCTAAAAATCATATAAAATCAACCGTAGCTCAGATGAAAATAATTTATATATGAAAAATGATCAGAAAAATATGAGGAATCTGTTTACGGCATTTTCATGCATGTTTGAACAAGTTAAACCTACTGATTAGGTCAAATCAATTAAATGACAATTAAATAATCACATATGGAGTTTGATTTTGAATCTTTGGTTCAAACCAACTTCATTTAATATGGTTGCTAGTTGCATTAGCTCAATCAACAGCATATTGCCATGTCATGATCATGCATCATATTGTCGCACTGCATTGATTGTGTTCTTTCTCTGTTGCCGGTGTTTGTCCCCTCTCAGTAGACGACGTTCTGACGATGAGTTCGATGACACCGATGAAGATCCAATGTTATCTTCAGAAGTGCCAGGCAAGCAAAACCCCATTGAGCATTTCGATACAATCCCACTCTCTCGCTCTTGCTCTCTTTTAGTGCATTAGGACAACAACGCTTCAACTGTTACCTGCTACGGTAGTTGAACCCCTTTCCACTGCATGACATGTCATAGCCACAGTAAATAGTTGAAACCCACTAGCATGAGTAGGAGTTGTTTGAGCCATGTTGTGCCTACTCATTCATGCTTTCTGGTTATGCCTGCTTTTCTTAGAGTTGTGTCAGGTCTGATTCATCGGGGATGAGTTGGAAGGGTGATGAACATGTCCTACTATGTGTGAGCTAAGTGTGTGAACACGATTTGGTAAAGGTAGCGATGAGAGGCCATGTAGGAGTACATGGTGGGTTGTCTCATTGAAGTCGTCCTCAGGAACTGAGTTCTGTGTTGGTTGATCCATGAACAGCTACTACCACACGTTGGGCCCTGAAATATGACCCCGCTCGACTTATTGGCTGCCCTTGTACTCTGTCCAGGAGTTGCGATTAGTTTCTGGTGTTTGTAGTTTACTGGAGGTCGTGCGCAGCGCTGACCCTCGGGGTGGGCTGTGACGCGGCAGGTACGTGGCACGGTGTACCGGTCGCCCATTTGGTGACGCGGGAACCCTGTGCACATCGTTTGGGGCCGTGAGCGACACCCCGACCGGATCTCCCCACGGATGGAACCCAAATAGGCGATAAACCTGGACGAGAGACTTGAGTGGTTGGTTAGGTCGTGGTCTACACCCACGTCGGCTTTCGCTTGAAGTCTGCGGGCACATGTCGTGTGCAGACGCTAAGTGGTGGAAACATGTGTGAAGAAGTACACCCCTGCAGGGTTATATATATGATCTATTCGAATAGCCGTGTCCGCGGTAATGGACTTCTGGGTTGCCTATTACAGTTCATAGACAAGTGAAAGTGGATACTCTAAAATGCACAAGATAAGCGTGAGTGCTATGGATGGCCTTCTCGTAGGGAGACGGCAGCGGATCCATAGTGGTGTATTGATTGGTGAACATGTGGACTCGTGTGCGCCACCTCAAAAGAGTTACTTGCAGTCATAGTTTAGGATAGCCACCGAGTTAAAGCTGGCTTGTTGCAGTCAAACTCTACCACCCCTTTGTTGATACTGATGCATATGTAGTTAGTTCTGATGTAAGTCTTGCTGAGTACCTTTGTACTCACGTTTGCTTAATTTATGTTTTTGCAGAGAGACTTCAGTCTCGCTAGTGTTTCCACGTGGACTTCGACGTTTAGCTTGTTACCTCAGCTACGATCTTGTACCCTTGGGAGGGTCTGGTAGATAGTCAGGCTTCTCAACCTTTTTCATTTGTAGTTATCTGTACTCAGACATGTTATGCTTCCGTTGCCTGTATGCTCTGTATGTTGGGTCATGTGACCTCTGTTTGTAATAATGCTATGATGGCTCTTCTGGGCCTTTATCTATATGAGTTGTTAAGTTATGTTGTGATGCCATGTTGTACAGCACATACTTGCATGTTATGCGTACGTGTAATGTGTATTGCTATGTGTGGGATCCGACACCTAGTTGTTTACCTTTGGTAGCCTATCTTACAGGGAAATGTCTCCTAGTGCTTCCACTGAGCCTTGGTAGCTTGCTACTGCTCCGGAACACTTAGGCTGGCCGGCATGTGTCCTTCTTCGTTCCTGTGTCTGTCCCTTAGGGGAAATGTCACGCGTTGTTCCTTTAAGTCCTTGTAGCTTGCTACGACTTGGGTTCATACGTTGATGACCGACACGTTCGTTGTTGGGTCATGTATGCCTGTCTCTGTAATTTAGTGCCACTTTTGGTTTATAACTAGTCATGTCGGCCCGGGTTCTCTGTCATATGGATGCTAGCGACACTATCATATACGTGTGCCAAAATGCGCAAACGGTCCCGGGCCAGGTAAGGTGGCACCCGTGGGGATACCGTGCGTGAGGCCGCAAAGTGATATGATGTGTTACAGGATAGACCTGTGTGACTTAGGATCGGCGTCCTGACAGCAAACTGGTCGAAGTCGTGTCTAGAAACTCTTTAGTTATATAAGGGAAATTGATTGTGGAAGGGAACGTAAGGCTCTTTTTACTCCTTTACCCAATGACCTCCTGATCCGTGTCACCTTCTTCTTTCTACGAGGATTAAGAACTAGGCTTCTTCTTCTGTCTATCAGGATCACGTTAATGGTGTATTCAACCCTCAGTTCAGTTTCTACTACTTCCGTTTGTTCAACTGTTGGTCTCAGAACCTTGACATTATGATGTTAAGTGGATATGCTACCCTTTTTGCTTGGATCTCAAAAGTATTTTCAAGCATTTACAGCCGTTATGCTGTCCGAGTCTTCCCAGGTTTCTAAACAATCTGATGCAATTGCAAATCCCTTCCTCCTGTTCCCGATGCTCCTTTGGTCCAGATTAACCACACTAGTCGCTGTGTTGAGATACTCGATTACTCGACATACATGTTGGAGCTATTATTATGACCCTAGGTGTCTTAGAAGATCACCCAGTATTCTAGCAGTGCTTATATTTCCGGTGTGATGATTCTGGCCATTATTCCCGAAAGCATCCCGTGATGCTATTTAGTTAGTAGGCATTCTATTTCTGGGTTCTTAAACCCGAGATTCACCCTACTTACTTCATGTTGGTAGTGTTTGCTCGTCCCTTTAGGATATTAGTAACCTTGTGATAGTCCTCGAGATCCGTGGTATATCATTCTTCCAAATACCATGAACCATCCTTGGCAGAAGTTCTCCCGAACCAAAAGATCACAACTAGAGTGCTCTTGAGTAGTACTCCATTCATATTGTGATTCTGCCAATCCTACCTTTCTACATGGGTTATTCGGAAGAAATATGTGGAACTCGTTCGACATACTAACCTATGCATCCACAACTCGGACAATCATATGTTTCCTGAGTTGTCCCTTTTAGTTGTATTTTGACCTTCATCTACCAATTGATAGTCAAGAGCATGCGTGCATTCGTTCATCGATGCCTATTACTCTTGTGGTCCGTCAACCCATTCTATTTCAGAATGACTAGGAGAAACAAACTCCAGTACCTTATCCATATCCAGGATTTGGTCAAAGAAGTTGTACTTCGCAGATGAAGAATGCTAATCCAGCTTCTAATCTGTTCTATCCTGGAGTATTACCATCCTTATGTCAAGAATGTCATGGGAATTCCACCTTCTATGAACTCTTGATACAGTGATACTTCTCACCATCATTGTTTATTCCTCGGTCTCCGTGTTATTGTAACTGGAGTACTGACAAGTGAATTGTGATGTGTGAAATCAATACTCCTAGCAACTCCGTTGCTTGGTAGTTAAACGGACAATAACCTCATCCTTAGCGAGTTGATTATTGAATCATCACCCTAAGGTTGATCGTGCTACCTAGTCCACTTCCCTGGTGCACTCCTTGATTGATGAGTTAGGATTTTGTTAAGTCCTCGCTCATTTGATCATATCGCATTGCCCTGAAAAGCAAGATTGTTCTCGAGCTTAGAAACATATCGGTGGTCTGTGATTTTCTGAATATCTTCTCGGAAGTATTACCAGGTTGCTCCCTGACCGTTATGTTGAGCTCGTGATCAAGCTGGTTTCTCTCTAAACCACCCTTTCTCCAAGAATATGTGTTGGATACCCTGAGCTAGTCGGTTAAGCTAAACGACAACTTGGAGAGTTGGAAGATAAAAGCTTGTCTGACTTAGTTCCTTCCAAGGGATATCTTTTGTGTGTGTGTGTTGAAGAAAGATGATATCTTGATCGATCGATCCTTGTGATCAATTGTTGGATCTATTGTCTTGTCCAAAACTTTGATTTGAGTGTGGGCTATCCTCAAATCAAATCAGAACCAAAGATGTTCGTAATGTGGTCTTACTCGTGGTTGTTCTTCGAGCATACCCCATTATGTCTCTTGGTCTGACCAATGCTATCACTTTGTTCACATTGTCATGGAATTCCATCTATATGGAATCCTGGATGAATTATTGTTGAGCCCATCAACAAACATCCTTATCTTCTCCATGATTTCGTTGAACATCTAGCTAGTGTTGGAAAATTTTATAAGAATTATCTTCATGTCCTATTCATGAAGCATATGTGCGAATGAAAGAAGTGACTTCCTCTAATTCATGAGCATTTGATGCAAGTTGCCATCGTGAATTTGAGAAAGCTTGTTTTACCTCCTCTGGAATCATCCCAATTCAGTCATGCATATGTGCGAAGTATTCTATGGTCTGATAGACTGATCATCTCCATTCCATATGTATTCCTAGCACACCAAGCCACTGATTGATTTGTTCAAGGAAAAGAAGTTCAAATGCTATTCCCGAAGGGCCCGGACGGACATGCACAAGACTTCCTTATCTTCAATGATGATTCCTAACCTGAAACTCGGTAGTATTGTATTATAAGACTACTATGTGGTCATGCTTGTCTGGGACAACATGTTCACAGGTACGTAGCAGAACTAGCTCATGTTTTGGAGCTTGCTATCGTAGTTCACTCCTCGAGAATCTCGCAACGCCGTCTCGTCGAATTGTGTTGCAAACTTTCATTTTTCTTTCTAGACTCGATGAGTCTGGAATATCCTGACACCAACCAGAACTGAATCTCAGGCAGATATGATGGTTGGAGCATTTTTCCAAGAGCTATAATATTGGTCTCTCGATAACCGGTAAAGTGGATGTCATGGCCAACCCACCCAGCCGGAAGACCTATTGTTGTGGTACTTGATTGAAGAAGTTGGCCACCTCCCCATAAGGATTTCGTAGGATTTACCCCTATTTGTTCTTTATGGATTCTTGTGCTTCCGGAGTCCGACCCTTACTTGATGTTCAAGATACCAAACATATCTATGAATGGATTCGCTAACACATCAAGGAGAACATTAGAAGCGGAGTGCTAAATGTCTCTCGGTCGATCATCCAGATTTTTGCTTCCTTGGCTCCGCTAAGGTAAAATCTGAGACGGTGTTATCTTCCTTTGCATCTGCATCGTCCACCACTATTCATCATGGTAGTATGTTGTGTTGCCAAGATCCTTGACACGGATGTTGGTAAAACCTTGATGAATATGGGAATGCTCAAGTTCTTGAGAGCACGCACAAGCACTAGGTGTTATCTCTGGCTCTAACCAGGATTGCTCCCAGTGTTCTTGGTTATGCTATAAACTCTCAAAGAGTAGAATTACTCTCTACTGTTGGGATTCACACCAGTTACCAGAATCATTCCCAGCATTTGCATTTTGTTCCCAGCTTGCACCGCCAATGTGCCAATTTTCCATGGGTTGCCTTTCTCAGCCATTGCTGTTCAGGATCATCCTCAAAAGTGGACTTACCATGGGTCCCATTCATTTCCGATGATAAGCAAATCATCCCTTATGTTGTCTTCAACAAGGTAGTCCACATCATCCATTCTGGCCTGAGAATGTCATTCTTTCGGACTCCGTCAAACGATCGATTGTGTTTGCCTTAGGCTGGTATAGGGAATTTCAGTGATCTATGTATCAAAAGTAATTCTTTTTGCCACTTAAGGGGATAATTCTGCGAGTCACCTTCTCTAAGGTGCCCCGTCTGGTGGTATCGATCACCCTCTTCTTAGGTGTGGAATTATTGCCACTAGGTGAACCTTCATTGTTTATTTCACTCCACCCCCCTGGAGCTATACTCGGTGTCTCAGCTCAAGAGATGTTTCAACATCTCACTCCATTAGTTGATCTTGAGTTGCTCGATCTTTTAGAAGATCAATTTTGTAGAGTTTCTTTCATCGTCACTATCTTGGACAAAGATCTCGAAAGCAAGGATGCCAGGATCAACATGATGCAAGCAATCAACATTCATATGAAGGACACTTGGATCATGAAGATTGTGTTAGTTAGTGTCCCCTCTGATTTCTTACCCTACGCTTGAATCTCGGGACGAGATTCTTGTTTAGTGGGGGTGAGTTGTCACAGCCCTAGACCAGCCCTTGCCTGCCTTGCTTGGTCTTCATGTGCATCATGTTTAAATTTCTCAGAAACTGGAATGGGGATGTTCAAACCCTAGCACTAAATAAATTCAACTAGGGTCAAGAATAAAATCATTTCTAATGACCCAAAATTCCTTCATCAATGCTTGATAATTTTGGCAAGGCTTTGAGGCCAAACCAAAAATAGTGAGCACTTTTGTAGAATATTTTGGGCACTGAATTAAATCATATCTTATTTGCATTTGGGCATTTAAATTTTATATATTATTTTAAAATGCTCAAATAATCATAAACTAAAATGTTTACTGTTGGATTTATCCTAAACAGTAGCCATGCTTGGTTTCATGATTTTTGAAAATGCTCTGGCATTTTTAATAAAGCCAAAACAAATGTTAAAATTAGAAAACAGCAACAGAAATAGAAAAGAGGAGAGAGAGAGAACTCACCTTGGGCCCAGCACTGTTGCAGGCCGGCCCAGCCCACCCAGCGCAGCTCCAGTCGCCTTCCACCTCGCGCCAGTAGGCAGCGCGCGTGGCCACAGCGCGCCGGCACGCGCCCGGCCACCTCCAGCCTGCCTGCCGGCGTCCCCGACGCCCTGGACGCCTCCATGCGTCATCACGCAGCCGCCCCGACCCCTCTCTCACTCTCCCTCTTCCTCATCTCCTTCCCCTGGCTCTCTCCCTCGCCTGTTCTTCGCCTTGGCCGAACGCCACCGTCGCCGCCGCTCGTCGTTGCCGCACCCAGAGTATCCCCCTCGCCCCTCCGACGAGCCCCCGAGCTCCGCCGTGCCCCCCTCTTCCTCTCCTTCAAGTCACGCGGCGCCAGGAGCTTCCCCTCACCCGCAACGCCGTCGTTCCCCTCCTTTGCGTCCGATGACCGCTGTCAACGATTCGCCACCGACTGGACCTCCCCGAGCCCGCTGATCTCCTATTCGGCATCGCCGTGAGCTCCTCTTCTCTTCCCCTTACTCCTTGCCCTCGATTTCTCCCCCTAACTAGCTGCCCGCCGGACCCGAGAGCTCATCGCCGCCGGCCACGTTGCCGCCGTGGCTATAGCCACTAGAGCTTCCACCTGAGTGCACCACCGAGCTCCTAATGGCCTCACGAACACGTAGCGCACCTTACCTCGCCTTCCCGTGCCCCCTAGTGGTCGCGCGTGTCACCACCGTACTCCGGCCGCCGCTGCTGCAGTCGTTGGGGTCGACTCCGGCCAACCCCGGCGAATCCGGCTACACCCCTAGATGCGCGAAAGTCCCAGGAGCACGTAGATGCTCTCCGCTGCTATTTTGGTCGTCGGAGCGCATTTTCCGAGCCCTCCGCCGCGTCTGTCGCCACCGTCGACGAGCCGCCGGCGCGTTTGACTGGTTTGACCGGTGGGTTGACCCCCCCAAGTCACTGGCGTATGGGCCCCACGCCCTTAGTCAACCACTAACTCGCTGACAAGTGGGGCCCGCCCTGCTAATTAACCTAGTTTAGTCTTAATTAATCGGTTAGTTAGTTAGTCACTGACGTGTGGGCCTTGTCCTGTCTAAAATTAGTTTAGAATTTAGTTAGTGCTAATTAACCCTGTTAACTAGCAGAGCCACTGACGTGTGGACCCCACACGTCAGGTTTGACCTGGACCAGCCTCTGTTGACTGCTGACATCACAGTGACGTCATGCTGACGCAATAAGTGTTTTCTGGAATTTTAAATAAATCAGAAATGATTTATTTATTTCAGAAAATATCCAAAACTTCTAAAAATCATATAAAATCAACCGTAGCTCAGATGAAAATAATTTATATATGAGAAATGATCAGAAAAATATGAGGAATCTGTTTATGGCATTTTCATGCATGTTTGAACAAGTTAAACCTGCTGATCAGGTCAAATCAATTAAATGAAAATTAAATAATCACATATGGAGTTTGAATTTGAATCTTTGGTTCAAACCAACTTCATTTAATATGGTTGCTAGTTGCATTAGCTCAATCAACAGCGTATTGCCATGTCATGATCATGCATCATATTGTCGCATTGCATTGATTGTGTTCTTTCTCTGTTGCCGGTGTTTGTCCCCTCTCAGTAGACGACGTTCCGACGATGAGTTCGATGACACCGATGAAGACCCAATGTTATCTTCAGAAGTGCCAGGCAAGCAAAACCCCACAATCCCACTCTCTCACTCTTGCTCTCTTTTACTGCATTAGGACAACAATGCTTCAACTGTTACCTGCTGCGGTAGTTGAACCCCTTTCCACTGCATGACATGTCATTGCCATAGTAAATAGTTGAAACCCACTAGCATGAGTAGGAGTTGTTTGAGCCATGTTGTGCCTACTCATTCATGCTTTCTGGTTATGCCTGCTATTGCTTAGAGTTGTGTCAGGTCTGATTCATCGGGGATGAGTTGGAAGGGTGATGAACATGTCCTACTGTGTGTGAGCTAAGTGTGTGAACACGATTTGGTAAAGGTAGCGATGAGAGGCCTTGTAGGAGTACATGGTGGGTTGTCTCATTGAAGCCATCCTCAGGAACTGAGTTCTGTGTTGGTTGATCCATGAACAGCTACTACCACACGTTGGGCCCTGAAATATGACCTCGCTCGACTTATTGGCTGCCCTTGTACTCTGTCCAGGAGTTGCAATTAGTTTCTGGTGTTTGTAGTTTACTGGAGGTCGTGCACAGTGCTGACCCTCGGGGTCGGCTGTGACGCGGCAGGTACGTGGCACGGTGTACCGGTCGCCCATTTGGTGACGCGGGAACCCTGTACACATCGTTTGGGGCCGTGAGCGACACCCCGACCGGATCTCCCCACGGATGGAACCCAAATAGGCGATAAACCTGGACGAGAGACTTGAGTGGTTGGTTAGGTCGTGGTCTACACCCATGTCGGCTTTCGCTTGAAGTCTGCCGAGCACATGTCGTGTGCAGACACTAAGTGGTGGAAACATGTGTGAAGAAGTACACCCCTGCAGGGTTATATATATGATCTATTCGAATAGCCGTGTCCGCGGTAATGGACTTCTGGGTTGCCTATTACAGTTCATAGACAAGTGAAAGTGGATACTCTAAAATGCGCAAGATAAGCGTGAGTGCTATGGATGGCCTTCTCGTAGGGAGACGGCAGCGGATCCATAGTGGTGTATTGATTGGTGAACATGTGGACTCGTGTGCGCCACCTCAAAAGATTTACTTGCAGTCGTAGTTTAGGATAGCCACCGAGTTAAAGTTGGCTTGCTGCAGTCAAACTCTACCACCCCTTTGTTGATACTGATGCATATGTAGTTAGTTCTGATGTAAGTCTTGTTGAGTACCTTTGTACTCACATTTGCTTAATTTATGTTTTTGCAGAGAGACTTCAGTCTCGCTAGTGTTTCCGCGTGGACTTCGACATTTAGCTTGTTACCTCAGCTACGATCTTGTACCCTTGGGAGGGTCTGGTAGATAGTCAGGCTTCTCAGCCTTTTTCATTTGTAGTTGTCTGTACTCAGACATGTTATGCTTCCGTTGCCTGTATGCTCTGTATGTTGGGTCATGTGACCTCTATTTGTAATAATGCTATGATGGCTCTTCTGGGCCTTTATCTATATGAGTTGTTGAGTTATGTTGTGATGCCATGTTGTACAGCATATACTTGCATGTTATGCGTACGTGTAATGTGTATTGCTATGTGTGGGATCCGACACCTAATTGTTTACCTTTGGTAGCCTATCTTACAGGGAAATGTCTCCTAGTGCTTCCACTGAGCCTTGGTAGCTTGCTACTGCTCCGGAACACTTAGGCTGGCCGGCATGTGTCCTTCTTCGTTCCTGTGTCTGTCCCTTAGGGGAAATGTCACGCGTTGTTCCTTTAAGTCCTTGTAGCTTGCTACGACTTGGGTTCATTCGTTGATGACCGACACGTTCGTTGCTGGGTCATGTATGCCTATCTTTGTAATTTAGTGCCACTTTTGGTTTATAACTAGTCATGTCGGCCCGGGTTCTCTGTCATATGGATGCTAGCGACACTATCATATACGTGTGCCAAAATGCGCAAACGGTCCCGGGCCAGGTAAGGTGGCACCCGTGGGGATACCGTGCGTGAGGCCGCAAAGTGATATGATGTGTTACAGGCTAGACCTGTGTGACTTAGGATCGGGGTCCTGACAGAAGGTTTAAGTTTACATCTTCGCATAATTCTGCCACTGTCTTGTTTGATCTCTATGATAAATCTTATACTATGGACTTATAAGATTTTAATGATGCATGTAAACTCCCGTAGTGGGGTAGTGTTGGTGAACCTTGCAAATCTGAGTATAAGGACTTTCTAGCTAGTATCACTGTGGGGGGATCTAGAGAAGTCACCCAAGCTACCATAGGGAGCATTCATTTTCCTACTATACATTATTTTACTCTTTTCATTGGTAGATGCATTAACGATAAAGATGAAACTTGCCACATGTGTGTACCGGATCTTAGTGTCCTCAAAAGTGCGGTATTATGTGATAGACAATATAATTTGGGGGCCATTGTTGCCCGTAGGTTACATCATAATGGTTTAAATGGCGATCTGTTTGGTGGAATTTATGCAACTCTTTTGGCTAATTATCTTCAAGTGCCCATACACGAGAATGATGCGGAGTTGCATCATGCTTTTCTAGATTATAAGTCATGATTCGCCATCAGTTTGTTGAGAGGGATGAACAATCCCTCTAGTACTAATATTTGACAGGCGTCCCACTGTCCATATTTCTCTCCCTGCTCCTACCTTCTTTGACTTCCAGGCAAAAGGGAGATATACTATGTGTTGAAGGATGGATACAGCTGGATGTAGGATTAGAGTTGATTGTGCGGTGCTTCCCCTATATCCCCAACACCTGATTACATAACTGGAAATTTTCGGAAATTAATAGGTGGGTTCATCTAGTAGCTCGTAGGCATTCTTCCAACGAATGCATGATATGGAGTTCGGGGTTCTACATTGAGTGAAGTGGTTTTATGGGCGTTTGTTCCGATCGGGAGTTGCATCTTAAAGGGTCCTTGGCTATGCTGATCCGAGGTTTGCAAAACCCTTTTGTAACACGTTCCATGAGCTTTCAGCATGAACATGTGGGACGAAGCTTCTATCTTGTCTTTGTTCTATCTGATCCTTGTTGTTTTTATTTTACCTTTTGTTCTCCCAAGTGGCTTCTCGAGAATATTGTTGTATCATTAAACTGTGGAATACATTCGTTCATCTTGTGCGAATGTTCTTGTGAAGACTTATGTTGCAATTTCTAGCCGTTGATTCAGCTTATATCTTTCAATCAATGGCTAATAGTTGTCATCTCCTTCAGGATGGCTCCTAAGAAGGTTCCCAATGCTAACCCAGAGGGTGAAGAAGTTCCTGATCGTCCTCCTTCCCCTCCTCCTCTGTCTGAGGCCTGGAGAGCAATTATGCAAGCGACAAACCATAACACCCAGATGCTTATGCAAATGATGCAGAACATTCAAGCCAACCAAGCAAATCAAGGTGGTCATGGGAACCAAGGCCAAGGCAATTTGTTCAATCAACCTCATTTTGCAACCCTCAACCAATTCCTGGCAAACAACCAAAGGCGTTCAGTTACTGTGTGGATCCGCTAGATGCTGAAGAATGGATACCAGACATCAAAAAGCATTTCGAGTGCAGTAACGTGAGACATGAGGATTATGTCAAGTTTGCCGCCTTCCAACTCAAGGATCAAGCTGCTGATTGGTGGCAACAGTACAAAGATTCCAGAGAAGGACGTGAAATCTCATGGACTGACTTCTGCAAGGATTTCCGCTCTCACCACATTCTAACTAGTGTCACCGAAGGCATGCGTGAGCAATTCCGCAACCTGAAGCAAGGCAGCATGTCCGTTTATCAATACAATGTCAAGTTCCAGAATCTCACTCGCTATGCCAAGCAAGACATCCCAGATGCCAAGAGCAAGATTTATTAGTTCCGTGGTGGTATGAAGGATGAACTCCAACTAGCTCTCACCTTGTTTGAGCCGGATGAATTTGATCAGTTCTATAACCTGGCCCTTAAGCAAGAGGCAGCCCAGCTCAAGGTTGAAGCTTCCAAAAAGAGGATCAGAGATGTTGTTAACTCCTCCTCTTCTTCCCAAGTGGTCGTAAAGCAGCAGAAGTTTTGGCTTCCGCCTCCTCCAGTGCTCCACCCTCACAGCAACAACAACAACAACAACAACAACAACAACAACAACAACAACAACAACAACAACAACAACAACAACAACAACAACAACAACAAGCACTCTGGTGGTCGAGCTTTCTCCCACCCACCCAACCCAAGCAATCAGTCCAAGAATCACTTTCAAGCTTCGAAGTCAAGTGGTCCTTATCACCGCCCTCTCTCAGAAGTGGTTTGCAACAAGTGCACTCAGAAGGGTCACTATGCTAACAAGTGTCCCAACCCAACGCGCCTTCCGCCTCCTCCACCTATCAGCACTGCTATTGTCAAGCACAATCCCAAGCAAGCAAGAGTGAATCTGATGAATGCAGCTCAAGCAGAGAATTCTTTAGATGTGATACTTGGTAACCTCTCAGTTAACTCTATTCCTGCAAAAGTATTGTTTGATTCTGGTGCATCACTTTGCTTCATGTCATGACCATTCTTTACCAAGCATAATTTCACTTCGGCATTTCTGGATAAGAAGTTGCAAATTATTTCTCCGGGCAAAAACATGACTTCTAATTTGATGGCTCCGGATGTATCTATTCACATGGGTGATTACCGCTTTCTGGTTTCTCCGGTTATTCTCGGTAACTCCGACATTGATCTTATTCTTGCGATCGATTGGCTTTCCAAGCATGATGCAAACATTGATTGTGCAAATAAGGAAGTCAAGCTTACTCATCCTGACGAAGACGTGATTATCTTCGCCTCTCGAGATAACACAATCATGCTATTCTCTCTCAATAACAAGGGTGAGATTAATGCCATCTCCCAAATTCCGGTGGTCAATGAGTATGAAGATGTTTTTCCTGAAGAGCTTCCAGGCATGCCTCCGCATCGTCAAGTTGAATTTCTCATTGAACTCGAGCCCGGTACCGAGCCAGCATACCGGCGTCCGTACAAGCTTTCCCCTGATGAGTTGAAGGAGCTGAAGAAACAACTCGATGAGCAAGAGCGTATGGGTCTAATCAGGCCTAGCACTTCTCCTTGGGGCTGTGGTGTTCTATTTGTCAAGAAGAAGGATGGCACGGAGCGCCTTTGCGTTGATTACCGGCCATTGAACAAGAAGACGATAAAGAGCAAGTATTCGCTCCCCAATATCAATGAATTGTTCGAGCAGCTCAAAGGAGCAAAGGTGTTCTCAAAGCTCAATCTCCGGATGGGTTATCACCAGATCTGTATCCGTGAAGAAGATATTCCCAAGACCACATTCAGAACGAGTTTTGGCTCTTATGAATACATGGTTATGTCTTTTGGCCTCGCAAATGATCCACCCACTTTCTCGAGGATGATGCACTTCATATTCAACCCCTACACCAATGAATTTGTTCTCGTCTATCTGGATGACATCTTGGTATTCTCCAAGAATGAAGAAGACCATGCCAAACACCTCTGTTTGGTCCTGGACAGACTCCGTGAACACAAGTTCTATGCGAAGTTCTCCAAATGTGAATTCTGGCTGGATAAAGTCTTATATCTTGGCCATATCACCTCTGCTGAGGGTATTTCTGTCAACCCCAAGAAAGTTGAAGCTATTGTCAACTGGGAACCCCGCAGAACGTCAAGCAACTCCGAAGCTTCCTTGGTCTCGCTAGCTATTGCAGAAGGTTCGTTGAGAACTTCTCCAAGATTGCCAAGCCTCTTTCCAACCTATTGCAGAAGAATGTCAAGTACAACTAGACTCCTGATTGTGATGTGGCATTCAAAACACTCAAAGAAAAGCTCATTTCTGCTCCGGTTCTTACCCCTCCGGATGAGTCCAAGCCCTATGAAGTATTTTGTGATGCTTCTTTACAAGAACTTGGTGGTGTTCTCATGCAAGACAAGAAGATTGCGGCATACACTTCTCGTCAGTTGAAACCAAATGAGAAGAATTACCCCACACATGATCTCGAGCTAGCAACAGTGGTACATGCCTTGATCACGTGGAGACACCTTCTATTGGGCAGAAAAGTGGACATCTTCACCAATCACAAGAGCTTGAAGTACATCATCACACAGCCTAACCTAAACCTTCGCCAGACTCGTTGGGTTGAGATGATCCAAGAGTATGATCCAAGCATTGAATACACACCTGTCAAGGTCAATGTCATTGCAGATGCCTTGAGCAGAAAGGCATATCGCAACAGTCACCTTCTAAAGCTGTTTCAGCCTCAGCTTTGTGAATCATTCAAGAAGCTCAACCTCCAAGTTGTTCCGCAAGGCTTTCTTGCAAACCTTCAAGTTGCTCCTACCTTGGAAGATCAGACCCGTGAGTCCCAACTCAGTGATGCTATGGTGCAGTAAGTCAAACATGGTATTGCAAAGGGTACTCCCAAATACAAGTGCTATCGTGTTGATGAGAAAGACACCTTGTTCCTTGAGGACAGAATTGTGGTTCCCAAGGGTGATCTCTGGAAGCTCATAATAAATGAAGCACATGACTCCCTCCTCTCGATTCATCCCGGAAGTTCCAAGATGTACCAAGACCTCAAGCAATCTTACTGGTGTACTCGCATGAAAAGGGAGATTTCCCAATTCCTGAATGAAAGTGATGTCTGCAGAAGAGTGAAGGTAGAGCATCAACGTCCATCCGGTCTCCTCCAACTGCTACCTACTCCCGAGTGGAAATTCGACCACATTGAAATGGATTTCATCACTGGGTTTCCTAAGTCCAAGAAGGGGAATGATGCTATCTTTGTAGTCATTGACAAGCTAACCAAAGTAGCTCACTTCCTTCCCGTCAAAGAATCCATCAACGCAACTCAGTTGGCAGAGTTGTACACTTCCAGAATAGTTTTGTTGCATGGCATTCCTCAAGTCATCTCCTCAGACCGTGGAAGTTTGTTCACATCCAAGTTCTGGGACTCCTTTCAGTCAGCCATGGTCACTAAGATCCGTTTCAGCACTGTGTTTCACCCTCAGACTAGTGGTCAAGTCAAAAGAGCGAACCAGATCCTCGAAGACATGCTGAGAGCTTGTGTCATCTCTTTTGGCATGAAGTGGGGATATTGTCTCCCGTTTGCCGAGTTCTCTTACAACAACAGTTTCCAAGCAAGTGCCGGCAAAGCTCCTTTCGAAATCCTCTATGGCAGAAAGTGTCGTACCCCTCTCAACTGGTCCGAGACTGGTGAACGTCAACTTCTTGTCAATGATTTGATCTCAGAAGCAGAAGAAATGTGCAAAGTCATACGTGAGAATCTCAAAGCCGCTCATTCGCGTCAAAAGAGTTACTATGACGGCAAGCATCGTGATTTGGCTTTCGACATTGGAGATCACGTCTATCTCCGTGTTTCTCCTATGAAAGGAACCCAAAGATTCGGTATCAAAGGAAAGCTTGCTCCTAGATACGTGGGCCCTTTCAAGATTCTTGGCAAAAGAGGCGATCTAGCCTATCAACTTGAGCTCCCCTCCAACTTTGCAAATGTTCATGATGTGTTTCACGTGTCTCAACTCCGCAAGTGCTTCAAGACACTTGAACGCACCATTCCGTTCGAGGAGATTGATCTTCAACAAGACTTGTCTTACCGTGAGCACCCTGTTGCTATTCTTGAAGAAACTGAGCGCAAGACCCGCAACAAGTCCATCAAGTTCTTGAAAGTGAAGTGGTCACACCATACTGACCAAGAAGCTACGTGGGAACGAGAAGATCACCTTCGTTCCGAGTATCCTTCCTTCTTCTAGTCCTAGATCTCGGGACGAGATCTTTTTGTAGTGTAGGAGAGTTTGTAATGCCCCATATGTAACACTTTCCTATAATGGCAATAAAACTTTCTCTTTGATCCTTGTCATTATCCTTGGGGGTTCTTGCCATCTATTTTATTTGCATTTCCATATCTTTTATTATTTTTGCATCCTTGCATTGCTCATCATCATGGCATCATAGTTTACCTTATTTTGTGCATGTGTGAGACCTTGTGATATTGTTGTGTGTGAGGTTAAGCTAAGCCTAGCCAAACCCTACCCCTCTACTCCTTCTTCTTCTTCATCTTCTTCTTTCTTTTCTTCTGGCCTCTTCTTTGTTCTATTATGCAAGCCACCTAGCCAAGTGCTTTATGTTTCTTTCATATGCTTTAAATCTTGCACCATGATTTCGTTGGGTTTTAAAATATCAAGAGTTTGATCCATATTCAAACTCCTTTTATTTTTCTGCCTCTAAAATGTCCAAGTCAATTTATTTAAATAGGGCATAATTCACTGAGCATGGGGATATTTTTCTTTTCCCCTAACTCTTCCTATTTTATTCTGTGTTTTTCTTTTCTTTTCTGCCTGAGGAAATAAAAGGAAACAGAAAAGAGGCAGCAGCCAGCACAGTGCACCTGGGCCTCCTCCTCCCTCTCTCTCACCGCAGGCCCATCTCTTCTTTTCCCTCTCTGCGCAGCCCAACTCCACCGCAGGCCTAGCCAACAGCGCTCGCAGTCGCGCTATGGCCTTTCCGAGCGCCTGGCCCCACCTGTCTGTGACACAGGGCCGCGTCTCCATCTTCCTCCGTCAGAAAAGCAGAGCACGCCCGCGCTCACCGTCGCGCCGTCAGTTCACGGACGTCGAGGCCGTGCGCCGAGCCCCCCTTTTAAACCCAAAGCGTGTCCTCTCTTCCTCCATAGCTTTCCTCTCCCCTCCTCTCGCAGTCTGGAGAGCCGAGATCCTCCAGATCCGCCGCCCCCATCGACACCTGAGCGCATCTGAGAGCAGCCTCTCATCGCCGGCGACCCCCGCGTCGTCTTCAGCCTCGCCAAAGCTATCTACCTGCTTCCACGACGTCGTCTTCTTCCTCTATGTCAACTACGCGGACCCAATCGCCTCCACGTCGAGCTCTTCTTCCTCTCCTTCCTCTACGGTGGACGTAGGTGTTCGAGGCATGCCGTCGTTGACTCCGTCCACGCCTGGGCCAGCCGAGCACACCGCTGGGCTCGTGGTGACCTCTTCTCTCTCCCCGAGCCCTTTTCCCCTTTCTGTGTGTGCTCTAGGCCCTAGTTCTCCGAGCGCCCGATCGCGTCGCCGTCGGACCTCATCGCCGGCGAGTGTTCCGACCCCTCTAGGTCGTGCCATGCTGCCCGTTCGCTTCGTCTAGTTGCGTAGGGTCTCCCTATGCTGTCGTCGTGCCGCCTAGAGCCTTGCTTCGCCTCGCCGTTGCTCCGTCGCCGCCGTGCTGTAGTTGCTCGCCCCCAGTGCTTTAGTGCCCCGTATGTGCAGCTAGCGTGCGGGTTGGATGCGGAACTCCTCAAGGAGCCTCTCGCACCCCTCCGCCGTGCCAATTGGTCGCCGGAGCGGCTCCGACGAGGGCCAGTGCCTCCCCTGTTCTGCCTGTTGCTGTTTATTCTTCAGACTTACTACCTGTTATCTCTCAACTTCAGTTCAGTAGCGTAGTGGTTTGTCTCCGTCAGATTCAGCAAAAGGGCGTGGGTTCGATCCCTCGCGGGCACAGTGGAATTCACCCCATTTTTGCATTTCGCCTAAGGCTGACAGGTAGGCCCCACCTGCTAGCCTCACAGATCCATCTCCACACCCGCGCGCACCCACATCGCCAGCTCAGCCTCGCCGGGCCCCCTTGTCAGTGGGCGTGACTAGCTGAGCCTGGGTCGTTTTAGACCCTCGCGCCTATTTTGTTTTATTTCTTTTTCTGTTTTTCTTTTTCTTTTCTGTTTTTCTTGTTTATTTAATATCTGCATATTTATATTTCTGATGAAGTTGAGTTATATATGAAAAGTGCTTAGAATTTTGTGTAGATTATGAAAATGTTAGTTGCTGTCATGTTTAAAACTTTCAACATGCTGTTTGAGTTTAAATTTGTTTAAAATATGCTTAAACTTGCAAAAATCACAACTAAATATCTACAACTCCAAATCTAACAAACTTTATATGCATTTGGGGTAAAAAAATGTGTAGAATATTTTGGTGCTGTGGTTTAGCATGTTTGACAACTCTTTCACAGAAGTTTTTCAAATCTGTCCCAAATGTATTTAATTTAATATGGGAGTTTCTGGATATTGTTGTTATTTAATTCCAGCCCATTTAAATGTGCTAGTATGTTGTTGTTATGTTAGTTGCACGCTTGCCATGTTAACCAATCTCTTTAAAACATGTTGGTTGCTTGTTTGGTCAACCACATAAACTTGTTCACTTGATCCTTTGCTTGTTTCATGCTTGTGTTTGATCTTGCTTTGTGATGATGTTGTTGCACTCTTGTGACCCTAGGCCATGCATCATTTCTTCCATGTTCATATGCTTCATGTGCATGCATCATGTGATTGAGCACTGCATGTTGATTGATTTTGTTCCGTTGTTGCATTGTTGTGTTTGGTTAGAGCCCGGTGACGATACGAAGTACGGGGTTTCTACCGAGGTTGAGTGTGAGGAGCAAGGTTACGTTCCCTCCGAGGATTCAACAGGCAAGATGACCTGACCTAGATATCATTACTATATTTTCCTATGCTAGATGTCTCGCTCTTTAGCTTATTGCCTCGATGCCTATGTCTGTTTGTCCGCCTCCTATTGTTGCCATGAAACTCTCTAACCACCCAACCTAGCAAACCTTTGATTAGCTACGTAAGCTTCGCTCAGCCCCTCTTATAGCGTTGTTAGTTGCAGGAGAAGATTTGAAGATTCTTGCTTCATGATGAAGTTACTGTTGGGATATCATAATATATAATCTGTTAAACTAAATCATCTATATAAAAGGCAATGGGTGGAAGGCTAAGCCTTTGCTTGGTGTTTTGTTCCACTCATGCCTCCCTAGGAACTGTTAAACCGGTGTTATGTTCCTTGATTTGCGTCCCTAACACGGTTGGGGTTTATGCCCCCCCCCCCTAGATAACCCGCTTAGCGCTAAAGCTTTTCCAGCAAGGACCAACATTGGTTTTACATTTGCCTAATAACTAAAACTTGCATAGGGAGTTATAAACCTTTTTTATTAATTAACAACCCGGGCCAGTGCTCCACATGAGTGCTGGTCCAAACTGAGCAGACTGCGGGGCCACCTCGAGGAAACTCGAGGGCTGGTAAAAACTTGTAGGATGACTTATCCGGTCGTGGCCTGAGACGAGATACACGTGGCTACTATCAGGGTGTCGGCACGCCGGGAGGACTTGCTGGATTAGTTTACCTTTGTCGGAATATCTTGAGCACGGGATTCTGAGAATACTCGGGTCTTCCCACCTTGGAGTTGCGACTCCGCAGATCGTGAGCTTGTGATGGGCTAAGTTGGGACACCCTCCAGGGATTTGATCTTTCGAAAGCCGTGCCCGCGGTTATGTGGCATATGGGAATTTGTTAATATCCGGTTGTAGAAAACTTGACACTATGATCATAATCCACTACCAGTGTGAGTAACCGTGACGGTCGCTTTCCAAAGGGGGTTCGGGAAGTGAACACGGTGGGGTTATGTTTGACGTGCTTAGTTAGGATCACTTCGTGTTCACTTTGACGATCGTTGGCACTTCTCTTCTCGCTCTAAACACGTAAGCTAGTGCTAGTGCAGCTGCAACCTTGTATTTCAGCCTTGTTCCACACCCAGGGCTTTGATAGTATTGCTACCCGGGAACGGGAATGCTGAGTCCTCCATGGCTCACAGATTCTACACCACACCAGATGCAGGTACCATTCAGAACTACACAGCTAGTGGTTCAGAGTTGTACTAGGAGTTCGATGAAGAACATGGGCGATACTACGTGTCTTACCCAGAGGATCAATAGGGCTCTTACTAGGGTGATCGGGACCTTGTGTTGTTTATTTATGGTATCTTTCATTTGGATCTTCATCAGTAGTCGGACTCTGATGTTATTTGGATGATGAATGTTTATGTAATGCATTGTGTGACGTGGCGAGTGTAAGCCAACTACTCTTTTACAATTTCATCCCTCTTTTACATGAGTTGTGCAAAGATACCATTCTTGAGATCATTCTAGTATGATAGTATGCCTCTAAGTCGTGCCTCGACACGTGGGAGGTATAATCTCATACTGGGCATTACCCAAAGTTATTCCATCTGAGTCCACGATACCTTCCTATAAGCGGTATCTACCTACCGTTCCAAGTAAATTTGTATGTGCCAAACTCCAAACCTTCAAATGAAATTCTGTTTTGTATGCTCGAACAGCTCTGGTATCAACTAGGGTTGTCTATATCTTCCATGCTAGGTGGGTTATTCTCACGATGAGTGGACTCCGCTCATCATTCATGAGAAAATGGCTGGTAACTGGGATGCCCAGTCCCATGCTCAAATCATAATAATTAAACAAAACTCCCCCAGGGCTGCTGCTAGTTTGGACGGTACCCATTGTTTCGGGTTAGCCGTGGAGTGTGCTTGTTGGTGGTCGGGGGAGTATAAACTTTACCATTCTGTTTGGGAACCGCCTATAATGTGTGTAGCATGGAAGATATCGAGATTCTTGGTTGTTATGTTGACAATGAAATTATACCATTCAAAATATTATTCATCTCTATTTCAAAATCGAACGCTGACACCTCTACAAATCCCTACTTCCCTCTGGAAGGGCCTATCTATTTACTTTTATGTTGAGTCATCATCCTCTTATTAAAGAGCACCAGTTGGAGAGCACCGCTGTCATTTGCATGTGTTTCTATTAATTTGCATTGAGTATGATTGTGATTGGATCTCTTTTACCATGAATTACAATGTCTAGTCAGACCTTGATCTTGAAAGGTGCTCTGCATTTATGTTTTGCGGTCTCAGAAAGGGCTAGCGAGATACCATCTTGTTATATCATATTATGATTGTTTTGAGAAAGTGTTGTCATCCGAGGTTTATTATTATTGCTCGCTAGTTGTTTATGCCATTGATATGAGTAGACATGAGACCTGAAAGTTATTTTGAATGTGGTTAGTTCATGATCTTTGCTGAAAACTTGAATGCTGGTTTTACATATTTACAACAACAAGAGCAAACAGAGTTTGTCAAAGTTTTTCTTTATTACTTTCAGTTTATCAACTGAATTTCTTGAGGACAAGCAAAGGTTTAAACTTGGGGGAGTTGATACGTCTCCAATGTATCTACTTTTCCAAACACTTTTGCCCTTGTTTTGGACTCTAACTTGCATGATTTGAATGGAACTAACCCGGACCGACGTTGTTTTCAGCAGAACTGCCATGGTGTTATTTTTGTGCAGAAATAAAAGTTCTCGAAATGACCTGAAATTCAACGGAGATTTATTTTGGAATATATAAAAAATATCTGCGGAAAGAACCAGACCAGGGGGGGCAAACCCTATCCACGAGGGTGGGGCGCCCCCTGCCTCGTGGGCCCCCTGTTGCTCCACCGACATCTCCCCCGACTCCATATATTCACTTTTGGGGAGAAAAAATCAGAGAGAATGAATTATCGCGTTTTATGATATGGAGCCGCCGCCAAGCCCTAATCTCTCTCGGGAGGGCTGATCTGGAGTCCGACCGGGGCTCCGGAGAGGGGAGATCGTCGCCATCGTCATCATCAACCTTCCTCCATCATTAATTCCACGATGCTCACCGCCGTGCATGAGTAATCCAATCGTAGGCTTGCTGGACGGTGATGGGTTGGATGAGATTTACCATGTAATCGAGTTATTTTTGTTAGGGTTTGATCCCTAGTATCCACTATGTTCTAAGATTGATGTTGTTATGACTTTGCTATGCTTAATGCTTGTCACTAGGGCCCGAGTGCCATGATTTCAGATCTGAACCTATTATGTTTTCATGAATATATGTGTGTTCATGATCCTATCTTGCAAGTCAATAGTCACCTACTATGCGTTACGATCCAGCAACCCCGAAGTGACAATAATCAGGACCACTCCCGGTGATGACCGTAGTTTGATGAGTTCATGTATTCACTATGTGTTAATGCTTTGGTCTGGTACTCTATTAAAAGGTTGCCTTAATATCCCTTAGTTTCCAATAGGACCCCGCTGCCACGAGAGGGTAGGACAAAAGATGGCATGCAAGTTCTTTCCCATAAGCACGTGTGACTATATTCGGAATACATGCCTACGTTACATTGATGAACTGGAGCTAGTTCTGTGTCACCCTATGTTATAACTATTACATGAGGAATCACATCCAACATAATTATCCACCACTGATCCAATGCCTACGAGATTTTCACATATTGCTGTTGCTTATTTACTTTTCTGCTGCTACTGTTACAATCACTACAGAAACACTACCGTTACTTTTATTGCTGTTACCGTTACTTCCATATTACTCTGCAACTAAATACTTTGCTGCAGATACTAAGTCTTCCAGGTGTGGTTGAATTGACAACTCAACTGCTGATACTTGAGAGTATTCTTTGGCTCCCCTTGTGTCGAATCAATAAATTTGGGTTGAATACTTTACCCTCGAAAACTATTGTGATCCCCTACACTTGTGGGTTATCATTTAGCTTGCCGGCTTGCTTAAAGACCCAACAGTTTCAGTTGGTATGATTTGCAGGTTTATCAGGGGTGCAATGGATCTGGCAAGGCATGTCTAGTATTTTGTCCAAGCTAGATGGACTACCTCTGTTGCCTTTGAATGGCTTCTTCCGTTGACGGGGCCTCGAGCCACTGAATCCGGCGTTTACCGTCGTGTCATATGTGCTTCCAGTATTGTTTCGGCGCTTGTTTTTTTTGTGTTGTGGCTTGCCATTTCCATCCCTGACTTCAGAGGTGCTAGTGTCGCTGGTGTTGTTGCTGCTACGAGCCAGTCAGCTGTCCTAGCCCGCGGAAAAATGGGTCATGAGTGTGGTTAGGGCTGCCATTGTTCCCGGCTTTTCTTGGCCGAGGTGTCTAGCCAGCCATTCATCCCGGACCTGTGTTTGAATGCCGCTAGGGCCTCGGCGTCCGGACTATCGACAATTTGGTTCTTTTTAGTTAAGAACCGATTCCAAATCTCGCGGGCTGACTCCCCGGGTTCCTAGATTATATGACTTAGATCATTAGCATCAGGGGGGCGGACATAAGTCCCATGAAAGTTGGCCCAAAAAGCATCCTCAAGTTCTTCCCAGCTTCCAATGGAGTTCTTTGGTGGGCTGTTTAGCTAGTGCCGAGATGGTCCTTTCAGCTTAAGAGGTAAGTATTTGATAGCGTGGAGATCATCTCCACGAGCCATGTGGATGTGAAGAATAAAGTCCTCTATCCATACATCGGGGTCTGTTGTTCCATCGTACGCCTCGATGTTTACGGGTTTAAACCCTTCTCGAAATTCATGATCCATCACCTCATCGGTGAAGCACAGAGGGTGTACGGCACCCCTGTATTTTGCGATATCGTGCCGCAGTTTGGACGATATTGGTGTTCGGTGTTGGCTCCGAACTGGAATGTGACCGGTCTATTTGGCTTGGTAGTCGTCGTTCCGTGTGTGGGCACGTTCCCTTGATCCGTAGATTTATCTGGCCTGGCGAGCCTTTTTATTCAGGTCCTGACACAGATCGTACTTATGGCCCTGAGCCGTTGTATCCTGTCCTTATTGTGAGGAGGTGCGGGTTTGTGTATGGCATTGCTGGCAGCTTTGTCCTGTCCACAGGGTGGTCGGTCCGGTTGATTTGATTGATCATACTTTGGCGGAATTGGCGCAGGGGCCTCATCATTGAATTGGGGCAGCAGCTTATGCTTGGGATAGCTCTTTGTTGGGCCCTTATAGCCGTATCGTTCTTCAGCGTCTAGCACTTCATTCCATCTATCATTAAGCGTATCATGTTCGGCTCTAAGCCGCTGCTGCTACTTCTTCGGGCTCCTTGCGGTGGCAATGAGTTGTTGTTGAAAACGTTTCTGTTCGAGCGGTTCTTCTGGGATGATGAAATCGTCGTCTCCCAGGCTTATGTCCTCTTTGGAGACAGGTTGATAATTGCTGTCATCCGCATCGCTGTGATCGGCCAGTGGTTCTGGACTGTGTTCGCCATCCTCCCGTTCGTCCTGCTCTACCGCTGGCTCCACGGGGTCATCGGCTTGTTTCGTACCGTCATCGTGTTCAGTGACAGTGTTACTCTCTTTCCCTTTACCGGGTCGAGATCGACGCTTCTGATGCCGGTGTTTGGGAGGTTCATCGACATGCTTGCCCTATTCTGGATTGGTATCACCATCGCCCTCCTTCTAGTTGGGTGTGTCCATCATGTATACATCGTATGTAGAAGTACCCGTCCATCGCCCGGTTGCGGGCGGGTTTGTACTTTGATTGGCTTCGGCACCGTGGTCCATCCCATCGATGTCTTCGGAAGTGTAATCTAGTAGATCAGTTAATTCCTCGACCGTGGCTACCAAGTGGGTGGTGGGTGGGAAGCAAAATTACCTATCCTCATCCCCCAGTTCAAACCGGGCATAATTCGGTTGGGAATTCTCTGCTAGGGAGAGAGATTTTAGTAAGTCTAGCGCTTCATCTAAGGGCGAGTGCCGGACATGTATTTAGACATCTGCGGGGCTGAGTTCGGTGACAACCGCTTGATCGAGCCCAAAGGACGCAGATCCCGAAAGTTCGGAACTTGTAATCGGAGACGAGTCCGGAGTTCCGTCAATGGAAGGAATCCCGCTCGAGGCTGGTTCTGTGTGCGGCTCAAGCGCCGCTAAGTCTGTGGTCTTCATGGCGGGGTTGATCTTCCTGTCCTCGGATGAAGCGATCTGCTCTGGATCTAGGGCCAGAGCTATTGCAGGTGTTGTCCCCTGGACGGGGTCCGATGGCAGATCTAGGTCATGTTCATAGTGGTGGCAGGGAGCAGCTGCCATGGGTGTGAATCTGTCGAAGATCAAATCTCCGCGGACATCAGCAACGTAGATTAGGCTTCCAAATTTGATCTGACGACCAGGGGTGTAGTTATCAACCTGCTCGAGGTGGCCTTCAGTGTTGGCACGAAGCACGAAGCCGCCGAACACAAAAAGCTGGCCGGGGAGAAAAATTCCCTCAGCGGTGGCGCTGTCATTGATGACGAAGCGAGCCATTAATCCTTCAGTCGACGACACAGTGGAAGTTTCAATGAAAGCACCAATGTTGGTGTCAAAACCGACATATCTCGGGTAGGGGGTCCCTAACTATGCGTCTGAGGATCGATGGTAACAAGAGACTGGGGACACGATGTTTACCCAGGTTCGGGCCCTCTCAATCGAGGTAATACCCTACTTCCTGCTTGATTGATCTTGATGAATATGGGGTTACAAGAGTTGATCTACCTCGAGATCGTAATGGCTAAACCCTAAAAGTCTAGCCTATGTGATTGTTTTGATTCTTCTATCTCTACGGAGTAAACCCTCCGGTTTATATATGCACCGGAGGGACCTAGGGTTTGTACATGACCATCTTGCAGAGGAAGGAAAGTATTACACCCGAACTCTAAACTTTCTATTTTACACATATGGGAGTCCTATCCGGATACAGGAGATAGTCTTCATCAATAATCTTCATGGCCCACCAGCCCGGCCCATAACGAGCGATCCGCCACCTCAGGACCCCTTAATCCAGGACTCCCTCAAGGACCCCAAGTAGGATTCCTCCTACTTGGTGCGCGCCCTTGGCTGCCTCTTGTCCCCTCCAACCTATATATATATGGTGAAGGCACCGCTATAACACACACAACAATTGTTAGCCATGTGTGGCGCCCCCCTCCATAGTTTACGCCTCCGTTCATATTCTCGTAGTGCTTAGGCGAAGCCCTGCGCGGATCACTTCACCATCACCGTCACCATGTCGTCGTGCTTATGGAACTCATCTACTTCCTCGACACCTTGCTGGATCAGAGGAACGAGGATGTCATCGAGCTGAACGTGTGGAGAACGCGAAGGTGCCTTGCGTTCGGTACTTGATCGGTTGAAGCGCGAAGAGGTTCGACTACATCAACCGCGTTATAAAACGCTTCCGCTTTTGGTCTACGAGGGTACGTAGACACACTCTCCCCCTCTCGTTGCTATGCATCTCCTAGATAGATCTTGTGTGAGCGTAGGATTTTTTTGAAATTGCATGCTACGTTTCCGAACATTGTGGCCCAAAAAAATCTCCAAAAACTTTCGCTGCGTTTGGACTCCGTTTGATATTGATTTTTTGTGAAGTAAAAAATAAGCAAAAACAGCAACTAGCGCCGGTGTCGGGGGAAACTGTCCTCCCACGAGCACCTATGGGACCGGAGCCCCTTCTACGTTGCGGTAAGGGAGCGGAGGGAGCACGGAGAGCAGATCGAGGGGCACACGCGGGCAGTTTTACCCAGGTTCGGGCCGCGCGGACGCGTAAAACCCTACTCCTGCTTAGGTTGTATTGAGTTCTTGAGCTCGGGAGCTTGAAGATCTACAGTACTAGCTACACCGAGCAAGAGAGTTGTCTAGGTTTCGAACCCCCTCTACGTTGTGCATGGGCCTCCTTTTATAGCTCAAAGGGGTCACCGATAGGTGTCAACGTAGAGGAGGGTAAAAGTGTAATTTCGGTGGTAGTTGCAACAGTGCATGAACAGTACATGAACAGTGGTCTTCACCTAACTTTGACAGTGGGGGACAAGGGAATTAAATGCCCGTCGCCGTCGCCCCCAACTGCGTTCGTCCATGCTTCTCCGTTCGCCACGGCGGTAGCCTCGTCACCGTGGCTTGCCACCGTGTGCCCCAGGCTGCACAGCCGTCTGCCACGCGTCCCTGGAAGGGCCCCAGGGCGACGCCTGGGCAGACGAGCTGGAGCGCGGGCACACAGCGTAGGTTCCCCCGGCAAGCACCTTGCCGGGGTCGTGATCTTGCCGGGCCCGGAAGCTTGTCGCTCTCCGGGTCCTGCCGGGGCGCATGATGCGCCGAGGCATCTCTTGAGATATGTATTCCTTGGCCTTCCTGGCAAGCTCCTCTTGCCAGGGTCTTGTGCTAAAGTGATAACCTTGAGCCTGGTGTGGCCTTCCCGGCAAGCTCCTCTTGCCGGGGCCTCGATCTTCTGACTTGCATACTTTGTTCTTGAATGGCTTCATAGGGACCAGAAAGGTTCTTGGCGAGCACGTGGTAAGCCCTGCCACGGGAAGCTGCTACTGCCCGTGCACAAGTTGGGGTACTAAGGTACCCCTATCTTAGTACACCGACAGGAGCCCCCGGGCCTGGGCCACACACGGTGCCGAGCGCTATTGGGCCAGGCCCAAGACAGTGCACGGGCACGCGCGGCCCACGGCAAGCCGTATCCCCTTCCGTATCCGCCGCATCCCTCCCTAACGGCACGCGTCGATTGCGGCGTCGTGGGAGAGATCGTGGCCTGTTCTTTAATGGGAAATGCGGAACGTCCCCCACTTCCCCCTTAAAAGCAGAGGAAGCAGGGGCAGTTCCCTCCATCGTCTTCATTGCGCCTTGATTCTCCAGAAACCCCCGTCGCCCTCCGCTCCCAAAGGTCGACAGAGAGCCAAGCCCCTCCCTTCCTCCGCCGTCTCCCGCATCCGCGGCACCGTCGACCTCCTCGCCTCTTTCCTCGCCACCCCCGCCATGGCTCCGAAGAGCGACAAGGCGAAGAGTGACAAGGCCAAGAAGGAGAAGTCCGAGCAGGCGGCGAAGCTGGCAGCCCTGCGGAAGAAGTGCGTGGTCTTCGCGCCGAGGCTTGGCGCGAGGGAGCTGCAGGACAAATACTATTTGTTCTAGGCGAGGGAGACCAAAGCTCATCCCCGCACCAGAGTCCTCCCCGCCGTCGCCGCTGACATGTTCCCCGGCGGGTACTTTTTCTTTGCCGCATTCTTCCATTGTGGTCTGTGCCCTCCGTACTCGGAGTTCTTTTGCGATGTAATGAATATGTATGGCCTCCAGCTCCTAGATTTCACCCCCAACGCCATCCTTACGATGGCCGTTTTCGCACATCTGTGCGAAAACTATGTTGGGGTTCATCCAAATGTAGCCCTTTTCCGCCACTTCTTCATGCCTAGAGTAGAGTCTGGCGCTCCCCTCTCCGGTGGCATCTCCTGGATCTTCAGGCTGAACAAGAAGGATTCGTACCTGAAGGGAGAGCTCCGCGGCAAGTGGGAGGAGTGGAGAGCCGAATGGTGCTGGGTGCTGGAAGCTAATCCTGAGCCCTTTACCTCGCCGCGCCAGTCTGCCATAGTGCGCGGCAAGGATTGGAGTGAATTGGCCACGGAGGACAGCAAGCTTCAGATCGCCCTCATTAGGATCATTCGTCTCCGGGGTCGCCAATCTGACTATTGGAGAAGTTGGAGCAGATTTCCTCTGCCGCCGCATCGCCCCTTTACAAGAAAGGAAGAGGCCTGCCTGGGAATTCGGCAATGCAGCAGACATCATGAGGCTGCGCCCTGGATTGAACTACAACTTCACCGTCTTGAAGTTGAAGGGGATGGTCCGGGAACTCTTTAAGCATGACCCGGCCCACCCGGAGTGGTTCAGACCTTCCCAGGGAGTGGTGCCGCTGTGCAACAGCACTGCCCGCGATTCCATACGCGCGATGATGCCCTCGTGCGACTCCCATGGCGTCGTCCCCACTTGGCTGGAGCCTCCACCGGAGACCGTGCTGACCTTCTTCGACAACTTGGTCGAGAAGCCCCGCAACGCCGAGGAGAATAAGGGCCTGACCCGGGATACTACTGACCGGGATGTAGCCTACATCGCCTCCAGGATGGAGGAGCCGCCGCAGCTGCGGCTGCGGGCGAATTCGGATACATTGTGGAAGAGGCACAGGCCGCGGACGCAGTGAGTCAAGCAGAGGAGGCGGAAATCCTCAAGCTGCTGAAGATTGCGCCCGAGGAGTTTGCCGGGGAGCCTTCCGTGAAGTTTGCCGGGACGAGCGAGGTTGCCGGAGGGAGCGAGGCCGCCGGGCATTGCACTGAGTCCAGCGGGCCTGCCGAGGAGGAGGAGGACGCCGAGGCTGGAGATTCCGATGAAGGCTCTGGTGGATCTCAGAATCTTGACGACGATGCCTCCTCGTCCTCGGAGAACTCTCTGCCTCCGCCAAGCCCTCCGCAGCAACCGAAGAAGCGCCTCCGCAAGGCAACTGAGACGGCGAGGCCACAGGCGCCTCGACAGCAGCCGGCACGCCGTGCGACGCGCGCCACCAAGACGAGCGAGGTCGCCAAGGAGGCGCCCCGTGCTCGTGCGCCAAGCGGAGGGGGATCTTCTCGGAGCGGAACGGGTGCTCCTTCTGCCCCTCGGTCCTCGACGTCGACGGGGGCCGGGTCTTCACAGCCCACAGCCCCGGAGACCGCCAAGTGCCCGAGGGAGCCTTCTCCTCCAGCTCCTCGCGCGGGAGCACACCAGGTGGAGTTCGACTTCTCCGCCCTCAGCTCCGACGAAGAGGAAGAGGAGTAAGTACTTGTGATTCTTTTAGTTTCTTTGATTTTGTCTTGATTTTCCTTGCTTGGTTCTGATCTTTCTTTTGTTTTGCTATCAGGACCCTGGCCCAGCGGATGGCGAAGAGGGCCAAGATCCCTGTGGTCGAGATTGAAGACGACGAGCCCGCCGCGGCGACGGGAGACGCGCCAAGGGCAGACTTGCCGGATCAACCTGCTGCTTCGAGGAGCAGCCCCCAGCGCAGCCGCCAGCGTAAGTCTGGTATTCGTTTTTCTGCTTTGACGGGCGCGCTCGAGGTTGTTGCTTGTACTGATATTTTGTTGTTTTGTGCGGAGGTGGAGCCGCAGCCGCAGGAGCACCAGGAGGTTGCCCCCGACGAGCCACTTGCTCCGCCCTCCCCGCCAAGGAGGAGCTCCCCGGCGAGGGAGAACACTCCGCCAAGGACGGGCACTCCGCCAAGGGCGAGTACCCCGCCAAGGGTGAGCAGCCCGACAAGGGTGAGCACCCCGCTAAGGGAGGGCGCGGGCGGCCCTCCGCCAGCAGGGGCCACTACTCCGCCGCCAAGGGAGAATTCCCCGGCGAGGGACCCCGTCGTCGAGGAAGTCCGCGAAGGTAAACCTTGTAGCTTCTTCTTCTTGAATTCTTCTTTTTGGATATTTGCTTGACGATCTTTCTTTTCTTTTTCTTCTGCTAGATCCTCCTGCACCAGAGCGGATGGAGACAGAGGCCACCGCTGAGGAGGAGGTGCACGGCAACGACGGCAACGCCACTGCCACCGAGGGAATGGCTGGAGCCGACGAGCCTGCTGCTGAAGAGACCGCCCCGACCGCAGACGCCGCGGCTTGGGAAGGGACCGGCGACCGCACTGCCGGCCCGGAGGCCGCAGGAGCGCCGGACGCTGCGCCGTCCGCCGACCCTTCCGCCTCCGCGGCTGGGCAGGGCGTCTACCTGGAGGCCGCCAACGGGGTTTTCATACAAGTCCCGTGGGCGTCCTCGTCTCGAGCACCCGCGGAGGGAGAGACCTTTGACGGAGAGGTCCTCACCTCCGCCGGATTGAAGATCGTTGAAGCGCCCGGCAGCAGCGACGAGCCCGAAGAGGAGAGGCTCCTTCGTCGGCTCCTGGCCTTGTACCGGGCCAGGCAGGCGAAGTTGGAGTCTCGGGAGGCTCTCGCCGCCAAGGCTGGAGCTGACTTGGAGAAGCGCGCCGCGGAGCTCCGCGCCGCCAACCAGGCGGCCCTCCGCAACTTGGCGGAGGAGCGTGAAGAGCTTGCCGGGGCGCAGCAAGCCTTCCTTCTCGAGAAGGCTGAGGTCGAGGAGCAGCAGCGGTTGGCCGCCGAGGAGCTGTCTCGGCGGGAAGGGGCACTCAATCAGCGGAAGGTCGACCTCGACGCCCACGAGGACGACCTCACCGCCCGGGAGCAAGCCATCGGCGGGGCTCTGAAGGAGGCGAGGGACGCTGCCGCTGCCACAGAGACTGCTAAGAAGGATCTGGCGGCCAGGGTGGCGCAGCTGGAGTTGTTCCTGAAGGCGAGCGAAGACAGGGTCACTGCGCTCAACGTGGAGCGGGAGAAAGATGCCCACACCAACTCTGAGCTGCAGGTACGCCTCTCCGATAAGGGCCAGGAACTCACTGCCGCCAAGGACTCCATTGCTGACTTAGAGCTGAAGGTTTCCACCCTGACTGGCTCGCTCGACGCCGCCCGGGACCGCGAGACGAAGCTGAAGGACGAACTCCGCAAGGAAAAGGCCTTGGTGGAGAGCGCCGCCGTCTCGGCGAACAACTTCAACCAGGCAGTGGAGCAGTGGACTGATGAGCTGGTCACCTCCGCTGCCAATATTGACATGGAGATGATGGCGATGAGGGCGGAGCATCTCGTGTACTCCCCGGACGAGAGTCTCCCCCACAGCGCCAAGTTGAGTCTGTTCTTCAGGGGAATTGCGCCGGCGCTTGCGCGGCTGCGGGAGAAGATCCCCGTGCAGCTGGCCGACGAGGCGTGTTGGCTCTGCATGGGCACCATGGAGCGGGTCTTCTCGAAGATCGTCTACCGCAACCCCGGCATCAACCTCGTCAATGTCCTCCGCACCTTGTCACTCGAAGCTGACCAGGAGGCGTTGAAGGCACAGGTTGCCCACATCGTCGCCAAGGTGGGCAAGATCACGAGGCGTGAAGGCGACCGCGTAGATTAGATTCCTTTCTTCCTTTGCCGCTGCCAATTAAGTCATAGGCAGTAGTTGATTAGAACAGCGGCAAGCTATCTTTGTAATATACAATCTTATTTTGAGCAATCAATGCAGTGTTATCTCCCTTGCTTTGGTCCCTTCACTTTGTATGCATTCCACCCTACGTTTTTAGGGGAACTCGCCGGCAAAGGACCCTTGCCGCGAGCGCTGAGTACTGGACTCTTAGCAGCCTGCTAGCAAAGACCTTGTCGGCAAGTAACCTTGCCGCAACTAGTCGCAGCGCACTTATATTGCTGAGCGAACTCGAAAACGAAGTAAGGGCGCGACACTTGTCGCAGCTCACTTAAGCCGTTGAGCATACTCGAAGCAAAGTAAGGGCGCGGCTAGCTACGGGTAGGTTCCCTCGCGCACAGGTTTTCCATACAAAGTGTGGTTGTTCAAGGAAGATAACTAAAATTTAAAAAAATTGAATTACTCAAACTTTGGTAACTTAGCTTTCATAGAGCATTTGCTCCCCGACAAGGCTCCTCTTTCTTGAACAATACTTGGTTCATGCCTCCATCTCCTTCCCCCCGGCAAACTTGTGCGCGAGGAATACTCCTTCTGCTTAAGAGGGAAAGAAAAAGAGGAGGAAAAACAAGTGTAGGGCCTCACGGCTTGCTAGTGCTTACCGGGGATGTGCGTTGCACAAGGTGCCAAACGATGCATGCAAATAACAAAGAAAAGCATGGAAATGACAAATAGTGCGAAGCACAAAAGCTTTACTGATGCACGGGATCTGCGCCCGGCTTTGTACATAGGTTTACATGCAACAGCGGCAATACTTGTACAAAAGGTGGTTGCCGGAGCGGATCACGGCAACCGCGCCTTATGGGTGAAACTTGCGAAGATGCTCTATGTTCCAGGAATTGCTCACCGGTAAGCCTTCTTCGGTCTCAAGGCGGACAGCGCCGGGCCTTGTGACTTGTCTCACCCGATAAGGGCCTTCCCACTTCGGCGTCAACTTGTTGGAATTCTTGGCGGACTGAACATGCCGAAGAACAAGGTCGCCTTCCTCGAGACTCCTGGCCTTGACCTTGCGGCTATGATAGCGACGCAAGGCTTGCTGGTATCGAGCAGCACGTATAGCAGCCTGGAGACGTTCCTCCTTAAGGAGCAATGCATCATCTTGTCGCAGTTGCTCTTGCTCGAGCTCATCATAAGCGAGCACTCGAGGAGATCCGTATGCGAGTTCCGTGGGGAGAATTGCCTCTGCTCCATAGACAAGAGCAAAGGGTGTCTGTCCGGTGGCTCGATTTGGTGTCGTCCTGATTGACCAAAGAGCCGCCGGCAACTCCTCTATCTAGTTTCTTCAGCACTTGTGCAGCCTGTCGAAGGTTCTCGTCTTGAGTCCGCGCAGCACTTCAGCATTGGCCCTCTCCGCTTGACCATTGCTCCTCGGGTGAGCAACAGAAGCGAAGCAGACCTTGGCGCCAAGGTCTTGGACGTACTGCATGAAGGTGCGACTTGTAAACTGTGTGCCGTTGTTGGTGATGATCCTGTTAGGGATTTCGAAACGGCAAACAATCGATCTGAAGAACCTGACTGCTGATTGTGCTGTCACCTTTCTCACTGGTTCCACTTCTGGCCACTTTGTGAACTTGTCGATTGCTACGTACAAGTACTCAAAGCCCCCAACTGCGCGGGGAAAGGGGCCGAGAATATCGAGCCCCCATACCGAGAAGGGCCAGGACAAAGGGATTGTCTGGAGAGCTTGAGCTGGCTGGTGAATTTGCTTGGCATGGAACTGGCACGCTTCACACGTGGTTACTTGTGCAGTTGCATCTTGGAGGGCTTCTGGCCAGAAGAACCCTTGCCGGAACGCCTTCTCGGCAAGTGCCCTTGCGCCAATGTGGTGGCCACATATGCCTCCATGTATCTCTGCCAACAGCTTCTGTCCATCTTCCCTGGAAATGCACTTCAACCTAACACCATTGAGTCTTCTTCTGTACAGTTCATTGCCAACGAACTGGTACATACTCGACTGCCTGGTTATTTTCTCTATCTCTTCTGGCTCGTCGGGAAGTTCTCCAGTTTGTAGAAAACGGATGATTTGCTGTGCCCATGCTGGAACCTGAGGCTCAACAACAAGGACTAAAGGCATGAGGGCTGCTGCGGGAACCTCAGCTTCGACGGCAGGAACCTGCGGCTCTGCCGGAGCTGATGGTCCCCCGGCAAGCCCGCCGGGGCAAGGCTTGTCGGGAACGCCTGCTTCAACTGTACAGACCCTTGGATCTGCAGGAGCAAACTGTTCCTCGGCATCTTGGCTGTTGATCTTGGGGACCTTGGCGGTGGCTTCGGGAAGATCTGCCGGCAAGTAGTCGCCGGAGACCAACTTTCTCTTCTTGTTTTGCCCAACTGATGATGTAACGGATGGCTGAGTTAACTTGAGCACGAAGGTCCCTGGTTCCACAGGTAACTTCATTGCAGCACACTTTGAGAGGGCATCTGCAATATCATTCTGAGCTCTTGGGACATGCTCCATTTGCAGACCTTCAAAGTGTTCTTCAAGCTTCCTCACTTCATCAACATAAGCTTCCATCAAAGGGCTCTGGTAACTCTTATTCACTTGTCGGACCACCAACTGTGAATCTCCCCGCACAATCAACTTCTTGATCCCAAGCTCGGCCGCAATTCTGAGGCCGGCAAGCAAACCTTCATACTCTGCAGTATTGTTTGTCGCTTGCTCCTTGGGAAAGTGCATCTGGACAACATACTTGAGGTGCTCTCCGGTGGGCGCTATGAGTACCACGCCGGCACCGGCGCCTTGCAGCGAGAAAGCACCATCAAAGTACATTATCCATTCGTTGCTCGCTTCTTGGACGGGGACACTTGTCTCTGGGATTTCTTCATCCGGCGCTGGGGTCCATTCTGCTATGAATTCTGCCAAAGCTCTGCTCTGTATGGTTGAAGTACTCTCAAACTTGAGACCAAAGCTTGACAGCTCCAGTGCCCACTCGACGATCCTGCCTGTTGCTTCGGGATTCTGCAATATCCTCTTCAACGGAAAGCGAGTGACCACCGTTATCTCGTGCGCTTGGAAGTAATGGCGCAGCTTCCTTGAGGCCATGAGGAGGCCGAAAAGCAACTTCTGCACCCCAGAGTATCTTGATCTAGCCCCCTGCAAGAGGGAACTTACGAAATACACTGGGCGCCGCACCATCTTCTTTCGCACTTCACCTTGTTCCTGCGCAGACTTGTCCTTGTCGGGGCCAGAGCTTGTCGGGGAAGCCCCCTGCTTGTCGCTGGATTCGCTTGCCGGGGATGTGGGTTCCTCATCCGCCTCCCTCTCCGCTACCAACGCAGCACTAACCACTTGATTGGTTGCCGCTAGGTACAGCAGCAACTTCTCTTGTGGCCTAGGTGCGACAAGTATCGGAGTGGAGGACAGGTATCCTTTCAAGTCTTGCAGCGCTGCCTCCGCTTCCGGAGTCCATTTCATAGGTCCTGCCTTCTTCAAAATTTTGAAGAAAGGCAGGGCGTGCTCTGCAGACTTTGAAATGAACCTGCTGAGGGCAGCCACACAACCATCAAGTCTCCTTACGTCCTTGATGCGCTTCGGGGCTTCAATCTGCTCGATGGCTTTTATCTTGTCGGGATTGGCTTCAATCCCCCTCTGGGACACAAAGAACCCGAGAAGCTTGCCGGAGGGAACTCCGAAAACGCACTTCTCGGGGTTTAGCTTGAGCTGGATCTTGCGCAGATTCTCGAAGGTTTCCTCTAAGTCCTGTATCAGGGTATCTTTGCTCTTGCTCTTGACCACTATATCATCCATGTAGGCTTCCACATTTCTGTGTATCTGTGGCTCAAAAGCAGTGTGCACCACCCTTGCAAATGTCGAGCCTGCATTCTTCAATCCAAAAGGCATGCGTATGAAGCAATATGTGCCGCATGGAGTAATGAATGCAGTCTTCTCTTCATCTTCCTTGGCCATGAATATCTGGTGGTAACCTGAGGATGCATCAAGGAAGGAAAGCAGCTCACATCCGGCGGTGGAGTCAACAATCTGGTCAATACGCGGCAAGGGAAATGGATCCTTGGGACACGCTTTATTCACATCAGTGAAGTATATACAAAGTCTCCACTTCCCATTGGCCTTGCGCACGACAACTGGATTTGCCAACCACGTAGGATGGATTACGCCTCTAACCAGGCCTGCTGCTTCTAACTTCTTTATCTCTTCGGCGATGAATTCTTGGCGCTCCACGGCTTGCTTTCTGACCTTCTGCTTGACGGGCCGCGCATGAGGACAAACAGCAAGCTTGTGCTCAATTACCTTCCTGGGAACGCCGGGGATGTCAGATGGTTGCCATGCAAACACATCGACATTCGCCCGCAGGAAGGCAACGAGCGCGTTTTCCTATTTGGGATCGAGTGTAGCACTGATGGTGAAGGTACCACCAGTGCCGTCCTCCTTGGCGGACACCTTCTTGGTTGCCGGCGGAGCTGCCATTCCTTTCTTGCACTTGCCGGTGGAGCTCGATGGTGCGTCCTCGATGGCAGCGCAGCACTCCGAAGAGGTGCGTTTGCCGGAGTAGGCTCCAGAGCTCTTGCCGGACTTGGTCTTGGTCTTCCCCCTGGGAGCTTCAGCGGCAAGTGTGTTGCTCTTTGCTGCGGCTGCTGCATCCCGGTAGATCTTGTCGGCGCAGATAAGCGCGTCCTTCTTGTCGCCAGGGACAGAGATGACGCTTATCGGCCCCGGCATCTTGAGTACGTTGTACGCATAGTGGGAAGCTGCCATGAACTTGGCGAGGGCAGGATGGCCAAGTATCCCATTGTATGGTAATGGGATATCGGCAACATCAAACGTGATCCTCTCTGTCCTGAAGTTGAGCTCCCCGCCAAAGGTCACTGGCAGCGTAATCTTCCCCTTCGGCTTGCTCCTTCCCGGGTTGATCCCTTGGAAAGACCCGGTTTCCTCGAGCTCGCTGTATGGGATCTGTAGCTTCTTGATCACAGCCGAGGAGATCAAGTTCAGGCCGGCCTCGCCGTCAACCAACATCTTGGTGACCTTGAGGTTGCGGATAGTTGGTGAGACCAACATCGGTAAGCACCCGACCGCAGTGGTGCGGTCAGGGTGGTCCTCAAGGTCAAAGATGATGGGCGCGCCGGACCACTTCAGCAGCCTGCGTGACTCGACGGGCGGCTCAGCTGCATTCACTTCTCGCACCCACTGCTTGAGCTGGCGGTGGGAAGTGTGCAGAGAGGCACCTCCGTCGACACACAGAACCTATGTGGCCTTCTGGAACTCCTGCTCGCTGTTGTCTCCTTCTTCCATGTCATCATCGTCGTCTTCATCCTCGTCCTTGTCGCGGCCCCGGGGAGGTCTGTCACCTTGCCGCTGCTTGGCCTTGCCGCGGCGTCCTCCCCGGCCATTGAACGGCCGCTTCTTGCTGGGTTCTCCTCCGCCTCCTTGGGCCTTCTCCTTGTCTCGTCGCTCGTATTCAGCCTTTTGCTGCTCTACGAGGTACTCCACTCTTTTGCAGTTCTGGAGATCGTGGCCCTTGGTGCAGTGGATCTTGCAGTACTGCTTGTCGGAGCCGTCCTGCTTGTCGGCTGCCGCTACAGGGGCGGGCTCCTTGCCGGAACCGCCAGCCTGTGCCTTCTTGGCGGGAGCCTTCTTGCCGGACTGCTCGACAACCAGCACCTCCTTGCTCTTCTTCTTTCTGTTATTCCGCCGCCGGTTTTTCCTTGCCGGGGCGACATCCTCGCTGTCGCTTCCTCCTGCGCCAGTATCCTCTCCGGGGAGTCTCCTCCCCTCTTCGGCGCGCGCGCACTTGTCAGCCAGAGCGTAAAGCTCGCTGACATCCCGGATCTTGGTCATGGCCATCTCCTCCCTCATCCGACGGTTACGCACGTTCTGGTGAAACGCGTTGATAACCGCGGTAGGGTGGACGTCGGGAATGTTGTGCTGGACGCGGCTGAATCTTTGGATGTATTTGCGCAGGGACACTCCCTCCTTCTGGGCGAGGATGTGGAGATCGCTCTCCTGGCCGTGGGGTTTGTGGCCGCCCGTGAAGGCGCCAACAAACTGGTGGCACAGATCCGCCCATGAAGAGATGGAGTTCTCCGGCAAGTGCATAAGCCAAGACCGGACGTTTGGCTTAAGCACTAGCGGGAAGTAGTTGGCTAGGATCTTCTCGTCGCGTCCCCCGGCAGCCTGCACTGCTATAGTGTAGATGCTGAGGAACTCCGAGGGGTGTGTCTTGCCGTCGTACTTCTCGGGTACGTCGGGCTTGAAATTCTTCATGCTGGGCCACTGGACTTGCCGCAGCTCTCGGGTGAACGCAGGGCAACCTACCGCGTACGGCAAGTCGCCTGGTTCACCGGGCGCGTGCGCGTCGACAGCGGTCCCAGCGCGTTGATCTGACTGTCTTCAGGCTTCTCGTCGACGCTCGATGCGAGTCCGAGCGTCCTCTTGTCGCCGGTCGCCTAGGACTTGGCGCTGATCGCGGCGAGCCCGCGGATCCGACGACGCCGTAGAGTCGTCGTCGACGTTGATCCGGCGGGGTGGCGATTTCTGCTTCCGCGGCGGGGAGTGCACGGTGGTTGCACCCCCGGCGGTCTTGTCTCCATCGGTCTTCGTCTGGTCGACTTGCCGCGGCCGCGATGTTGCCGGCTGCTGCGGCGTGTCGTTGTTGGCGAAGGCGATGAGGCTTTGGATCGTCGCTCTCCAGTCTTCGGCTTTATCTGCCGCTGGAGGGAAGTCGAGGAGCAGCTGCGCTCTTGCTAGAGCTTCTGCTGGAGAGGAGGGGAGCAGCGGCGAGCGGTGCGAGGAGCGGGACACGCTCGGACTTCTAACAGTGTTAGAAGGAGCATGTTCCCGCCCCGGCGACCGCGCCTTGCTCGTACCAGCGCGCTGGCCTTGAGCATCCCGCGATCCTCCGGCTTGGCCACGCCCCAGCAAGCGTATGGTACCTCCAGTACCACGTCGCTGCGGGTCTTGCACCTCCTGGGAGGGACGTGGGGCGTGTACTGACACCGAGGCTTTGGAGTTCGCCCGGTCGTCAGTCTTGTCCTTAGACTTGGTGGCGCCGTGAGTTTCCTCGCCGGCGACCACCCTTCCGCCGGCGTCTCCTCCACCAACCGTTGGTTCTGGTGGCGGTGGGATTGACGTAGACGGGCCTGCGACCTCCGAAGCCTTCTTCTTCGGAGGCATGTTGGTGTAGTCGAAGAGGCCGATGAAGTTGGAGAGGTTGATGAAGAATGCGCCCGCGTGAGCGCCGGATCAGGTTCGCACAACCTCGACGCCCCCTACCTGGCGCGCCAAAGATGTCGGGGGAAACTGTCCTCCCACGAGCACCTATGGGACCGGAGCCCCTTCTACGTTGCGGTAAGGGAGCGGAGGGAGCACGGAGAGCAGATCGAGGGGCACACGCGGGCAGTTTTACCCAGGTTCGGGCCGCGCGGACGCATTAAACCCTACTCCTGCTTAGGTTGTATTGTGTTCTTGAGCTCGGGAGCTTGAAGATCTACAGTACTAGCTACACCGAGTGAGAGAGTTGTCTAGGTTTCAAACCCCCTCTACGTTGTGCATGGGCCTCCTTTTATAGCTCAAAGGGGTCACCGACAGGTGTCAACGTAGAGGAGGGTAAAAGTGTAATTTCGGTGGTAGTTGCAACAGTGCATGAACAGTGGTCTTCACCTAACTTTGACAGTGGGGGGCAAGGGCATTAAATGTCCGTCGCCGTCGCCCCCAAAAGCGTCCGTCCATGCTTCTCCGTTCGCCACGACGGTAGCCTCGTCACCGTGGCTTGCCACCGTGTGCCCCAGGCTGCACAGCCGTCTGCCACGCATCCCTGGAAGGGCCCCAGGGCGACACGTGGGCAGACGAGCTGGAGCGTGGGCACACAGCGTAGGTTCCCCCGGCAACCACCTTGCCGGGGTCGTGATCTTGCCGGGCCCGGAAGCTTGTCGCTCTCCGGGTCCTGCCGGGGCGCATGATGCGCCGAGGCATCTCTTGAGATATGTATTCCTTGGCCTTCCTGGAAAGCTCCTCTTGCCAGGGTCTTGTCCTAAAGTGATAACCTTGAGCCTGGTGTGGCCTTCCCGGCAAGCTCCTCTTGCCGGGCCCTCGATCTTCTGACTTGCATACTTTGTTCTTGAATGGCTTCATAGGGACCAGAAAGGTTCTTGGCGAGCACGTGGTAAGCCCTGCCACGGGAAGCTGCTACTGCCCGTGCACAAGTTGGGGTACTAAGGTACCCCTATCTTAGTACACCGACAGCCGGGCCCTATGTAAATAGGTAAAATGATATAAAGTTCTTATAAAATGATTGTAAAACATCCAAGAATGAAAATATAACAACATGGAACAATCAAAAGTTATAGATACGTTGGAGACGTATCACCATCCCCAAGCTTAATTCTTGCTTGTCCTCGAGTAGGTAAATGATAAAAATAGAATGTTTCATGTGGAATGCTGCCTAACATGTTCATCACATATTATTTTCTTTTGTAGCATGGACATTTAGACTTTTATATGGTTCAAAGCAATTGTCTAGTTTTGACATGAAGACTTTAATACTCAAATATACCAAGAAGCAACCATGTCCTTCAAAATATCAATACTAAATCAAGTTATCCCTAGCCCATCATGCCCAATCATTGATCCATTCATGAAACACACTCGCATATTAGCTACATCCAATTCTCAATTGATCAGAGTGCCCCTTAGTTGGTGCTTTATAAGAGAAGATGGAGACTCAAGTAAAAAAAATTGCACAAAGTAAATAGAAAGGCCCTTCGTAGAGGGAAGTAGGGACTTGTAGAGGTGCGAGAGCTCAAAGCTTAAATTAAGATTTTTTTTTTGAGAGGCATACTTTTCCCGTCAACAAAAACGAATAAGAGTTCCCGATACTTTCCATGCTAGATACATCATAGGCAGTCCCCGAATAGAAAATAAAGTTTGTTCCTTTTTCCACCATTCTTTCACAATTCATGGCTAACCGTATCCACGGGTGCCCTCCATACCAACACTTTCCAAGGAATTTATTATTTAACAACATAAAGTAAATTTCTTTTTCATTTCGGGACTGGGCATCCCTATTACCAGCGTACTCTCGTGCAATGACAAGTGAATAAACACTCATCTTGAGAATAAGACATCTAGCATGGAAAAATATCGTCCACCCCTCACCGCCTCATGAGCCGTACAGACACACAAAATAGAAGTTAATTTCAAATTTAGAGATGGCACGTACAAATTTTCTTAGAACGACGTGGAAATACCGCATATAGGTAGGTATGGTGGACTCATATAGCAAAACTAGGTTTAACGAATTTGGATGCACAAGTAGTATTTATACTTAGTATGAGTGGAGGCTAACAAAAATATTGAGGAGAAGCCAACCAAGAAACGAAAATTCACATAAGCGAGCATTGAGCATAAGTAACACCGAACAATGCACCACAAGTAGGATGTAATTTCATTGCATAACTATTGACTTCGTGCTTGCATAGGGAATCACAAACCTTAACACCAATATTCCTACTAAAGCATAATTATTCATCAACATGACTCACATATCACTATCATCATATCTCAAAACTATTATAAAGAATCAAGTTTATTTTATCCAATGATTGATGTCGCTTAAAGCTACGTTGGTATTGCCCCAAAGAGGAAGGGATGATGCAGCATAACGGCGGTAGGTATTTCCCTTAGATGTGAAACTAAGGTTATCGAACCAGTGGGAGAACCAAGCAACACAACGTAAACAGCACCTGCACACAAATAACAACTTCTCGCATCCCACGTGTAAAAGGGGTTGTCAATCCCTTTCGGGTAACAGACGTGAGAGAGATATAAATATTGGTAGATTGGTTGATAAATAAGATAAATTGCAGCAAGGTATTTTTTATTTTTGGTTTAATAGATCTGAAAATAAAAGTGAAGGAAAAATAGATCGCAAAGGCAAATATATGAGGAAGAGACCCGGGGCTGTAGATTTCACTAGTGACTTCTCTCGAGAAAAATAGCAAACTGTGGGTAACAAATTACTGTTGGGCAATTGATAGAACTTCAAATAATTTTGACGATATCCGGGCAATGATCATTATATAGGCATCACGTCCAAGATTAGTAGACTGACTCCTGCCTGCATCTACTACTATTACTCCACACATCGACCGCTATCCAGCATGCATCTAGTGTATTAAGTTCATGGAAAACAGAGTAATGCATTAAGAACGATGACATGATGTAGACAAGATCCATTTATCTATGGCATTAGATATGGATCACATTGTTTTATCCTTAGTAGCAATGATATATACGTGTCGGCTCCCTTTCTGTCACTCGGATCGAGCACCGTAAGATCGAACCCACTACAAAGCACCTCTTCCCATTACAAGATAAATAGATCAAGTTGGCCAGACAAAACCAAATATCGGAGAAGAAATACGAGGCTATAAGCAATCATGCATAAAAGAGATCAAAGAAATTCAAATACTTTCATGGATATAAAAAGGTAGATCTGATCATAAACTCAAAGTTCATAGGATCCCAACAAACACACCGCAAAAAGAGTTACATCATACAGATCTCCAAGAGACCATTGTATTGATAATCAAAAGAGAGAGAGGAAGCCATCTAGCTACTGACTACGGACCCGTAGGTCTACAAAGAACTACTCACGCATCATCGGAGAGGCACCAATGGAGGTGGTGAACCCCATCCGAGATGGTGTCTAGATTGGATCTGGTGGTTCTGGACTCTGCGGCGGATGGATGAATATTCCATCGACTCCCCCAAGGTTTCTGGAATATCTGAGTATTTATAGAGCAAAGAGGCGGTGCGAGAGGCCACCGAGGTGGACACAACCCACATGGGTGCGCCAGGGGGGCCTAGCGCGCCCTGGTGGGTTTTGCCCCGCTCGGGGCACCCCCCCCCAGGTGTAGCTCTGGCCCATCAAGTGTCTTCTGGACCATAAAAATTCTCCGAAAAGTTTCACGGTGTTTGGGCTCCGTTTGATATTGATTTCCTACGATGTAAAAAACATGCAGAAAACAGCAAGTGGCACTTGGCACTATGTCAATAGGTTAGTATCAAAAAATGATATAAAATGACTATAAAATGATTGTAAAACATCCAAGAGTGATAATATAACAGCATGGAACAATAAAAAAATTATAGATACGTTGGAGACTTATCAGCATCCCCAAGCTTAACTCATGCTCGTCCTCGAGTAGGTAAGTGATAAAAACGGGATATTTGATGTGGAATGTTGTCTATCATGTCATATCATATTCTTTTCTTTATAGCATGGACATTTGGACTTTTATATGGTTCAAAGCAATAGTCTAGTTTTGACATAATAATTTAGATACTCAAGGATATCAACAAGCAATCATGTATTTTCAAAATATCAATGCTAAAATAAGCTATCCCTAGCCCATTATGATTAGCCATTGATCCATTCATGAAACACACTCGCATATTAGTTACACCCAATGCTCAAGTATGATCATAGTGTTTCCTAGTTGGTGCTTGTAAGAGAAGATGGAGACTCAAATTCAAAAATAAAAATTGCATAAGTAAAAGAAAGGCCCTTCGCAGAGGGAAGTAGGGATTTGTAGAGGTGCCAAAGCTCAAAGCTAAAATTGAGAGATAAACTTTTTTGGGAGGTATACTTTTCCCACCAACGAGAAGGACTTGAGGTTCCCACCACTTTCCATGCTAGATATATCATAGGCAGTTCCCAAAAAGAAAATAAAGTTTATTCATTTTCCACCAAACTTTCACAAGCCATGGCTAGCCGAATCCACTGTTGCCTTCCATACCAACACTTTCCAAGGAATTTATTATTTGACAACATAAAGTAAATATATTTTTCATTTCAGGACTGGGCATCCCTAATACCTTTGCCTTACTCTCGTGCAAGACAAGTGAATAAACACTCATCGTGAGAATAACACATCTAGCATGGAAAATATTGGCCACCCCTCACCGCCTCGCGAGCGGTACGGGCACACAAAAGGGAAATTTATTTTGAAAATTAGAGATGTCACACACAAATTTGCTTAGAACGGCAAGGGAATATCGCATATAGGTAGGTATGGTGGACTCATGTGGCAAAACCGGGATAAAGGATTTTGGATGCACAAGTAGAGACCATACTTAGTGCAAAATGAAGGCTAGCAAAAGACTGGGAAGCAACCAACCATGAAACGAATAATCTCGTAAGCAAACATTGAGCATAAATAAAACCGAATAATGCACCACAAGTAAGATATAATTTCATTGAATAATTATTGACTTTCGTGCTTGCATAGGGAATCACAAACTTTAACACTAATATTCTTACTAAAGCATAATTACTCATTAACATGACTCACATATCATATCATCATGTCTCAAAACTCTTACGAGGAATCAAGTTTATTTTGTCCAATGATCTTCATGAAAGTTTTTATTATATCCTTCTTGGATATTTATCACTTTGGGATTAATTTTCATGTGTTGCTTTTGATAAGCTCAAACAAATATAAGTGAAGATCATGAGCATAATTTTTCTTTCTTTCTCTCAAAATAATATAAGTGAACCAAGAGAGAATTTTTTAAAAAAATTTACTAACTCTCAAATAAATCTAAGTGAAGCAAGAGAGTATTTCTTCAAAAATACTAAGCACGCCGTGCTAAAAAAGATATAAGTGAAGCACTAGAGCAAGTCCATTGCTCATAAAAATTTAAGTGAAGCATAGAGAGCTATTCTAACAAGTCAGGTCATAATTTTGGCTCTCTAAAATAGGTGTCTACAGCAAGGATTGATGACTTAAAAAGCAAAATAAAACAAGCAAGGACTCATATCATACAAGACGCTCCAAGAAAAACACATATCATGTGATGAATAAAAATATAGTTTTGAGTGAAATACCGATAGTTGTTGGAAGAAAGCGGTGATGACACTCGGGGGCATCCCCAAGCTTAGTTGGTTGCTCATTTTTGGATAATAGCTTGGGATGTGATACGTCTCCAACGTATCTATAATTTTTTATTGTTCCCTGCTATTATTTATGAAGTCTTGGATGTTTAATGGGCTTTATCATTCACTTTTATATCATTTTTGGGACTAACCTACTAACCCAAAGGCCCAGTCCAGATTGCTGTTTTTAGCCTATTTCAGGGTTTTGCAGAAAAGGAATATCAAATGGAGTCCAAATGGAATGAAACCTTCGCGAGAGATATTTTTGGAGGAAATCACGCTCGGGAAACGTCAGGACCAAGTCAGGGGACGAAGGGCCAGCCCTCGAGGGTGGGGGGCCCGCCCCCCTTCCCAGGGCGCGCCCCCCTGCCTCGAGGCTGACCCACATGGCACCCGGTGCCCTCCTTCTTCCTATATATACCTACGTACCCCAGAAACTCCATACACAGAGAGAAAACCCTAATTCCACCGCCGTAGCTTCGGTTCCTGTGGAGATCCCATCTTGGAGCCTGTTCCGGGAGGGGGATCCATCACGGAGGCCTTCATCATCATCATCATCATCATCATCGCCCTCACCATGAGTTGTGAGTAGTTTACCACAGACCTTCGGGTCCATAGCTAGTATCTAGATGGCTTCTTCTCTCTCTCTGGATCTCAATACAAAGTTCTCATCGGTCTTCAAGGAGATCTATTCGATGTAATCTCTTTTCGCGGTGTGTTTGTCGAGATCCGATGAATTGTGAGTTTATGATCAAGGTTATCTATGAAAGATATTTGGTTCTTCTCAGAACTTTTATGTGTGCTCATAATATCCTTGCAAGTCTCTTCGAATTATTGGTTTGGTTTGGCCTACTAGATCTATAGTTCTTGCAATGGGAGAAGTGCTTGACTTTGGGTTCAATCTTGCGGTGTCCTTTCCCAGTGACAGTAGGGGCAGCAAGGCACATATTGTATTGTTGCCATCGAGGAAAAAAGATGGGGTTTACATCATATTGCTTGAGTTTATCCCTCTACATCATGTCATCTTGCTTAAAGCGTTACTCTGTTCGTATGAACTCAATACACTAGATGCATGCTGGGTAGCAGTCGATGTGTGGAGTAATAGTTGTAGATGCAGGCATGAGTCGTCTACTTGTATCGGATGTGATGCCTATATACAATGATCATGCCTAGATAGTCTCATAATTATTCGCTTTTCTATCAATTGCTCGACAGTAATTTGTTTACCCGCCGTAGAATATCGCTATCATGAGAGAAGCCACTAGAGAAAACTAAGGCCCCCGGGTCTATTCTCAACATATCAATCTACATCTACTTTACTTTTACCGCTTTTATTTGTTGTTTTGTTAAACTAAAAATACCAAAAATATAATTATCATCTCTATCAGATCTCACTCTCGTAAGTGATCGTAAAGGGATTGACAACCCCTTATCGCGTAGGCTGCGAAGTTCTTATTTGTTTGTGTAGGTGCGAGGGACTCGCGCGTGGTCTCCTACTGGATTGATACCTTGGTTCTCAAAAACTGAGGGAAATACTTACGCTAATGTGCTGCATCTCCCTTTCCTCTTCGAGGGAATACAACGCAAGCTCAAGAGGTAGCAAGAAGAATTTCTGGCGCCGTTGCCGGGGAGACTCACGCCAAGTCAAGTCAAGATTTGCCACCCCGTCAACTAGCCAATTTCTGGCGCCGTTGCTGGGGAGGCTTACACAAAAGTCATATACCAAGTACCTATCACAAACCCTTATCCTTCGCATTACATTTATTTGCCTCTCAATTTCCTCTCCCCCACTTCACCTTTGCCGTTTTATTCGCCCTTCTTCCGCCGTGTGTTTCTCGTTCGCTTGCTTCTTGTTTGCTTGTGTGTGTTGTATTGCTTGCTTGTCACTATGGCTCGTAACAATACCAAATTGTGTGACTTCTCCAATACCAACAATAATGATTTTATTAGCACTCTGATTGCTCCTATTACCGATGTTGAATCTTGTGAGATCAATGCTGCTTTGTTGAATCTTGTCATGAAAGATCAATTCTCCGGCCTTCCTAGTGAAGATGCCACTACCCATCTAAACAACTTTGTTGATTTGTGTGATATGCAAAAGAAAAGGGATACGGATAACGATATTGTTAAATTGAAGTTATTTCCATTTTCACTTAGAGATCGTGCTAAAACTTGGTTCTCCTCTTTGCCTAGAAATAGTATTGATTCGTGGAATAAGTGCAAAGATGCTTTTATCTCTAAGTATTTCCCTCCTGCTAAGATCATCTCTCTTAGAAACGATATTATGAATTTTAAGCAACTAGATCATGAGCATGTTGCACAAGCTTGGGAGAGAATGAAATTAATGATACGTAATTGCCCTACACATGGTTTGAATCTATGGATGATTATTCAGAACTTTTATGCTGGCTTGAATTTTGCTTCTAGAAATCTTTTAGATTCGGCTGCCGAAGGCACTTTCATGGAAACTACCTTAGGAGAAGCTACCAAACTCCTAGATAATATTATGGTTAATTATTCTCAATGGCACACCGAAAGATCTACTAGTAAAAAAGTGCATGGTATCGAAGAAATTAGTGTTTTGAGTGGAAAGATGGATGAACTTATGAAATTGTTTGCTGCTAAGAGTGCTTCTTCTGATCCTAATGATATGCCTTTATCCACTTTGATTGAGAATAACAATGAATCTTCGGATGTGAATTTTGTTGGTAGGAATAATTTTGGTAACAATGCTTACAGAGGTAATTTTAATCCTAGGCCTTTTCCTAGTAATTCCTCTAATAATTTTGGTAATTCCTACAACAACTCTTATTGAAAGATGCCTTCTGAATTTGAAACTAGTGTTACGGAGTTTATGATCTCGCAAAAGAATTTCAATGCTATGCTTGAAGAGAAATTGCTTAAAGTTGATGAATTGGCTAGAAGTGTGGATAGAATTACTCTTGATGTTGATTCTTTGAAACTTAGATCTATCCCACCTAAGCATGATATCAATGAGTCTTTCAAAGCCATGAGAATTTCCATTGATGAATGCAAAGAAAGAACCGCTAGAATGCATGCTAAAAGAGAAGATTATATTAAATCATGTTCTTCTAGTTATCGTGAAAATAAAGATGAAGATCTGAAAGTTATTGATGTGTCTTCTATTAGATCCTTGTTTTCTAGTATTAATCTTGATGAGAATAGGATTGGAGATTGTCGGTGTACTAAGGTAGGGGTACCTCAGTACCCCAACTTGTGCACGGTCAGTTGCAGCTTCCCGCGGCAGGGTTTACCACGCGCTCGCCGGAGACCTTTCTGCTCCATGTTTAGCCATTCAAAAACAAAGTATGCAAGACAGAGGATCGAGACCCCGGCAAGTGGAGCTTGCCGGGAAGGCCGTACCAGGCTCAAGACTGCCCCACTAGCACAAGGCCCTGGCAAGAGGAGCTTGCCAGGAGGACTAGAAGACACGCCTCGGCGCTATATGCGCCCCGGCGAGGGCCCGGCGAGCGGCAAGCTCCCGGGCCCGGCAAGATCAAGGCCCCGGCAAGGTGCTTGCCGGGAGAGTTGCGCTGTGTGCCCGCGCTCCAGCTCATCGGCCCACGCGTCGCCATGGGGCCTATCCAGGGACGCGTGGCGGATGGCTGTGCAGCCTGGGGGACACGGTGGCACTCCACGGTGGTGGATCCATCGCCGTGGCGGACGGAGACGCAAGGGCGGGAGCTTTTGGGGTCGACGGCGACGGGCATTAAATGCCCTTGTCCCCCACTGTCAAAGTAGGTAGCGACCACTGTTCGCGCACTGTAGCTCCACTGTTCCCGCACTGTTACAACTACCACCTCTTTTACGTTTTTACCCCTTTCTCCTACGTTGACACCTGTCGGTGACCCCTTGCACTATAAAAGGAGGCCCATGCACAACGTGGAGGGGGTTCGGAACCTAGATCACTCATACGCTCGGTGTAGCTGCTTCTTCAAGCTCCCGAGCACTCCAACTCAATACACAACCAAGCAGGAGTAGGGTTTTACGCGTCTACCGCGGCCCGAACCTGGGTAAAACTGCCCGCGTGCTCGCCACGATCTGCTCTTCGTGCTCCCTCCGCCCTCGTACCGCACAGACAAGGGGCTCCGGTCCCATAGGTGTTCGTGGCGGACAGTTTCCCCCGACATCTTTGGCGCGCCAGGCTGGGGGGCGTCGAGGTTGTGCGAACCTGACCCGGCGTTCGCACGGGCGCATTCTTCATCAACCTATCCGAATTCGTCAACTTCACTAGCAGCAGCTCCATGGCCCCGAAGAAGAAGGCTTCGGAGGTCGGAGGCCCGTCTGCGTCTCACCCGCCGCCACCAGAGCCAACGGTGGGCGGGGGAGACGCCGTCGGAAGGGTGGTCGCCGGCGAGGACACTCACGGCGCCACCAGATCCAAGAACAGGACGGACGACCGAACCTCGGTCTCCGTGGACGCACCGCGTCCCTCTCAGCACACAACAACCCAGCAGCGCCATGTCACAGGAGGTGGCATCCGTTTGCTGGGCCAAGGCCAAATCGGAGGCTCGCGGGACGCCCCGGACCCTCGTCCGGGCACAAGCAAAGCGAAGGCGCCGGCGCGGGACCCCGCTCCTTCTAACGCCGTTAGAAGTCCGAGCGTATCCCGCTCCTCGCACCGCTCGCCCGCGTTCCCCTCCACTCCAGCGGAAGCGCTCGCGAGAGCGCAACTACTCCTCGACTTCCCTCCAGCGGCAGACAAGGCCGAAGACTGGAGGGCCACCATCCAGAGCCTGATAGCCTTCGCCAACAACGATTCTCCACAGCAGCCGGCGGCCTCGCGGCCGCGGCAAGCTGAGAAGACGAAGGCCGACGGCGACAAGACCGCCGGGGGTGCGACAAGCGTGCATTCCCCGCCGCGGAAGCAGAAGACGCCGCCCCGCCGGAACAACGCCGACGACGGCTCCACAGCCTCGTCGGACCCGCGGGCTCGTCGGGATCAGCGCCAGGTCCTCGAAGACCGGCGACAAGAAGACGCTCGCACCACAATCGAGCGCCGCCGAGAAGCTCGGCGACAATCAGATAACAGAGCTGGGAACGCTGTCGACGCGCGCGCGCCCGGTGAACCAGGCGACTTGCCGTACGCGGCAGGCTGCCCTGCGTTCACTCGCGAGCTGCGGCGCGTCCAGTGGCCCAGCATGAAGAATTTCAAGCCCGACGTGCCGGAGAAGTACGACGGCAAGACGCACCCCTCGGAATTCCTCAGCGTCTACACCATCGCAGTGCAAGCTGCCGGGGGGCGCGACGAGAAGATCTTGGCAAACTACTTCCCGCTCGTGCTTAAGCCGAACGTCCGTTCGTGGCTTATGCACTTGCCGGAAGGTTCCATCTCTTCTTGGGCCGACCTTTGCCACCAGTTTGTTGGCGCCTTCACCGGCGGCCACAAACCCCACGGCTAGGAAAGCGATCTCCATATTCTGGCCCAGAAGGAAGGAGAAACCCTGCGCAAGTACATCCAACGCTTCAGCCGCGTGCAGCACAACATCCCTGATGTCCACCCTGCCGCGGTTATCAGCGCGTTCCACCAGAACGTGCGTAACCGCCGCATGCGTGAAGAAATGGCGATGACCAAGATTCGGGATGTCAGCGAGCTCTATGCTCTGGCTGACAAGTGCGCACGCGCAGAAGAGGGGAGGAGACTCCCCGGGGAGGATGCTGGCGCAGGAGGAAGCGACAGCGACGACGCCGCCCCGGCAAAGAAGAGCCGGCGGCGGAATAACAGAAGGAAGGGCAAGAAAGAGGTGCTTGCCGTCGAGAAGTCCGGCAAGGAGGCTCCCGCCAAGCAAACGCAGGCTGGCGGCTCCGGCAAGGAGCCTGCCCCTGTAGCGGCAGCCGACAAGCCGGGCAGCTCCGACAAGCAATACTGTAAGATCCACCGCACCAAGGGCCACGACCTCTCCAACTGCAAGCGCGTCGAGTACCTCGTCGAGCAGCAGAAAGCTGAGTACGAGAGGCGCGACAAGGAGAAGGCCCAAGGTGGCGGGGAAGAGCCAAGCAAGAAGCGGCCGTTCAACTGCCGGGGAGGACGCCGCGGCAAGGCCAAGCAGCGGCAAGGAGATCGACCTCCCCAGGGCCGCGACAAGGACGAAGAAGACGACGACGAAGACATGGAGGATGAGGATAACAGCGAGCAGGAGTTCCAGAAGGCCACGGAGGTCCTGTGCGTCGACGGTGGCGCCTCCCTGCACACCTCCCACCGCCAACTAAAGCAGTGGGTGCGTGAGGTGAATGCAGCGGAGCCGCCCGTGGAGTCGCGCAGGCTCCTCAAATGGTCCAGCACGCCCATCGTTTTTGATCTTGAGGATCACCCTGACCGCACCACTGCGGTCGGGTGCTTGCCGATGCTGGTCTCCCCCACCATCCGCAACCTCAAGGTCACAAAAATGTTGGTTGACGGCGGGGCCGGGCTGAACTTGATCTCCTCTGCTGTGATCAAGAAGCTCCAAATTCCAGATGGCGAGCTCGAAGAAACCGGTTCTTTCCAAGGAATCAACCCGGGAAGGAGCAAGCCCAAGGGAAAGATCACTCTGCCGGTGACCTTTGGCGGGGAGCTCAACTTCAGAACCGAGCGCATCACTTTCGACGTCGCCGATATTCCATTGCCCTACAATGGAATACTTGGCCGTCCTGCCCTCGCCAAGTTCATGGCAGCTTCCCATTATGCTTACAACGTACTCAAGATGCCGGGGCCGATAAGCGTCATCACTGTCCACGGCGACAAGAAGGATGCGCTTGTTTGCGCCGACAAGATCTACCGGGATGCGGCAGCTGCGGCCGAGAAGGATACTCTTGCCGCTGAAGCTCCCGGGGGGAAGAAGACGAAGACCAAGTCCGGCAAGTGCTCTGGGACCCACTCCGGCAACCGCACCTCTTCGGAGTGCTGCGCTGCCGTCGAGGACGTCCCATCGAGCTCCACCGGCAAGAGTAAGAAAGGGATGGCCGCTCCTCCGGCAACCAAGAAAGTGTCCGCCAAGGAGGACGGCACTGGTGGTACCTTCACCATCAGTGCCACCCTTGACAGCAAATAGGAAAGCGCGCTCGTTGCCTTCCTGCGGGCGAATGTCGATGTGTTTGCCTGGCAACCATCTGACATCCCCGGTGTTCCCAGGAAGGTAATTGAGCACAAGCTTGCTGTTTGTCCTCATGCGCGGCCCATCAAGCAGAAAGTGAGGAAGCAAGCCGTGGAGCGCCAAGAATTCATCAACGAAGAAATCAAGAAGCTAGAGGCAGCAGGCCTAGTTAGAGGTGTGATCCATCCGACGTGGTTGGCAAATCCAGTCGTCGTGCGCAAGGCCAACGGGAAGTGGAGACTGTGTATAGACTTCACCGATGTGAATAAAGCATGTCCCAAGGATCCATTCCCTTTGCCGCGCATTGACCAGATCGTTGACTCCACTGCCGGATGTGAGCTACTCTGTTTTCTTGATGCATACTCAGGATATCATCAGATCTTTATGGCCAAAGAGGATGAAGAGAAGACTGCATTTATCACTCCATGTGGCACTTATTGCTTCATACGCATGCCATTCGGATTGAAGAATGCAGGCTCAACCTTTGCAAGGGTAGTATACACTGCTTTTGAGCCACAGATCCACAGAAATGTAGAGGCTTACATGGATGACATCGTGGTGAAGAGCAAGAGCAAGGATACCCTGATCCAAGATTTGGAAGAAACATTTCAGAACCTGCGCAGGATACGGCTCAAGTTGAACCCCGAGAAGTGCGTCTTTGGAGTCCCCTCCGGCAAGCTTCTCGGGTTCTTTGTGTCACAGAGGGGGATTGAAGCCAACCCCGACAAGATTAAAGCCATTGAGCAGATAGAGGCCCCAAAGCGCGTCAAGGATGTCAGAAGGCTTGCAGGTTGTGTGGCTGCCCTCAGTAGGTTCATTTCAAAGTCTGCAGAACGCGCCCTACCTTTCTTCAAAATCTTGAAGAAGGCAGGTCCCATGAAGTGGACTCCGGAAGCGGAGGCAGCGCTGCAGGATTTGAAACGGTACCTGTCCTCCACTCCAATACTTGTCGCACCTAGGCCACAGGAAAAGTTGTTGCTATACCTAGCGGCAACCAACCAGGTGGTTAGTGCTGCGTTAGTAGCGGAGAGGGAGTCCGACGAGGAGTCAGCACCACCGGCAAGCGAATCCAGCGACAAGCAGGGGGCTGCTCCGGCAAGCTCTGGACCCGACAAGGACAACTCTGCGCAGGAACAAGAAGAAGTGCGGAAGAAAATGGTGCAGCGCCCAGTGTATTTTGTGAGTTCCCTTCTCCAGGGGGCTAGATCAAGATACTCTGGGGTGCAAAAGTTGCTTTTCGGCCTCCTCATGGCCTCGAGAAAGCTGCGCCATTACTTCCAAGCACATGAGATAACGGTGGTCACTCGCTTTCCGCTGAAGAGAATACTGCACAACCCAGAAGCAACAGGCAGGATCGTTGAGTGGGCACTGGAGCTGTCAAGCTTTGGACTCAAGTTTGAAAGTACTTCAACCATACAGAGCCGAGCTTTGGCAGAATTCATAGCCGAGTGGACCGCAACGCCCGATGAAGAAGTCCAAGAAACAAGTGCACCCGTACAAGAAGCGACAAGTGAATGGGTAATGTATTTTGACGGCGCCTTCTCGCTGCAAGGCGCCGCTGCTGGCGTGGTACTCATCGCGCCCACCGGAGAGCACCTCAAATATGTTATCCAGATGCACTTTCCCAGGGAGCAAGCAACAAACAACACTGCTGAATATGAAGGCTTGCTTGCCGGCCTCAGGATTGCGGCCGAACTTGGGATCAGGAAGCTGATTGTGCGGGGAGATTCTCAGTTGGTGGTCCGGTAAGTTAACAAGAGCTATCAAAGCCCTTTGATGGAAGCTTATGTCGATGAAGTGAGGAAGCTTGAGGAGCACTTTGAGGGTCTGCAGATGGAGCACGTCCCGAGAGCTCAAAATGAAATTGCAGATGGCCTTTCAAAGTGTGCTTCGATGAAGTTACCTGTGGAACCAGGGACCTTCTTGCTCAAGCTGACTCAACCATCCGTTACACCATCAATTGGGCAGTCCAAGAAGAGGAAGTTGGTCTCCGGCGACTACTTGCCGGCGGATCTTCCTGAAACCGCCGCCAAGGTCCCCAAGATCAACAACCACAACGCTGAGGAACAGTTTGCTCCTACAGATCCTCGGGTCTGTACAGTTGAAGCAAGTGTTCCCGACAAGCCTCGCCCCGGCGAGCTTGCCGGGGGACCTTCAGCTCCGGCAGAACCAGAGGTCCTTGCCGTAGAAGCTGAGGTTCCTGCAGCGGCCCTCGAGCCTTTAGTCCTTGCTGCCGAGCCTCAGGCTCCAGCATGGCCGCAGCGGATCGTCCGTTTCCTTCAAACTGGAGAACTTCCCGACGACCCAGAAGAAATAGAAAAGATAACCAGACAGTCAAGTATGTACCAGTTCGTGGACAACGAGCTGTACAGAAGAAGACTCAATGGTGTCAGGTTGAAATGCATCTCCAGGGAAGATGGACAGAAGCTGTTGGCGGAAATACACGGAGGCATATGCGGCCACCACATTGGCGCAAGGGCGCTTGCCGGGAAAGCTTTCCGGCAAGGGTTCTTTTGGCAAGAAGCCCTCCAAGATGCAACTGCACTAGTAACCAAATGTGAAGCGTGCCAGTTCCATGCAAAGCAGATTCATCAACCAGCTCAAGCTCTCCAAACAATCCCTTTGTCCTGGCCCTTCTCGGTCTGGGGGCTCGATATCCTCGGCCCTTTCCCTCGTGCTGTCGGGGGCTTTGAGTACTTGTACGTTGCAATCGACAAGTTCACAAAGTGGCCAGAAGTGGAGCCGGTGAGAAAGGTGACAGCACAGTCAGCAGTCAGGTTCTTCAGGTCGATTGTTTGCCGTTTCGGAATCCCTAACAGGATCATCACCGACAACGGTACGCAATTCACTAGTCGCACCTTCATGCAGTACGTCCAAGACCTTGGCGCCAAGGTCTGTTTCGCTTCTGTTGCTCACCCGAGGAGCAACGGTCAAGCGGAGAGGGCCAATGCTGAAGTGCTGCGCGGACTCAAGACAAGGACCTTTGACAGGCTGCGCAAGTGCGGAAGAAATTGGATAGAGGAGCTACCGGCGGCTCTTTGGTCAATCAGGACGACACCAAGTCGAGCCACCGGACAGACACCCTTTGCTCTAGTCTATGGAGCAGAGGCAGTTCTCCCCACGGAACTCGTATACGGATCTCCTCGAGTGCTCGCTTATGATGAGCTCGAGCAAGAGCAACTGCGGCAAGATGACGCATTGCTCCTCGAGGAGGGACGTCTCCAGGCTGCTGTACGAGCTGCTCGATACCAGCAAGCCTTGCGCCACTACCATAGCCGCAAGGTCAAGGCCAGGAGTCTCGAGGAAGGCGACCTTGTTCTTCGGCGTGTTCAGTCCGCCAAGAATTCCAACAAGTTGACACCAAAGTGGGAAGGCCCTTATCGGGTGAGACAAGTTACGAGGCCCGGCGCTGTCCGCCTCGAGACCGAAGAAGGCTTACCGGTGAGCAACTCCTGGAACATAGAGCATCTTCGCAAGTTTCACCCATAAGGCGCGGTTGCCGTGATCCACTCCGGCAACCACCTTTTGTACAAGCTTTGCCGCTGTTGCATGTAACCCTTTGTACAAAGCCGGGCGCAGACCCCGTGCATCAGTTAAGTTTCTTTTGTGTTTTGCGCTGATTGCCTTTTGCATGCTTTTCTTTACTATTTGCATGTTTTGTTTGGCATTTGGTGCAACACTCAAGTACCCGGTAAGCATTAGCACGCCGAAAGGCCATATACTTGTCTCCCTCTCCTTTTTCCTTGCCTCTTAAGCAGAAGGAACGTTCCTCGCGCACAAGTTTGCCGGGGGGAAGGAGGTGGAGGAGGAACCAAGTGCTGTTCAAGAAAGAGAAGCCTTACCGGGAAGCAAGCAATATATGAAAGCTAAGTTGTTAGAATTTGACCAGTTCAAATTTTAAAATTTTAGTTGTCTTCCTTGAACAATCACACTTTGTATGGAAAACCTGTGCGCGGAGGAACCTACCCGTAGCTTGCCGCACCCTTATCTTGTTTCCGAGTTCGCTCAACGATTTAAGTGAGCTGCGACAAGTGTCGCGCCCTTGTTTCGTTTCCGAGTACGCTCAGCAAGCTAAGTGCGTTGCGACTAGCCGTGGCGAGGTTGCTTGCCGGTGAGACCTTGGCCAGTAGGCTGCTCAGAGCCCAGCACTCAGCGCTCGCGGCAAAGGCCCCTTTGCCGGCAAGCTCCCCGGGAGCGTAGGGTGAAAAACGTACAAGGTCAAGGATTAAGACAAGGAAGATAACATTGCACTGATTGATCAAAATGAGATAAATATCTTACAAAGGATAACTTGCCACAATGGACTAATGAGTTCATGACATCATATGCAGCAACAAAAAGAGATAAAGATAATGGAGGCCTAATCTACGCGGTTACCCTCCTTCCTGGAGATCTTGGCCACCTTGGCAATGATGTGGGCGACCTGCTCCTTCAGAGCCTCCATGTCCGCGTCGGCCGGCAAGCTGCGAAGAACGTTGGTGAGGTTGATGCCCGGATTGCGGTACACGATCTTCGTCAGCACGCGCTCCAGAGTTCCCGTGCAGAGTAGGCGCGTCTCCTCGGCCAGTTGCGCGGGGATCTTCTTCCGCAGATCAGCAAGGGCCGGCGCGATTCCCCTGAAGAAGAGGCTGAGCTTGGCGCTGTGTGGGAGGTTTGGATCCGGGGAGTAGATGAGGTGCTCCAGCTTCAACGCCAGCAGCTCCTGGTCGATGTTGGACGCACAAGATACTAAGTCTTCGGTCCATACCTCGACGGTTTTGCGGAAGAGCTCAGCCGCTTTGTTGGCGCTGTCCACTAGGGTCCGCTCCTTGCGGAGCTCCTCCTTCAACTTGGTCTCCCGGGCCCGGGCAGCGTCGAGTGAATCCTTCAGTGTAGAGACCTTCAACTCCAAGTCCTCGATGGAGTCCTTGGCGGCCTTCAACTCGTCGCCCCTCTCAGAAAGACGCACCTGGAGTTCTGAATTGGTGTGGGCGTCCTTCTCGCGCTCCGTGATGAGCGCGGCAACCTTCTCCGCGCTCACCTTCAGCGCCTTCTCCAGCTGCACGACCTTGGCGGCGAGCTCCTTCTTGGCGGTCTCCGCGGCAACCGCGGCGGCTTTCGCCTCCTTCAATTCCCCGCCAAGGGCCTCCTCCCGGGCGGCAAGGTCCTCCTCATGGGAGTCGAGTTGGACCTTCCGCTGGGCGAGTTCTCCTTCTCGCCGGGACAGCTCCACCCCGGCGAGCCGCTGCTGCTCTTCAGCCTCAGCCTTCTCCAGCACCCATTCCTGGTATTCGCCGGCGAGCCGCTCGCGCTCCTCCGCCACCTCGCGGAGGGCCGCCTGGTTGGCGGCACTGAGCTCCGCCGCGCGCTTCTCCATCTCCACGGCGGCCTTGGCGGCAAGGGCTTCCCGGGAAGCGAGCTTCGCCTGCCTGGCCCGGTAAAGGGCCAGGAGCTGGTGAAGCAGCTTCTCCTCCTCGGGCCCTTCACTCCCGCCGGGCGCCTCGACAATCTTCAGGCCCGCGGAGGCGAGGACTTCCCCGTCAAAAGCCTCGCCCTCCGCGGGAGCTCGCGACGAAGACCCCCAAGGCACCTGGATGAAGACGCCGTTGGGGGCCTCAAGGTAGTAGCCCTGCTCCTTGCCGGCGGAGGGGTCGGCGGCCGGCGCAGCACTTGATGCTCCCGCCGCCTCCGGGTCGGCGGTGCGGTCGCCGTCCCCCTCCCCGGCCGCTGCGTCCGCAGCTGGAGCGGTCTCCTGCGCGGCCGGCTCGGCGGCTCTCGCCGTGTCCTCGACGACAGGGACGTCGCCGCCGCCGCCCTGCGCGCCCTCCTCATCCTTGATGTTGATGACTTCCGTCTCCATCGGCTCGGGAGGAGGAGGATCTAAAAAAGAAGAAGAAGAAAAAGAAGTTCAAGCAAAAATCCAAAAAGAAACAACGCCAAGGAGACGAAGTACAAGACTTACCTTGGCGGACGTCCTCAGCGGCGGGCTCCCTCGCCGGGGAGCTCTGCCTTGGCGGAGTGGCCGCCCTCGCCGGGCTGCTCGCCCTTGGCGGGGTACTCTGCCTTGGCGGAGTACCCGCCCTTGGCGGAGCACTCTCCCTTGCCGGAGAGTTCGGCCTTGGCGGGGACGGCGGGGCCTGCGGCTCCTCAAGGACGGTCTCCGGGCGCTCTTGCCGCTGTGGCTCCACCTCTGCACAAGTCAAGACAAGAAACATCAAGATGTTGAAACAAGACAAAACCCTCAAGCGCACCCCGACAAGCGGAAGGATGGACCCCAGACTTACGCTGGGGGCTGCGCTGGGGGCTGCTCCTCGGAGCAGCGCTTGGGTCCGGCAGGCTTGGCTCCGGCACGTCCCCTGTTGCCGCGGTGGCCGAGCCTTCCGCAACCTCGACCACAGGCGCCTTGGCTTTCTTCGCCACGCGCTGAACCAAGGTCCTGAAATCAAAGCAACAAACAAAGTTAGCATCAACAATAATCAAGACGAAGCTTGAGAAGGTGTAAGGTCTCAAATTCTTACTCCTGGTCCTCCTCGTCGTCCTCGCTCAAGGCGGAGAAGTCATACTCCACCTGGGGCGCGTCGGCACGAGGAGTAGAAGATGAAGATTCCCTCGGGCGCTTGGCGATCCCGGGGGCTGGGGGCTGCGAAGACCCAGCCCCTGTGGTAGCCGGAGCCCGGGGAGCGGGCGGAGCCGCTGCTCCGCTCCGAGAAGACCCCTGTCGGCTCGACGCTTGCTTGCGGGACGCCTCCGTCGTGGCCCGCGTGCGGGCCGCCTCCGCTGTGACTGGTGCGCCGGTCGCCCCCGGCGCAGCTTGGCTCCCCCAAGGAGCTGCCCGGCGAGCTGGTTGTTGCCGGGGCGCCTGCGCCCTCTCTCCCGTCGCCGTCTTGCGGAGACGCTTCGGTGGAGACTGCCTTGGGCTTGCCGGGGGCGGGGAGCTCTCCGACGAGGAGAGGTCGTCGGCGTAGAGCTCCGTAGATCCGTCGGAGTCCTCGGCCTCCTCCTCCTCCTCCCCGGCCGGCTCACTGGGCCCAGCGCCCTGTGCTGCGGCCTCTTTTCCCTTGGCGCCTCCGCTCCCTCCGGCGCCTCCGCTCCTCGCGGCGCCTCTGTTCCCTCCGGCGGCACCCTCCATTGCCGCGGCCTCGGCCACGATTCCGTGGATCCCGGAGTGCCTCAGAGAGGGGACCCCGGCGAGCGCGTCGGGAGGGAGTTGCAGCAGTCTGCGGATCTTCGCCTCCTCCGCCTGGCTGGACGCGTCCGCAGCCTCCGCCTCATCAGGCGTGTACCCAAAATCTCCTGCCGCTGCGGCTGCAGCGGCCTCTTCAGCCCGAGAAGCTATGTAGGCAAGCTCCTGCTCGGTGGTGTCCTGCGTGTGCTCCTTGAGGTCGTTCTTGTTCTTCGCCACCTCCATGAGGTTGTCGAAGAAGCTGAGGACGTCTATGGGCTTGGGCGGAATCCACGTGCGGTCCACGCCGTGCGAATCGCACGCGGGCATCATCGCGCAGAGACGGTCCCGGACTGTGCTGTTGCAGAGGGGCACCACTCCCCGGGGAGGCCTGAACCACTCAGGGTGTGCCGGGTCATACTTGAAGAGTTCCCGGACCATCCCCTTCAGCTCCAGCGTCGTGAAGTTGAAGTTTAGCCCGGGGCGCAGCCTCATTATATCCGCCGGGCCGCCGTACTCCCAGGCCGGCCTTTTCCTGTCTTGGAGAGGGGCGATGCGGCGGCGGAGGAAATCTGCGCCTACCTCTGCAACGGACAGCCTGGCGGTCCGAAGACGAAGAATCCGGACGAGGGCGATGTCGAGCTTGATGTCGTCCGAGTCCAGCTCGCTCCAATCCCTGCCGCGCACGATGGGCGTTGTGCGCGGCGCGGTGAAGGCCTGCGGCTCGTCCTCAACAATCCAGCACCACTCCGCACGCCATTCCTCCCACTTGCCGCGGAGCTCTCCCGGCAAGTAGGACCCCTTTTTGTTCAGACGGAAAACCCAAGAAATTCCTCCGGAGAGGGGGGCGTCGGCCTCTGCTCTAGGAGTGAAGAAGTGCCTAAAAAGCGCTACGTTTGGGTGTATCCCTATGAAGTTTTCGCACATGTGTGCGAAAACCGCCATGGTGAGGATGGCGTTGGGGGTGAAGTCAAGAAGGTGGAGGCCGTAGGTGTGCATGACGTCGCAAAAGAAATCAGAGAAAGGAGGGCAAAGACCGCAGTGAAAGAAGGCTGCGAAGAAGTAGTACCCGCCGGGGTAGTTGTCCTTGGCGGCGGCCGGATAAGCTTGAGTGCGGGGGTGCGCCTTGGTTTCCTTGGCCCAGAACAAGTAGTACTTGTTCCAGAGCTCCCTCGCGCCGAGCTTCGGCGGGAAGACGAGGTTCCGCTTCCGGTACGCGGCGAGCTTCGCCGCTTGCTCCGACTTCTCCCTCTTGGCCTTCTCCGCCTTCGCCTTGTCGGTCTTCGGGGCCATGGCGGACGCGGCGGAAGGAGGGGGACGAAGAGCCTGGCGACGCCGGAGATGCAGACGACGGCTGCGGAGGTGTGGAGGCGGAGCGCAAAGGGATCTCTGGAGAAAGAAGAAGAAGCAATGAAAGCGCAAGGAGGGGAACCGCTCCTGCTTCCTCTGCTTTTATGGGGGAGTGGGGGGCGTTTCGCCCTTTTCATTGATGGAACGTGGGCACGTCCCATCCCACGACGCCGCAATCGACGCGTGCCGTTACGGGGGGATGCGGCGATACGGAAGTGGATTCGGCACGCCGTGGGCCGCGTGTGCCCGTGCACTGTTTTGGGCCTGGCCCAACAGCGCTCGGCACCGTGTGTGGCCCAGGCCCGGGGGCTCCTGTCGGTGTACTAAGGTAGGGGTACCTCAGTACCCCAACTTGTGCACGGTCAGTTGCAGCTTCCCGCGGCAGGGTTTACCACGCGCTCGCCGGAGACCTTTCTGCTCCATGTTTAGCCATTCAAAAACAAAGTATGCAAGACAGAGGATTGAGACCCCGGCAAGTGGAGCTTGCCGGGAAGGCCGTACCAGGCTCAAGACTGCCCCACTAGCACAAGGCCCTGGCAAGAGGAGCTTGCCAGGAGGACTAGAAGACACGCCTCGGCGCTATATGCGCCCCGGCGAGGGCCCGGGGAGCGGCAAGCTCCCGGGCCCGGCAAGATCAAGGCCCCGGCAAGGTGCTTGCCGGGAGAGTTGCGCTGTGTGCCCGCGCTCCAGCTCATCGGCCCACGCGTCGCCCTGGGGCCTATCCAGGGACGCGTGGCGGATGGCTGTGCAGCCTGGGGGACACGGTGGCACTCCACGGTGGTGGATCCATCGCCGTGGCGGACGGAGACGCAAGGGCGGGAGCTTTTGGGGTCGACGGCGACGGGCATTAAATGCCCTTGTCCCCCACTGTCAAAGTAGGTAGCGACCACTGTTCGCGCACTGTAGCTCCACTGTTCCCGCACTGTTACAACTACCACCTCTTTTACGTTTTTACCCCTTTCTCCTACGTTGACACCTGTCGGTGACCCCTTGCACTATAAAAGGAGGCCCATGCACAACGTGGAGGGGGTTCGGAACCTAGATCACTCATACGCTCGGTGTAGCTGCTTCTTCAAGCTCCCGAGCACTCCAACTCAATACACAACCAAGCAGGAGTAGGGTTTTACGCGTCTACCGCGGCCCGAACCTGGGTAAAACTGCCCGCGTGCTCGCCACGATCTGCTCTTCGTGCTCCCTCCGCCCTCGTACCGCACAGACAAGGGGCTCCGGTCCCATAGGTGTTCGTGGCGGACAGTTTCCCCCGACAGAGATGATTCTGCTTTAAGGTATCCCAATAATTCGGAGTTTTTATATCTTGATGCTAATATTGCTAAAAGTGGGATTGAAGAGATTAAAACTTTGCATAGTGATGAACCCACTACTTTGGATTTCAAGTGATTCAATTATGATAATTGCTCTTCGATTGATTGTATTTATTTGTTGCAATCCGTGCTAAATTCTCCGCATGCTTATAGTCAAAATAAAGCTTTAACTAAACATATAGTTGATGCTTTGATGCAACCTTATGATGAAAAACTTGAGTTGGAAGTTTCTATACCTAGAAAGCTTTATGATGAATGGGAACCTACTATCAAAATAATAATAAAAGATCATGAATGCTATGCTTTGTGTAATTTGGGTGCTAGTGTCTCCACTATCCCAAAAACTTTGTGTGATTTGCTAGGGTTCCATGAGCTTGATGATTGCTCTTTAAATTTGCATCTTGCGGATTCCACTATTAAGAAACCTATGGGAAGAATTAATGATGTTCTTGTTGTTGCCAATAGGAATTATGTGCCCGTAGATTTCATTGTTCTTGATATAGATTGCAATCCTTCATGTCCCTATTATTCTTGGTAGACCTTTCCTTAGAACAATTGGTGCAATTATTGATATGAAGGAAGGAAATATTAGATTCCAATTTCCATTAAGAAAAGGCATGAAACACTTTCCTTGAAAGAAAATCAAATTACCATATGAATCTATCAGGAGAGCCACTTATGGATTGCCTTCCAAAGATGGCAATACCTAGATCTATCTTGTATTGTGCCTAGCTAGGGGCGTAAAATGATAGCGCTTGTTGGGAGGCAACCCAATTTTATGTTTTTTTGCTTTTGTTGCTATTAGGGAATAAATATTGCATCTAGCCTGTGATTAGATGTATTTTCATGTTTTGTTTAGTCTTTGTGCCAAGCAATGTTGAGGATATCACTTATCGTTATCCTCTCGGTCAGCTATGGATTAGAGATTAATCCGAAATCGGCCGATCGCTTTTATGGGTCGACAATTAGTCGGCCATTTTTTTGCAAATCCCATGTTCCCAACACTGAAATATGCTATATTTAACACCAGAAAAATATTGGACGTAAGTGTTACCTTGATTCCTAGCCTTTGAATCCATGTATAATGACTAACAAAACAGGATGATAGTACATATTGCATAACAAGGTCCACAAAACGCAAATAAACATAGTTTTTGCAAACATAGTGATATGAATAGGCCCGATTTATCGATAGATTCCCGATAAATCGCTTGTCATAGCGATAAATCGGCCCAAACGATAAATGGCGAAGATAACGCATAATCTTATCGGTCACCCCAAGAGTAGCGATAAATCGTATGATAAATCACTGAATCGGAAGATTTCTTGAACAGAGGTGCCAAGTAGAACCTTTGGTAGAACTTGTGTGAAGTTTATACGATCTTGCTATGAAAAACAGAATTGTTAGCGCTCGCTAAGGTAGTCTTCAGATTTTACTGGAGCGTGATTTTTAGTTGATTCTTTTTGCTGCTGATTGGTAGATAAATTGCGCAAATTTACCAATTTAGTTTGAATTTTTTGGAGTTCCAGAAGTAGGCGAACCCAGCAGATTACTACATACTGTTCTGTTTTTGACAGATTCTGTTTTTCGTGTGTTGTTTGCTTATTCCGATGCATCTATGAGTAATATTGGAGGATATGAACCATAGAGAACTTGGAGTACAGTAGGTTTAACACCAATAAAAACAATGAATGAATTCCTTTCTGTAGCTTTGAGTAGTGGTTTGCTTTCTCTTACTAACGGAGCTCACGAGAATTTTTGTCTAAGTTTCGTGTTGTGAAGTTTTCAAGTTTTGAGTATTGCTTTGATGGACTATGGAACAAGGAGTAGCAAAGGCCTAAGCTTGGGGATGCACATGGCACCACAAGTAAATTCAAGATAATCAAAAGCCTAAGCTTAGGGATGCCCCGGGAAGGCATCCCCTCTTTCGTCTTCATCCATCGGTAACTATGCTTGGAGCTATATTTTTATTCGCAACATGCTATGTGTTTTGCTTGGAGCGTCTTGTATAATTGGAGTCTTTGCTTGTTAGTTTGCCACAATCATCCTTGCTGGACACACCTATTTGAGAGAGTTAAATATGGCCTAGAAATTGTTAGAACACTCTATGTGCTTCACTTATATCTTTTCAGTTGAATAGTTTTTGCTCTAGTGCTTCACTTATATCTTTTAGAGCATGGTGGTGGTAATATTTTGTAGAAATTGTTGAACTCTCATGCTTCACTTATATCTATTTGAGAGTCTATTAAAACAGCATGGTAAAGTGTTTAGGCTAAATTAACTAGTCTTCACATGATAAACATCCAATGTCAATGTAGTAAAAAAAATCACATCAACTGCATTGAATAGAAAGAGATGTTGGATGCTTGATAATTGTTTTGAGACATGAGGATAGTGATATTAAAGTCATGCTAGCGGAGTGATTATGAAATTGAGAAATATTTGTGTTAAGGTTAGTGATTCCCGTAGCATGCATGTATGATGAACCGTTGTGTGACTAAGTTAAAGCATGAGGTATTTGTAGAGTGTCAACCTTTGTGTGGAGGTCGGGGGAGCGCGATGGTTAACTCCTACCAACCTCCCCCCTAGGAGCATGCATTGATTGCTTTGTTTTTATGACTCATAGATTTTTGCAATAAGTATATGAGTTCTTATGACTAATGTTGAGTCCATGGATTATACGCACTCTCACCCTTCCACCATTGCTAGCCTCTCTTGTACCGCGCAACTTTCGCCGGTGCCATAAACCCACTTATATACTTCCTCAAAACAGCCACCATATTGTTCCTCAAAACAGCCACTATACCTACCTATCATGGCATTTCCATAGCCATTCCGTGATATATTGCCATGTAACTTTCCACCATTCCTTTTATATGACACGCATCATATTGTCATATTGCCATGCATGCTCATGTAGTTGACATTGTATTCGTGGCAAGGCCACCATGCATAATCTTTTCATACATGTCACTCTTGTTTCATTGCACATACCGGTACACCGCCGGAGGCATTCACATAGAGTCATACTTTGTTGTTGTAGTATCGAGTTGTAATTTCGTGTTGTAATGAAAGTGTGATGATCATCATTATTAGATCATTGTCCCATGGGAGGAAAGGCTGAATCTATAAAGCCCCTCCGCAAAAAAAGAAAAAAAAAGGCCAAAGAAAAAAAGAAAGGTCCCAAAAAAAGAAAAGAAAAAGGGACAATTGCTACTATCTTTTTCCACACTTGTTCTTCGTTGTAGAGAGTCTCATGCTTAGTAACTTTCATATACTAGTGAGAATTTTTGTTTTAGAACTTGGCTTGTATATTCCAACGATGGGCTTCCTCAAATGCCCTAGGTCTTCGTGAACAAGCAAGTTGGATGCACACCCACTAGTTTCTTTGGTTGAGCTTTCATTCATATTTAGCTCTAGTGCATCCGTTGCATGGCAATCCCTACTCACTCACAATGATATCTACTGATGGGCATCTCCATAGCCCGTTGATACACCTAGTTGATGTGAGACTATCTCCCTCTTTTTTTCTCCACGACCACCTCTATTCCACCCATAGTGCTATATCCATGGCTCACGCTCATGTATTGCTTGAAAGTTGAAAGGTTTGAAAAGATAGAGTATGAAAACAAGTGCTTGGCTGAAATCGGGGTTGTGCATGATATGAATATTTTGTGTGATAACAAGGGAGCATAACCAACACTATATGATTTTATAGGGATAACTTTCTTTAGCCATAGTATTTTGAGAAGACATGATTGCTTTGTTACTATCGCTTCAAGTATTGTTATTTCTTATGTCAATATAGACTTTTATCTTGAATCCTTCAGATCTGAACATTCATGCCACAATTAAGAGAATTACATTGAATAACTATATTGGTTAGCATTCCACATCAAAAATTCTTTCTTTATCATTTACCTACTCGAGGACGAGCAGGAATTAAGCTTGGGGATGCTTGATACGTCTCCAACGTATCTATAATTTTTTATTGTTCCATGCTATTATTTATGAAGTCTTGGATGTTTAATGGGCTTTATCATTCACTTTTATATAATTTTTGGGACTAACCTACTAACCCAAAGGCCTAGTCGAGAATGCTGTTTTTTTGCCTATTTCGGGGTTTTGCAGAAAAGGAATATCAAACAGAGTCCAAACGGAATGAAACCTTCGCGAGAGATATTTTTGGAGGAAATCACGCTCGATAAACGTGAGGACCAAGTTAGGGGACGAAGGGCCAGCCCTCGAGGGTGGGGGACGCGCCCCCCCTTCCCAGGGCGCGCCCCCTACCTCGAGGCTGGCCCACACGGCCCCCGGTGCCCTCCTTCTTCCTATATATATACCTATGTACCCCAGAAACTCCATACGCAGAGAGAAAACCCTAATTTCACCGCTGTAGCTTCTGTTCCCGTGGAGATACCATCTTGGAGCCTGTTCCGGGAGGGGGATCCATCACGGAGGCCTTCATCATCATCATCATCATCATCATCGCCCTCACCATGAGTTGTGAGTAGTTTACGAGAGACCTTCGGGTCCATAGCTAGTATCTAGATGGCTTCTTCTCTCTCTCTCGATCTCAATACAAAGTTCTCCTCGGTCTTCGAGGAGATCTATTCGATGTAACCTCTTTTCGCGGTGTGTTTGTCGAGATCCGATGAATTGTGAGTTTATGATCAAGGTTATCTATGAAAGATATTTGGTTCTTCTCTGAAACTTTTATGTGTGCTCATAATATCCTTGCAAGTCTCTTCGAATTATTGGTTTGGTTTGGCCTACTAGATCTATAGTTCTTGCAATGGGATAAGTGCTTGGCTTTGGGTTCAATCTTGCGGTGTCCTTTCCCAGTGATAGTAGGGGCAGCAAGGCACGTATTGTATTGTTGCCATCGAGGATAAAAAGATGGGGTTTACATCATATTGCTTGAGTTTATCCCTCTACATCATGTCATCTTGCTTAAAGCGTTACTCTGTTCGTATGAACTCAATACACTAGATGCATGCTGGATAGCAGTCGATGTGTGGAGTAATAGTTGTAGATGCAGGCATGAGTCGTCTACTTGTCTCGAACGTGATGCCTATATAAAATGATCATGCCTAGATAGTCTCATAATTATTCGCTTTTCTATCAATTGCTCGACAGTAATTTGTTTACCCGCCGTAGAATATCGCTATCATGAAAGAAGCCACTAGAGAAAACTATGGCCCCCGGGTCTATTCTCAACATATCAATCTACATCTACTTTACTTTTACCGCTTTTATTTGCTGTTTTATTGAACTAAAAATACCAAAAATATAATTATCATCACTATGAGATCTCACTCTTGTAAGTGGCCGTAAAGGGATTGACAACCCCTTATCGCGTTGGCTGTGAAGTTCTTATTTGTTTGTGCAGGTGCGAGGGACTAGCACATGGTCTCCTACTGGATTGATACCTTGGTTCTCAAAAACTGAGGGAAATACTTACGCTACTGTGCTGCATCTCCCTTTCCTCTTCGAGGGAATACAACGCAAGCTCAAGAGGTAGCGGGATGTCGGGGCATCCCCAAGCTTAGGCTCTTCCATCCTTCCTTCAACCATTGTAAGATAACCCAAAACTTGAAAACTTCAATCACACAAAACTCAACAAAACCTTCCTGAGATCCGTTAGTGTAAGAAAGCAAATCACTACTATAAGTACTATATCAAACCAATTCATTTTTTGGTATTATATCTATTGTATTCCAACTTTTCTATGGCAAAAACTCATCAAAGAAAACCATAGAGCTATCAAAATAAGCACACAACACAAAGAAAACAAAATCTGTCAAAAAGAGAACAGTCTGTAGTAATCTGGTAGTTTCAAATACTTCTGGAACTCTAAAAATCTTTAAAAAATAGGATCGCATGGGAATTTTTATATTAATCTTCTGCAAAAAGAATCAACTAAAAATCACTTTTCTGTTAAAAATGAGAATTTTTCTCGTGAACGCAAAAGTTTTTGCTTTTTCAGCAAGATCAAATCTACTAACACCCAACGTGTTCCTAAGGCTTTGCTTGGCACAAACCTTTATTCAAACCACAAAAACAAATCTCAATAGAGATATTCAAGGTTTTTTATTGTAAACAACAAGGAAATCAAAAAGCAAAAAGATACAACTTGGGTTGCCTCCCAACAAGCGCTATCGTTTTACGCCCTTAGCTAGGCATAATACCAAGATTTCAAGTATTGTCATCCTTGTTGGATGTTCCATAAGATGCCCTCATTATAGATTCATAAGGCAATTTGATCTTTGTTCTAGGGAAGTGTTCCATGCCCTTTCTCAAGGGAAATTGGAATTTAATATTCCATTCTTTCATGTCAATCACCGCGTCAGTAGTGCGCAAAAATGGTCTACCAAGTATAATAGGGCAAGACGGATTGCAATCGATAACAAGAACAATAAAGTCAATGGGTACATAGTTCCTTTTTGCAAGAATAAGAACATCATTGATCCTTCCCAAAGGCTTTTTAATAATGGAATCCGCCAAATGCAAATTAAGAGAGCAATCTTCAATATTGGTAAGACCAAGAACATCGCAAAGAGATTTCGGAATAGTGGAAACACTAGCACCCAAATCACACAAAGCAAAACACTCATAATTTTTAATTTTGAGTTTGATGGTAGGTGATAACCCACAAGTGTAGGGGATCAGTTGTAGCCTCTTTCGATAAGTAAGAGTATCAAACCCAACGAGGAGCTAAAGGCAAAACAAATATTCCCTCAAGTTCTATCGACCACCGGTACAACTCTACGCACGCTTGATGTTTACTTTACCTAGAACAAGTATGAAACTAGAAGTACTTTGTAGTTTTTGCGGGATAGGTTTGCAAGAATATAAAGAACTCGTAAATAATACTAGGGGTTGTTAAGATAAAGAAACAATACAGCTAATTATAGCGAGTGTGGAAAAGTGGTGGTAGGAGTCGTGAAATTGCCCCTAAGCAATTGACTACGTTACTAGACCGATAGTAAGTTTTATGTGGGAGAGGCCACTGCTAGCATGTCATCCCTTACTTGGAATTCTATACACATATGATTAGAACTATTCGCAAGCATCCGCAACTACTAACGTTCATTAAGGTAAAACCCAACCATAGCATTAAGATATATTGGTCCCCCTTCAATCTCGTGTGCATCAATTTCTACGCTAGGTTGAAGCTTCTGTCACTCTTGCCCTCCAATACGTAGTCCTACCAACATACAACTAACCCTATGGTGTGATCCACGTGCGCACTCATATGATGGGCACCGAAGGACATCAACATAACCACAAGCAATTTAAATCAATCATAGCAATTCACCAATCACCAACAGGACAACGTTAATCTACTCAGACATCATAGGATGGCAATACATCATTGGATAATAATATGAAGCATAAAGCACCATGTTCAAGTAGAGGGTACAGCGGGTTACGGGAGAGTGGACCGCTGTAGATAGATGGGGGAAGGTGATGGAGATGTTGGTGAAGATGACGGAGGTGTTGGTGTAGATCGCCGTCACACGATGATGGCCCCGGTGGCACTCCGGTGCCACCGGAAGCGAGAGGGAGAGAGCCCCCCTCCTTCTTCTTCTTCCTTGACCTTATCCCTAGGTGGGAGAAGGGTTTCCCCTCTGGTCCATGGCCTCCATGGTGGCGGAGGGGCGAGAGCCCCTCCGAGATTGGATCTGTCTCTCTGTCTCTCTCTGTTTCTGCGTTCCCAGATTCTGGCCCTTCACCGTTTCTTATATTCCCGGAGATTCGTAACTCTGATTGGGATGATTTTTTGACATGATTTTTATACGGATATTAGCTTTCTTGCGGCGAAAGAAGGGCATCAACCGCCTTACAGTGTGGCCACAAGGGCCCAGGGCGTGCCTGCCTCTGCCTCGTGGCCCACTCGGGCATCGTCTCATGTTGGTTTCGCTTCCCAAAATTCACATATATTCCAAAAAAAATCTCCGTCCGTTTTTATTCCGTTTGGACTCCGTTTGATATGGATATTCTGCGAAACAAAAAAAACATGCAACAAACAAGAACTGGCACTGGGCATTGGATCAATATGTTAGTCCCAAAAATAGTACAGTAAGTTGCCAAAAGTATATGAAAGTTGTAGAATATTGGCATGGAACAATCAAAAATTATAGATACGATGGAGACGTATCAGTAGGTTCCCATTCATCATGCAACTTTCTAGGAATTGATATCTCTAATTCCAACTTATCATCTAAAGCTTTTATCATAGCATCAACAATATGTTCAGTAAAATCTTTATTTTGTTCATAGGCATGGGGTGAATTACTCATGGATTGCAACAAAGAAATACAATCAATCAAGGAACAACTATCATAATTAAAGTCTTTGTAATCCAAGAGAGTGGGCACATCACTAGCTAAAGTCTTGACCTCTCCAAACCCACTTTTATCAATTTTCTCAACAAGATTTTCACCCTCCGAAATATTGGGACGCCTTCTACCTAAAGTTGACTCATCTTCAGTCCCTTTATCATTAAGTTGAACTTTACTAAACAAGGAATCAATGGAAGAAACACCAATCATTTTAATGTCTTCATCATTTTTATGAAAGCAATCACTAGAAAATGCCTTTTCTAAAAATTCTCGTTCAGCTCTAAGCGTGGCGGTTCTTTTCTTACTTTCGTCCATAGAAACATAAAGAGCTTTAATTGATTCTTCAACTTTAGGCACAAACAATTTCAACTTGAGATTTTCCACATCATGAGAAATGCTATCAATACTCCTAGACATATCATCAATCTTATTCAATTTTTTCTTCTATGGAAGCATTGAAAACTTTTTGAGCATTGATAAATTATTTAATATTATTATTTAGATCAGAGGTATTCCTATTATTATTGTAAGATTGATTTCCATAGGAATTACCATAATTATTAGAGGAATTACTAGAAAAGGGCCTAGGATTAAAATTACCTCTATAAGCATTGTTGTTAAAATTATTTCTAGAGATAAAGTTCACATCTATTGCATCACTAGTTTGCTCAATCAAGGTAGACAAAGGCATATCATTAGGATCAAAAGGATCATTTTTACTAGCAACCATTTTCATAAGAGCATCAACTGTTTCATTCAAAGAATCAATCTCAACCGCATTAATCTTTTTGCTTGTCGGCGCCCTTTTGGTATGCCATTGCGAATAATTCGTCTTAATATTATCCAGCAATTTGGTGGATTCACCCAAAGTGATTTCCTTAAAAGTGCCACCAGCGGTGGAATCCAACAGATTTCGAGAAACAAAATTCAACCCCGCATAAAAAAATTGTATGATCATCCAAAGATTTAACCCGTGAGTTGGGCAATTCCTTAGCATCATTTTCATCCTTTCCCAAGATTGTGCAACATGCTCATGTTCAAGTTGCTTGAAATTCATGATCTGGGTTCTAAGGGATATAATTTTTGCGGGCGAAAAATATTTAGTGATAAAAGCATCCTTGCATTTGTTCCAAGAATCAATACTATTGCGAGGTAAAGAAGAAGACCAAATTTTTGCATGATCTCGCAAAGAAAACGAAATACTTTCAATTTCACAATATCATTGTACACATCTCTTTTCTTTTGCATATCGCATAATTCCACGAAGGTATTAAGATGGGACGTGGCATCCTCATTAGGAGTGCCGGAAAATTGATCTTTCATGACAAGATTCAACAAAGTAGTATTAATATCACAAGTCTCCGCACTAGTGGCGGGAGGAGCAATCGGAGTGCCAATAAAATCAGTGTTGTTGGTATTGGAAAAATTACACAACTTGGTGTTCTCCTGCGTCAGTTTTGAGCGTAAACAAGAACACAAGTGGCGATAGATCCGACCGAAAAAACGACAAATGGAAAAGATGGCGAATAAAAACGACAAATATTTGTTAAGTGGGGGAGATGAAAACGAGAGGCACGTGGAAAATAATGTAAATTGCGAGGAGATGAGATTTGTGATTAGGAACCTGGTATATGTTGAAGGTGCTCCCCGGCAACGGCGCCAGAAATTCCTTTGGATGTCGCTTAAAGCTACGTCGGTATTTCCCCAAAGAGGAAGGGATGATGCAACACAACGGCGGTAGGTATTTCCCTCAGATGTGAAACCAAGGTTATCGAACCAGTAGGAGAACCAAGCAACACAACGTAAACAACACCTGCACACAAATAACAACTTCTCGCAACCCGACGTGTAAAAGGGGTTGTCAATCCCCTTTCGGATAACGGACGTGAGAGAGATATAAATATTGGTAGATTGGTTGATAAATAAGATAAATTGCAGCAAGGTATTTTTGTATTTTTGGTTTAATAGATCTGAAAATAAAAGTGAAGGAAAAATATATCGCAAAGGCAAATATATGAGGAAGAGACCTGGGGGCGTAGATTTCACTAGTGGCTTCTCTCGAGAAAAATAGCAAACGGTGGGTAACAAATTACTGTTGGGCAATTGATAGAACTTCAAATTGTTATGACGATATCTAGGCAATGATCATTATATAGGCATCATGTCCAAGATTAGTAGATCGACTCCTGCTTGCATCAACTACTATTACTCCACACATCGACCGCTATCCAGCAGGCATCTAGTGTATTAAGTTCATGGGAAAACGAAGTAATGCATTAAGAACGATGACATGATGTAGACAAGATCTGTTTATCTATGGCATTAGATATTGATCTCGTCGTTTTATCCTTAGTAGCAACGATACATACGTGTCGGTTCCCTTTCTGTCACTGGGATCGAGCACCGTAAGATCGAACCCACTACAAAGCACCTCTTCCCATTGCAAGATAAATAGATCAAGTTGGCCAGACAAAACCCAAATATCAGAAAAGAAATACGAGGCTATAAGCAATAATGCATAAAAGAGATCAAAGAAACTCAAATACTTTCATGGATATAAAAAGATAGATATGATCATAAACTCAAAGTTCATCGGATCCCAACAAACACACCGCAAAAAGAGTTACATCATATGGATGTCCAAGAGACCATTGTATTGATAATCAAAAGAGAGAGAGGAAGCCATCTAGCTACTAACTATGGACCTGTAGGTCTACAAAGAACTACTCACGCATCATCGGAGAGGCACCAATGGAGGTGGTGAACCCCATCCGGGATGGTGTCTAGATTGGATCTGGTGGTTCTGGACTCTGTGGCAGCTGGATGAATATTTCGTCGACTCCCCTAGGGTTTCTGGAATATCTGAGTATTTATAGAGCAAAGAGGCGGTGCAGGAGGCCATCGAGGTGGGCACAACTGATGTTTACTACGCAACCTTCTTCTTGTAGACGTTGTTGGGCCTCCAAGTGCAGAGGTTTGTAGGACAGTAGCAAATTTCCCTCAAGTGGATGACCTAAGGTTTATCAATCCGTGGAAGGCGTAGGATGAAGATGGTCTCTCTCAAACAACCCTGCAACCAAATAACAAAGAGACTCTTGTGTCCCCAACACACCCAATACAATGGTAAATTGTATAGGTGCACTAGTTCAGTGAAGAGATGGTGATACAAGTGCAATATGGATGGTAGATATAGGTTTTTGTAATCTGAAAATATAAAAACAGCAAGGTAGCAAGTGGTAAAAGTGATCATAACGGTGTTTCAATGATAGGAAACAAGGCCTAGGGTTCATACTTTCACTAGTGCAAGTTCTCTCAACAAGGATAACATAATTGGATCATATTACTAGCCCTCAACATGCAACAAAGAGTCACTCCAAAGTCACTAATAGCGGAGAACAAATGAAGAGATTATGGTACAGTACGAAACCACCTCAAAGTTATTCTTTCTGATCTATCTATTCATAGAGTTCGTACTAGAATAACACCTTAAGATACAAATCAACCAGAACCCTAATGTCACCTAGATACTCCATTGTCACCTCAAGTATCCGTGGGTATGATTATACGATATGCATCACACAATCTCAGAAACATCTATTCAACCAACACATAGAATATCAAAGAGTGCCCCAAAGTTTCTACCGGAGAGTCAAGACGAAAACGTGTGCCAACCCCTATGAATAGATTCCCAAGGTCACGGAACCCGCAAGTTGATCACCAAAACATACATCAAGTGAATCAATAGAATACCCCATTGTCACCACAGGTATCCTACGCAAGACATACATCAAGTGTTCTCAAATCCTTAAAGACTCAATCCGATAAGATAACTTCAAAGGGAAAACTCAATCCATTACAAGAGAGTAGAGGGGGAGAAGCATCATGAGATCCAACTATAATAGCAAAGCTCGCGATACATCAAGATCGTGCCATCTCAAGAACACGAGAGAGAGAGAGAGAGAGAGAGAGAGAGAGAGAGAGAGAGAGAGAGAGATCAAACACATAGCTACTGGTACATACCCTCAGCCCTGAGGATGGACTACTCCCTCCTCGTCATGGAGAGCGCCGGGATGATGAAGATGGCCACCGGAGAGGGATTCCCCCCTCCGGCAGGGTGCCAGAACGGGTCTAGATTGGTTTTCGGTGGCAACAGAGGCTTTCGGCGGCCGAACTCCTGATGTAGGTTATTTTCCGGAGGTTTCAGTATATATAGGAGGTGTTGGAGTCGGGGGCAAGTAAAGGGGGTCTCCAGGCATTCCACGAGGCAGGGGGGCGCCCAGTAGGGGGGCGCCCCCCAACCTTGTGGGCAGCCCGTGGATCTTCTCGTCCCCCTCCGGCACTTCCTGGGCTTCTTTAGGTCCAAAAACGTCCTCCATTGAGTTTCACATCAATTGGGCTCTGTTTGATATTCCTTTTCTGCGAAACCCTAAAACAGGAGAAAAACATAAAATGGCAATGGGCTCTAGGTTAATAATTTAGTCCCGAAAATCATATAAAGGTGTATATAAAAGCCCATAAAACATCCTAGAAGGATAATATAATAGCATGGAACAATCAAAAATTATAGATACGTTGGAGACGTATTAACAACCCACCTGGGGGTTGTGCCCCCCTGATACGTCTCCAACGTATCTACTTTTCCAGACCCTTTTGCCCTTGTTTTGGACTCTAACTTGCATGATTTGAATGGAACTAACCCGGACTGACGCTGTTTTCAGCAGAATTGCCATGGTGTTGTTTTTGTGCGGAATAAGAAGTTCTCGAAATCGCCTGAAAATCAACGAAGTATTATTTCAGAAAATATAAAAAATATCTGCAAGAAGATACTCACCGGGGGGGGCCATACCCTGTCCTCGAGGGTGGGGGCGCGCCCCCCTGCCTCGAGGGCCCACCGATGCTCCACTGACATACCCCTAGATCCTATATCTTCCGTTTCGGGGAGAGAAAAAATAGGAGAGAAGGAATTATCGCGTTTCACGAGACAGAGCCACTGCCAAGCCCTAATCTCTCTCGGGAGGGCTGATCTGGAGTCTGTTCGGGGCTCCGGAGAGTGGAGATCGTCGCCATCGTCATCATCAACCTTCCTCCATCACCAATTCCATGATGCTCGCCGCCGTGTGTGAGTAATTCCATCGTAGGCTTGCTAGACGGTGATGGGTTGGATGGGATCTATCATGTAATCGAGTTAGTTTTGTTAGGGTTTGATCTCTAGTATCCACTATGTTCTGAGATTGATGTTGCTATGACTTTGCTATGCTTAATGCTTGTCACTAGGGCCCGAGTGCCATGATTTAAGATATGAACCTATTATGTTTTCATGAATATATGTGTGTTCTTGATCCTATCTTGCAAGTCTATAGTCACCTACTATGTGTTATGATCCGGCAACCCCGAAGTGACAATAATCGGGACCACTCCCGGTGATGACCACAGTTTGAGGAGTTCATGTATTCACTATGTGTTAATGCTTTGGTCCGGTACTCTATTAAAAGGAGGCCTTAATATCCCTTAATTTCCAATAGGACCCCGCTGCCACGGGAGGGTAGGACAAAAGATTTCATGCAAGTTCTTTTTCATAAGCATGTATGACTATATTCGGAATACATGCCTACATTGCATTGATGAACTGGAGCTAGTTCTGTGTCACCCTAGGTTATAACTTCTACATGATGAATTGCATCCGACGTAATTTCCCATCACCGATCCAATGCCTACGAGCTTTACCTATATTGCTAGCTGCTTATTTACTTTTCCGTTGCTACTATTACAAAAACTACAAAAACACTATCGTCACTTTTATTGCCGCTACCGACACTATCATATTACTTTGCTACTAAACTATCCTGCTGTAGATACTAAGTTTCCAGGTGTGGTTGAATTGACAACTCAGTTGCTAATACTTAAGAGTATTCTTTGGCCCCCCTTGTGTCGAATCAACAAATTTGGGTTGAATACTTTACCCTCAAAAACTGTTGCGATCCCCTACACTTGTGGGTTATCAAGACTATTTTCTGGCACCGTTGCCGGGGCGCATAGCTCTATTCTTTAAGTCACTTGGGATTTATATCTGTTGATCACTATGAAGAATTTGAAGGACTCAAAAACCAAGATCTTACCCTCAACTACGAGGGGAGGTAAGGAACTGCCATCTAGCTCTGCACTTGATTCTCCGTCTGTTATGAGTAAACTTGCGACACCTACTCCTGCTATTGAATCTGATATTGATATGTCGTATGTTCTTGATGATGCTACTTCTGCTATGTATGATGAAACTACCTCTATGCCTGATACTGTGCCAGTAGGTGAATTTCTAGATGAACAAATTGCTAAGGTTAGGGAGAGTGCAAATGTTGATGATATTTATGAAAGTGATGATGAAATTACTCCCAATAGATATGAATTACTTGTCGTGCCAGAGGGTTATGTTATGGATGAAGAAACTGCTAGAGACTTTCTTGGTTGCAATGATAGATATGATCTTAAGAAGTTATTAGCTAAGTTGAAAGAAAAGTCCTTGAATGCTAGAATGAAACATGACCCTGCTTTTGCTACTTCATCTATTTGTGTCACTGATAAGGATTATGAATTCTATGTTGATCCTGAGTTAATTACTTTGGTTGAATCTGATCCTTTCCATGGCTATGAGTCTGAAACTTTTGTGGCACATCTTACCAAGTTGAATGATACAGCCACCCTGTTTACCAATGATGAAAAGATTCGTTACTATCATATCCTTAAGTTGTTTTTGTTCTCGTTAAAGGGTGATGCTAAGACTTGGTTTAATTCTCTTGATCCTGGTTGTGTGCATAGTCCCCAGGATATGATGTATTACTTCTCTGCCAAATATTTTCCCGCTCATAAGAAACAAGCTGCTTTACGGGAAATTTATAACTTTGCTCAAACTGAAGAAGAGAGTATCCCACAAGCTTGGGGGAGGCTTCTCCAGTTACTTAATGCTTTGCCTGATCATCCTCTTGAGATGGATGATATACTTGATGTCTTTTATAATGGACTAACCGATGCTTCCAGAGACCACCTGGATAGTTGTGCTGGTTGTGTTTTCAGGGAAAGAACAGTGGAACAAGCTGAATTACTATTGAATAATATGCTGGCCAATGAAAATAATTGGACACTTCCTGAACCAGCCCCTAAGCCAACTCCAAAGAAAAGAGGTGTTCTATTTCTCAGTCCTGAAGACATGCAAGAGGCAAAGAAATCTATGAAAGAAAAAGGTATTAAAGCTGAAGATGTTAAGAATTTACCGCCTATTGAAGAAATACATGGTCTTGATAACCCGACATAGGTAGTAAAGGTAAATTCTCTTTGTAGATTTGATGAAGGTGATATTCCTTGTTATAAGTCTGCTAGCCAATGCTTAGATGAGTTTGACAATTTTATTGTGAAACAAGAAAACTTCAATGCTTATGTTGGTAGACAATTACAACACAATGCTTATATGATTGAACGCTTGAGTGATTATTTGTCTAGTGCTAAAAGTGAACTGAAACTTATTAGTAAACATGGTTCTATGGTTACCACTCAAGTAGAACAAGTACTTAAGGCTCAGAATGATTTGCTCAATGAATTAAATATTAAGAATAATGATAATGCCATTAGAGTTGTGACTATAGGTGGTAGAATGACTCAGGAACCTCTGTATCCTGAAGGCCACCCTAAGAGAATTGAGCAAGATTCTCAGAGAGCTAATTTAGATGCACCTAGTTCTTCTAAGAAGAAGAAAAAGAAAAATGATAGGACTTTGCATGCTTCTAGTGAACCTATAGCTCACCCACCAGAGAATCCCAATGATATATCTGTTTCTGATGCTGAGACACAATTTGGTAATGAACATGAGCCTAGTGATAATATTAATGATGATGTTCATGATGATGCTCAACCTAGCAATGATAATGATGTAGAGATTGAACCTGTTGTTGATCTTGATAACCCACAATCGAAGAATCAACGTTATGATAAGAGAGACTTTGTTGCTAGGAAGCACGGTAGGGAAAGAGAACTATGGGTTCAGAAACCCATGTCTTTTCCTCCGAAACCATCCAAGAAAAAGGATGATGAAGATTTTGAGCGCTTCGCTGAAATGATTAGACCTATCTTTTTGCGTATGTGTTTGACTGATGTGCTTAAAACAAATCCTTATGCCAAGTATATGAAAGATATTATTACCAACAAAAGAAAGATACCTGAAGTAGAAATTTCCACCATGCTTGCCAATTACACTTTTGAGGGTGGAATGCCTAAGAAATTAGGAGATCCGGGAGTATCAACTATACCTTGCTCCATTAAGAGAAACTATGTTAAAACTGCTTTGTGTGATCTTGGAGCCGGTGTTAGTGTTATGTCTCTCTCTTTATATCGTAGACTTGACTTGAGTAAGCTGACACCTACTGAAATATCTTTGCAAATGGCTGATAAATCAACTGCTATACCTGTCGGTATTTGTGAGGATGTGCATGTTGTAGTTGCAAATGTTACTATTCTAACGGACTTTGTTATACTTGATATTCCCGAGGATGATAGTATGTCTATTATTCTTGGAAGACCTTTTTTGAATACTGCAGGGGCTGTTATTGATTGCAACAAAGGCAATGTCACTTTTCATGTCAATGGTAATGAGCATACGATACATTTTCCGAGGAAACAACCTCAGGTCCATAGTATCAATTATATTGGAAAAACTTCAACTATTACTATTTGAGGTTTTGAGTTTCCTATTCCTACTATCAAGAAGGCATATGACATACTTATTGTTGGGGGCATACATATCCCCATTGAGGTAACCTAGTGTTATTCGAAAATTCTCCGGTTTCATGTTACTCGAAAAGAGTTTATTAACAAGACCTGATCAACCTTGTTAATGGATTCCTTTTGATGAACATGGGATAGGTGAATCTAGATGGCACAAACTTCTGTACCCCCCCTTTTACTTTCTGTTAATTAGGTTAAATAAAAGAAAAATATCATTGTCTGTCTATTTCCATACCTATTCGTGCAATAAAAAAATATCCCGAAAATAAAAGTTCTCCAAATGCCATGAAAATGTAATATGATTTTTTCTAGAATATTTAAGAAAATATGGCACTGAACACACAGCGAGGGGAGCCAGCACATGGCCACGAGGGCACAGGGCGCGCCCCCTGCCTCGAGGGCCCCACGTGGCCCCCTTCACTTATCCTTTCACCCATGCTCTTCTTCTTCCTCCCAAAAAATCCTCAACCAGCTCAAACCCGAGTTCTAACTCATTTTGCTGCCATTTTCGATCTCCTTGCTCAAAGCACCATTCACCAAACTGTTTGAGGAGATTGTTCCTTGGTATGTGACTCCTCCATTGGTCCAATTAGTTTTTGTTCTAGTGTTTTATTTGTTGCAAATTTATGCTGCTGTGGTGACCTTGTTCTTGAGCTTGCATGTCATATTTTCTTGGTCCCAAGTAGTTCTAATGCATGATATAGCCTCTAGGCACTTATAGGAGTTGTTGCTATCAATCTTGTTGAGTTTGGTTAACTTTTATTATGAGTTACTAAAAATTTCAGAAAAATGTCTAGGAGAAATTTCCAAGTTGGTCCTTCAAGGAAGCAAGAACCGAGGCTCACGTCCCGTGAGCCGGACGATGAACCATCGAGGGATGCTGATGTGCGTCCTTGTGAATGGCCGTCAGATGAATTTATGGGTCAAGCGGGCATCAAAGATGAATTTTACGCATATGTGTGCAACGCTGACCTTGAGGACTTCATGCAAGATAAGTGTCTTCAATATTGTGGCTTAACTGATAGCTTTGTGAGAAGGTTTAAATTTTCATCTTCACGTAATTCTCACACTGTCCTGTTTGACCTTTATGATAAATCTTATACCATGGATTTAGAGGATTTTAATGTTGCCTGCAAGCTCCCACAGTGGGGCAGTATGAGTGATCCTCGCAAATCTGAATTTAGAGAATTCCTTGCTAGCATTACAGTAGGGGAATCCAGGGACGTTACACAAGCTACCACGGGGAGCATACATTTTCCTGGTACTCATTACTTTGCTCTCTTTATCGGTAGATGTATAAACGGTAAAGATGAGGCTTGTCACATGTGTGTCCCTGATCTTAGTGTTCTCAGGAGTGTTATACTAGGTGATAGGCAATATAACTTGGGAGCAATTGTTGCACGTATACTACGCCATAATGGTTTGCATAGATATTTATTTGGTGGGATCTATGCTACTCGCATGGCCCGCTATCTTGGTGTGCCGGTGCACACGTATGATGAACCTTTACCTCCTGCTTATTTAGACTGTAATGCTATGGCTAGTCATCGGTTTATAGAGTGGGATAATCAAACCCTCAAATATCGACTAATCTTTAACCAGCAGCATGCCATACCTATTGTTCTTCCTGCCCCTACTTTGTTTAACTTGCAGGAAAAAGGAAGATACACTATAACTATGGAGGAGGCAAATGCCTATTATAACATGACGGAAGTAACCCGCCTTCGAGCTGCAGCTCAGCATGCAGCATCTGCTGCATCTCAGTACGACCCCAACTACAACTTTGGATATCCGTCAGGCCAGTACTGGCCATAGACCAACTTAGGCGAAAAGCCTAAGCTTGGGGGAGTACGTGTTTCTCACCGACTTACATTCATGTTCACACTTATTCTAGTTGTCGGTGCTCACACTCTTTCACTGTACAATCCATGCTTAGTTTGGGTTTCTTTTTCTTAGTCTTTTTCTTGTGTGCTAGAAAAACCCAAAAAAATAAAAAATATTAGTTGTAGCTTCTAGCTAGTTTACTTTCTTTGCCTGTAGTAGTAACTAAAAAGGAAAACCCAAAAAGATTTTTCGTTCTTCTTTTGCTTGTTGGGAGCTTTACCGTGTAAATAGTTTCTTTTCTTTTCTTTAGGGGTTAAGAGTAGAAGACCATGATTGAAAATGCTTAGTGGCTCTCATATGCTTTGTTGCTGATTTAATCTTGAGCCATATTACCTTGTCTTCTCTCTTGTATTAAATGCATGTAGATTCCAGCTTAGTCCAATGCACGTGCACTATTATTATTATCCACACCGTTCGATCGTGCGAGTGAAAGGCAATAAGGATGATATATGATGAACTAATTGAGATGAGAAAAGCTGGTATGAACTCGACCTCTCTTGTTTTTGTAAATATGATTGCTTATCGTTCCTGATTCAGCTTGTTATGAATGAAACATGTTTGCAATGACAACTAGAGATCATAGCTGCTTATGCCATGCTTAATTAGCTGAGAGTTTATAATGGTCTATCTTGTGTGCCAACAAGATATTAAAATGGTTGTGATGTGGTATGATGGGTGGTATCCTCCTTTGAACGATTTAAGTGATCTGACTTGGCACATGTTCACGCATGTAGTTGAAACAAATCAACGTAGCATTCACGATATTTATGTTCATGGTGATTTATATCCTACTCGTGCTTGCATTCATTGTTGATTAATTTTAATGCATGTTCATGACCGTTGTTGCTCTCTAGCTGGTCGCTTCCCAGTCTCTTTCTAGCCCTCACCTGTACTAAGCGGGAATACTGCTTGTGCATCCACTTCAACAAACCCCAAAGTTATTCCATATAAGTCCACCATACCTCCCTATATGCGGTATTTACCTGCCGTTCCAAGTAAATTTGTATGTGCCAAACTCTAAACCTTCAAATGAAATTCTGTTTTGTATGCTCGAACAGCTCATGTATCAACTAGGGTTGTCTATATCTTCCATGCTAGGTGGGTTATTCTCACGATGAGTGGACTCCGCTCATCATTCATGAGAAAATGGCTGGTAATCGGGATGCCCAGTCCCATGCTCAAAATCATAATAATTAAACAAAACTCCCGCAGGGTTGTTGCTGGTTTGGATGGTACCCGTTTTTTCGGGCTAGCCGTGGAGTGTGCTTGCTGGTGGTTGGGGGGGTATAAACTTTACCATTCTGTTTGGGAACCGCCTATAATGTGCGTAGCATGGGAGATATCGAGATTCTTGGTTGTTATGTTGACAATGAAAGCATACCGCTCAAAATGTTATTCAATCTCTACTTAAAAATCGAGCTCTAACACCTCTACAAATCCCTGCTTCCCTCTACGAAGGGCTTATCTATTTACTTTTATGCAGAGTCATCATCCTCTTATCAAAGAGCACCATTAGGAGAGCACCTCTATCGTTGCATGTATTACTATTAATCTGCATTGAGTATGATCATGACTAGATCTCTTTTACCATGAATTACAATGTCTAGTCAGTCCTTGATCTTTAAAGGTGCTCTGCATTTATGTTTTGCGGTCTCAAAAAGGGCTAGCGAGATACCATCCTGTTATATCATATCATGATTGTTTTGAGAAGTGTTGTCATCCGAGGTTTATTATTATTGCTCGCTAGTTAATTATGCCATTGATGTGAGTAGTCTTGAGACCTGAAAGTTATTGTGGATGTGGTTAGTTCATGATCTTGTTGAAAACCTGAATGCTAGCTTACATATTTACAACAACAAGAGCAAACAGAGTTTGTCAAAGTTTTTCTTTATCACTTTCAGTTTATGAACTGAATTGCTTGAGGACAAGCAAAGGTTTAAGCTTGGGGAAGTTGATACGTCTCCAACGTATCTACTTTTCCAAACCCTTTTGCCCTTCTTTTGGACTCTAACTTGCATGATTTGAATGGAACTAACCCGGACTGACGCTGTTTTCAGCAGAATTGCCATGGTGTTGTTTTTGTGCAGAATAAAAAGTTCTCGGAATCCCCTGAAAATCAACGGAGAATTATTTCAGAAAATATAAAAAATATCTGCAAGAAGATACTGACCGGGGGGGGCCACACCCTATCCCCGAGGGTGGGGGGCGCGCGCCCTTCTCGGGGCGCGCCCTCTGCCTCGAGGGCCCACCGATGCTCCACCGACGTACCCCCAGATCCTATGTCTTCCGTTTCGGGGAGAAAAAATAGGAGAGAAGGAATTATCGCGTTTCACGAGACGAAGCCGCTGCCAAGCCCTAATCTCTCTCAGGAGGGCTGATCTGGAGTCCGTTCGGGGCTCCGAAGAGTGGAGATCGTCGCCATCGTCATCATCAACCTTCCTCCATCACCAATTCCATGATGCTCACCGCCATGTGTGAGTAATTCCATCATAGGCTTGCTGGACGGTGATGGGTTGGATGGGATCTATCATGTAATCGAGTTAGTTTTGTTAGGGTTTGATCCCTAGTATCCACTATGTTCTGAGATTGATGTTGCTATGACTTTGCTATGCTTAATGCTTGTCACTAGGGCCCGAGTGCCATGATTTCAGATCTGAACCTATTATGTTTTCATGAATATATGTGTGTTCTTGATCCTATCTTGCAAGTCTATAGTCACCTACTATGTGTTATGATCCGGCAACCCCGAAGTGACAATAATCGGGACCACTCCCAGTGATGACCATAGTTTGAGGAGTTCATGTATTCACTATGTGTTAATGCTTTGGTACGGTACTCTATTAAAAGGAGGCCTTAATATCCCTTAGTTTCCAATAGGACCCCGTTGCCACGGGAGGGTAGGAGAAAAGATGTCATGCAAGTTCTATTCCATAAGCACGTATGACTATATTCGCAATACATGCCTACATTGCATTGATGAACTGGAGCTAGTTCTGTGTCACCCTAGGTTATAACTTCTACATGATGAATTGCATTCGACGTAATTTCCCATCACCGATCCAATGCCTATGAGCTTTACCTATATTGCTAGCTGCTTATTTACTTTTCCATTTCTACTATTACAAAAACTACAAAAACACTATCGTTACTTTTATTGCTGCTACCGCCACTATCATATTACTTTGCTACTAAACTATCCTGCTGCAGATACTAAGTTTCCAGGTGTGGTTGAATTGAGAACTCAGCTGCTAATACTTAAGAGTATTCTTTGGATCCCCTTATGTCGAATCAACAAATTTGGGTTGAATACTTTACCCTCGAATACTGTTGCGATCCCCTACACTTGTGGGTTATCAAGACTATTTTCTGGCGTCGTTGCCGGGGAGCATAGCTCTATTCTTTAAGTCACTTGGGATTTATATCTGTTGATCACTATGAAGAATTTGAAGGACTCAAAAACCAAGATCTTACCCTCAACTACGAGGGGAGGTAAGGAACTGCCATCTAGCTCTGCACTTGATTCTCCTTCTGTTATGAGTAAACTTGCGACACCTAGTCCTGCTATTGAATCTGATATGTCGTATGTTCTTGATGATGCTACTTCTGCTATGTATGATGAAACTACCTCTATGCCTGATACTGTGCCACTAGGTGAATTTCTAGATGAACAAATTGCTAAGGTTAGGGAGAGTGCAAATGTTGATGATATTTATGAAAGTGATGATGAAATTACTCCCAATAGATATGAATTGCCTGCCGTGCCTGAGGGTTATGTTATGGATAAAGAAACTACTAGAGACTTTCTTGCTTGCAATGATATATATGATCTTAAGAAGTTATTAGCTAAGTTGAAAAAAAGTCCTTGAATGCTAGAATGAAACATGACCCTGCTTTTGTGTGACGCCCCCGATTTGACCGTACACTAATCATGCACGCAAATGTGTACGACCAAGATCAGGGACTCACTGGAAGATATCACAACACAACTCTAGACACAAATTAAAATAATACAAGCTTTATATTACAAGCCAGGGGCCTCGAGGGTTCGAATACATAAGCTCGAAAACACAAGAGTCAACGGAAGCAATAATATCTGAGTACAGACATAATTTAAACAAGTTTGCCTTAAGAAGGCTAGCACAAATGTAGCAACGATCGAAAAGGCGAGGCCTCCTGCCTGGGACCTCCTAACAACTCCTCGAAGCCGAACTCCGCGTAGAAACATCAGCGGGTCTTCTGGCTCCTGGACTCCATCAATCTGGTTGCATCAACCGAGAAGAAAGGAGAAAGGGGGGAAAGGGGGAACAAAGCAACCGTGAGTACTCATCCAAAGTACTCGCAAGCAAGGATCTACACTGCATATGCAAAGATATATGTGGAAGGGGGTAATATCTGTGGACTGAACTGCAGAATGCCAGAATAAGAGGGGGATAGCTAATCCAATCGAAGACTACGCTTCTGGTCAGTTCCATCTTGCAGCAGTAGATGAGAGTAGCTGGAAAGTAACAGGTATCATCGCTTCTCGCAGCCTCCGTCTTGAAGCAGTAGAATAGAATAGATGGTAAGTTCACCAAGTAGCATCGTATAGCAATATCCTACCCGGCGATCCTCCCCTCGTCGCCATGTGGGAAAGCGATCACCGAGTTATATCTGGAACTTGTCTGGGTGTGTTTTATTAAGTATCCAGTTCTAGTTGTCATGAGGTCAGAGTACAACTCCGGGTCGTCCTTTTACCGAGGGACACGGCTATTCGAATAGATTAACTTCCCTGCAGGGGTGCACCACATAACCCAGCACGCTCGATCCCATTTGGTCGGACACACTTTCCGGGGTCATGCCCGGCCTCGGAAGATCAACACGTCGCAGCCCTACCTAAGCACAACAGAGCGGTCAGCACGCCGGTCTAAACCCTAAGTGCACGGGGGTCTGGGCCCATCGCCCAATGCACACCTGCATGTTACGAGGGCGGCCGATAAGTAGACCTAGCCGCTCCTAATACCAGAGCGGCTTTCCAGTCCAATCCGGCGCGCGCCGCTAAGTCGCTGACGTTAAGAAGGCTTCGGCTGATACCACGACGTCGAGTGCCCATAATTATACCCACGTAGCTGGTTAGTGCGTATAGGCCAATGGCCAGACTCAGATCAAATACCAAGATCCCGTTAAACATGTTATTATGAAATAACCGCGGAAAACGACCAGGGCCAGGCCCACCTATCTCCTAGGTGGTCGCAACCCGCCCTGTCGCTCCGCCACAAAGTAACCATCAGGGGGCTGTCAGGGACCCAGGCCCACCACTACCTGTGTGGAACCACCTACCCCTTCAGCTCCCATCTCTGAATCATCATCATGAGTATGTAATAGTATACAATATACCCGTGATCACCACCCGAGTGATTACGGCCCGATAGTATAGCATGGCAGACGGACAAGAATGTCGGGCCACTGATGGAATACTAGCATCCTATACTAAGCATTAGGATAGCAGGTATGGGTATCAACAAATGTAGCAACAATGACAGGCTATGCAACAGAATAGGATTCATCGAATCATCAACAGTAGAAATTATAATGCAAGAGTAAGAGAGAAGATAATAGGCGATATCTGGTGATCAAGGGGTGGGCTTGCCTGGTTGCTCTGGCAAGAAGGAGGGGTCGTCGTCGATGCAGTCGATCACAGTGGCACCGTCAGCAGCCAAGTCCCGATGTCTATCGGAGAGAAGAGGGGGAAGAAACAATAAATATAAAAGCAAACATCGCACCACAATGCATAACATGGCAAAACACGATGCTACGTGTGACCTAACGCGGTACTGAGTGATACTCGCGAGGATGGAAAACATCCGGGAAGGTATTCCCAGTGTTAGGCATTTTCGGGCAGATGAAACGCAGGGGGAATGTTGCATGTTCGGTATGATAGAGATGTGTGGCGGACGAACGAACCGCGTATTCGGATTCGTCTCGTCGTTCTGAGCGACTTTCATGTACAAAGTATTTTCATCCGAGTTACGGATTATTTTATATTAATTTTCAAAATTTTAAAACATTTTTTTGGAATTATTATTAATTCTAAAATTAAATAGCTAAAAGCTTTTGCACCTAGTGTGGTGTCAGCCATAGTCAATGACATGTGGGGCCAAGTCAAAGTCAACAGCACACGCAGCTGTTGACTGAGTCAACTGGTGAATAGTGCATGGGTCCCTCGTGTCATTGACTGTTTAGTTTAATTAGGATTTAGCTAATCTAAGTAATGTTTAGTTAAACAAACTAGTTAATTAGATTAATTAAACATGATTAATTAACTTAATTAATTCACTAATTAATTAATTAATTAATTGATTAATTTATTACTTCTTTTTTCTCTTTTTTTTAAAAATGTTTTGGGGCTCGGGCCCCACCTGGCAGTGGCCCAGGGGGCCTAGCGGGTTCGGGCGCTTAGCAGGCGGTGGTCAAACGGGCACCGGGCGTGGGCGTGGGGCACCCGTCCTGGCACGCGCCCATAGGGACGGCGAGGCCAACTGCCGCCGGCGGAAGTGGCAAGGCCACGGCGAGGCCGAACCGTGGTGATGTGAGCGGCCACCCAGGGGGGCGCCGGGCCGTGGAGGTGCAGCCACCACCGCGGGGCGCGGACGGCAAGGCGTGGTCGGAGGCGGGCTGTAGCGAGGGGAAAGGGGACCGCGGCGGGGGCGAGCCGCTGCCACGATGGAGAGAGGAGGGGCGCGGCGGCGGGGCGAACCGACGCGGCCAGTAGTGCGGAGGTGAGCGGTGGAGGAGACCGGCAGTGGTGGGGAGCAAGCACGGCGGGGCTGCAGGCGGAGCAAGGCGGGGAAGGCCAGAGCGGCGGGCGCGTGGCGACAGGGGTGAGTTGGCGCGGCCAGTGCGGGCTGATGGGCCTCTAACCCCTCGTTGGTTACCCCAAGTGGAAGGTGAAAGATGCAGTGTTGTGGAAGTTTTTCCCTTAGCAAAGATGCCAAGGATCGAATCCCCAGAGACTCCTAGGTTCAACAAGTAGGTGTCAACTGCTAACGGCGCGGATTAGCAATCAACGTGGACCTGCACACAGATACAAATAACTTTGCTCCCAACGAGTACAGAGAGGTTGTCAATCCCTCCGGCCTTGTAGTTCACAAAGGATTAAACGCAAATGATAGTAGTGATAGATAATGTTTGCAATAGTAAATAAAAGCGAAAAGTAAATAGCGGATGTGATCAATGATGGTAATATGGACCGGAGTCTCATGATGTTCACTAGTGATGTCTCTCTCCCAAAAGACGATAAAACAGCTATGTGAGGTAAACAAATTACAGCTGGGCAATTGACAGGACCACGAACGCAAACCAATGCTCACTACATTGCAAGAAAGGTTGAGGTTCAAAGCATGGGCGGTACGCCAAATTAAGTAGACCGAAATCCATCAATATCTACTACTAATCATCCACCTTGAGATATCTATCCAGAACATCTCACTGGTATTAAGTTGCGAGTCCCACCCATAGTGTAAACTCAATGCAACAGACAACTGCATTAAAAGAACTTTGCGTAAAGTAAACAATCCTTGCACCCGCGGGCACAAGCACCGTTGTTTTCCCCCTTGTGGCAACAGCACATCCCCTAGACTCATGTTTCTGTCACTCAAGCTAGTCATCGAGGGGCATGAACCCACAATCGAGCATAACGTTCCCTCTTGGAGTCACTACGTATTACTTGGCAAAAGCAATAAATAACAACGGAGAACATGCAAGAATTACTTATGAACATAAATATAAAAGAGGTAGATCAAATATATTACTCAAGATCAATCTGAACATAATCTCATAATCCATCGGATCCCAGCAAACTCATCATAGCAACAGCATAAGGATTACATATGTGCCTCGATCATGTAGGGCAGCTCACGAGGACTAATTAGTGAAGCACAAGAACGGGAGGAGAACATCACATAGCTACTGGTCATGGACTCATGGTCCAAGGGAGACTACTCACAACTCATCCGGGAGGCGTCCATGGTGGTGGAGAGGCTCCCGATGGTGATCCTCCCCTCCGGCAGGGTGCCGGGAAGAGTTCTCATGGTGCTCCCGATCTTGGAAGCGGCGGCGGCGGCGGAACAGAGATGAGATCGCGAGAAAGAGTTCCCGTCCCAAGGGTTTCGAAGGACGCTCTAAATATATGCCGAAGGGGGGCACAAGACGGGGCTCGGGGGGCCCAGGCGCCCCCCGGCGCGGCCCGGGGGGGGCGCGCCGCCAGGGCGCCTGGAGCCCTGGTG
>LR738713.1:559015571-559025590 GCA_902687465.1 Secale cereale | reverse complement strand
CCTGGTGCCCCCCCCCCCCCCGGCTGTCCTTCGTGCGCAAGGTAGGTTCTGGAACGCTGATTTTTTATATAATTTTTCTGGATTTTTCCTGGCAGTTCTCGTAACGTGAAAACCTGAAATACAAAAACAGCCGAAAACAGAAACTGGCACTGGGGTGCACTGGATTAGTAGGTTAGTCCAAATATGATCAGAAGTGTATGGAAGTGTATGAATGTCATAGCAATATCACCCAAAAGTGGCATGGAGCAAGCAGAAATTATAGATACGTTTTGGACGTATCAACATCCCCAAGCTTAATTCCTGCTCGTCCTCGTGTAGGTAAATGATAACAAGAATAATTTCTGTGGTGACATGCTATTAACCATATAGGACTTTTTACAGTCATATGACAAAAGCTTACTGAGACAATGATTCTATAGTAATTAAGTTGCCTCATGAGAAAATCACAAATGACTGAAAGTTTTACAACATGACATTGAAGCATCAAAAAGGTTTGCAATGAACATGATGTGCAAATATGATAAAGTGATATCTAGCTTGCCCCCTTTAGTGAAGCAAAACATAAATGCAGGGGCACCTTCAAGGTTTAAGTGATGTCTAGATACAATGATTTCAAAATAAACGATATCACAATCATGCAAAAGACAATGCTACTTTGGGACAATGCACATTACACTCAGAATGACAATCATGCTCTCAGTAGTTGGTGCTTGAAGAAAGAAGGTGGAGACTCAACATAAAAGTAAAAGAATGGTTATGTGCTAGAGCTTTTTATTTTGAAAATATAGAAGCAATTTTGTCAACGGTAGTAGTACTTCATATGTGTCATGCATAAGACATCCTATAAGTTGTAAGCCTCATGCATCGAATACCAATAGTGCTCGCACCTTGTCCTAATTAGCTCGGATTTCCATGGGTTATCATTGCATTACATATGTTTCAACCAAGTGTCACAAAGGGGTACCTCTATGCCACCTGTACAAATGTCCAAGGAGATAAATCGCATTTGATTTCTCGTTTTTGATAGATCTCCACTTGAGGACATCCATACCGGGACAACAAAGAAAATAGATGATGGACTCCTCTTTAATGCATAAGCATATTCTCATAAGAGATTGAGGATTAATGTCCAAGCTAAAACTTCCACCATGACACATGGCTTTGGTTGGCGGCCCAATGTTCTTCTCTAACAATATGCATACTCATTCAACCCATGGCAAATCACCCTTACTTCAGACAAGACGAAAATGCAAAGCAACTCACATGATATTCAACAAAAGTGTGACAGTTGATGGCGTCCCCAGAAACATGGTTACCGCTCAGCAAGCAACTTATAAGAAATAAGATACATAGGCAACATATTCTTTACCACAATAGTTTTTAAGCTACTTTCCCATGAGCTATGTATTGCAAAGTTAGTCTGCTTAGTACAGGTGGAGGTTAGCAAAAGACTGGGAGCGACCAACTAAGAGAGCAATGACGGTCATAATCATGCAGAGCGACAAAGCAATATTGAATCTGGCATGGTAGTTATATCGCTACTCAGAAATAAAAGATCATCAAGGCTTGACAGACTTTCTTTACAGTCTTAAATATGCGTGAGCATATGCCAAGTCAATCAAAATAAATTATTGAAGGAATATATTACTAAACCATACCACATCATCGGCAAACAAATCAAGTTGGTACTCCAATAACACATTGGGAATCCCCTTGCTATTTGAGACTAACCATAAGAAACCTGAACTACTAAGCACCATTATGCACGTAGCATCTTTATCATAGACATATTAACCAATGCAACGGAAGCAAACTCTCTTAATTAGATAAGCATGATAATTAAAGAGAGTTCAAGCAACCAACTAAACAAAAGCTCTTTGAAAAGATAAGCATGAATACTAAGAGCAGAGCATGATAGTAGCTATTAAAAGACAAAGAACACACACAGCAAAGATAGACATGAAAATTATATGTTATGTTCTAGGTAGAAGTGGAGCGTGTTTCTCTCCCACATAAAGAAAGCTGAGTTCCGACTCGTTATGAAAAACTAAAAATAAAACTAAAAGCAAGACGCTCCAAGCATAGCACATAACACATGAAGTGATAAAAATATAGCAGAACGAAAGACGAACTGATAATGTTGATGGAGAAGGGGATGCACGGGGGCATCCCCAAGCTTAGACGCTTGAGTCTCCTTGAATATTTCTTGGGGGTGCATGGGGGCATCCCCAAGCTTGAGCGCTTGACACTCCTGAATCTTTTTATCATCTTCCCTCGCACACTTGAAAACTCCCTTCATACATAACTCATCATAATCTGATTAGCGAGGTTAGTACCCTTAATAAAATAATTATACCTTGCTGGAAATAAAGATATTCTTGAAGTTCTACTGTTTCTCAAGATTGCCAAAAGTTTTTTGCAAAGAAAAAGCAAGCTCTTGGTTTGCGAAATGAAGGAAAGGCAAAACAGGACAGAATCTGTGAAAAACAGAACAGCAGGTAGTAATTGATTTGTTCGGGGCACTTCTGCAACTCAAATCAAAAAACTCAGAACAGATGCACGAAAGACAATTATATAGAGAATGCTTGTCGAAAAAATTCAGACCAAAAAGATGATCTGGTGATTTTATACGAATTTTTCTATCCAAGGACAGAATCTGTTTCCTGGACAGCACCTCACAACTTTTGAACTTTCTAGCAATCAGAGGCTATAATTGGCACAAATATGAAAAGCAAAGATACAATGATGATGCTACTGTAGTAAACAACATCAAGACACAACAAAAGCAAAATATAAAAATTTATTCATGTGGGCTGCCTCCCAAAAGCGCTTTCTTTTATGCCTTTAAGCTAGGGATAATGCATAGAGATCAAGTTTTATCAAGAGTAAAAGAATAGCTAGCCCGTACAACGGACTCAAAAGGTAACTTGATCTTCTTACGAGGGAAGTGTTCCATCCCTTTCTTGAGAGGAAACTGAAATTTTATATTACCCTCTTTCATGTCAATGATAGCACCAACGGTGCGCAAAAAGGGACGTCCCAAAATAATTGGACATGAAGGATCACATTCAATATCCATAATAGTAAAATCAACGGGAACATAATTATCATTAACAACAATAAGAACATCGTCGATCCTCCCCAAAGGTTTCTTTACGGAAGAATCAACGAGACGAACACCAAAAGAACAAGAATCATAAGGTTTCAATTTAAGCATATCATATATTCTTTTGGGCATAACAGAGGTACTAGCTCCAACATCACATAATGCATAGCAAGAGAAGTCATTCAATTTAATTTTTATCATAGGATCCCAACCATCTTCTAGCTTTCTAGGTATGGAGGCTTCTACTCTAAGTTTATCCTCCCTAGCTTTGATAAGAGCATTAGTGATATGCTCTGTGAAGGCAAGGTTAAGCGTGCTAGTGCGGGGATCTCTAGACATCTTGTGAAGGAAATCAATAACTTCGGTAAGAGTGCAATTATCAAAATCAAGGTCATTAGCATCAAGTAAAGTGGTAGTAGTATCCTTTAGGTTCACTTGTTTGGTAGTTTCTATAGTCATAGCATCACCATTAATAGGTCCATTGGGACCAGGAGTACATTGGGTGCTAAGAGTTTGGATATCCTCAACAACTTGGATAGTAGCAACAGTGTGGTGGGTAGGAAGGCTCTTAATTCTATCTTCTTCCTCCCTTTTTCTAGCCCATCTTTCTTTAAATTTAGCCATCATCCTAATGTTTTCATTAATTTGCACTTGAATAGCATTTATAGGAGTGACTTCCCTCTCCTCAAGAGGAGAAGTTTTAATTTTTAGCAATTTTACCTCATTGGCTAAATGGTCTACTTTAAAAGAAAGATCATCTAGTTTATGTAGTTTTTCTTCTACACTCTTATTAAAGACTTTTTGGGTAGTGATGAAATATTTAAGCATAGTCTCTAGTTCAGTAGTGGAGTTCTTGGTGATAGGATAAGCATTATTGTTCCCATAAGAATTAGAGGGGAACGGTCTAGGATTGCTACCAAAATTACTCCTATAAGCATTGTTGTTAAAATTGTTTCTAGAGATAAAGTTCACATCTACTTGTTCTTGAGCAATCAAAGAATTTAAAAGAACATCACGAGGATCAAAAGAAGATTGCTTCGAAAGTAGAGACATGATCAAGTCAACTTTTTCATTTAAGGAGGAAATCTCCTCGACAGAGTTTACCTTCCTACCTGTTGGAGCGCGTTCGGTGTGCCATTGGGAATAGTTGGTCATCATCTCATCGAGAAGCTTTGTGGCAACACCAAGCGTAGTTGACATAAAAGTTCCTCCTGCGGCCGAATCTAACAAGTTCCGCGAGGTAAAGTTCAAGCCTGCATAAAAAGTTTGGATAACCATCCAAGTAGTCAAACCATGAGTAGGGCAGTTCTTGATAAGAGATTTCATACGTTCCCAAGATTGGGCAACGTGTTCATTATCCAATTGTTTAAAATTTATTATGTTACTTCTAAGTTGGATAATTTTAGCAGGTGGGTAGTATTTTCCGATAAAAGCATCTTTGCACTTGTCCCAAGAATTTATGCTATTTCTAGGCAAAGACTGAAACCAAATTTTAGCTCCTCCTCTCAAGGAGAAAGGAAAAATCTTAAGCTTAACAATATTACCATCTATTTCTTGGTACTTTTGCATATCACAAAGTTCAACAAAGTTGTTTAAGTGTAAAGCAGCAGCATCTCCAGCACCGGAGAATTGATATTTCATGACTAAGTTCAGTAAAGCAGGTTTAATTTCATATGAAGGTGCTGAAGTGGCAGGTGTAGTGATAGGTGTGCTGATAAAGTCATCGTTGTTGTGACTAGTGAAGACACACAACTTGGTGTTCTCGGTGGAACCCATAGTAGCAAGCAAGCAAGATAACTATTTTTGTGATTTTCGATAAAAGGTACTAAAGCAAAAACTGAAAGGTAAACTAACAAGACTAAAAAGCAAAGGTAAAAGATAGCGTGCAACTCCCCTATCCTGAAGAGTGGAGTCCCCGGCAACGGCGCCAGAAAATACTCCTTGATGGGCCTCTAACCCCTCGTTGGTTACCCCAAGTGGAAGGTGAAAGATGCAGTGTTGTGGAAGTTTTTCCCTTAGCAAAGATGCCAAGGATCGAATCCCCAGAGACTCATAGGTTCAACAAGTAGGTGTCAACTGCTAACGGCGCGGATTAGCAATCAACGTGGACCTGCACACAGATACAAATAACTTTGCTCCCAACGAGTACAGAGAGGTTGTCAATCCCTTCGGCCTTGTAGTTCACAAAGGATTAAACGCAAATGATAGTAGTGATAGATAATGTTTGCAATAGTAAATAAAAGCGAAAATAAATAGCGGATGTGATCAATGATGGTAATATGGACCGGAGTCTCATGATGTTCACTAGTGATGTCTCTCTCCCAAAAGACGATAAAACAGCTATGTGAGGTAAACGAATTACAGCTGGGCAATTGACAGGACCACGAACGCAAACCAATGCTGACTACATTGCAAGAAAGGTTGAGGTTCAAAGCATGGGCGGTACACCAAATTAAGTAGACCGAAATCCATCAATATCTACTACTAATCATCCACCTTGAGATATCTATCCAGAACATCTCGCTGGTATTAAGTTGCGAGTCCCACCCATAGTGTAAACTCAATGCAACAGACAACTGCAATAAAAGAACTTTGCGTAAAGTAAACAATCCTTGCACCCGCGGGCACAATCACCATTGTTTTCCCCCTTGTGGCAACAGCACATCCCCTAGACTCATGTTTCTGTCACTCAAGCTAGTCATCGAGGGGCATGAACCCACAATCGAGCATAACGTTCCCTCTTGGAGTCACTACGTATTACTTGGCCAAAGCAATAAATAACAACGGAGAACATGCAAGAATTACTTATGAACATAAATATAAAAGAGGTAGATCAAATATATTACTCAAGATCAATCTGAACATAATCTCATAATCCATCGGATCCCACCAAACTCATCATAGCAACAGCATAAGGATTACATATGTGCCTCGATCATGTAGGGCAGCTCACGAGGACTAATTAGTGAAGCACAAGAACGGGAGGAGAACATCACATAGCTACTGGTCATGGACTCATGGTCCAAGGGAGACTACTCACAACTCATCCGGGAGGCGTCCATGGTGGTGGAGAGGCTCCCAATGGTGATCCTCCCCTCCGACAAGGTGCCGGGAAGAGTTCTCCTGGTGCTCCCGATCTTGGAAGCGGCGGCGGCGGCGGAACAGAGATGAGATCGCGAAAAAGAGTTCTCGTCCCGAGGGTTTCTGTAATGCCCAGGATGGAATTATACCTCCTACGTGTCGAGGCACGACTTAAAGGCATAAGTCCATCCTAGAATGATCTCAAGTTTGGTAATCTTTGCACAACTCATGTAAAAGAGGGGTGGTAAACTTAAAAATAGTCGGCTTACAATCGCCACGTCACAGAATAACAGTACAAGTCTCAAAACATCATACAATAAGATCACTACAACCCTCTAAGGGCAAAATCCAAATGTCAAAGTACCAAACTCAGATAAATAAACAACCACAGGCGGATCGAATCCTAGTAAGAGGCTCCACTACTGATCGTCCGGGTAGCGCACGTAGTAACGACTACGCTCCTCGTCGTACTCCCAATCCAGCTCGGTGCCATCACCTGGATAGCTCACGGCTGGACCTGCATCTGGTGTGTGAAGTAACTGTGAGCCACAGAGGACTCAGCAATCCCGTTCCCGGGTAACAGAACTATCAAAGCCTTTAGGTGAGGGAAAAGGCTGAAGAAAGAAATGAGGTGAAGGAACAACAAAGAGTCTGCAGCAGCAACTAGCTTCTAACTTACGCAAGAGAGAGCGAGAAGAGAAGGCATACGGCGAGAAGTGATCACGAAGTGATCCTAGCTACAAGTTCACAAACATAACCCCTCCGTGTTCAACTTCCGAATCCCTATTCGGAAATTGACAGTCACGGAACACACGCTGGTAGTGTATTAGCATCATTGTGTCAAGTTATCTACAACCGGAATTAACAAGCTCCCATCTGCCACATAACCGCGGGCACGGCTTTCGAAAGTTCAAACCCTGCAGGGGTGTTCCAACTTGACCCATTACAAGCCCACGATCCGCGGAGTCGCAACTCCAAAGTGGGAAGACCCGAGTATCCTCGGAATCCCGTGCTCAAGTTAAACCGAACTAAGGTAAGGCTAATCCAGCAAATCCTTCCGGCGTGTCGACACCCTGATCGTAGCCGCGCGTATCTAGGTCTCAGGACACGACCGGATGGGCGATCCCACGGGTTTTTACCAAACCTTGAGTTTCCTCGAGGTGGCCCCGCGTAACCCCCGTTTCGGACCAACACTCATGTGGAGCACTGGCCCGGGGTTGTTGATTAAGAAAAGGGTTTATAACTCCCTATGCAAGTTTAGCTTGTTATTAGGCAAATAGTACCAATGTTGGGATTTGCTGGAAAAGACTTAGCACATAGCGGTTTATCGAGGGGGTCCCATACACCCCAACCGTGTTAGGAACGCATAATCAAGGAACATAAAACCGGCTTATACGGATCCTAACGGCATGAGTGGAACAAAACACCAAGCAAAAGGCTTAGCCTTCCACCCTTGCCAATATATATGTGATTTCAGTTAAAGCATTTATATAGTGTGATATAACCCAACCAAACTTCAACATGGAGCAAGCATCTTCACTTCACCTGCAACTAGCAACGCTATAAGAAGGGCTGAGCGAAGCGTACTTAGCCAAGCAACGGTTTGCATAGGTAGGGTGGTTAAACATGGCAATTGGTTACAAGTAGGAGGCTGACAAGAAGAACATGGGCATCGAGGCAAAACTATAGATCGAGACTACTAGCAATAGACAAAGATAGTAATGTTATCGGGGTTTGGTCATCTTGCCTGAAGAGAAGAAGTTCGGATCAAAAGAAGGGTCCTCTTGCTCAAACTCGTTGGAAACCTCGTGCTCAACCTCGTTGGAAAACTCGTGCTCAACTTCCGGGTCTAAACAAGACAAACACACCAGCACCAATCAACACAATGCAATGCGCACTCGAAAACATGTATGCATGATGGATGCACTAGTGAAGCACATGGAGCACGGAAAACATCACTCAAGCAAAACACCTCAAAACAAGATAACAACCTGATATTATTAATCTACACAGAAAAACACCCAAGTTTGATATAAAGTTCGCTGAAAACGGAGTTACGGGCTAAAAGTTATGCCCGAAACAAGATTTGAGCGAAAACTGTAAATTACAGCAACATGGCATCTTGGGAGCTAAAAATAAATAATCTACAGCACCCAAAAGGCATGGCAAAGGACTTGAACATAAACTAGATATAATGTACAGCAAGTAGGTCCAAAGTGCACCCCCAACGGAGTCACGGATCACTAGCAATGATCTTGGACATATTGAACTTTGAAATAAAATTCTGGCAGCAGAATTTTATTGAAAGTTTAGAGCAAAAGATAAACATGCTACAGCCACTCAAATGGACATGTGAGGACATGGATGAAAAGACAACAATATATACTTCATGGAACAATCAAAATCCACCCCAAAACTATCATGCTTTGTCCTACAACATCACACGAACATGGCATCGGAACTTAACAGACTTCAGACTTAGTGAAATTTCACTAAGTCCTAAAACAGCAACATCATCATAGCAACAAAAAGAGCATGTTTAAGACACCTCGAAACTAAACATGGCAAAGGGTAAGCACCTCATCAAAATACATATGACGGTGATCCCGAAACACACAAGCATGCATCAATGTGGTGAACACACCGATTACAACGAGCTCAACAAGATGGCATTTCATAACAAGTGAAAACACAACATTTGAACATGGCATCTTGCAACGATGATAACAAGGAAACAATACATCTACCATGCAACCTATCACAAGCAACACGTAGTTCGTGACAAGACGAACACGTGGACATGTCATTTGCATCGTTTGGACAAACGAGCTAGAAGATATCACATGTCAAAGGTGGCACAAAAATAACACATAGCAGCAGTTTATATCATCATACACTCTTGCAACAGCAAAACAAGGCCCTAGATGACTTCTAACATGCATGACTACAACAGGTAAAACGTAGAGGGCATCACCACGAACATCTGGACATATCACACGCGCAAAACGGAGCAGCAGATCAAAAGTTAGGGCAAGTCAAAGTTAGCATCAGAGATAAACAGATCAGGGTCTTAGGGAAAAAGTCAACCTCTGAAACGGATCTGGCGGATGAACAGTGTTGCGGCCCGGATCTGAAGAAAACGGCCCGGATCTGAACAGTGAACAGTGCGGCGGCGAACTGGGCCCGATCCGGCGCGGGACGGCCCAGCTGCGCGGAGGCTGGCTTGGCCCGGCGGAGGGCCTCGGAGGGAGGTGGCGAGGAGGCCCCGCGGTGGCGCGGCCCGAGCGCGCGGCGCGAGCGGCCGGCGGCCCGGAGGAGAGGGCCGGCCCGAGCGGGCGCTGCTGCCTGCGGGGAAGGCGAACGGGCCGGCGGGAGGGAGGCCCGCGGACGGCCGGCGAACTGGTCCCCAGGACCAGCCCGGTGCGGTCGAGGCCGGTCGGACGAAGCGGCCGGCTCGGTCGAACTGGACGCCTGCGGTCGAACCTGGAAGCCAAGTGGCGACGGCCTGGCTGGCGGCGCGCCCCTGGCGGCTGCGGCTGGATCGAGGGGATCCTTCGGGATCCCAAAGAACAGTGCGGTGGATCTGAGAAAAAGGAAAAAAAAGGAAAAAGGAGAAGGGGAAGAAGAAGAGGGATGCCCAAATAGACCTAGGGGTCTATATATAGCAATTTAGACTAGGGTTTGGAGGTTAGGGATGTTCAGGAACCCTCCGATCTGGATCCAACGGATCCGATCGCGGGATGATTTTAAAAGGACCAGACGGAGATAAAAGAATGCAGCAGGGGTATTTCCGGGACACGAAGTAAGGGCACTTCGGACCCACACGGACAAC
>LR738713.1:558957425-559006650 GCA_902687465.1 Secale cereale | reverse complement strand
CCCCCCCCCCCCCGCCGGCTGTCCTTCGGGCGCAAGGTAGGTTCTGGAACGCTGATTTTTTATATAATTTTTCTGGATTTTTCCTGGCAGTTCTCATAACGTGAAAACCTGAAATGCAAAAACAGCCGAAAACAGAAACTGGCACTGGGGTGCACTGGATTAGTAGGTTAGTCCAAATATGATCAAAAGTGTATGGAAGTGTGTGAATATCATAGCAATATCACCCAAAAGTGGCATGGAGCAAGCAGAAATTATAGATACATTTTGGACGTATCACGGGTGCGCAGTTCGGCAGGCGGCAGAGGCAGGGCCAAGCAGCGCCGGGGCTGTGGCGGCAGGTAGGGGGCGATGCGGCTGTGCACAGTGAGCGCGCTCACGGTCGCGAGGGCGGTGACCGTGGGCAGCGAGACAGCGCGGAGCGAGGGCCGCGGGGCAAATCCATCAGGGGGAGAGGAGAAGGAAAGAGGGCTCACGGGGCCCTGTAGATGTGCTAACGTGGGCTCGGGGTGGCGCCGGAGCTTGGGACGTGTCGAGGAAGCACTCAGGGAGGCCGTCGGCGCCATGGTGGTGAGAAGCAGGTCGAGGCGCGGCGGAGGACGAGCGGCTCGGGCGCCGCGGTAGCGCCAAGGTGGTGGCTTGCGTCTGCGTCGTGGAGGGCGGCGGTGCTGAGGGAGAGCGAGGGGAAGGGAGGTCGGGCACTCTCGGCAGAGAGCCCGTCCTCCGGAGCGGCGGCAAGGTCGGCGTGGAGGCGTCGGGCGGCGCCGGGGGGGACGCCAGGGGCGTGGTGCAGATGTGGATCGAGAGAGGAGTGGGGTTCATGGACTTAGGGTTACGGGGGAGGGGAGGGAATAAGTGGTGGCGGCGTGGGCCGGCCTGCCCGGGGTGGCAGTGGCCAGTTGGCTAGGCCGAGGCCGAGCTGGCCATGGGGGGGAGGGCTTTTTAATCTTTCAAACTTTTGTTTTGTTTTCACTTTTCTTTTTACTTATTTTTCTGTTTCTGTTCTCTTTTATTTACCAGTTAAATTTTGTTTTGTACATTACAAAAGTTGTACCTAATTTAGTATTAGTAATTATCTCACTGCAACAAAAAGTTTCACACCCAAATAAAAAGGTTTAATATCTTATCAATTATAAAATGCATTGATTTAATTGTTCAAGCTATCGTTTTATTTATTTTGGGTTTTTTAACTGCTCAATAAAAATGTGGTTTCTCCATCATAATTACATATGCCTGATTTGGCACAACCCGAACATTTTAGTTTTATTGGTTGAAAACTTTTAATGTTTGACTTGACTTTGAATTTTGAATTCGAACATGATTTGAATCAGAGTGAGTTTAGTAACAGTAATAGTGGTGATGTGGCATCATTAGTAGGGGATTAGTGTAGCTTGATTACCCAGGCGTCACATTTTGCTACTTCACCTATCTGTGTCACTAATAAGGATTATGAATTCTCTGTTGATCCTGAGTTAATTACTTTGGTTGAATCTGATCATTTCCATGGCTATGAGTCTGAAACTGTTGTGGCACATCTTACCAAGTTGAATGATATAGCCACCCTATTTACCAATGATGAAAAGATTCGTCATTATTATATCCTTAAGTTGTTTCCGTTCTCGTTAAAGGGTGATGCTAAGACTTGGTTTAATTCTCTTGATCCTGGTTGTGTGTGTAGTCCCCAGGATATGATGTATTACTTCTCTGTCAAATATTTTCCCGCTAAAACTCATGTCATACAAGACTCATATCATACAAGACACTCCAAGAAAAACTAAAAGGAAAAACAAGCAAAGACTCATATCATACAAGACACTCCAAGCAAAACTCATGATATGTGATGAATAAAAATATAGCTCCAAGTAAAATACCGATGGTCGTTAGAAGAAAGAGGGGATGCCACTCTGGGCATCCCCAAGCTTAGTTGCTTGATACTTTTTGAATATTATCTTGGGGTTCCATGGGGCATCCCAAAGCTTAGGCTTTTGTTACTCCTTATTCCTTCATCCATCGTGATCTCACCCAAAACTTGAAAACTTCAATCACACAAAACTCAACAAAATCTCATGAGATCTGTTAGTATAACAAAACTAATCCTTACTTCAAGTACTGTAGCAAACCCATTCATATTTTGTTATTGCATTATATCTACTGTATTCTAACATTTCTATGGCTTAAACCCTTCAATAAAAATCATAAATTCAATTAAAACAAGCACATAACAAAACGAAAATAGAATATGTCTAAAACTGAGCAGTCTATAGAGATGCGAATTTTAGTCGTACCTATGTAACTCTAAAAATTCTTAAAATTTAGTAAAATGTGGGAAATTTGTATTTTGATAACGTAAAAGAATTTATCACATTCCAGTCGTCGTCAACAATTTTGGCACTACACGCAAAAAGTTTCTGATTTTCAACGCAATCAATTCAACTATCAACCAAATCATCCCACATGATTTGCTTAGCACAAACACTAATTTAAACCACAAAACACATACAACCATAGGCATAATTGTGTATTTATTGTAAATCATCAAAAAAACTAAAAGGAAAAGTATAAAAGTTGGGTTGCCTCCCAACAAGCGCTATCGTTTTAAGCCTCTAGCTAGGCATAGACATAGATCTCAAGTATTGTCATATTTGGTTCGCGATCCATAGGATGCCCTCATGATTGATTCATATGGTGGCCTAATTCTTGTTCTAGGGAATTGTTCCATGCCCTTTCTCAAAGGAAATTGAAATTTAATGTTCCCTTCTTTCATATCAATCACGGCACCTATAGTGTGTAAAAACGATCTACCAACTATAATTGGACAAGACTGATTGCAATCAATATCAAGAACAATAAAATTGATGGGCACATAATTCCTTTTTGCAAGAATAAGAACATCATTAATTTTTCCCAAAGGTTTTTTTATAGTGGAATCCGCCAAGTGCAAATTTAAAGACCACTCTACAACATCGGTAAGACCAAGCACATCACATAAATATTGCGCAATTGTGGAAACACTAGCACCCGAGTCACATAAAGCTAAACCCTCATAATTTTTAATGTTGACTTTGATATTAGGTTCCCATTCATCATGTAATTTTTTAGGAATTGAAACTTCTAATTCCAACTTTTCTTCTAAAGCTTTCATCATGGCATCGACAATATATTTAGTAAAAGCTTTATTTTGTTCATAGGCATGAGGTGAATTTGTCATGGATTGCAACAAAAAATACAATCAATCGAAGAGAAATTATCATAATTAAAGTCTTTGTAATCCAAAAGAGTGGGCACATCACTATTTAAAGTTTTGACCTCTCCAAACCCACTTTTATCAAATTTTTCATCAGGATTGTCACCCTCCGAATTATCGGGACGCCTTCTAGCTAAAGTTGACTCTTCTTCAGTCCCTTTATCATCAATTGTAATTTTTCTAAACAAATAATCAATAGAAGAAACACCAATCATTTTAAGATCTTCATCATTTTTATGAAAGCAATCACTAGCTCTAATCATAGTTGTTCTTTTCTTACTTTCATCCATAGAAACATATAAAGCCTTAATTGATTCATCAACCTTGGGTACAAAAAAATCAACTTGAGATTTTCTACATCATGAGAAATTATATCAATACTTCTAGACATGTCATCAATCTTATTCAACTTTCTTCTATCGTAGTATTGAAAAGCTTTTGAGTATTGATAAATTATTTGATATTATTCTCAAGATTAGAGGGGTTCCTATTATTATTATAAGAAGAATTACCATAATTATTAGAGGAATTTCCAAGAAAAGGCCTAGGATTTGAATTGCCTCTATCAGCATTGTTATTGAAATTGTTTCGCGAGATAAAATTCACATGTACGACATCACTATTTTGCTCAATCAAAGTAGACAAAGGCACATCATTAAGATCAATAGGAACACTCTTACTAGCAACCATTTTCATAAGAGCATCAACTTTTTCACTCAAAGAATTAATTTCTTCAACCGAATTAACTTTTTTACTAGTAGGCGCTCTTTCGGTATGCCATTGTGAATAATTTGCCATAATATTATCAAGCAATTTAGTAGAATCACCCCAAGTAATTTCCATAAAAGGGCCATCCGCGGCGGAATCTAAAAGATTTCTAGAAACAAAATTCAATCATGCATAATTTTTTTTGAATGATCATCCAAAGATTTAAACTATGAGTTTGACAATTTCTTAGCATCAATTTCATTCTTTCCCAAGATTGTGCAACACGTTCATGCTAAAGTTGCTTGAAATTCATGATTTGCGTTCTAAGGGAAATAATTTTCGCGGGCAAAAAATACTTAGTAATAAAAGCATCGTTGCACTTATCCCAAGAATCGATACTATTGCAAGGAAAAGAAAAAAACCAAATTTTGCACGATCTCGCAAAGTTAAAAGAAATAATTTGAACTTCACAATATCATTGTCCACGTCTTTTTTCTTTTGCATATCATACAATTCTATGAATGTGTTTAGATGGGATGCAACATCCTCATTAGGAGTATCGGAAAATTGTTCTTTCATAACAAGATTCAACAAAGCGGCATTAATATCACAAGATTCCGCACGTGGCTGGAGGAGCAATTGGAGTGCTAATAAAATCATTGTTATTGGTATGTAAAAATCACACAACTTGGTGTTTTCTTGAGACATCATGACTACGCAAACAAGATTGCAAACAAAAATAGATCTGACGAGAAAATGGTGAACGAAAAAGAGGACGAATAAAACGGATTTTTTGCGAAGTGGGGGTGAAAAGGAGAGGCAAATGGCAAAAAATGTAAATTGCAAGGAGATGAATTTTTTTATTAGGAACCTGATAGATGTTGATGATTATTTCCCGGCAACGGCACCTGAAATTGTTGGAATATGCCCTAGAGGCAATAATAAAATGGTTATTATTATATTTACTTGCTCATGATAATAGTCTATTGTTCATGTTATAATTGTATTAACCGGAAACCGTAATACATGTGTGAATACATAGACCACAACATGTCCCTAGTGAGCCTCTAGTTGACTAGCTCGTTGATCAACAGATGGTTGTTGTTTCCTAGCCAAGGACATTGGATGTCGTTGATAACGGGATCACATCATTAGGAGAATGATGTGATGGACAAGACCCAATCCTAAGCACAGCACAAGATCGAGTAGTTCGTTTGCTAGAGCTTTTCTAATGTCAAGTATCATTTCCTTATACCATGAGGTTGTGCAACTCCCGGATATCATAGGATTGCTTTAGGTGTATCAAACGTCACAACGTAACTGGGTGACTATAAAGGTGCACTACATGTATCTTTGAAAGTGTCTGTTGGGTTGGCACGAATCGAGACTCGGATTTGTCACTCCGTATGACAGAGAGGTATCTCTGGGCCCACTCGGTTATGCATCATCATAATGAGCTCAATGTGACTAAGGAGTTATTCACGGGATCATGTGTTATAGAACGAGTAAAGAGACTTGCCGGTAACGGGATTGAACAAGGTATAGGGATACCAATGATCGAATCTCGGGTAAGTAACATACCGTTGGACGAAGGGAATTGTATACGGGATTGATTGAATCATCGACATCGTGGTTTATCCGATGAGATCATCGTGGAAAATGTGGGAGCCAATATGGGTATCCAGATCCCGCTATTGGTTATTGGCCGGAGAGGTTTCTCGGTCATGTCTGCATGGTTCCCGAACCCGTAGGGTCTACACACTTAAGGTTCGGTGACACTAGAGTTGTAAAGGGAATTGTATGTGGTTGCCGAAGGTAGTTCGGAGTCTCGGATGAGATCCCGGACATCACGAGGAGTTCCAGAATGGCCAGGATGTAAAGATCTATATATGGGAAGACTAGTTTCAACCACCTGAAGAGTTTCGGGCGTCACCGGTATTTTACCTGGACCATCGGAAGGGTTCCGAGGTCCACCAGGGGGGCACCTGCCCCGGAGGGCCTAGTGGAATGAATATGGGTGGGGACCAGCCCCTTAGTGGGCTGGTGCGCCCCCCAAGGGCCCAAGGCGCCTAGGATTGTAAACCCTAGGGGGTGGGGGCGCGCCCCACCAGCTTGGGGGGCAAGTTCCCCCTCCTTGCCACCGCCCCCTCTAGGTTGGATCTAGAGGGGCCGGGCCCCTCTCCCCTTCCCCTATATATAGTGAGGGGTTGGGAGGGCAGCCGCACCCTTCACCTGGCGCAGACCTCCCCCTCCAACTCATCCTCCTCCGTAGCGCTTGGCGAAGCCCTACCGGAGAACCGCAAGCTCCACCACCACGTCGTTGTGCTGCTGGAGCTCTCCCTCAACTTCTCCTCCCCCCTTGCTGGATCAAGAACGAGGAGACATCCCCGGGTTGTACGTGTGTTGAACACGGAGGTGCCTTCCGTTCGGCACTTGGATCGGATCTTCCGTGATTTGAATCGCCGTGAGTACAACTCCATCAACCGCGTTCTTGTAACGCTTCCGCTTAGCGATCTTCTAGGATATGAAGATGCACTCCCTCTCTCTCATTGCTATCATCTCCTAGATTGATCTTGGTGACACGTAGGAAAATTTTGAATTATTACTACGTTCCCCAATACTGGCATCATGAGCTAGGTCTATGCGTAGATTCTATGCACGAGTAGAACACAAGTAGTTGTGGGCGATGATTTGGTCAATTTGCTTACCGTTACTAGTCTTATATTGATTCGGCGGCATTGTGGGATGAAGCGACATGGACCGACCTACCACGTACGCTTACGTGAGACAGGTTCCATCGACTGACATGCACTAGTTGCATAAGGTGGCTAGCGGGCGTCTATGGTCCTTATGAAGTTTAAATAGCAATTGACAAATCACCGTTATGGCTTTTGCGTAGGTAAGAAACATTCTTGCTAGAAACCCATAGCAGCCACATAAAACATGCAACAAGAATTAGAGGACGTCTAACTTATTTTTGCAGGGTATGCTATGTGATGTGATATGGCCAAAAGGATGTGATGAATTATATATGTGATGTATGAGATTTATAATGTTCTTGTAATAGGAATCACGACTTGCATGTCGATGAGTATGAAAACCGATAGGAGCCATATGAGTTGTCTTAATTTTATTGTATGACCTGCGTGTCAATGAAAATGACATGTAATTACTTTACTTTATTGCTAATCGTTAGCCATAGTAGTAGAAGTAATAGTTGGCGAGACAACTTCATGAAGACACGATGATGGAGATCATGGTGTCATTCCAGTGATGATGGTGATCATGCCGCGCTTCGAAGATGGAGATTAAAAGCGCAAGATGATATTGGCCATATCCTGTCACTTTATGATTTGCATGTGATGTTTATCATGTTTACATCTTATTTGCTTAGAACGATGGTAGCATAAATAAGATGATCCCTCACTAAAATTTCAAGAAATGTGCTCCCCCTAAGTGTGCACCGCTGCGAAGGTTCGTTGTTTTGAAGCACCACGTGATGATCGAGTGTGATAGATTCTAACATTCGCATGCAACGGGTGTAAGCCAGATTTACACACGTGAAACACTTAGGTTGACTTGACGAGCCTAGCATGTACAACATGGCCTCGGAACACAAGAGACCAAAAGGTCGAACATGAGTCGTATAGTAGATACGATCAACATGGAGATGTTCACTGTTGATGACTAGTCTATCTCACGTGATGATCGGACACGGCCTATTCGATTCGGATCATGTATCACTTGGATGACTAGAGGTATGTCTATCTGAGTGGGAGTTCATTAAATAATTTGTTTAGATGAACTTAGTTATCATGAACTTAGTCTAAAATTGTCTTTACAATCTATCTTGTAGATTCAATGGCTCACACTAATGTTGCCCTCAACTTCAACGTGTTCCTAGAGAAAACCAAACTGAAAGATGATGGAAGCAACTATACGGACTGGGTACATAACTTGAGGATCATAGATACGTTGGAGACGTATCAATCATCCCCAAGCTTAATTCCTGCTCATCCTCGAGTAGGTAAATGATAAAACAGAATTTTTGATGTGGAATGCTACCCAACATAATTCTCAATGTAATTTTCTTTATTGTGGCATGAATGTTCAGATCCGAAAGATTCAAGACAAAAGTTTAATATTAACATAAGAATAATAATACTTTGAGCATACTAACAAAGCAATTATGTCTTCTCAAAATAACATGGCCAAAGAAAGTTCATCCCTACAAAGTCATATAGTTTGCCTATGCTCCATCTTCGTCACACAAAATACCCAAATCATGCACAACCCCGGTTTCAGCCAAGCAATTGTTTCATACTTCAATTTTTTCAAACTTTTTCAACTTTCACGCAATACATGAGCATGAGCCATGGATATAGCACTATAGGTGGAATAGAGTGGTGGTTGTGGAGAAGACAAAAAGTAGGAAGATGGTCTCACATCGACTAGGCGTATCAATGGGCTATGGAGATGCCCATCAATAGATATCAATGTGAGTGAGTAGGGATTTCCATGCAACGGATGCACTAGAGCTATAAATGTATGAAAGCTCAACAAAAGAAACTAAGTGGGTGTACATCCAACTTGCTTGCTCACGAAGACCTAGGGTATTGAGGAAGGCCATCGTTGGAATATACAAGCCAAGTTCTATAATGAAAATTCCCACTAGTATATGAAAGTGATAAAACAAGTGACTCTCTATCATGAAGACCATGGCGCTACTTTGAAGCACAAATGTGGAAAAAAGATAGTAGCATTGTCTCCTTTTTCTTCTTTTTTGGGCCTTCCTTTTTTTCATTTGGCCTTTTTTTGCCTTTCCCTTTTTTCGGGACAATGCTCTAATAATGATGACCATCACACTTCTATTTATTTACAACTCAAAGATTACAACTCGATACTAGAACAAAATATGACTCTATATGAATGCCTCCGGCGGTGTACTGGGATGTGCAATGAATCAAGAGTGACATGTATGAAAAATTATGCATGGTGGCCTTGCCACAAATACAATGTCAACTACATGATCATGCATGGCAATATGACAATGATGAAGCATGTCATAATAAACGGAACGATGGAAAGTTGCATGGCAATATATCTCGGTTTGGCTATGGAAATGCCATAATAGGTAGGTATGGTGGCTGTTTTGAGGAAGGTATATGGTGGGTGTATGGTACCAGCGAAAGTTGCGCGGTACAGGAGAGGCTAGCAATGGTGGAAGGGTGAGAGTGCGTATACATTAGTCATAAAGAACTCACATACTTATTGCAAAAATCTACAAGTCATCAAAACAAAGTACTACACGCATGCTCCTAGGGGAAGGGTTGGTAGGAGTTAACCATCGTGTGATCCCGACCTCCACACAAAGGATGACAATCAATGAAATACATCATGCTTCAAATTTGTCACACAACGGTTACCATATGTGCATGCTACGGGACTTGCAAAGATCAACACAAGTATTTCTCAAATTCACAACTACTCTACTAGCATGACTCTAATATCACCATCCTCATATCTCAAAACAGTCATCAAGTATCAAACTTCTCATAGTATTCAATGCACTTTATATGAAAGTTTTTATTATACCCATCTTGGATGCCTATCATATTCAGACTAATTTTTTTAGCCAAAGCAAATTACCATGTTGTTATAAAGGACTCTCAAAATAATATAAGTGAAGCATGAGAGATCAATAATTTCTGTAAAATAAAACCACCACCGTGCTCTAAAAAGATATAAGTGAAGCACTAGAGCAAAATTATCTAGCTCAAAAGATATAAGTGAAGCACATAGAGTATTCTAATAAATTCCGATTCATGTGTGTCTCTCCCAAAAGGTGTGTACAGTAAGGATGGTTGTGGTAAAATAAAAAGCAAAGAATCAAATCATACAAGATGCTCCAAGCAAAACCCATATCATGTGGTGAATAAAAATATAGTCTCAAGTAAAGTTACCGATAGACGAAGATGAAAGAGGTGATGCCTTCCCGGGGCATCCCGAAGCTTAGCTCTTGCCACTCTTTATTCCATAGTCCATCAAATCCTTACCCAAAAACTTGAAAACTTCACAACACAAAACTTAACAAAAAATCTCGTGAGCTTCGTCTGTATAAGAAAACAGACCACCACTTTAAGGTACTGTATTGAACTCATTATTTATTTATAGTGGTGTTAAACCTACTGTATTACAACTTCTCTATGGTTCATACCCCCCGATACTACTCATAGATTCATCCAAATAAGCAAACAACGCACGAAAAACAGAACCTGTCAAAAACAGAACAGTCTGTAGCAATATGTAACTTTCAAATACTTCTGTAACTCTAAAAATTCTGAAATAAATTGGTGGACATGAGGAATTTGTCTATTAATCATCTGCAAAAAGAATCAACCTAAAAGCACTCTCCAGTAGAAACTGGCAGCTGATCTCATGAGCGCAAAAGTTTCTATTTTTAACAGCAAGATCGCAAAGACTTCACCCAAGTCTTCCCAAAGGTTCTACTTGGCACAAACACTAATTAAAACACAAAACCACATCTAACCAGAAGCTAGATGAATTATTTATTACTAAACAGAAGTAAAAGCAAGGAAAATAGAATTGGGTTGCCTCCCAACAAGCGCTATTGTTTAACGCCCCTAGCTAGGCATGATACACGAATAGATCTAGGTATTGACATAATGATAAGGTAGATCGCGAAAACTCATCTCATATTCCCTACGTTCAGCAGCAAGTTTTCTTTGAGGCAAGCAAAATTAATCGAAAGGGCTAAATTTAATAGGACAAAAGTCCCTAAGATCAAGCTGGGGAGGTATGGGTTCCTCTTTTGGCCCCTTGTATTGCACAACCAATTCATCATTATAAGTATTCTTTTGGCAGAAGGTCATGAGCCTTTTTTCAAGAGAAAAACCTAACCCATTGTTTTGAATAGCAAAATCATCATTCAGTTCAGAGATTCTATCAACTAGAACATCGGTAGGACCCTTTTTTTCTAAGGTTTACATTATAAGCAACATGATCTAGATATTATAAATGCATTATGTCTTCTTGATAAAAAAGGATAGCCTCTATGGGTGGACGACCAGCGTCCACCCTATAATGCGTAAAAATTTCTTTGGCCTCTTTCATTATAAATCTGAACTCATGTGCCAAAAATATAGTAGTTGCTCGCTTAACAGAAGAATGCTCAATATTGGAAAATTCTAGAAAAATTCTCTGAATGCAAGGATGCAAGTGAATAAATTGTCTTTCGAGTTCAACTACAAGCATGGATATAGCATCCGCAAGACTACTGGTTCTATGAAGAATAGATCCACCCATAGTGGGTAAAGCACCGGCACAAGTAAAGAAATCTTGAATAACTCCTTTTCCAATAATATTACCACTACCAATCTGGAACTTCTTAGTATGTAAAGTGGTAGGCTCCTCATGAGGATAATCAAAAGCACCAAAGTTTCCCCCATCGTTACTACCCTTTTCAATGATATCCTCCCCCATCTCAGACATGATAGCAACAGATCGCACTAAGGACGAACACACAAAAGGCAAGCTAAAAGAGGCGAATGAAAAAAAGGCGAATAAAACGGCAAGGGTGAAGTGGGGGAGAGGAAAATGAGAGGCGAATGGCAAATAATGTAATGCGAGGGATAAGAGTTTGTGATGGGTACTTGGTATATGACTTGTGCATAGATCTCCCCGGCAACGGTGCCAGAAATCCTTCTTGCTACCTGAGGGAGTCCTGTATTCAGGGGTCCTCAGGCGTCCGGGGCGATGAAGTTGGGCCGTATTGATGGGCCACGAAAAGAAGAAGCAGAAGACTCTCCCCCGTATTCGGTCAGGACTCCTATGTGCGTAGAAAGGAAAGCATAGAGTCCGGATGTATCAGTTACTTCCTCCCCAAGTCACCCTTCTAACCCTAGGTTCTCGCTGGCGTGTATATAAGCCGGGGAGATTAGTCTGTAAAGGGGATCATCAACATCACAATACCCTCATAGGCTAGGCTTTAGGGTTGAGCCATTACGATCTCGAGGTAGATCAACTCTTGTATTCATATTCATCCATATTAACATAGCAAGAAGTAGGGTATTACCTCGATCGAGAGGGCCTGAACCTGGGTAAACATCGTGTCCCCACCTTCCTGTTACCATCGATCCTATAAACGCATAGCTTGGGCCCCCCTACCCGAGATCTGCCGGTTTTGACACCGACAATGGTGCTTTCATTGAGAGCTCCGTTGTGCCCTCTTGATGAGCGATCGGTGGCTCATCTCGTCATCAGCGACGAGATCACCCTCGGAAACAACTTGGCCATTAGCCAGGTTCTCCAGCTCGGCGGGTTCGATGTATGCGCCCACATGGCCCTAGGGCCAGCCGCAATCCTTGTGGTCATCGAGCACCACCCTTATGTTGACTCCGGCCACTCCGATGATGCGACCTCGGCAGTTTTCTCGCCCTTAAATGAGCTGCTGGATGCATCGCCGCCTTGGGGCTTTCATCGCCAGGAGGTCAGACCGGACTTAAATCCAGTCACGATGAGATTGATCCCTTCCCGATAACTCATCTAGTGGCAGCAGTTCAAGACGGAGCCGATGAGACTCCTTCTCTCAAGACGGAGACCGCCATAGTTCGGATCTCCGAACCCATCGAGCCGAACATGCCCTTGTCGGGAGGCACGTTATGTTCTTTGAGCTCTGGGATTGATGCCGGGACCACAGAACGATTAGATCCTGTCGAACCCGGATCGCTTACATCGGAGGTTATCAAAACCCCAAATACCACCTTGGGTTGGGACTCAAAATTACCAACACCCACCCACCCTGGGAAAAACTCTCCAAGTAAATCCGGCCATCCGGACATAGATGATCTCGCGAACATACAGCAGCAGCCCGAGGAAACGGTCAACCACTTCTGGGCCAGATTCCTGTTTGTTAAAAACAAGATCAGGGACTACTCCGATGACAAGGCGGTCTCTCTATTCTACCGCAACTGCACGGACAAGGGAGTCTTGAACGCCCTCAACCAACGCCGTGTTCTGAGTTTCACAGAACTATCACATTTAGAGCAAAAGTACTACGCAATGTAAAACACTTGGCAATCCCAGAATACACCTCTCGAATAGTCCATATCCGGACAGTACACTATCAAGGCAAAACGGACATACCTTAGCAGGTCATCCGATAATATGCCTATTGGCAAGAAGAATAAACCCCTTTTAAGGCACATCTCCGTTCTGGACGAACAGCTAGATACACCTTGCCAAATACACGCAACCCCGGACAATGTCCCAAACCACTACCTTAGAGCGTGTTGGGTACTCCGGCAGGTAGAAAAGAGCGGTGCGGACGTCCGTGTCTTCACTGTCTTCGAGACGTTATCCTCCAATAACCGCCGCAAGAGAGCAAATCGCGAACTTGCCGAGGTCTACCAAATTAGCTCTGCAAGCCCATGGAGCAACACGGCAATTAGTTTTTCTGCCGAAGACGCACCCCGAGTCCGGTCCATCCGAGCATCAGCAGTTCTTGTACTAGATCCAATAGTGGACGGCTTCCACCTCACTAAGGTACTTATGGACGGAGGAAGCGGACTGGACCTCATATATGAGGAAACGCTTGCAAAAATGCAGGTCGAAAAATCCCGCATTGAGCACACCAACACAACCTTTAGAGGAATTATACTCAGCCGCAAAGCCCGGTGTTCGGGAAGCATTAAGCTCGCTGTAGTATTCGGCACATCCGATAACTACAGGTCAGAGGAACTGCTCTTCCACATGGTTCCCTTTCATAGCGGATACCACGCCCTTCTAGGATAGGACGCTTTTTCACGCTTTCAAGCCATACCCCATTACGGGTACATGAAGCTTAAAATGCCAGGCCCAATGGAGTGATCACATTAACAAGTTATCCGGATAGAGCACTCTGCGCCGAGAACAAGACGACATTCTTAGCCTTAAAGGCATTATCCGAATCCCTCGCAGACGAAGAATTAACTACCCTACGATCAAAGGTGGATAAGGACGATGTAATCCTCGCCAAAATATCGAAGTCCACCTCCTTCAAGCCAGCAGATGAAATCATCAAATTCCAAGTGCACCCAACGGACCCTAACAAGACAGCGTCTATCGGGGCACAGCTGGATCCGGCGGTGGACAGCGCGTTACGCGCCTTCCTTCGGGAAAAATGGGATATATTCGCCTGGCACCCTTCAGATATGCCGAGAATCCCACGTAGGCTAGCCCAACACAGCCACAATATTATCAAAGGGTTCAAACCAGTCAAGCAGTCACTGCAGCGGTTTTCTGAACCCAAAAGACAAGCAATGGGAGAAGAGCTAGCCAAGCTATTAGAAGCCGGATTCATGAGAGAAATTAAACACCCGGATTGGCTAACCAACCTAGTCATGGTACCAAAGAAGGATAAATCCTGGCGCCTCTGCGTCGACTTCACAGACCTAAATAAGGCTTGTCCCAAGGATCCCTTCCCCTTGCCACGTATTGATCAAATTATCGATGCAACGGCCGGACACGACTCATTATGCTTCCTTGATGCTTACTCCGGATACCATCAGATAAAGATGAAGGAATCCGATCAGGCTGCAACGGCATTTATCACCCCGCACGGTCCTTTTTGCTTCAACACTATGCCCTTTGGACTTAAAAACGCTGGCGCCACATATCAACGCATGATTCAAACATGCTTAGAAAAACAAATTGGCAAAACAGTGGAGGCATATGTTGACGACGTAGTTGTTAAGACTAAACACATCGAGACTTTGATGGAAGATATCCACCTTACATTTGCCAACCTTAGAGAATATGACATAAGGCTCGATCCGGAAAAATGTGTTTTCGGCATTTCAGCCGAAAAACTACTAGGGTTCATCGTATCCCATAGAGGAATCGAAGCTAACCCAGCTAAAATCCGGGCCTTGTCAGAACTCAAAATACCAACTGTCCTCAAGCAAGTGCAAAAACTAGCAGGCTGTGTAGGGGCCTTAAGCCGCTCCATCTCCAGGTTAGGAGAAAAAGCATTGCCCCTTTATAGATTGCTACGACGCACTGAAAATTTCGAATGGACGAACGCGGCCACAGCTTGACTAGGAGAAATAAAAACTCTACTAGCAAGCAACCCAATCCTAGCCGTCCCCGGTGTTGGCGAACCAATGTTGTTGTATATATCAGCCACTCACCAGGTAGTGAGTGTCGTGCTCTTCATGGAACGAGCCGAAGAGGGACATAAATTCCCTGTTCAAAAACCCGTATACTATGTATCTGAGGTTCTGAGACCGTGCAAGTCACGGTACCCCCACTATCAGAAAATTGCCTATGTGCTCTTCATGAATCTCGCAAACTTCGACACTACTTTCAAGAGTGTTCGATCACAGTGGCATCCGAGGTACCACTCAATGATATCATTAACAAGAAAGACGCCACTGGACGCATAGCCACATGGGCCATCGAGATCCTACCGTTCGAAATATCTTACAAGCCACGCCGAACTATTAAATCACAGGTGTTGGCTGACTTTGTCGTAGAATGGACCGAAGCCGAACTCCCTAAAGATTACGGCTCATACTCCCACTTGACAATGTACTTCGACAGTTCCAAAATGCTAGCCGAATTGGGGGTCGGCGTAATATTGATATCTCCAACAGGGGATACAGTCCGGTACGTTCTACAGATTATGTACACGGACTTGAACAATGTGGCCAAATATGAGGCCCTATTGCATGGTCTCCGCCTAGCTGTATCCATGGGCATACAACGCCTCGAGGTACGCGGGGACTCAAACCTCGCTATCTCCCAAATTAAGGAGATTTTGATGCGAAGGATTCAAAAATGGCATCTTATCGCAATGCTATATTAAAAATGTCGGTTAGATTTGAGGGGTTGGAATTCCACCACGTAGCCCGGGATAATAACCAGGCCGCTGACGTACTCGCTTGTATGGGCGCTAAACGCGACCCCGTCCCGCCTAACACCTTTGTGGAAAGGCTACTCAAGCCATCAGTAACATGGCAGGACACGGGCGGCGATACGAACTCGGATCCGAACATACCCCCGGCCGAACTCAACCAAGACGTCATTGGAGACCCAAACATGGAAATAACTCCTTTGGCTCACGAGATCATGGCTGCCATAGCCCCCCCTGGACAGAGCCCTTCCCAGCTTACCTTAAAAGGAAGGAGCTCCTCGATGACCAAAATGAGGCCCGCCGCATAGTCCGGCGCTCTAAAGCCTATAAGATTCACGAAGGTGAACTATATAAGAAAAGCACTACTAGTGTTCTACAAAGGTGCATCTCAGAAGAGGAGGGAAGGAAAATTCTTAGTGAAATACACGCTGGAATGGGCGGCCACCATGCCACAGCCCGGGCGCTCGTAAACAAAGCTTTTCAAGCTGGCTTTTCCTGGCCCACTGCCCGAGCAGATGCCCAAACCTTAGTCCAACACTACGTTGGCTGCCAGCCTTTTGCAAATCAAAGTCACATGCCTCCCATGACTCTGAGAACAATCCCCATTACTTGGCCTTTTGCGGTCTGGGGGCTTGATATGGTTGGACCCCTTAAAGGGGGAAACCATAAAAAGAAATACTTACTGGTAATGGTAGATAAATTCACTAAATGGATAGAAGCCAAGCCAGTAAAAACAACTGAGGCAGGGCCTGTGATAGATTTTATATCAGGTGTAGTACACCATTACGGTGTCCCGCACGGTATTATCACAGATAATGGCACCAACTTCACAGCTGACGAGGTAAAGAATTGGTGCGCAAAGTTAGGTATTAAACTTGACTATGCTTATGTATACCATCCTCAAACAAACGGTCAAGTCGAAAGAGCCAATGGTCTAATAATGAGCGGCATCAAACCCTGACTAGTGCGCTCCCTACGGGAGTCTAATAAACAATGGGTCGAAGAGCTTGACTCCGTACTCTGGGGGCTGCGGACCACACCTAATCGGATGACCGGATACACACATTTTTTCATGGTGTACGGCGCAGAGGTTGTTCTGCCCTGCGACATTATTCATGATTCACCTCGTGTGCGCATGTACGAGGAGAGAGAAGCCAAGCTAGATCGGCAGGACGACCTAGATGGACTTGAAGAGGAGCGCAATACAGCGCAAGCTCGTTCCGCATTTTATCAACAATGGGCCAGGTGATACCAGAGCGGAGAAGTGCGGACCAAGACATATAACGTCAGTGAACTCATTTTATGCCTCCCGGAGAAGAAAAAGGACAAGCGCAAACCAAATGGGAGGGTCCCTTCATTATCGCCGAAGTACAAACCGGTGGAGGCTATCGCCTTCGGAATGCACGGGACAACCGCCTTGAGCCGAACCCATGGAACGCTGCCAGGCTCCGACGATTTTATGGATAGTTCGGTAGCAATTTTTTCCCCTTTCAAGTTAGGACTTGTCTTTTATCTTTTATTTTTTCTTTCTTCTTTTCTTTTTTACATTTTCTCCCATTGGCAAGTATTCGGCTCGCCCAAACAACCACAGGATAAATACATCTTCGAATGTAACTACCTCAAATATACTTGGGGGCTTCTTTAACGAAGCCCATTACCAATAAAGCTTATTGCTTAGAATGTCATCTGTTCTTCACAGTCCTTCCTTGCCATTATATGCACCAATATGACTTAAGTTCTGGCCAAGTTGGGTTGCCTGGCTCCTATGCTTACCCCTACGTTCCCGATTGTTTGGCTAGGGTGTAAAGGGAGCACCTCTGCTATTGTTACAACCAGGTAATCCGGATATGTACCTCAGACTGGGTGAAGCCGAAAGCTAGCGCTCTTAAGGGAATAAATGGTCGGCGGATACACGACATATCGCTTTTTACGCATATATTTTAAACCATCAGAGGACATGGCATCCTACAATCCCCGTCCACGGGATCCAAAAGCCTAGGCTTGCATTTGTATGCACGCCGACCCAGGGAAAGGAACCCCTAACGGAACTATTCTCTCTGGAAGATGGTTCTTACATTAAACAGTAATATAACATAACTCCCCCAACACAGTTTGTCTGTTCAAGCAAATTATGAACAGATTGCCTGGTTTCCGACCATATCACGTGTTTACCACATATATAGTATTCGGAAGCACTCCAACCTTTGGGTTTATGGAGGTTAAAGCAGATGGTCGGCCATGACAACCTTTTTTATAAATTCGGCGGGAGATAAGTTTGATGGTCAAAGTACATTAATACATAGAATCAAACGACTACTCTTTTTCTATTCCCTTTATAAGGCTGTCTAGTTTACAGTCATGTTGGGAAAGTTTGGCAAATGTCTCTACTTGGTCATATACCAAATACAGAGGAATTTATTGTCCATCAGACCCTCGAGGTCCCACGCGGGCCATATGATTTGGATCAAGACGAGTGTAGCGCATATTCACCATGGCCCAGGCTTCTCGAGCACCCATGCGACATGCTGATGCTTTCCACAGTTCGAAGAGGCGTCGAGCCCCTTTGAACAAGTCCACCAAATCCTCCATAGTTTCTGGAGGTGAATCGCCCGGCCATAAAGCCCTGGCCATACTCTTCATGGCCTTCCGAGCTCGCTCGTGGACCCTGGAAAGCTATTGCAACACGTCACCCTCAAAACTGGACACTTCCCCTTCAGGCTGCCCAGTTAACAAGCATGCGGGAAAAGTTTTATGAAAAACCTTCAAAATAAGAGACTATAAGGAGAGGAAGTTATAAGGGACATACTGAACATGCCGCCTTTTAGCCTCCGGTCTCTTCCATGGTACTTGAGAGTTGGGCTCTTACACCCTTTAGCTCATGTTCCAACCAAACACTTTTATCCTGCGCTTGGTTTCTTTTCTCTATGGCTTGCGTCAATACGCGCTTGCCAGCGGCGGTTTCCCCTTCGGCAATTTTTTTGTCCGCCAAAGCAGCCCTTAGCTCCCTCTCCAGTTGGTCGGTCGACCCTGTTGCTATATTACAAATTAGTATATACATAGCACCTCAGTGGTCAGCACAACTATCATAGTATCCGGACACCACTGGTCTTACCACCAGCATCCTTTCTGGAATCCTTCGAATTTTTCAATTCAGCGAGCTCGGTTCCGGCACTCTTCTAGCTCCTTAGATAAGGAGTTATTCTTTTCTTGAAGCACCTGCAAAGACACAACGATCCTCAAATCAGTTGTACCAACTGCTTTAAGTCTCGGGGGCTACTGGCATAGGAACATCAAAATATACACTTACCCGCATATCTTTTGAAAGCCGGTGAGTGGCTCCAACGAGTTCGTCTTGAGCGGCTCGGATATAGGCATCTGCAGAGCTGACGGCGTTAAACGCCTCCTTAGAAAAGGCTAGGTCTCGCATGGCTGCTTTCCGCCACCGGTGAACCATCATGACCTCCACTTCGGAATTACTAACTGACATTCCATCCAAATCCTCCTGGAGGGGACAATCCGGCAATGAATCCGCGTTAACCATTGACGGGCCGGAAGCCGGATTGGCTGGAGCTTAATATGCATGACCTCCGGACATAGTCCGGTGTGTATTCCTCCTAAAAGGAAAAAATAAAGCGGAAAGTTGTAATACCGACTTCACCACCCAGCGTGTGTCAAAACAAACATACCTCTTTGAAGGTCCGCTGGTGTTCGCGGTCCTCTTTGAAAGTGCAATCATGCCCTTAATCATATTTTGATGATTGATGACAACATGCATATATGGGACTAACCATGTTTATCAAGTATATCTTAGGATTATGTTTCAAGGGCGTGTGTGGATCAAGTATACAGACAAAACTATATCACTCAAGAGCGGATATACAAGATAATAGCTTTTGGCTTGACTTTCAGTTTGTTTTTGAGTATAGGGATCCCGCACTATTAAGAGGGGATTGGTGGATATCGTGAAAGGCTTACTCAAAACCCACAAAGTATCCTCTCACATCATCTCTACTCTATCCATAACAATTCTGATATTTTGTGCACTTAGAGTTGTGTGAAACTAAGCCTTTGTGCTCTGTTATCACTGGACGTCCGGCACCCTACCTGACGTTCGAACCTTCACAGTCTACCGGACGTCCGACAATCTCTGGATGTCTGGTATTTCACAACAGAAGCTAAATAGTGGTTTTCCGTTCTCCACCGGACGTCCGGTCACCGGACGACCGACACACTCCAGATGTCCGGTCCCTCAGCGCCTACCGGACGACCGGCACACTCCGGATGTCCGGTACACCTTCACAGAACGAAAATAGCGGAAGTCCGAAACCCTCCGGACGTCCGGTCACCGGACGACCGACACACCCCAAACGTTCGACAACTATGTGCACAGTGTACTACGTGGCCCTGTCTGGTGAACCTTTAGGCTCCGAACGACCGGCCTCCGTCGGACGTCCGGTGCTAACTGTGCCACCGAACATCCGGTGCTGTCCGGACGTCCGACACTAACAGTGTGTTTTCTGCCACAACGGTCTGTTCTCTACGATGACTATATATAGTCTTATTCTTCCACAAGATAAGGTTGACCATTCACTTTGAGCTTACTCAAGCACACATTCACATTGTCTCTCACTCTCATACACCAAATCTTAGATCCTAAAAGGATTTGAAGGCATTTGTGAGAAGTTGTCCAATCAAGTGATAGATCCACTCCTTCCCCTTCTTTGCACCAAAGGAATTTGTGATTTGAGCAAGTCTTGAGCTTTTCCCATCATTCTTGTTACTCTTGGAGGTTGGATACTCCTAGGCGGTAGGAGTCTTTCGGAGAGGAATCAAACATTGTGATTACCCCCGAAAAAGTTTGTGAGGGTTTGGAGGTCACCTAAAGGCCTGCCACTAGTGGTTGGGAATCGCCTTCGTGGTGATATCTCAAAGAGAGAATAGGGTGAGCCTTCGTGGCGTTGGTGTGCCTTTGTGGTAACTCCCACCTCTCTAAACGGTGACGTTGCTTCCCTCTAAGGAAGTGAACATCGGCATACATCCTCGTCTCTCGAAGTTTCGGTTATTCCTAACCTTAACTTTCTACTTGTGGTTACTTGTCTCTAAGTTCTTACTTGTATCTTATTGTGTTACCTTACTTATCTACTCGTGTTACTAGCTTAGCTTGTTTAGCATCTTACTTACAATTGTTAGGCTCAATTTCATATTCCGCATTATTGCCTAAATTTTTTAAGTAATAATTAAACAAAGAAAAAATAGTGATTATACCTATTCACCCCCCTCTAGGTCCATCTCGATCCTTTCAATTGGTATCAGAGCCTCGTGCTCTATTCTTGTGGCTTAACCGCCCTAGAGCGAGATGAACCCCGATGGGACTCCCCTTGTTGTAGATCCGAAAGACCAGGTCTCGACTTCTTCGGAAGTAAAGGCCTTCACCTCTGAGGATCTAGAACGGGCCCTTGCTAAGCAAAAGGAGGAGCATGATGCTTTTCTTGAGGCCTTGGTCAAAATGAGGTTAGCCGCACTCACCACGAATTCCATGCTACTCCCAAGTTTGGGCGGTATGGCTTCGAGGCAAACTACGCCTGTTCCTTCTCTTGACCAACAACCTCCTAACATTGGCCACTCTAGTGTTCCATGGCTCTATGCACAACCTAAAGATGAAAAACCAAATTATAGGCATGGGGGTGAACCTCCCGTGCTTGATAAAAAGGCTGATTTTTCTATGTAGAGAGTTGCTATGCAGGATCATCTTAGGTATGCAAATGATGAGATGTTGGACATCTTGGAGGATGGCTACAATCCTGTTGATCCAAAGAACCTCACTCCAAGAGAAATATATAACAGGCATCTCAACGACACCGCAACCATGTTGTTAAGGAAAGGAATGAGTGAAAAGCAAAGGAGACCCTTCATACACATCACCAGTGCCAAGGACTTATGGGATAGCATTGTGAGATCCAGAACCGGCACCTCCACTCTCTAGCTTGCACAATATGAGATTGCCAAAGGTCAATTGCAAAAATTCTATATGGAGAAAGGTGAAACCCCCAACCAGCTCCATGAGCGTCTGATGACGCTTACATCTGACATTGAGTCCTGTGACTGTGACAAGACACAAGATGGATTCAACTTGATGAAGCGGTTCCTTATGGACAAGCTGCTACATGCCCTTGCTCCGTATCATCATCAAATGGTGTGGGACATAAAGCAACACCATGGGATTCAAGGAAATGACTCCAGATGACATCATATCCACCTTTCAACTATTTGAAGAATCCAAGGCAAATGCTACAAGACATCTTCCTATGCATGGAAATTCATCTCCCGTGACCAACTTAGCCTTAAAGGCTAAACAAGTATGTGAAGAAGAAGAAATTGAGGAAGAAGATGATGAAGAAGGTGATGAAAGTTACTCGGATGAGGGACCCTCATATGAAGACATTGCTCTCTTTGTGAAGAAGTTTAGCGCGGGGAAATTCAAAGGAAGATTTCAAAAGAAGAAAGTCCGAAGTTGCTACAACTGTGACGAGACAAATCACTTCTCCAATGAGTGCCCATATGAGAAGAGAGAAGATAAGCCCAGATTTCCCAAGAACTTTGTAAAGAAGAAATTGCCAAACCCTGTGAACTCCAAGCTTAAGAAGAGAGATGGAAGGGCCATGATTGCCCAAGAAGATTCCGATCCCGATGGTGTTGGAGGTGTTGCCAGTATAGCTCAAGATCCTCAAAACACCTTGAGACTAGTCAACAAAAGTGGTGAGGTTCTCACCTACAACTACATGAAAGACTACAACGGCAACGCTCACAAGTGTTTGATGGCCAAAGCCGTCGTTGAGGACCATGAGCAACAGACCTCCTCAGACAAAGTTAAGGTAACCTCTCGTTCGGATCCTCCTCTTTTCCCTCCGCCTACTCCTAGTGATGAATACCTTGATGCGGAGGATAATCATGATGATAATGATGAGAATGGTCCTATGTGTGCTAAACTAGAAAAAATTATGTGTTCCCTCAAAGGAAAGAAGCTCATTATGTTTCGTATGCTTATGGAGATGGTGAGTAAGCACACCATCACCATTAAGGAACTCGAAACCCACGTCACCGAGGAAAAGGAAAAAAAATGAAATCCTTGAGCGGAAAGTCCTATAAGAGGAAGCAAAAAATGATGAACTATGCATAAAAATTGGTACAAACCTTGATGAACATGCCAAGAAACTTGCTTCCTTGGAAAAGGTTGAAAGCTCTTTCAAGGAGTTGATGATTGATAAGTGTAAACTTGTGAGGTCTCATGCTACTCTCTCTAAAGATTGTGAGCTTCTATCCGTGTCTCTTAAGACTAAGGAAGAGGAGCTCACCCTTCTTACAAAGAGCTTTGAGACACTCAAACTTACTTATCTCAAAACTCTAGCCAAGGCTTACTCCTCTCCTATTATAAATGTTGATGCATGTACTACTAACGCAAGTTGTGATCTAGCATCTATTTGTGAGGAGAATCGATTTCTAAAAGCACAACTTGAGAAAGGACTCATGACATGTGCTCAAGGACAAAAGAACCTTAATGAAGTATTGAGCCGACACAATGAAGTTTTCGCAAAGGAAGGAATTGGGTACGACCCAAGCACAAGCCAGAAGAAAACGTTCCCTCAAAAGTGCACCACTCCTCTCAAGGAGACATTTGTACGTGAAGGGCAGAAGAAGAAAGGGAAGAGTCAAGTCAACAAGGTTGTGAGTGGGAAGGCCACTAGGGGCATACCCACTCTCATCAAACCTAAGGGTTTCATGCCTCCATCCTATGTGCTTTGTAAGACAAAGGATGGAGAGGTTTATGCTAAATTTGTTGGTCCTCATAATGCATTTCGTTTCTATGCTATTTGGGTTCCTAAGACCCTTGTGACTAATGTGAGAGGTCCCATTGCAAAATGGGTGCCTCTAACCAAGTCGTGAATTGTGTGTAGGTTGCCTTCTCCGGTGGAGTCAAATGGGTGATCGATAGTGGATGCACAAACCATATGACCGGAGACAGCAAATTGCTCTACGATTTCATGGAAGCCATTCAACCTTTTATGAGCATTGTGTTTGGTGGAGGAACAAAAGGACAGGTACTTGGATTGGGTAAGGTGGCTATCACGAATGACATGTCACTTGCAAATGTCATGCTTGTCCAATCTCTTAAATATCACTTACTCTCCATTCGACAATTGGCTTCTGTTGGTTACGATACACTATTTGGACTAACAGATGTGAAAGTCCTTAAGAGAGATACTCTTGAAGTGGCTTTTGTTGGAAAGTTGGATGGCAACCTTTACACAGTTGATTTCTCGAAAGAGAGTACCTTCCATGCAACTTGTCTAATGGCCAAAGCCGACAAGGGGTGGCTATGGCATCGCCGGCTAGCCCATGTCAGCATGAGAAATCTTCAAGATCTCTTAAAGGGAAATCACATCCTTGGACTAACGAATATTTCTTTTGAGAAAGATCGTGTGTGTAGTGCATGCATAGCCGGGAAGCAACATCAATCAAAGCACCCACCCAAAAATATTGTATCTACGTCAAGGCCATTGGAGCTCCTTCATGTGGATCTATTTGGGCCTCCTTCATGGGATAGTATGGTCTTGTCATTGTTGATGATTACTCAAGATACACATGGGTGTTATTCCTCAAGTCCAAAGACGAGACTAAGTTCACCTTCATTGATTTTGCCAAGCAAGCTCAACGCAAGTTTAACAAAGAAATCTTGGCAATACGAAGTGACAATGGATCCGAGTTCAAGAACTACACCTTGGAAGGGTTTCTCAGTAATGAGGGGATTGAGCATCAATACTCCGCCCCCTACACTCCTCAAGAAAATGGTGTAGCCGAAAGAAAGAACCGTACTCTTGTGGAGATGGCAAGGTCCATGTTGGATGAGTACAAGTCACCATATAGCTTTTGGGCCGAGGCCGTCAACACTGCATGTCATGCCTCAAACCGTCTCTTCTTCCGCACAATCTTGGAAAAGACCCCTTATGAGCTTCTAACCGGAAACAAACCAAATGTCAAGTACTTTCGTGTGTTCGGGTGTAAGTGCTTCATACTCAACAAGAAAGAACGGTTAGGAAAATTTCAATCCAAAACTATTTAGGGTATATTTGTTGGTTATGGATCAAACTCCCACGCCTATAGGGTCTACAACAAATCCAATGGATGTGTTGTAGAAACTTGTGACGTGGTGTTTGATGAATTTAATGGCTCCCATGGGGAGTAAGTTGATATAAGTGATGTAGGTGATGAAGACTCTTCTCAAGATATCTTGAACATGGGTGTTGGTGCTCTTCTTCCGATGGAACAAGAACCCCATGATGGTATGGAAGACGATGCACGACTTCCTATATATCCAACCATTACAACACCCACACCACCACAAGATCCAAACGCTCATCCGATGCCCACAATTCAAGTACAAGATGAAGATCAAGTCCTTCACCATGATCATCTCCAAGAACAAGATCATCAACAAGAACAAGAGCAAGAAAGTGCAATCATTGATGATGAACCTCAACAAATGCAACATGAAGAAGAAGATCTTCCACCACACATAAATGATCCATATGTTGAGGATGTGGATGATGGACATGAAGTTGAACCGCGTGAAACCCTCACCTCCATCATGCCTCGAGTGGCTGGTCGTGTTGATGTTGAAAAAATTCTCACCGACATATCCAAAGGTAGAGTCACTCATAAACATTTGACAAACTTTTGTGCTCACTTCTCGTTTGTGTCTAGTATTGAGCATGTCAAGGTACAAGACGCATTGATTGACAACGATTGGCTCGTTGCTATGCAAGAAGAGTTGAATAGTTTTGAACGCAACCAAGTATGGTCTCTGGTGGAGAGGCCAACTACAAAACACAATGTCATTGGAACAAAATGGATTTTCAAGAACAAGCAAGATGAGAATGGTGTAATCATCCAAAACAAGGCAAGGTTAGTGGCACAAGGGTACTCACAAGTTGAAGGTTTGGACTTTGGTGAGACCTTTGCTCCCGTTGCCCGTCTCGAATCTATTTGCATCTTACTTGCTTATGCTGCTTTCAATGGTTTTACATTACATCAAACGGATGTGAAGAGTGCTTTCCTTAACGATCCTCTACAAGAAGAAGTATATGTATCACAACCACCTGGGTTCGTTGATCCCGATCACAAAGACTATGTGTATAAACTTCATAAGGCTTTGTATGGCCTCAAACAAGCACCCCGTGCTTGGTATGATCATCTTAAGAAGTTTTTACTCGATGATGGATTTGTGAGAGGGGTGATCAATCCCACTCTTTTTACTAAGAGACACAAGGGTGACTTGATCCTATGTCAAATCTTTGTAGATGATATAATCTTTGGTTCGCATAACATTCATTTATGCAAGAAGTTTGCGGCTTCAATGACCAAGAATTTTGAAATGTCACTCAATGCGGATTTGAAGTTCTTCCTCGGATGTCAAATTCAACAATTTCAAGAAGGAATTTTCTTGTCCCAAGCAAAATACCTCAAGGATATCCTAGCAAAGTTTGGCATGTATGATGCTAATCCATGTATGACACCCATGCCAACCAAAATTTGCCTCACTGAAGACACAAATGGTATTCCTTTTGACCCATCTATTTACCGCTCTATGATTGGTTCATTGCTTTATCTTTGTGCATCTAGACCAGACATCATGTTTAGTGTATGCATGTGTGCTAGATTTCAAGCTTCCCCTAGGGAAAGCCATCATAAGGCGGTTAAGCATATTCTCAGATACCTTGTTCCCACCCCAAAGTTGGGTCTATGGTACCCCAAGGATGCCAAGTTTGATCTCATTGGGTACACGGATGTGGATTGGGCTGGTGACAAAGTGGACCGCAAGTCTACCTCTGGTTCATGCCAATTTCTTGGACGCTCTTTGGTCAGTTGGTACTCAAAGAAAGAAAATTGTATTGCCCTCTCCAGTTGTGAAGCATAATACATTGTAGCTGCCAGTTGTGGAACTCAATTACTATGGATGAGGCAAACTTTGAAGGATTACGGTATCATGTATCGACATGTGCCTCTTCTATGTGATAATGAAAGTGCCATTAACATTGCTGAGAATCCCAAAGATCATCTTTGCACCAAGCACATTGACATTAGGTATCATTTCTTGAGAGACCATGTGGAAAAGGGTGACATTGATGTTGCCCACATTGGTACAGATATGCAACTTGCAGACATTTTCACGAAGCCATTGGATGAAGCTAGGTTTTGTCGACTTAGGCGTGAACTTGGTATCTTGGAGCTTGACAATATTATGTGAAATCTAGTACCCATTCATGCATACACTTAATATCTCGTCTTGATGTAGGCATATATTTAGGGGGAGACACTCAACTCATGAGTACTCTCAACCCTATACAATGCATAAAAGGAACAGACACTCTCAAAGCTTACCATGTCATTCTAACTATGGTGCTTTAATATGATGGAGCACTGATTATGCACCCAAGTCAACATTCTTGTGGTATCATATCACATATACTCAAACATGGTGGCATCATCCACCGCTCGTAGAGTAAGAATAGTAACCAAGCAAAATTGTCTCATATGGTCGGATATTCATGCAAGTATCATCATCTCACTACCAATTACCATCTGCCAAAAATGCCTAAGCCCAAAATCCTGAGAGCCTCCGGTCGTCCGGTACTTTCTGGACGTCCGGTGTTCCGTGCGCTTCCGGTCGTCCGGTACGCCCCGGACGTCCGTAAAACCCCTTCTGTCAACCTCATGCCGGATGTCCGGTATAATCGGACTTCCGCTAATTTTTCCAGGGCCGGACGTTCGGAAACCACCAGACTTCCGGAACATATCTGGCCCATATATATAGGGCGAGGCGCGTGTAGGGCAGTTTTACCCTAACACTCGCCATATCCAGTCCACCGTCGCGCCCCCCATCGTCTCAGATCAGACTCCTCGCCCTCCCAAACCCGCCGTCGAGCCCCCATCCCCTCGCCTCCGTTCGGCTACAGATCGGCCGCCGCCAGTCCGGGGCCACCCCCGTGGGCCGCTCTGTTCCCAGTCTATCTCCGGTGCCTCTTCTCTGCATATCGTTCGTCCCCTCCAAGGTATCCCCTTGTTTTTCTCCTCCTCTCATCCCTCGGGTCTGCCCTCGATCTATGAGAGTAGGTTGTTTATTTTGGGTGTTCCTCCCTCTTCTAGATCGGAATGCCGAAGATCAAGCACTCCGCTCGCAAGGAGGCTACAAGTGGGGTCTCTCGCCCGTCTCGCCGTGGTGGCTCCGATGACTCCCAAGAACGTGCTCGACCTCGGAAGCGTGCCTCTCAGCCTAGCAGACCCACAAGCGACTCCTCACCGGAGGATTCCGACTATGAGGATGAACTAGAACCTATGGAGCGGGAGGAATTTGTTGCCCCTCACACATCTGCACCCAAGCCGGGGACTCGGAGGCCCACTTTTAAGCCTCCTCCTCCTCCGGTGCAACCTCAAGGTGATGCTCGTCACATCTCCCTTGAACCTCCTCTCGCTCATGGTCGTAAAGTTAAACGGTTCAATGCCATTCCAATTGCGTCTTATCTTACGCTTCGTCGTGATGTTGACCAATTTTCGGTTGCTAGCGACTCCACGGACGATTGTTTTCGCACAAACGTCCAGGCAGATATTTTTACCACTGTCATTCTTCCTAAGGGTCTGTCTTTACATTTGTGCATCAACCTTGAGCATATTCTTCTCATCCGGTGAAGTATCCGGGAGCCATTGAGCTCATTGAGACATCTGGTCTTGCTGCTCCTTTTTCATTTCAGCATGATTTTAACAATGCTGCCATTCATCAATTATATGCCACGTGTTACTTTCACCCCAATAACACCGTCACTTGGACGACCTCCGACACCGTGCTTACAGCTTCTTATTCACAATTTGTCGCTGCTCTTGGCTTTCCTGATAGTGGGTTCAAAATACATAAGGATGAGCCCAAACATAATCCCAAGGGCATTGATGTTTGCATGGATCTCCTCAAACCCATCTCTGAGATGACTAGTGAGGAGAAACAGAAGGATCTAAACCAAGTTTCAATTTGGCGCTTTCCTTTCTACATCATTTTTCAGTGTGTCATTCGCACCGTCTACCCTAAGATGGGAGACAAGGGGTCGTGCAATAGCTATTGCATCGACCTCATGCATCGTCTCTATATGACGCCCAAAGGGAAGATAAATGTTCCTCATTTCTTATGGCATGAGATCCGCCTCGCTTCTTTTCAATTCAAGCGGGGCTTTCCTCGTGCTCCCTTTCTTCAGGCATTTATTGAGAGTTTGGCTCTGTTTCCCATTGTCCGCACTCACTTACATGAGCAGTGGGTTATTCCATCCCACATGGCGGATGGCTGGGTCAAGCCCTCTTCTTCCTCTACTCATCCTCGCCAAGCTGCTGCTTGTGTTCCTCCCACTGCTCCTTCCGGATCTGCATCTCTTGGACGCATTGCTCGCTTTCTTGGGAAAGCTCACTCTGCCATGATGAAGGCTATTACCTTTCAGTGCTCCCAGAATCACGATGTGGTCACTCGCATGGTCACTTCCAAGAATGCTCTGAAGGCTCGTCTGAGAGACTCCGGAGTATTCGATGTGAGTGATGATGAACGTCTTCCTGATAATCCGCCTTCTGACTTTGGTTTTCCCTCGGGTCCGGAGTGGTGTGAGTTCCTTGATGAGGCTGGTGGCAGTGGTGCTCACGATGATGATGCTTTATGATGATCTGACACCTTTTGGGTAGTAGCCGCCAAGGGGGGGTAGGCACTTATCTATTATGAAATATTATATAATGCTGTGAGATTTGTATCGAACCTATGATGTGCTATGAGTTGAACCTTTATCTATTATGTAATGCACCTATCTATCTATGGAAATATTGAGTTGTCATGTGTATGAGATTGGGTTATGATATCTATCTATCTATGGAAATATTAAGTTATCATGTGTATGAGATTGGGTTATGATATCTTGTGTATGAGATTGTTATGATATCATATTGAGGGGGAGCTCCCCTCTTCATGTTTATTATTGTTTGTGCACCTATTTAGGGGGATCTCCACAATATCATTTTTATATTTAAAAGTCTTTACTACATTTTTTTGAGAAGTGCATGCATGTCGTCATCAACTACCAAAAAGGGGGAGATTGAAAGTGCAATCATGCCCTTAATCATATTTTGATGATTGATGATAACATGCATATATGGGACTAATCATGTTTATCAAGTATATCTCAGGATTATGTTTCAAGGGTGTGTGTGGATCATGTATACAGACAAAACTATATCACTCAAGAGCGGGTATACAAGATAATAGCTTTTGGCTTGACTTTCAGTTTGTTTTTGAGTATAGGGATCCCGCACTATTAAGAGGGGATCGGTGGATATCGTGAAAGGCTTTCTCAAAACCCACAAAGTATCCTCTCACATCATCTCTACTCTATCCATAACAATTCTGATATTTTGTGCACTTAGAGTTGTGTGAAACTAAGCCTTTGTGCTATATTATCACCGGACGTCTGGCACCCTACCGGACGTCCGAACCTTCACAGTCTACCGGACGTCCGGCAGTCTCCAGATGTCCGGTATTTCACAATAGAAGCTAAATAGCGGTTTTCTGTTCTCCACCGGACGTCCAGTCACTGGACGACCGACACACTCCGGACGTCCGGTCCCTCAGCGCCTACCGGACAACCGGCACACTCCTGATGTCCGGTACACCTTCACAAAATGAAAATAGCGGAAGTCTGAAACCCTCCGGACGACCGACACACCCTGGACATCCGACAACTGTGTACACAGTGTACTACGTGGCCTTGTCTGGTGAACCCTCAGGCTCCGGACGACCGGCCTTCGTCGGACGTCCGGTGCTACGTGTGCCACCGGACGTCCGGTGCTGTCCGGACGTCCGACACTAACAGTGTGTTTTCTGCCACAACGATCTGTTCTCTACAATGATTATATATAGTCTTCTTCTTCCAAAAGATAAGGTTGACCATTCACTTTGAGCTTACTCAAGTACACATTCACACTCTCTCTCACTCTCATACACCAAATCTTAGATCCTAAAAGGGTTTGAAGGCATTTGTGAGAAGTTGTCCACTCAAGTGATAGATCCACTCCTTCCCCTTCTTTGCACCAAAGGAATTTGTGATTTGAGCAAGTCTTGAGCTTTTCCCATAGTTCTTGTTACTCTTGGAGGTTGGAGACTCCTAGGCGGTAGGAGTCTTTCGGAGAGGAATCAAACATTGTGATTACCCACGGAAAAGTTTGTGAGGGTTTGGAGGTCACCTAAAGGCCTGCCACTAGTGGTTGGGAATCGCCTTCGTGGTGATATATCAAAGAGAGAATAGGGTGAGCCTTCGTGGTGTTGGTGTGCCTTCGTGGTGACTCCCACCTCTCTAAACGGTGACGTAGCTTCCCTCCAAGGAAGTGAACATCGGCATACATCCTCGTCTCTCGAAGTTTCGGTTATTCCTAACCTTAACTTTCTACTTGTGGTTACTTGTCTCTAAGTTCTTACTTATATCTTATTGTGTTACATTACTTACCTACTCGTGTTACTAGCTTAGCTTGTTTAGCATCTTACTTACAATTGTTAGGCTCAATTTCATATTCCGCATTATTGCCTAAAATTGTTAAGTAACAATTAAACAAAGAAAAAAAAGTGATTGTACCTATTCACCCCCCCTCTAGGTCCATATCGATCCTTTCACTCTTACACTTCGATGCCTCACCCGACGCAGGCGTCACCCTCTGAGATGACGGTCTTCGCACAGTCCAGCGTGAGGAGCGTCGTCCCTGTTCACTATGATAACATACGGTAGGTAAGGCGCACTGGGAATCTTCTCTTTGATGAGATATGTCCTAGGTACTTACGCGGGAAGAAGGAATGAGGCATGGGTAATCGGCTACAATAGCCACCAGGGTGCCCTCACGGCAGGCTTGATAGAAGACTCCCTCTTCTAGCTCTATGCCTATGTCCAGATCTTCATCGTATCCGGGGACCGCATTCTGAAATCGGTCCTCTGGCTGTGGGGCGGGACTATTAATCCCCTCAATCACCTTCCTCCACTCCTATTGGGAGAAACCAAATTCAGTTTGGTCAACACATCATAACAAAGAAAAAATGGGTAAATATAGCGGTCAAGAGAGAGACTTACCCAGTCAGGAGGATTGTACATAGAGAAACCCTCCCGAGATGCTAAGCGGATGAAGTCTTGCTTCTCTCCCTTATAAAGACCTTCTAGGATGACGGCTAGAGCGGTAGGGTCATCCGGGCCCGGGCGTAAGTAGCGCGAGGCATCATCCAAGCCATTATAATTCCACATTGGAAATCCTCTTGCTTGGAGTGGCTGCACGCATCGCTTTATTGAAATAGCCACCACTTCGACTATAGATAACCCCGAACTGGCGAGCAATCTGATCTTGCTGACCAGTCAGCTAACCTCCGCTCACTCTTCTTCTGAAGGACTGCAGGGACACTAGTTGAAAAGCTTCTTTGGCGGAGCACTGGAATACCTGGGAATGCCTCGCCGAACTGGATCCGGCAGGGCAACATCTTCAATATAAAACCACTCCGAAGGCCACTCTTCGGATGCCTTCTTTGGAGTACCGGGCAGATAGCCTGTCCCGGCTATGCGCCATACTTCGGCGCCCCCAACTTCAAATATGGATCCCTTTTCCGAGCGAGGGACAAGGCAGAAGAACTTTCGCCATAGCTCGAAGTGAGGCTCGTAGCCCAAGAACAGTTCACATAAAGCGACAAAACTCGTGATATGCAGGATAGACCCCGACGTAAGATTGTGTAGTTGGAGACCATAAAACTACAGAAATCCCCTAAGGAAGGGGTGGACAGGGAACCCTACGCCTCTTAAAAGGAAGGGGACAAAACATACCCGCTCTCCATCGGAGGGGTTGGGAAAGCTCTCTGCGAGGGCTTGACTGTCAATAGAAGTTAGTCCGGCCTGGACGGGGACTAGATCCTCTGGAGGGAGATATCCCTGCGCTTGAAGTGTCCTCAGACGCGCATGGGATACAGATCAACTTTTCCAATCTCCTACACGAGGGCCATGAGGGCGCGAGGAAGAGCTTGGGGCGCTAGCCATGTTTGAAGATTTTTTGGAGGCACTAGGGTTTCTTCCGTGTGGAATGGGATGGAGAGGCAAATCAGATCTACTCTCTTATATAGGCGTCTTCCAACACAGTCAAGGCGGTATTTGTAAAGCTGCCCAGACGGTTCGCATTCGTTGGCCACGTGGAAGCCAAGGCGACGGCGGCGAGGAATCAACATGATACAATATTTAAAGAAGCCGAACTATCATCCATGAGGATCACCTTGCAAGACCGAAGACATGAAGCTGGACATTATCTCGTCCTTGAAGGCAAGTCCGGGGGCTACTGAGGGAGTCCTGTATTCAGGGGTCCTTAGGCGTCCGGGACGATGAAGCTAGGTCGTATTGATGGGCCACGTAAAGAAGAAGCAGAAGACTCTCCCCCATATTCGGTCAGGACTCCTATGTGCGTAGAAAGGAAAGCGTAGAGTCCGGATGTATCAATTACTTCCTCCCCAAGTCACCCTTGTAACCCTAGGTTCTCTCTGGGGTGTATATAAGCCGGGGAGATTAGTCTGTAAAGGGGATTATCAACATCACAATACCCTCATAGGCTAGGCTTTAGGGTTTAGCCATTACGATCTCGAGGTAGATCAACTCTTGTATTCATATTCATCCATATTAATATAGCAAAAAGTAGGGTATTACCTCGATGCAGAGGGCCTGAACCTGGGTAAACATCGTGTCCCTAGCCTGCTGTTACCATCGATCCTCTAAACGCATAGCTTGGGTCCCCAACCTAAGATTTGCCGGTTTTGACACAGACACTACCTCTTGAGCATGCGTTGTTTTTTCCCTTGAAGAGGAAAGGGTGATGCAGCAAAGTAGCGTAAGTATTTCCCTCAACTTTTGAGAACCAAGGTATCAATCCAGTAGGTGACTACACACAAATCCCTCGTACCTGCACAAACAACTAGTTGATGAAAGATTAAAATGATGGAAGATAGACCCGGGGGGCATAGGTTTCACTAGTGGCTTCTCTCAAGATAGCATATTCTACGGTGGGTGAATAAATTACTGTCGAGCAATTGATAGAAAAGCGCATAGTTATGAGAATATCTAGGCATGATCATGTATATAGGCATCACGTCCATGACAAGTAGACCGAAACGATTTTGCATCTACTACTATTACTCCACACTTCGACTGCTATCCAGCATGCATCTAGAGTATTAAGTTCATAAGAACAGAGTAACACCTTAAGCAAGATGACATGATGTAGAGGGATAAACTCATGCAATATGATATAAACCCCATCTTTTTATCCTCGATGGCAACGATACAATACGTGCCTTGCTGCCCCTGCTGTCACTGGGAAAGGACACCGCAAGATTGAACCCAAAGCTAAGCACTTCTCCCATTGCAAGAAAGATCAATCTAGTAGGCCAAACCAAACTGATAATTTGAAGAGACTTGCAAAGATATTTAAATCGTGCATATAAGAATTCAGAGAAGAACCAAATATTGTTCATATATAATCTTGACCATAAACCCACAATTCATCAGATCTCGACAAACACACCGCAAAAAGTATTACATCGAATAGATCTCCAAGAAGATCGAGGAGAACTTTGTATTGAGATCTAAAGAGAGACAAAAGCCATCTAGCTAATAACTATGGACCCAAAGGTCTGTGGTAAACTACTCACAACTCATCAGAGAGGCTATGGTGTTGATGTAGAAGCCCTCCGTGATCGATTCCCCCTCCGGCGGAGCTCCGAAAAAGGCCCCAAGATGGGATCTCACGGGTACAGAAGGTTGTGGCGGTGGAAATAGAGTTTCGTGGTGCTGCTCAATGTTTTCAGGGTATATGAGTATATATAGGAGGAAGAGGTACGTCGGTGAAGCTACGAGGGGCCCACGAGGGTGGGGGCGCGCCTACCCCCTTGGGCGCGCCCTCCTACCTCGTGGCCTCCTCGTGGCTTCCCTGGTGTGTACTCCAAGTCTTCTGGGTTGCATTTGTTCCAAAAATGATCCTTGCGAAGGTTTCATTCCGTTTGGACTCCGTTTGATATTCCTTTTCTCCGAAACACTGAAATAGGCAAAAAACAGCAATTTGCACTGGGCTTCTGGTTAATAGGTTAGTCCCAAAAATAATATAAAAGTGCATAATAAAGCCCATTAAACATCCAAAACAAATAATATAATAACATGGAACAATCAAAATTTATAGATACGTTGGAGATGTATCAATCATCCGCATAGCGTCCAAGAAAGCATATGTCCTTGAAGCACCGCTAGGTGACGCACCCATTTTCCCAGCAACTCAAGACGTTATGAACGCGTGGCAGTCGCATAGTGATGATTACTCCCTGGTTCAGTGCGGCATGCTTTATAGCTCAGAATCGGGGCTCCAAAAGCGTTTTGAGCAACACATAGCATATGAGATGTTCCAAGAGCTGAAAATGGTTTTCCAAGCTCATGCCCGAGTCGAGAGATATGAAGTCTCTGCCAATTTCTACAGTTGTAAGATGGAGGAAAACAGTTCTGTTAGCGAGCATATACTCAAAATGTCTGGGTTGCACAACCGCTTGTCTCAGTTGGGAGTTAATCTTCCAGATGACTCGGTCATTGACAGAATCCTCCAGTCGCTTCCACCTAGCTACAAGAGCTTTGTGATGAACTACAATATGCAAGGGATGGAGAAGTCCATTCCTGAGTTTTATTCAATGCTGAAATCAGCGGAGGTGGAGATCAAAAAGGAGCATCAAGTGTTGATGGTGAATAAGACCACTAAGTTCAAGAAAGGCAAGGGTAAGAAGAACTTCAAGAAGGATGGCAAAGGAGTTGTCGCGCCCAGTAAGCCAGTTGTCGAGAAGAAGCCAAAGAATGGACCCAAGCCTGAGACTAAGTGTTTTTATTGCAAGGGAAATGGTCACTGGAAGTGGAAATGCCCCAAGTTCTTAGCGGATAAGAAGGCCGACAACGTCAAAGGTATATATGATATACATGTTATTGATGTGTACCTTACCCGCGCTCGTAGTAGCTCCTGGGTATTTGATACCGGTGCAGTTGCTCACATTTGTAACTCAAAACAGGAGTTGCAGAATAAGCAGAGACTGGCAAAGGACGAGGTGACGATGCGCGTCGGGAATGGTTCTAAGGTCGATGTGATCGCCGTTGGCACGCTACCTCTACATCTACCTTCTGGATTAGTTTTAAACCTTAATAATTGTTATTTAGTACCAGCTTTGAGCATGAACATTGTATCTGGATCTCGTTTAACGTGAGAAGGCTACTCATTTAAATCCGAGAATAATGGTTGTTCTATTTATATGAGAGATATGTTTTATGGTCATGCCCCACTGGTCAGTGGTTTATTTTTATTGAATCTCGAGCTTGATGTTACACATATTCATATTGTGAATGCCAAAAGATGTAAGGTTGATAATTATAGTCCCACATACTTGTGGCATTGCCGCCTTGGTCATATTGGTGCCAAACACTAAAACGCATGAATAAACTCCATGCAGATGGACTTTTGGAGTCTATTGATTATGAATCATTTGACACATGTGAACCATGCATCCTCGGCAAGATGAACAAGACTTCGTTCTCCAGAACAATGGAGCGAGCAACCAACTTGTTGGAAATAATACATACCGATGTATGCGGACCAATGGGCGTTGAGGCTCGCGGTGGCTATTGTTATGTTCTCACCCTCACTGATGACTTGAGTAGATATGGGTATGTCTACTTAATGAGACACAAGTCTGAGACCTTTGAAAAGTTCAAGGAATTTCACAGCGAGGTAGAGAATCAACGTGACAGGAAAATAAAGTTCTTATGATCATATCGTGGAGGAGAATATTCGAGTCACGAGTTTGGCACACACTTAAGGAAATGTGGAATTGTTTAACAACTCATGCCGCCTGGAACACCTCAATGTAATGGTGTGTCCGAATGTCGTAACGCACTCTATTGGATATGGTGCGATCTATGATGTCTCTTACCGATCTACCGCTATCATTTTGGGGTTATACTTGAGAGTGTCGCATTCACTTTAAATAAGGCACCGTCTAAATCCGTTGAGACGGCACCGTATGAATTATGGTTTGGGAAGAAACCTAAATTGTTGTTTCTGAAAGTTCGGGGATGTGATGCTTATGTCAAGAAACTTCAACCTGAAAAGCTCGAACCCAAATCGGAAAAGTGCGTCTTCATAGGATACCCCTAAGGAAACTTTTGGGTACACCTTCTACCTCAGATCCGAAGGCAAGATCTTTGTTTCCAAGAATGGATCCCTTTTGGAGAAAGAGTTTCTCTCGAAAGAAGTAAGTGGGAGAAAAGTAGAACTTGATGAGGAATTTTTTTCCCTCTTGAAGCGAAGAGTAGCGCAACGCGAGAAGATGTTTCTGTGGTGCTTGCACCGACTAGAGAGGAAGTTAATGATGATGATCATGAAACTTCGGATCAAGTTGCTACTAAACTTCGTAGGTCCACGAGGACACGTTCTGCACCAGAGTGGTACGGCAACCCTGTCCTGGAAATCATGTTGTTAGACAATGGTGAACCTTCTAACTATGAAGAAGCGATGGTGGGTCCGGATTCCAACAAATGGCTTGAAGCCATGAAATCTGAGATAGGATCCATGTATGATAACAATGTATGGACTTTGGTGGACTTGCCCGAGGATCGGCAAGCCATAGAGAACAAATGGATCTTTAAGAAGAAGACTAGCGCGGATGGAAATGTGACCATCTATAAGACTCAGCTTGTCGCTAAGGGTTATCGACAAGTTCAAGTAATTGACTACAATGAGACTTTCTCACCCGTAGCGATGCCGAAGTCCGTCCGAATCATGTTAGCAATTGCCGCATTCTATGATTATGAGATCTGGCAAATGGACGTCAAAACGACATTCCTTAACGGTTTACTTAAGGAAGAATTGTATATGATGCAGCCGGAAGGTTTTGTCGATCCTAAGAATGCTGACAAGGTATGCAAGCTCCAGCACTCCATCTATTGGCTGGTGCAAGCATCTCGGAGTTGGAACATTCGCTTTGATGAAGTGATCAAAGTGTTTGGATTTATACAGACTTTTGGAGAAGCCTGTATTTACAAGAAAGTGAGTGGGAGCTCTTAGCATTTCTCATATTATATGTCGATGACATATTGTTGATGGGAAATGATATAGAACTTTTGGGAAGCATAAAGGCCTACTTGAATAAGTGTTTTTCAATGAAGGACTTTGGAGAAGCTGCTTACATATTAGGTATCAAGATCTATAGAGATAGATCGAGACACCTCATCGGTCTTTCACAAAGCACATACCTTGACAAGATATTGAAGAAGTTCAATATGGATATGTCCAAGAAGGGGTTCTTGCCTGTATTGCAAGGTGTGAGATTGAGCACGGCTCAATGCCCGACCATGGCACAAGATAGAGAAAGGATGAGTTTCATCCCCCTATGCCTCAGCCATATGCTCTATTATGTATGTCATGTTGTGTACCAGACCTGATGTGAACCTTGCCATAAGTTTGGTAGGGAGGTACCAAAGTGACCCCGGAATCAAACGCTAGACAACGGTCAAGAATATCCTGAAGTACCTGAAAAGAACTAAGGATATGTTTCTCATTTATGGAGGTGACAAAGAGCTCGTCGTAAAGGGTTACGTCGATGCTAGCTTCAACACAGATTCAGATGACTCTAAGTCACAAATTGGATACATGTATATTTTGAATGGTGGGGCAGTCAGCTAGTGCAGTTGCAAGCAAAATGTCGTGGCGGCATCTACATGTGAAGCAGAGTACATAGCTGCTTCGGAAGCAGCGCATGAAAGAGTCTGGATGAAGGAGTTCATCACCGACCTAGAAGTTATTCCCAATGCGTCGAGCCCGATGAATCTCTTCTGTGACAACACTAGAGCTATTTCCATTGCCAAGGAGCCCAGGTTTCACAAGAAGACCAAGCACATCAAGCGTCGTTTGAACTCCATTCGTGGTTATATTCAAGATGGAGACATAGATATTTGTAAAGTACATACGGATCTGAATGTCGCAGATCCGTTGACTAAACCTCTTCCACGAGCGAAACATGATTAGCACCAGAACTCTATGGGTGTTCGATTCATCACAATGTAACTAGATTATTGACTCTAGTGCAAGTGGGAGACTGTTGGAAATATGCCCTATAGGCAATAATAAAATGGTTATTATTATATTTCCTTGTAAATGATAATAGTCTATTGTTCATGTTATAATTGTATTAACCGGAAACTGTAATACATGTGTGAATACATAGACCACAACATGTCCCTAGTGAGCCTCTAGTTGACTAGCTCGTTGATCAACAAATGGTTGTGGTTTCCTGACCATGGACATTGGATGTCATTGATAACGGGATCACATCATTAGGAGAATGATGTGATGGACAAGACCCAATCCTAAGCATAGCACAAGATCGAGTAGTTCGTTTGCTAGAGCTTTTCTAATGTCAAGTATCATTTCCTTAGACCATGAGGTTGTGCAACTCCCGGATACCGTAGGAATGCTTTGGGTGTCTCAAATGTCACAACGTAACTGGGTGGCTATAAAGGTGCACTACGGGTATCTCTGAAAGTGTCTGTTGGGTTGGCACGAATCGAGACTGGGATTTGTCACTCTGTATGACATAGAGGTATCTCTGGGCCCACTCGGTAATGCATCATCATAATGAGCTCAATGTGACTAAGGAGTTCGTCATGGGATCATGTGTTACAGAACGAGTAAAGAGACTTGCCGGTAATGGTATTGAACAAGGTATAGGGATACCGACGATCGAATCTCGGGCAAGTAACATATCGTTGGACGAAGGGAATTGTATACGGGATTGATTGAATCCTCAAAATTGTGGTTCATCCGATGAGATCATTGTGGAACATGTGGGAGCCAGTATGGGTATCCAGATCCCGCTATTGGTTATTGACCGGAGAGGTGTCTCGGTCATGTCTGCATGGTTCCCGAACCCGTAGGGTATACACACTCAAGGTTCGGTGACGCTAGAGTTGTACCGGGAATTGTATGTGGTTACCGAAGGTAGTTCGAATTCCCGGATGAGATTCTGGACGTCACAAGGAGTTCCGGAATGGTTCGGAGGTAAAGATTTATATATGGGAAGTCCAGTTTCAGCCACCGGAAGAGTTTTGAGGGTCACTTGTATTGTACCGGGACCACCGAAAGGGTTCCGGGGTCCACCGGGTGGGGCCACCTACCCCGGAGGGCCTAGTGGGCTGAATATGGGTGGGGACCAGCCCCTTAGTGGGCTGGTGCGCCCCCAAGGGCCCAAGGCGCCTAGGGTTGGAAACCCTAGGGACGGGGGCACCCCCCACCAGCTTGGGGGCAAGTTGTTGGAAATATGCCCTAGAGGCAATAATATAATGGTTATTATTATATTTCCTTGTTCATGATAATTGTCTGTTATTCAAGCTTGGATTGTATTGTACGGAAACAATGATACATGTGTGAATATGTAGACCACAACGTGTCCCTGGTAAGCCTCTAGTTACTAGCTCGTTGATCAACAGATGGTCACGGTTTCCTGGCCATGGACATTGGATGTCATTGATAACGGGATCACATCATTAGGAGAATGATGTGATGGACAAGACCCAATCCTAAGCCTAGAACAAGATCGTGTAGTTCGTAATGCTAAAGCTTTTCCAATGTTAAGTATCTGTTCCTTAGACCATGAGGTTGTGCAACTCCCGGATACCGTAGGAATGCTTTGGGCGTGCCAAACGTCACAACGTAACTAGGTGGCTATAAAGGTACGCAACGGGTATCTCCGAAAGTGTCTGTTGAGTTGGCACGAACCGAGACTGGGATTTGTCATTCCGTATGACGGAGAGGTATCTCTGGGCCCACTCGGTAAGACATCATCATAATGAGCTCAATGTGACTAAGGAGTTAGTCACGGGATGATGTATTACGGAACGAGTAAAGAGACTTGCCATGACGATATTGAACAAGGTATCGGTGTACCACGATCGAATCTCGGGCAAGTACTATACCGATAGACAAAGGGAATTGCATACGAGATTAAGTGAATCCTTGACATCGTGGTTCATCCGATGAGATCATCGAGGAACACGTGGGAACCAACATGGGTATCCAGATCCCGCAGTTGGTTATTGACCGGAGAGTCGTCTCGGTCATGTCTACGTGTCTCCCGAACCCGTAGGGTCTACACACTTAAGGTTCGGTGACGCTAGGGTTGTAGAGATATATGCACACGGTAACCCGAATGTTGTTCGGAGTCCCGGATGAGATCCCGGACGTCACGAGGAGTTCTGGAATGGTCCAGAGGTAAAGAATGTTATATAGGAAGTCCAGTTTCGGCCATCGGGAGAGTTCCGGGGGTCACCGGTAGTGTACCGGGACCACCGGAAGGGTCCCGGGGGTCCACCGGGTGGGGCCACCCATCCCGGAGGGCCCCATGGGCCGTAGGGGGAGGGGGGCCCGCCCATAGTGGGCTGGTGCACCCCCTTGGGCCTCCCCTTGCGCCTAGGGTTGGAAACCCTAGGGGTAGGGGGCGCCACCCTTGCCTTGAGGGGCAAGTCTCCCCCCTGGCCGCCGCCCCCCTAGGAGATTCCATCTCCTAGGGACGGCGCCCCCCTTGGCCCTTATATATAGTGGGGGGAGGAGAGAGGGCAGCGGCACCTCAGCCCCTGGCGCCTCTCCCTCCGTTACACCTCTCCCTCCTCCCGCAGGTCCTTGACGAAGCCCTGCAGCTTTTCCCGTTGCATCCACCACCACGCCGTCGTGCTACTGGATCTCCATCAACCTCTCCTCCCCCCTTGCTGGATCAAGAAGGAGGAGACGTCGATGTACCGTACGTGTGTTGAACGCGGAGGTGCCGTTTGTTCGACGCTGGGATCATCGGTGATAGGGATAACGACGAGTACGACTCCATCATCCACGTTCTCTTGAACGCTTCCGCTCGCGATCTACAAAGGGTATGTAGATGCTCTCTTTTATGCTCGTTGCTAGATGACTCCTTAGATTGATCTTGGTGAAGCGTAGGAATTTTTTTGAATTATGCTATGTTCCCCAACAGTGGCATCTGAGCTAGGTCTTTGCGTAGCATCTTGCGCGAGTAGAACACAAACAAGTTGTGGGCGTTGATTTTCTTCAACTCTCTTGCCGCTACTAGTCCAATCTTGATTCGGTGGCATCGTGGGATGAAGCGGCCCGGACCGACCTTACACGTACGCTTACGTGAGACTGGTTCCACCGACTGACATGCACAAGTTGCATAAGGTGGCTGGTGGGTGTCTGTCTCTCCCACTTTAGTCGGATCGGATTCGATGAAAAGGGTCCTTATGAAGGGTAAATAGAAATTGACATATCACGTTGTGGTTTTGGCGCAGGTAAGAAACGTTCTTGCTAGAAACCTATAGCAGCCACGTAAAAACTTGCAACAACAATTAGAGGACGTCTAACTTGTTCCTGCAGCATGTGCTATGTGACGTGATATGGCCAAAAGATGTGATGAATGATATATGTGATGTATGAGATTGATCATGTTCTTGTAATAGGGAATCACGACTTGCATGTCGATGAGAATGACAACCGACAGGAGCCATAGGAGTTGTCTCATTTATTGTATGACCTGCGTGTCACTGAATAACGCCATGTAATTACTTTACTTTATTGCTAAACGTTAGCCATAGTAGTAGAAGTAATATTTGGCGAGACGACTTCATGAAGACACGATGATGGAGATCATCGTGTCATGCCGGTGACAAGGATGATCATGGTGCCCCGGAGATGAAGATCAAAGGAGCAAAATGATATTGGCCATATCATGTCACTTTATTTGATTGCATGTGATGTTTATCATGTTTATGCATCTTATTTGCTTAGAACGACGGTAGTAAATAAGATGATCTCTCACTAAAAATTTCAAGAATTGTGTTCCCCCTAATTGTGCATCGTTGCTAAGGATCGTTGTTCCGAAGCACCACGTGATGATCGGGTGTGATAGGTTCTAACATTCGCATACAACGGGTGTAAGCCAGATTTACACAAGCAATACACTTAGGGTTTTACTTGACGAGCCTAGCATGTACAGACATGGCCTCGGAACACGGAAGACCGAAAGGTCGAACATGAGTCGTATAGAAGATACGATCAACATGAAGATGTTCACCGTTGATGACTAGTCCGTCTCACGTGATGATCGGACACGGGCTAGTCGATTCAGATCATGTATCACTTAGATGACTAGAGAGATATCAATCTGAGTGGGAGTTCAGTAAATTTGATTAGATGAACTTAATTGTCATGAACTTAGTCTAAATTCTTTACAATATGTCTTGTAGATCAAATGGCCCACGCTCATGTCACCCTCAACTTCAACGCGTTCCTAGAGAAATCCAAGCTGAAAGACGATGGTAGAAACTATACGAATTGGGTCCGTAACCTAAGGATCATCCTCATAGCTGCCAAGAAAACTTATGTCCTAGAAGCACCGCTAGGTGACACTCCTGCCCCGGCAAACCAAGATGTTATGAATGCTTGGCAGTCGCGTTGTGATGATTACTCCCTGGTTCAGTGCGGCATGCTCTACAGCTTAGAATCGGGGCTTCAAAAGCGTTTTGAGCACCACGGAGCATATGAGATGTTCCAAGAGCTGAAAATGGTTTTCCAAGCTCATGCCCGAGTTGAGAGATATGACGTCTCCAACGTATTCTACAGTTGTAAGATGGAGGAAAATAGTTCTGTCAGCGAGCATATACTCAAGTTGTCTGGGTTGCACAACCGCTTGTCTCAGTTGGGAATGAATCTCCCAGATGAAGCGGTCGTTGACAGAATCCTTCAGTCGCTCCCACCTAGCTACAAGAGCTTCGTGTTGAACTTCAATATGCAAGGGATGGAGAAGTCCATTCCCGAAGTGTATTCAATGTTGAAATCAACGGAGGTGGAGATCAAGAAAGAGCATCAAGTGTTGATGGTGAATAAAACCACTAAGTTCAAGAAAGTCAAGGGTAAGAAGAACTTCAAGAAGGACGGCAAAGGAGTTGCCGCGCCCGGTAAGCCAGTTGCCGGGAAGAAGCCGATTTCAGCATTGCGAAGAGCTCGGGAATTCCCTTCGTCATCCCTTGCATATTATAGTTCATCATGAAGTTCTACTAACTTGGTGATAGTGACTAGAGAACTTTGTCAATTACTTTCTTATCTGGAAGATTAACTCCCACTTGTTTCAAGTAATTGTAGTACCCAGACAATCTGAGCACATGCTCACTAGTTGAGCTATTCTCCTCCATCTTTAGGCAAAGTACTGTCAGAAGTCTTATACCTCTAGACACGGGCATGCGTATGAAATACTAATTTCAACTCTTGGAACATCTCATATGCTCCATGGCGTTCAAAACGTTTTTGAAGTCCCGGTTATAAGCCGTAAAGCATGGTGCACTAAACTATCAAGTAGTCATCATACCGAGCTTTTGTCAAAAACGTTCATAACGTCTACATCTGCTCCTGCAATAGGTTTGTCACCTAGCGGTGCATCAAGGACATAATTCTTCTGTGCAGCAATGAGGATAATCCTCAGATTACGGAACAATTCCGCATCATTGCTACTAACATCTTTCAATCTTGGTTTTCTCTAGAAACATATGAAAAATAAACGGGGAGCAACATCGCGAGCTATTGATCTACAACATAGATATGCTAATACTACCAGGACTAAGTTCATGATAAATTAAAGTTCAATTAATCATATTACTTAAGAACTCCCACTTAGATAGACATCCCTCCGGTCATCTAAATGATCAGGTGATCCAAATCAACTAAACCATGTCCGATCATCATGTGAGATGGAGTAGTTTTCAATGGTGAACATCTTATGTTGATCATATCTACTATATGATTCACGCTCGACCTTTCGATCTCCAGTGTTCCGAGGCCATATCTGTATATGCTAGGCTCGTCAAGTTTAACCCGAGTATTCTGCGTGTGCAAAACTGGCTTACACCCGTTGTATTTGAACGTAGAGCTTATCACACCCGATCATCACGTGGTGTCTCGGCACGACGAACTTTCGCAACGGTGCATACTCAGGGAGAACACTTATACCTTGAAATTTAGTAAGGGATCATCTTATAATGCTACCGTCGTTCTAAGCAAAATAAGAAGCATAATAAGATAAACATCACATGCAATCAAAATATGTGACATGATATGGCCATCATCATCTTGTGCTTTTGATCTCCATCTTCAAAGCACCGTCACGATAACCTTCGTCACCGGCTTGACACCTTGATCTTCATCGTAGTATCGTTGTCGTCTCGCCAACTATTGCTTCCACGACTATCGCTACCGCTTAGTGATAAAGTAAAGCAATTACATGGTGATTGCATTTCATACAATAAAGCGACAACCATATGGCTCCTGCCAGTTGCCGATAACTTTACAAAACATGATCATCTCATACAAAACCGTATAACTCATCATGTCTTGACCATATCACATCACAACATGCCCTGCAAAAACAAGTTAGACGTCCTCTACTTTGTTGTTGCAAGTTTTACGTGGCTGCTACGGGCTTTAGCAAGAACCGTTCTTACCTACGCATACAAAACCACAACGATGTTTCGTCAAGTATGTGCTGTTTTAACCTTCACAAGGACCGGGCGTAGCCACACTTGATTCAGCTAAGGTGAGAGAGACAGACACCCGCCAGTCACCTTTAAGCAACGAGTGCTCGTAGCGGTGAAACCAGTCTCGCGTAAGCGTACGCGTAATGTCGGTCCGGGCCGCTTCATCTCACAATACCGCCGAAGCAAAGTATGACATGCTGGTAAGCAGTATGACTAGTATCGCCCACAACTCATTGTGTTCTACTCGTGCATATCATCTACGCATAGACCTGGCTCATGATGCCACTGTTGGGGAACGTAGTATTTTAAAATTTTCCTACGATCACGCAAGATCTATCTACCAGATGCATAGAAACGAGAGGGGAGAGTGTGTCTATGTACCCTCGTAGACCGGGAGCGGAAGCGTCAAGTGACGCGGTTGATGTTGTCGAACTTCTTCGCGATCCAACCGATCAAGCACCGAACGTACGACACCTCCGTGTTCAGCACACGTTCAGCTTGATGACGTCCCACGAGCTCTTGATCCAGTTGAGCTTCACGGGAGAGTTTCGTCAGCACGACGGTGTGGTGACGGATATGATGTGTTCACCGGCGCAGGGCTTCGCCTAAGCTCCGCGACGGTACGACCGAGGTGTGATTCTGTGGAGGGGGGCACCGCACACGGCTAAAACAATTCAACTTGTGTGTCTTTGGGTGCCCCCCTGCCCCCGTATATAAAGGAGCAGGGGAGGGAGGCCGGCCAACCTCTCCTGGTGCGGCTAGGGAGGGAGTCCTACTAGGAATAGGATTGCAATCCTATTCCTAGTAGGATTCACCGAAAGGAAGAAGGGGGAAAGGAATAGGAGAGGTGGCGCCCCCCCAATCCTAGTCCAACTAGGATTCCTAGGTGGGGGCGCCGGCCAGCCCTATGGGCTGCCTCTCTCTCACCCTTTAGGCCCACTATGGACCATCCCCTCTCGTAGGGGGTTCCGGTAACCCCCTCCGGCATTCCCGATAAATCCGAAACTTTTCCGGTATACTTCCGGTGTCCGAATATAGCCGTCCAATATATCAATCTTTATGTCTCGGACATTCCGAGACTCCTCGTCATGTCCGTGATCTCATCCGGGACTCCGAATTACCTTCGGTACATCAATACTCAAAAACTCATAATACCGATCGTCATCAAACGTTAAGCGTGCGGACCCTACGGGTTCGAGAACTATGTAGACATGACCGAGACTCATCTCTGGTCAATAACCAATAGCGGAACCTGGATGTTCATATTGGCTCCTACATATTCTACGAAGATCTTTTATCGGTCAGAACCGCATAACAACATACGTTGTTCCTTTTGTCAAACGGTATGTTACTTGCCCGAGATTCGATCGTCGGTATCTTTATACCTAGTTCAATCTCGTTACCGGCAAGTCTCTTTACTCGTTCTGTAACACATCATCTCGTGACTAACTCATTAGTCTTTTGCTTGCAAGGCTTATTGTGATGTGTGTTACCGAGAGGGCCCAGAGATACCTCTCCGACACTCGGAGTGACAAATCCTAATCTTGATCTATGCCAACACCACGAATACTTTCGGAGACACCTATAGAACATCTTTATGATCACCCAGTTACGTTGTGACGTTTGATAGCACACAAGGTGTTCCTACGATATTCGGGAGTTGCATAACCTCATAGTCATAGGAACATGTATAAGTCATGAAGAAAGCAATAGCAGTTAAACTAAACGATCATAGTGCTATGCTAACGGATGGGTCTTGTCCATCACATCATTCTCCTAATGATGTGATCCCGTTGATCAAATGACAACTCATGTCTATGGCTAGGAAACATAACCATCTTTGATCAATGAGCTAGTCTAGTAGAGGCATACTAGGGACATACTGTTTTGTCTATGTATTCACACATGTATTAAGTTTCCGGTTAATACAATTCTAGCATGAATAATAAACATTTATCATGATATAAGGAAATAAATAATAACTTTATTATTGCCTCTAGGGCATATTTCCTTCAGTCTCCCACTTGCACTAGAGTCAATAATCTAGCTCACATCGCCATGTGATTTAATACCGGTAGTTCACATCGTTATGTGATTAACACCCATAGTTCACATCGCTATGTGACCAACACCCAAAGGGTTTACTAGAGTCAATAATCTAGTTCACATTGCTATGTGATTAATACCCAAGAGTAATAAGGTGTGATCATGTTTTGCTTGTGAGAGAAGTTTAGTCAACGGGTCTGTCATATACAGATCCCTATGTATTTCGCAAATTTCTATGTCTACAATGCTCTGCATGGAGCTACTCTAGCTAATTGCTCCCACTTTCAATACGCATCCAGATTGATACTTAGAGTCATCTGGATTTAGTGTCAAAGCTTGCATCGGCGTAACCCTTTACGACGAACTCTTTATCACCTCCATAATCGAGAAATATTTCCTTAGTCATCCAATTACTAAGGATAATTTTGACCGCTGTACAGTGATCTACTCCTGGATCACTATTGTACCTCCCTGTCAAACTCTTGGCAAGGTACACAACGTGTTTTGTACACAGCATGACATACTTTATAGAACCTATGGCTGAGGCATAGGGAATGACTTTCATTCTCTCTATATTTTTCTGCCGTGGTCTGGCTTTGAGTCTTACTCAACTTCACACCTTACAAATCAGGCAAGAACTTCTTCTTTGACTGATCCATTTTGAACTACTTCAAAATCTTATCAAGGTATGTACTCATCGAAAGTCTTATCAAGCGTCTTGATCTATCTATATAGATTCTTGATGCTCAATATGTAAGCAGCTTCACCGAGGTCTTTCTTTGAAAAACTCTTTTCAAACACTCCTTTATGCTTTCCAGAAAATTCTACATCATTTCCGATCGACAATATGTCATTCACATATACTTATCAGAAAGGTTGTAGTGCTCCCACTCACTTCTTGTAAATACAGGCTTCTCCAAAAGTCTGTAAAAACCATATGCTTTCATCACCTCATCAAAGCGTATATTCCAACTCCGAGATGCTTGCACCAGTCCATAGATGGATTGCTGGAGCTTGCATAATTTGTTAGCACCTTTTGGATCGACAAAACCTTCTGGTTGCATCATATACAACTCTTCTTTGAGATATCCACATAGGAATGCAGTTTTGACATCCATTTGCCAGATTTCATAATCATAAAATGCGGCAATTGCTAACATGATTCGGACAGACTTAAGCATCGCTACAGGTGAGAAAGTCTCATCGTAGTCAACTCCTTGAACTTGTCGAAAACCTTTTGCAACAAGTCGAGCTTTGTAAACAGTAATATTACCGTCTGCGTCGGTCTTCCTCTTGAAGATCCATTTATTTTCGATGGCCTGCCGATCATCGGGCAAGTCAACCAAAGTCCATACTTTGTTCTTATACATGGATCCCATCTCAGATTTCATGGCTTCAAGCCATTTTGCGGAATCTGGGCTCATCATCGCTTCCTCATAGTTCGTAGGTTCATCATGGTCTAGTAACATGATTTCCAGAACTGGGTTGCCGTACCACTCTGGTGCGGAACGTACTCTGGTTGATCTACGACGTTCAGTAGAAACTTGATCTGAAGTTTCATGATCATTATCATTAACTTCCTCACTAATTGGT
>LR738713.1:558860990-558957415 GCA_902687465.1 Secale cereale | reverse complement strand
GATAACCTTCGTCACCGGCTTGACACCTTGATCTTCATCGTAGTATCGTTGTCGTCTCGCCAACTATTGCTTCCACGACTATCGCTACCGCTTAGTGATAAAGTAAAGCAATTACATGGTGATTGCATTTCATACAATAAAGCGACAACCATATGGCTCCTGCCAGTTGCCGATAACTTTACAAAACATGATCATCTCATACAAAACCGTATAACTCATCATGTCTTGACCATATCACATCACAACATGCCCTGCAAAAACAAGTTAGACGTCCTCTACTTTGTTGTTGCAAGTTTTACGTGGCTGCTACGGGCTTTAGCAAGAACCGTTCTTACCTACGCATACAAAACCACAACGATGTTTCGTCAAGTATGTGCTGTTTTAACCTTCACAAGGACCGGGCGTAGCCACACTTGATTCAGCTAAGGTGAGAGAGACAGACACCCGCCAGTCACCTTTAAGCAACGAGTGCTCGTAGCGGTGAAACCAGTCTCGCGTAAGCGTACGCGTAATGTCGGTCCGGGCCGCTTCATCTCACAATACCGCCGAAGCAAAGTATGACATGCTGGTAAGCAGTATGACTAGTATCGCCCACAACTCATTGTGTTCTACTCGTGCATATCATCTACGCATAGACCTGGCTCTGATGCCACTGTTGGGGAACGTAGTATTTTAAAATTTTCCTACGATCACGCAAGATCTATCTACCAGATGCATAGCAACGAGAGGGGAGAGTGTGTCTACGTACCCTCGTAGACCGGGAGCGGAAGCGTCAAGTGACGCGGTTGATGTTGTCGAACTTCTTCGCGATCCAACCGATCAAGCACCGAACGTACGGCACCTCCGCATTCAGCACACGTTCAGCTTGATGACGTCCCACGAGCTCTTGATCCAGTTGAGCTTCACGGGAGAGTTTCGTCAGCACGACGGCGTGGTGACGGATATGATGTGTTCACCGGTGCAGGGCTTCTCCTAAGCTCCGCGACGGTACGACCGAGGTGTGATTCTGTGGAGGGGGGCACCGCACACGGCTAAAACAATTCAACTTATGTGTCTTTGGGTGCCCCCCTGCCCTCGTATATAAAGGAGCAAGGGAGGAGGGGCCGGCCAACCTCTATGGTGCGGCTAGGGAGGGGACTCCTACTAGGAATAGGATTGCAATCCTATTCCTAGTAGGATTCACCGAAAGGAAGAAGGGGGAAAGGAATAGGAGAGGTGGCGCCCCCCAATCCTAGTCCAACTAGGATTCCTAGGTGGGGGCGCCGGCCAGCCCTATGGGCTGTCTCTCTCTCACCCTTTAGGCCCACTATGGACCATTCCCTCTCGTAGGGGGTTCCGGTAACCCCCTCCGGCATTCCCGATAAATCCGAAACTTTTCCGGTATACTTCCGGTGTCCGAATATAGCCGTCCAATATATCAATCTTTATGTCTCGGACATTCCGAGACTCCTCGTCATGTCCGTGATCTCATTCGGGACTCCGAACTACCTTCGGTACATCAATACTCAAAAACTCATAATACCGATCATCATCAAACGTTAAGCGTGCGGACCCTACGGGTTCGAGAACTATGTAGACATGACCGAGACTCATCTCTGGTCAATAACCAATAGCGGAACCTGGATGTTCATATTGGCTCCTACATATTCTACGAAGATCTTTTATCGGTCAGAACCGCATAACAACATACGTTGTTCCTTTTGTCAAACGGTATGTTACTTGCCCGAGATTCGATCGTCGGTATCTTTATACCTAGTTCAATCTCGTTACCGGCAAGTCTCTTTACTCGTTCTGTAACACATCATCTCGTGACTAACTCATTAGTCTTTTGCTTGCAAGGCTTATTGTGATGTGTGTTACCGAGAGGGCCCAGAGATACCTCTCCGACACTCGGAGTGACAAATCCTAATCTTGATCTATGCCAACACCACGAATACTTTCGGAGACACCTATAGAACATCTTTATGATCACCCAGTTACGTTGTGACGTTTGATAGCACACAAGGTGTTCCTACGATATTCGGGAGTTGCATAACCTCATAGTCATAGGAACATGTATAAGTCATGAAGAAAGCAATAGCAGTTAAACTAAACGATCATAGTGCTATGCTAACGGATGGGTCTTGTCCATCACATCATTCTCCTAATGATGTGATCCCGTTGATCAAATGACAACTCATGTCTATGGCTAGGAAACATAACCATCTTTGATCAATGAGCTAGTCTAGTAGAGGCATACTAGGGACATACTGTTTTGTCTATGTATTCACACATGTATTAAGTTTCCGGTTAATACAATTCTAGCATGAATAATAAACATTTATCATGATATAAGGAAATAAATAATAACTTTATTATTGCCTCTAGGGCATATTTCCTTCAGTCTCCCACTTGCACTAGAGTCAATAATCTAGCTCACATCGCCATGTGATTTAATACCGGTAGTTCACATCGTTATGTGATTAACACCCATAGTTCACATCGCTATGTGACCAACACCCAAAGGGTTTACTAGAGTCAATAATCTAGTTCACATTGCTATGTGATTAATACCCAAGAGTAATAAGGTGTGATCATGTTTTGCTTGTGAGAGAAGTTTAGTCAACGGGTCTGTCATATACAGATCCCTATGTATTTCGCAAATTTCTATGTCTACAATGCTCTGCATGGAGCTACTCTAGCTAATTGCTCCCACTTTCAATACGCATCCAGATTGATACTTAGAGTCATCTGGATTTAGTGTCAAAGCTTGCATCGGCGTAACCCTTTACGACGAACTCTTTATCACCTCCATAATCGAGAAATATTTCCTTAGTCATCCAATTACTAAGGATAATTTTGACCGCTGTACAGTGATCTACTCCTGGATCACTATTGTACCTCCCTGTCAAACTCTTGGCAAGGTACACAACGTGTTTTGTACACAGCATGGCATACTTTATAGAACCTATGGCTGAGGCATAGGGAATGACTTTCATTCTCTCTATATTTTTCTGCCGTGGTCTGGCTTTGAGTCTTACTCAACTTCACACCTTACAAGTCAGGCAAGAACTTCTTCTTTGACTGATCCATTTTGAACTACTTCAAAAATATTATCAAGGTATGTACTCATCGAAAGTCTTATCAAGCGTCTTGATCTATCTATATAGATCTTGATGCTCAATATGTAAGCAGCTTCACCGAGGTTTTTCTTTGAAAAACTCCTTTCAAACACTCCTTTATGCTTTCCAGAAAATTCTACATCATTTCCGATCGACAATATGTCATTCACATATACTTATCAGAAAGGTTGTAGTGCTCCCACTCACTTCTTGTAAATACAGGCTTCTCCAAAAGTCTGTATAAAACCATATGCTTTGATCACCTCATCAAAGCGTATATTCCAACTCCGAGATGCTTGCACCAGTCCATAGATGGATCGCTGGAGCTTGCATAATTTGTTAGCACCTTTTGGATCGACAAAACCTTCTGGTTGTATCATATACAACTCTTCTTTGAGATATCCATTCAGGAATGTAGTTTTGACATCCATTTGCCAGATTTCATAATCATAAAATGCGGCAATTGCTAACATGATTCGGACAGACTTAAGCATCGCTACAGGTGAGAAAGTCTCATCGTAGTCAACTCCTTGAACTTGTCGAAAACCTTTTGCAACAAGTCGAGCTTTGTAAACAGTAATATTACCGTCTGCGTCGGTCTTCCTCTTGAAGATCCATTTATTTTCGATGGCCTGCCGATCATCGGGCAAGTCAACCAAAGTCCATACTTTGTTCTTATACATGGATCCCATCTCAGATTTCATGGCTTCAAGCCATTTTGCGGAATCTGGGCTCATCATCGCTTCCTCATAGTTCGTAGGTTCATCATGGTCTAGTAACATGATTTCCAGAACTGGGTTGCCGTACCACTCTGGTGCGGAACGTACTCTGGTTGATCTACGACGTTCAGTAGAAACTTGATCTGAAGTTTCATGATCATTATCATTAACTTCCTCACTAATTGGTATAGGAATCACTGGAACAATTTCCTGTGATGTACTATTTTCCAATCCGGGAGAAGGTACAATTACCTCATCAAGTTCTACTTTCCTCCCACTTACTTCTTTCGAGAGAAACTCTTTTTATAGAAAGGATCAGTTCTTAGCAACGAATATTTTGCCTTCGGATCTGTGATAGAAGGTGTACCCAACAGTCTCTTTTGCGTATCCTATGAAGACACATTTTTCCGACTTGGGATCGAGCTTATCAGGTTGAAGTGTTTTCACATAAGCATCGCAGCCCCAAATTTTAAGAGACGACAACTTTGGTTTCTTGCCAAACCATAGTTCATAAGGTGTCGTATCAACGGATTTAGATGGTGCCCTATTTAACGTGAATGCAGCTGTCTCTAATGCATGACCCAAAACGATAGTGGTAAATCGGTAAGAGACATCATAGATCGCACCATATCCAATAAAGTACGGTTACGACGTTCGGATACACCATTATGCTGTGGTGTTCCGGGTGGCGTGAGTTGTGAAACTATTCCACATTGTTTCAAATGAAGACCAAACTCGTAACTCAAATATTCTCCTCCACGATCAGATCGTAGAAACTTTATTTTCTTGTTACGATGATTCTCTACTTCACTCTGAAATTCTTTGAACTTTTCAAAAGTTTCAGACTTGTGTTTCATTAAGTAGATATACCCATATCTGCTCAAATCATCAGTGAAGATCAGAAAATAACGATACCCGCCGCGAGCTTCAACACTCATTGGTCCACATACATCAGTATGTATGATTTCCAACAAATCTGTTGCTCGCTCCATAGTTCCGAAGAACGGAGTTTTAGTCATCTTGCCCATGAGGCATGGTTCGCAAGCACCAAGTGATTCATAATCAAGTGATTCCAAAAGTCCATCATTATGGAGTTTCTTCATGCGTTTTACACCAATATGACCTAAACGGCAGTGCCACAAATAAGTTGCACTATCATTATTAACCTTGCATCTTTTGGCTTCAATATTATGAATATGTGTATCACACGATCGAGATCCAACAAACTATTTTCATTGGGTGTATGACCATAGAAGGTTTTATTCATGTAAACAGAACAACAATTATTCTCTAACTTATATGAATAACCGTATTGCAATAAACATGATCAAATCACATTCATGCTCAACGCAAACACCAAATAACACTTATTTAGGTTCAATACTAATCCCGAAAGTATAAGGAGTGTGCGATGATGATCATATCAATCTTGGAACTATTTCCAATACACATCGTCACTTCATCCTTTAACTAGTTTATGTTCATTATGCAACTCCCATTTCGAGTTACTACTTTTTAGCAACTAAATCAGTATCAAATACCGAGGGGTTGCTATGAACACTAGTAAAATACACATCAATAATCTGTATATCAAATATACCTTTGTTCACTTTGCCATCCTTCTTATCCGCCAAGTATCTAGGGCAGTTCCACTTCCAGTGACCATTTCCTTTGCAGTAGAAGCACTTAGTTTCAGGCTTGAGTTTAGCTTTGGGTTTCTTCATGGGAGTGACAACTTGCTTGTCATTCTTCTTGAAGTTCCCCTTCTATCCCTTTTGCCCTTTACTTGAAACAAGTGGTCTTATTAACCATCAACACTTGATGTTCTTTCTTGATTTCTACCTTCGCCGATTTCAGCATTGCGAAGAGCTCGGGAATTCCCTTCGTCATCCCTTGCATATTATAGTTCATCATGAAGTTCTACTAACTTGGTGATAGTGACTAGAGAACTTTGTCAATTACTTTCTTATCTGGAAGATTAACTCCCACTTGTTTCAAGTAATTGTAGTACCCAGACAATCTGAGCACATGCTCACTAGTTGAGCTATTCTCCTCCATCTTTAGGCAAAGTACTGTCAGAAGTCTTATACCTCTAGACACGGGCATGCGTATGAAATACTAATTTCAACTCTTGGAACATCTCATATGCTCCATGGCGTTCAGAACGTTTTTGAAGTCCCGGTTATAAGCCGTAAAGCATGGTGCACTAAACTATCAAGTAGTCATCATACCGAGCTTTTGTCAAAAACGTTCATAACGTCTACATCTGCTCCTGCAATAGGTTTGTCACCTAGCGGTGCATCAAGGACATAATTCTTCTGTGCAGCAATGAGGATAATCCTCAGATTACGGAACAATTCCGCATCATTGCTACTAACATCTTTCAATCTTGGTTTTCTCTAGAAACATATGAAAAATAAACGGGGAGCAACATCGCGAGCTATTGATCTACAACATAGATATGCTAATACTACCAGGACTAAGTTCATGATAAATTAAAGTTCAATTAATCATATTACTTAAGAACTCCCACTTAGATAGACATCCCTCCGGTCATCTAAATGATCAGGTGATCCAAATCAACTAAACCATGTCCGATCATCACGTGAGATGGAGTAGTTTTCAATGGTGAACATCTTATGTTGATCATATCTACTATATGATTCACGCTCGACCTTTCGATCTCTAGTGTTCCGAGGCCATATCTGTATATGCTAGGCTCGTCAAGTTTAACCCGAGTATTCTGCGTGTGCAAAACTGGCTTACACCCGTTGTATTTGAACGTAGAGCTTATCACACCCGATCATCACGTGGTGTCTCGGCACGACGAACTTTCGCAACGGTGCATACTCAGGGAGAACACTTATACCTTGAAATTTAGTAAGGGATCATCTTATAATGCTACCGTCGTTCTAAGCAAAATAAGAAGCATAATAAGATAAACATCACATGCAATCAAAATATGTGACATGATATGGCCATCATCATCTTGTGCTTTTGATCTCCATCTTCAAAGCACCGTCATGATAACCTTCGTCACCGGCTTGACACCTTGATCTTCATCGTAGTATCGTTGTCGTCTCGCCAACTATTGCTTCCACGACTATCGCTACCGCTTAGTGATAAAGTAAAGCAATTACATGGTGATTGCATTTCATACAATAAAGCGACAACCATATGGCTCCTGCCAGTTGCCGATAACTTTACAAAACATGATCATCTCATACAAAACCGTATAACTCATCATGTCTTGACCATATCACATCACAACATGCCCTGCAAAAACAAGTTAGACGTCCTCTACTTTGTTGTTGCAAGTTTTACGTGGCTGCTACGGGCTTTAGCAAGAACCGTTCTTACCTACGCATACAAAACCACAACGATGTTTCGTCAAGTATGTGCTGTTTTAACCTTCACAAGGACCGGGCGTAGCCACACTTGATTCAGCTAAGGTGAGAGAGACAGACACCCGCCAGTCACCTTTAAGCAACGAGTGCTCGTAGCGGTGAAACCAGTCTCGCGTAAGCGTACGCGTAATGTCGGTCCGGGCCGCTTCATCTCACAATACCGCCGAAGCAAAGTATGACATGCTGGTAAGCAGTATGACTAGTATCGCCCACAACTCATTGTGTTCTACTCGTGCATATCATCTACGCATAGACCTGGCTCATGATGCCACTGTTGGGGAACGTAGTATTTTAAAAAAATTCCTACGATCACGCAAGATCTATCTACCAGATGCATAGCAACGAGAGGGAAGAGTGTGTCTACGTACCCTCGTAGACCGGGAGCGGAAGCGTCAAGTGACGCGGTTGATGTTGTCGAACTTCTTCGCGATCCAACCGATCAAGCACCGAACGTACGGCACCTCCGCGTTCAGCACACGTTCAGCTTGATGACGTCCCACGAGCTCTTGATCCAGTTGAGCTTCACAGGAGAGTTTCGTCAGCACGACGGCGTGGTGACGGATATGATGTGTTCACCGGCGCAGGGCTTCGCCTAAGCTCCGCGACGGTACGACCGAGGTGTGATTCTGTGGAGGGGGGCACCGCACACGGCTAAAACAATTCAACTTGTGTGTCTTTGGGTGCCCCCCTGCCCCCGTATATAAAGGAGCAGGGGAGGGAGGCCGGCCAACCTCTCCTGGTGCGGCTAGGGAGGGAGTCCTACTAGGAATAGGATTGCAATCCTATTCCTAGTAGGATTCACCGAAAGGAAGAAGGGGGAAAGGAATAGGAGAGGTGGCGCCCCCCCAATCCTAGTCCAACTAGGATTCCTAGGTGGGGGCGCCGGCCAGCCCTATGGGCTGCCTCTCTCTCACCCTTTAGGCCCACTATGGACCATCCCCTCTCGTAGGGGGTTCCGGTAACCCCCTCCGGCATTCCCCATAAATCCGAAACTTTTCCGGTATACTTCCGGTGTCCGAATATAGCCGTCCAATATATCAATCTTTATGTCTCGGACATTCCGAGACTCCTCGTCATGTCCGTGATCTCATCCGGGACTCCGAACTACCTTCGGTACATCAATACTCAAAAACTCATAATACCGATCGTCATCAAACGTTAAGCGTGCGGACCCTACGGGTTCGAGAACTATGTAGACATGACCGAGACTCATCTCTGGTCAATAACCAACAGCGGAACCTGGATGTTCATATTGGCTCCTACATATTCTACGAAGATTTTTTATCGGTCAGAACCGCATAACAACATACGTTGTTCCTTTTGTCAAACGGTATGTTACTTGCCCGAGATTCGATCGTCGGTATCTTTATACCTAGTTCAATCTCGTTACCGGCAAGTCTCTTTACTCATTCCGTAACACATCATCTCGTGACTAACTCATTAGTCTTTTGCTTGCAAGGCTTATTGTGATGTGTGTTACCGAGAGGGCCCAGAGATACCTCTCCGACACTCGGAGTGACAAATCCTAATCTTGATCTATGCCTACACCACGAATACTTTCGGAGACACCTGTAGAGCATCTTTATGATCACCCAATTACGTTGTGATGTTTGATAGCACACAAGGTGTTCCTACGATATTCGGGAGTTGCATAACCTCATAGTCATAGGAACATGTATAAGTCATGAAGAAAGCAATAGCAGTTAAACTAAACGATCATAGTGCTATGCTAACGGATGGGTCTTGTCCATCACATCATTCTCCTAATGATGTGATCCTGTTGATCAAATGACAACTCATGTCTATGGCTAGGAAACATAACCATCTTTGATCAATGAGCTAGTCTAGTAGAGGCATACTAGGGACATACTGTTTTGTCTATGTATTCACACATGTATTAAGTTTCCGGTTAATACAATTCTAGCATGAATAATAAACATTTATCATGATATAAGGAAATAAATAATAACTTTATTATTGCCTCTAGGGCATATTTCCTTCAGATGCGCGTCAGGAATGGTTCCAAGGTCGATGTGATCGCCGTCGGCACGCTGCCTCTACATCTACCCTCGGGATTAGTTTTAAACCTTAATAATTGTTATTTAGTACCAGCTTTCAGCATGAACATTGTATCTGGATCTCGTTTGATGCGAGATGGCTACTCATTTAAATCCGAGAATAATGATTGTTCTATTTATATGAGAGATATGTTTTATGGTCTTGCCCCGCTGGTCAATGGTTTATTTTTGATGAATCTCGAACGTGATGTAACACATATACATAATGTGAATGCCAGAAGATGTAAAGTTGGTAATGATAGTCCCACATACTTGTGGCATTGCCGCCTTGGTCATATTGGTGTCAAACGTATGAAGAACCTCCATGCAGATGGACTTCTAGAGTCTCTTGATTATGAATCATTTGACACATGCGAACCATGCCTTTTGGGCAAGATGACCAAGACTCCGTTCTCCGGAACAATGGAGCGAGCGACCAACTTATTGGAAATCATACATACCGATGTGTGCGGTCCGATGAGTGTTGAAGCTCGCGGAGGCTATCGTTATGTCCTCACCCTCACAGATGACTTGAGTAGATATGGGTATGTCTATTTAATGAAACACAAGTCTGAAACCTTTGAAAAGTTCCAGGAATTTCAGAATGAGGTTGAGAATCAACGTGACAGAAAAATAAAGTTCTTATGATCGGATCGTGGGGGTGAATATTTAAGTCATGAATTTGGCACACACCTAAGGAACTGTGGAATTGTTTCACAATTGACACCGCCCGGAACACCTCAGCATAATGGCGTGTCCGAACGTCGAAATCGTACTCTGTTGGACATGGTGCGATCTATGATGTCTCTCACCGATTTACCGCTATCTTTTTGGGGTTATGCTTTAGAGACTGCCACATTCACTTTAAATAGGGCTCCGTCAAAATCCGTTGAGACGACACCGTATGAACTTTGGTTTGGCAAGAAACCTAAGCTGTCGTTTCTGAAAGTTTGGGGTTGCGATGCTTATGTCAAGAAACTTCAACCTGAAAAGCTCGAACCCAAATCGGAAAAATGCATCTTCACAGGATACCCAAAGGAAACGTGGGTACACCTTCTACCTCAGATCCGAAGGCAAGGTCTTCGTTACCAAGAATGAATCCTTTCTGGAGAAAGAGTTTCTCTCGAAATAAGTGAGTAGGAGGAAAGTAGAACTTGATGAGGTGACAGTCACCCCTCCCGAACCGGAAAGTAGCGCAGCGCGGGAAATTGTTCCTGAGGTGCCTGCACCGACAGGGGAGGAAATTAATGATGATGATCATGAAAATTCAGATCAAGTTACTACTGAACTTCGAAGGTCCACAAGGACACTTTCCGCACCAGAATGGTACGGCAATCCTATCATGGAAATCATGTTGTTAGACAACGGTGAACCTTCGAACTATGAAGAAGCGATGGCGGGCCCGGATTCCAACAAATGGCTTGAAGCCATGAAATCCGAGATAAGATCCATGTATGAAAACAAAGTATGGACTTTGGTGGACTTGCCCGATGATCGGCACGCCATAGAAAATAAATGGATATTTAAGAAGAAGACTGACGCGGATGGTAATGTGACCATCTATAAGGCTCGGCTTGTCGCTAAAGGTTATCGACAAGTTCAAGGGATTGACTACGACGAGACTTTCTCTCCCGTAGCGATGCTGAAGTTCGTCCGAATCATGTTAGCAATTGCCGCATTCTATGATTATGAGATATGGCAAATGGACGTCAAAACGGCATTCCTTAATGGCTTCCTCAAGGAAGAGCTGTATATGATGCAGCCGGAAGGTTTTGTCGATCCTGAAAATGCTAACAAGGTATGCAAGCTCCAGCGCTCGATCTACGGGCTGGTGCAAGCATCTCGGAGTTGGAATATTCGCTTTAATGATGTGATCAAAGCGTTTGGTTTTATACAGACTTGGGGAGAAGCCTGTATTGGGAGCTCTGTAGCATTTCTCATATTATATGTGGATGACATATTGCTGATGGGAAATGATATAGAATTCTTGGAGAGCATAAAGGCCTACTTGAATAAGAGTTTTTCAATGAAGGACCTGAAGGAAATATGCCCTAGAGGCAATAATAAAGTTATTATTTATTTCCTTATATCATGATAAATGTTTATTATTCATGCTAGAATTGTATTAACCAGAAACTTAATACATGTGTGAATACATAGACAAAACAGAGTGTCCCTAGTATGCCTCTACTAGACTAGCTCATTGATCAAAGATGGTTATGTTTCCTAGCCATAGACATGAGTTGTCATTTGATCAACGGGATCACATCATTAGGAGAATGATGTGATGGACAAGACCCATCCGTTAGCTTAGCACTATGATCGTTTAAGTTTTACTGCTATTGCTTTCTTCATGACTTATACATGTTCCTATGACTATGAGATTATGCAACTCCCGAATACCGGAAGAACACTTTGTGTGCTACCAAACGTCACAACGTAACTGGGTGATTATAAAGGTACTCTACAGGTGTCTCCGAAGGTACTTGTTGGGTTGGCGTATTTCGAGATTAGGATTTGTCACTCCGATTGTCGGAGAGGTATCTCTGGGCCCACTCGGTAATGCACATCACTATAAGCCTTGCAAGCATTGCAGCTAATGAGTTAGTTGCGGGATGATGTATTACGGAACGAGTAAAGAGACTTGCCGGTAACGAGATTGAACTAGGTATTGAGTACCGACGATCGAATCTCGGGCAAGTAACATACCGATGACAAAGGGAACAACGTATGTTGTTATGCGGTTTGACCGATAAAGATCTTCGTAGAATATGTGGGAGCCAATATGAGCATCCAGGTTCCTCTATTGGTTATTGACCGGAGACGTGTCTCGGTCATGTCTACATAGTTCTCGAACCCGTAGGGTCCGCACGCTTAAGGTTTCGATGATAGTTTTATTATGAGTTTATGAGTTTTGATGTACCGAAGGAGTTCGGAGTCCCGGATGAGATCGGGGACATGACGAGGAGTCTCGAAATGGTCGAGACGTAAAAATCGATATATTGGACGACTATATTCGGACATCGGAAAGGTTCCGAGTGATTCGGGTATTTTCAGAGTATCGGGGAGTTACGGGAATAGAGGAGAGAGGCCAAAAGAAAGGAGGCGCGCACCCCCCTTCTGGTCCGAATTGGACAAGGGGTGCAGCCCCCTTTTCCTTCTCCCTCTCCCCTTCTTTCCTTCTCTCCTACTCCAGAAAGGAAAGGGGAATCCTACTAGGACTTGGGAGTCCTAGTAGGACTCCCCACACTTGGCGCGCCCCCTCTAGGGCCGGCCTCTCCCTCCCTCCTTTATATACGGGGGCAGGGGGGCACCTCTAGACACAACAATTGATCTCTTGATCTCTTAGCCGTGTGCGGTGCTCCCCTCCACCACAGTTCTCCTCGATAATATTGTAGCGGTGCTTAGGCGAAGCCCTGCGACAGTAGAACATCAAGATTGTCACCACGCCGTCGTGCTGACGGAACTCTCCCTCGACACTCAGCTGGATCGGAGTTCGAGGGACGTCATCGAGCTGAACGTGTGCTAGAACACGGAGGTGCCGTAGTTTCGGTGCTTGATCGGTCGGGCCGTGAAGACGTACGACTACATCAACCGCGTTGTTCTAACGCTTCCGCTTTCGGTCTACGAGCGTACGTAGACTCACTCTTCCCTCTCATTGCTATGCATCTGGTAGATAGATCTTGCGTGATCGTAAGAAAATTTTAAAATACTATGTTCCCCAACAGTGGCATCATGAGACAGGTCTATGCGTAGATGATATGCACGAGTAGAACACAAGTGAGTTGTGGACGTTACAAGTCATACTGCTTACCAGCATGTCATACTTTGCTTCGGCGGTATTGTGAGATGAAGCGGCCCGGACCGACATTACGCGTACGCTTACGCGAGACTGGTTTCACCGTTATGAGCACTCGTTGCTTAAAGGTGACTGGCGGGTGTCTGTCTCTCTCACTTTAGCTGAATCAAGTGTGACTACGCCCGGTCCTTGTGAAGGTTAAAACAGCACATACTTGACGAAACATCGTTGTGTTTTTTTTGTATGCGTAGGTAAGAACGGTTCTTGCTAGGCCCGTAGCAGCCACGTAAAACTTGCAACAACAAAGTAGAGGACGTCTAACTTGTTTTTGCAGGGCATGTTGTGATGTGATATGGTCAAGACATGATGAGTTATACGGTTTTGTATGAGATGATCATGTTTTGTAAAGTTATCGGCAACTGGCACGAGCCATATGGTTGTCGCTTTATTGTATGAAATGCAATCGCCATGTAATTGCTTTACTTTATCACTAAGCGGTAGCGATAGTTGTAGAAGCAATAGTTGGCGAGACGACAACGATGCTACGATGAAGATCAAGGTGTCGCGCCGGTGACGAAGGTGATCATGACGGTGCTTTGGAGATGGAGATCAAAAGCACAAGATGATGATGGCCATATCATGTCACATATTTTGATTGCATGTGATGTTTATCTTATTATGCTTCTTATTTTGCTTAGTACGACGGTAGCATTATAAGATGATCCCTTACAAAATTTCAAGGTATAAGTGTTCTCCCTGAGTATGCATCGTTGCGAAAGTTCGTCGTGCCGAGACACCACGTGATGATCGGGTGTGATAAGCTCTACGTTCAAATACAACGGGTGTAAGCCAGTTTTGCACACGCAGAATACTCGGGTTAAACTTGACGAGCCTAGCATATGCAGATATGGCCTCGGAACACTGGAGACCGAAAGGTCGAGCATGAATCATATAGTAGATATGATCAACATAAGATGTTCACCATTGAAAACTACTCCATCTCACGTGATGATCGGACATGGTTTAGTTGATTTGGATCACGTGATCATTTAGATGACCAGAGGGATGTCTATCTAAGTGGGAGTTCTTCAAGTAATATGATTAACTGAACTTTAATTTATCATGAACTTAGTCCTGGTAGTGTTAGCATATCTGTGTTGTAGATCAATAGCTCATAAGATAGCTCCCCGTTTATTTTATATGTTCCTAGAGAAATATAAGTTGAAAGATGTTAGTAGCAATGATGCGGACTAGGTCCGTGATCTGAGGATTATCCTCATTGCTGCACAGAAGTATTATGTCCTTGATGCACCGCTAGGTGACGAACCTATTGCAGGAGCAGATACAAACGTTATGAATGTTTAACAAGCTCGGTATGATGACTACTTGATAGTTTAGTGCGCCATGCTTTACGGCTTATAACCGGGACTTCAAAAATGTTTTGAACGCCACGGAGCATATGAGATGTTCCACGAGTTGAAATTAGTATTTCATACTCATGCCCGTGTCGAGAGGTATAAGACCTCTGACAGTACTTTGCCTACAAGATGGAGGAGAATAGCTCAACCAGTGAGCATGTGCTCAGATTGTCTGGGTACTACAATTACTTGAATCAAGTGGGAGTTATTCTTTCAGATAAGATAGTAATTGACAAAAGTTCTCTAGTCACTATCACCAAGTTAGTAGAACTTGGTGATGAACTATATTATGCAAGGGATGACGAAGGTAATTCCCGAGCTCTTCGCGATCCTGAAATCGGCGAAGGTAGAAATCAAGAAAGAGCATCAAGTGTTGATGGTTAATAAGACCACTTGTTTCAAGTAAAGGGCAAAGGGATAGAAGGGGAACTTCAAAAAAAAAAGAATGACAAGCAAGTTGTCACTCCCGTGAAGAAACCCAAAGCTAAACTCAAGCCTGAAACTAAGTGCTTCTACTGCAAAGGAAAAGGTCACTAGAAGTGGAACTACCCTAGATATTTGGTGGATAAGAAGGATGGCAAAGTGAACAAAGGTATATTTGATATACAAATTATTGATGTGTATTTTACTAGTGTTCATAGCAACCCCTCGGTATTTGATACTGGTTCAGTTGCTAAAGAGTAGTAACTCGAAATGGGAGTTGCATAATGAACAGAAACTAGTTAAAGGTGAAAGTGTGTTGGAAGTGGTTCCAAGATTGATATGATCATCATCGCACACTCCCTATACTTTCGGGATTAGTGTTGAACCTAAATAAGTGTTATTTGGTGTTTGTGTTGAGCATGAATATGATTTGATCATGTTTATTGCAATACGGTTATTCATGTAAGTTAGAGAATAATTGTTGTTCTGTTTACATGAATAAAACCTTCTATGGTTAAACACCCAATGAAAATGGTTTGTTGGATCTCGATCGTGTGATACACATATTCATAATATTGAAGCCAAAAGATGCAAGGTTAATAATGATAGTGCAACTTATTTGTGGCACTGCCGTTTAGGTCATATTGGTGTAAAGCGCATGAAGAAACTCCATAGTGATGGACTTTTGGAATCACTTGATTATGAATCACTTGGTGCTTGCGAACCATGCCTCATGGGCAAGATGACTAAAACTCCGTTCTCCGGAACTGTGGAGCGAGCAACAGAGTTGTTGGAAATCATACATACTGATGTATGCGGACCAATGAGTGTTGAAGCTCGCGGCAGGTATCGTTATTTTCTGACCTTCACTGATGATTTGAGCAGATATGGGTATATCTACTTAATGAAGCACAAGTCTGAAACATTTGAAAAGTTCAAAGAATTTAAGAGTGAAGTGGAGAATCATCGTAACAAGAAAATAAGAGTTTCTACGATATGATCGTAGAGGTAAAATATTTGAGTTAGCGAGTTTGGCCTTTAGTAAAAACAATGTGAAATAGTTTCACTACTCACGCCACCTGGAACACCACAGTGTAATGGTGTGTCCGAACGTCACAACTACATTCACGTTAAATAGGGCACCATCTAAATCTGTGGAGATGACACCGTATGAACTGTGGTTTGACAAGAAACCTAAGTTGTCATTTCTTTAAGTCTGGGACTACGATGCTTATGTGAAAAAGTTTCAACATGGTAAGCTCGAACCCAAATCGGAGAAATAAATCTTCATAGGATATCCAAAAGAAACTGTTGGGTACACCTTCTATCACAGATCCGAAGGCAAGGTCTTTGTTGCTAAGAGTGGATCCTTTCTGGAGAAGGAGTTTCTCTCGAAAGAAGTGAGTGGGAGGAAAGTGGAACTTGATGAGGTAATTGTACCTTCTCCCGAATTGGATAGTAGTACATCACAGAAACTGGTTCCAGTGATTCCTACACCAATTAGTGAGGAAGCTAATGATGATGATCATGAAACTTCGGATCAAGTTACTGCTGAACTTCGTAGATCAACCAGAGTACGTTCCGCACCAGAGTGGTACGGCAACCCGGTTCTGGAAGTCATGTTACTGGACCATGATGAACCTACGAACTATGAGGAAGCGATGATGAGCCCAGATTCCGCAAAATGGCTTGAGACCATGAAATCTGAGATAGGATCCATGTATGAGAACAAAGTGTGGACTTTGGTTGACTTGCCCGATGGTCGACAAGCCATCGAAAATAAATGGATCTTCAAGAGGAAGACTGACGCTGACAGTAATGTCACTGTTTACAAAGCTCGACTTGTTGCGAAAGGTTTTCGCAAGTTCAAGGAGTTGACTACGATGAGACTTTCTCACCCGTAGCGATGCTTAAGTCTGTCCGAATCATGTTAGCAATTGCCGCATTTTATGAAATCTGGTAAATGGACAATAAAACTGCATTCTTTAATGGATTTATTAAAGAAGAATTGTATATGATGCAACCAGAAGGTTTTGTCAATCCTAAAGGTGCTAACAAAATGTGCAAGCTCCAGCGATCCATCTATGGACTGGTGCAAGGATCTCGGAGTTGGAATATACACTTTGATAAGTTGATCAAAGCATATAGATTTATACAGACTTGCGGTGAAGCCTGTATTTACAAGAAAGTGAGTGGGAGCACTACAACATTTCTGATAAGTATATGTGAATGACATATTGTTGATCAGAAATAATGTAGAATATTCTGGAAAGCATAAAGGAGTGTTTGAAAGGAGTTTTTCAAAGAAAGACCTCGGTGAAGCTGCTTACATATTGGGCATCAAGATCTATAGAGATAGATCAAGACGCTTGATAAGACTTTCGATGAGTACATACCTTGATAAGGTTTTGAAGTAGTTCAAAATGGATCAGTCAAAGAAGGAGTTCTTGCCTGACTTATAAGGTGTGAAGTTGAGTAAGACTCAAAGCCAGACCACGGCAGAAAAATATAGAGAGAATGAAAGTCATTCCCTATGCCTCAGCCATAGGTTCTATAAAGTATGCCATGCTGTGTACCAAACATGTTGTGTACCTTGCCATGAGTTTGACAAGGAGGTACAATAGTGATCCAGGAGTAGATCACTGTACAGCGGTCAAAATTATCCTTAGTAACTGGATGACTAAGGAAATGTTTCTCGATTATGGAGGTGATAAAGAGTTCGTCGTAAAGGGTTACGCCGATGCAAGCTTTGACACTAAATCCAGCTGACTCTAAGTATCAATCTGGATGCGTATTGAAAGTGGGAGCAATTAGCTAGAGTAGCTCCATGCAGAGCATTGTAGACACATAGACATTTGCGAAATACATATGGATCTGAATGTGACAGACCCGTTGACTAAACTTCTCTCACGAAGCAAAACAAGATCACACCTTAGTACTCTTCGGGTGTTAATCACATAGCGATGTGAACTAGATTATTGACTCTAGTAAACCCTTTGGGTGTTAATCACATGACGATGTGAACTATCGGTGTTAAATCACATGGCGATGTGAACTAGATTATTCACTCTAGTGCAAGTGGGAGACTGAAGGAAATATGCCCTAGAGGCAATAATAAAGTTATTATTTATTTCCTTATATCATGATAAATGTTTATTATTCATGCTAGAATTGTATTAACCAGAAACTTAATACATGTGTGAATACATAGACAAAACAGAGTGTCCCTAGTATGCCTCTACTAGACTAGCTCATTGATCAAAGATGGTTATGTTTCCTAGCCATAGACATGAGTTGTCATTTGATCAACGGGATCACATCATTAGGAGAATGATGTGATGGACAAGACCCATCCGTTAGCTTAGCACTATGATCATTTAAGTTTTACTGCTATTGCTTTCTTCATGACTTATACATGTTCCTATGACTATGAGATTATGCAACTCCCGAATACCGGAAGAACACTTTGTGTGCTACCAAACGTCACAACGTAACTGGGTGATTATAAAGGTACTCTACAGGTGTCTCCGAAGGTACTTGTTGGGTTGGCGTATTTCGAGATTAGGATTTGTCACTCCGATTGTCGGAGAGGTATCTCTGGGCCCACTCGGTAATGCACATCACTATAAGCCTTGCAAGCATTGCAGCTAATGAGTTAGTTGCGGGATGATGTATTACGGAACGAGTAAAGAGACTTGCCGGTAACGAGATTGAACTAGGTATTGAGTACCGACGATCGAATCTCGGGCAAGTAACATACCGATGACAAAGGGAACAACGTATGTTGTTATGCGGTTTGACCGATAAAGATCTTCGTAGAATATGTGGGAGCCAATATGAGCATCCAGGTTCCTCTATTGGTTATTGACCGGAGACGTGTCTCGGTCATGTCTACATAGTTCTCGAACCCGTAGGGTCCGCACGCTTAAGGTTTCGATGATAGTTTTATTATGAGTTTATGAGTTTTGATGTACCGAAGGAGTTCGGAGTCCCGGATGAGATCGGGGACATGACGAGGAGTCTCAAAATGGTCGAGACGTAAAAATCGATATATTGGACGACTATATTCGGACATCAGAAAGGTTCCGAGTGATTCGGGTATTTTCAGAGTATCGGGGAGTTACGGGAATAGAGGAGAGAGGCCAAAAGGAAGGAGGCGCGCACCCCCCTTCTGGTCCGAATTGGACAAGGGGTGCAGCCCCCTTTTCCTTCTCCCTCTCCCCTTCTTTCCTTCTCTCCTACTCCAGAAAGGAAAGGGGAATCCTACTAGGACTTGGGAGTCCTAGTAGGACTCCCCACACTTGGCGCGCCCCCTCTAGGGCCGGCCTCTCCCTCCCTCCTTTATATACGGGGGCAGGGGGGCACCTCTAGACACAACAACTGATCTCTTGATCTCTTAGCCGTGTGCGGTGCTCCCCTCCACCACAGTTCTCCTCGATAATATTGTAGCGGTGCTTAGGCGAAGCCCTGCGACAGTAGAACATCAAGATTGTCACCACGCCGTCGTGCTGACGGAACTCTCCCTCGACACTCAACTGGATCGAAGTTCGAGGGACGTCATCGAGCTGAACGTGTGCTAGAACTCGGAGGTGCCGTAGTTTCGGTGCTTGATCGGTCGGGCCGTGAAGACGTACGACTACATCAACCGCGTTGTTCTAACGCTTCCGCTTTCGGTCTACGAGGGTACGTAGACTCACTCTTCCCTCTCATTGCTATGCATCTGGTAGATAGATCTTGCGTGATCGTAGGAAAATTTTAAAATACTACGTTCCCCAACAGGACCTTGGAGAAGCTGCTTACATATTAGGCATCAAGATCTATAGAGATAGATCGAGATGCCTCATTGGTCTTCCACAAAGCACATACCTTGATAAGATATTGAAGAAGTTCAATATGGATCAGTCCAAGAAAGGGTTCTTGCCTGTATTGCAAGCTATGAGATTGGGCACGGCTCAATCCTTGACCACGGTAGAAGATAGAGAAAAGATGAGCATCATCCCCTATACCTCAGCCATAGGTTCTATTATGTATGCCATGCTGTGTACCAGACCTGATGTGAACCTTGCCATAAGTTTGGTACGGAGGTACCAAAGTGATCCCGGTATGGAACACTGGACAGCGGTCAAGAACATCCTGAAGTACCTGAAAATGACTAAGGATATGCTTCTCGTTTATGGAGGTGACGAAGAGCTCGTCGTAAAGGGTTACGTCGATGCTAGCTTCTACACAGATCTGGATGACTCCAAGTCACAAACCGGATACGTGTATATTTTGAATGGAGGGGCAGTCAGCTGGTGCAGTTGCAAGCAGAGCGTCATGGCGCATTCTACATGTGAAGCGGAGTACATAGCTGCTTGCGAAGCAGCGCAGGAAGGAGTCTGGATGAAGTAGTTCATCACCGACCTAGGAGTCATTCCAAGCGCGTCAAGTCCGATGACTATCTTCTGTGACAACACTGGAGCCATTGCCATCGCCAAGGAGCCCAGGTTTCACAAGAAGACCAAGCACATCAAGCGCCGTTTCAACTCCATCCGAAATTATGTTCAAGATGGAGACACAGATATTTGTAAAGTGCATACGGATCTGAATGTCGCAGATCCGTTGACTAAACCTCTTCCACGGGCAAAACATGATCAACACCAGAACTCTATGGGTGTTCGATTCAACACAATGTAACTAGATTATTGACTCTAGTGCAAGTGGGAGACTGTTGGAAATATGCCCTAGAGGCAATAATAAAATGGTTATTATTATATTTACTTGTTCATGATAATTGTCTGTTATTCATGCTTGAATTGTATTGTACGGAAACAATGATACATGTGTGAATATGTAGACCATAATGTGTCCCTGGTAAGCCTCTAGTTACTAGCTCGTTGATCAACAGATGGTCACAGTTTCCTGGCCATGGACATTGGATGTCATTGATAACGGGATCACATCATTAGGAGAATGATGTGATGGACAAGACCCAATCCTAAGCCTAGCACAAGATCGTGTAGTTCGTAATGCTAAAGCTTTTCCAATGTTAAGTATCTGTTCCTTAGACCATGAGGTTGTGCAACTCCCGGATACCGTAGGAATGCTTTGGGTGTGCCAAACGTCACAACGTAACTGGGTGGCTATAAAGGTACGCAACGGGTATCTCCAAAAGTGTCTGTTGAGTTGGGACGAACCAAGACTGGGATTTGTCACTCCGTATGACAGAGAGGTATCTCTGGGCCCACTCGATAAGACATCATCATAATGAGCTCAATGTGACTAAGGAGTTAATCACGGGATGATGTATTACGGAACGAGTAAAGAGACTTGCCATGACGAGATTGAACAAGGTATCGGTATACCGACGATCGAATCTCGAGCAAGTACTATACCGATAGACAAAGGGAATTGCATACGGGATTAAGTGAATCCTTGACATCGTGGTTCATCCGATGAGATCATCGAGGAACACGTGGGAACCAACATGGGTATCCAGATCCCGTTGTTGGTTATTGACCGGAGAGTCGTCTCGGTCATGTCTACGTGTCTCCCGAACCCGTAGGGTCTACACACTTAAGGTTCGGTGACGCTAGGGTTGTAGAGATATATGCACACGGTAACCCGAATGTTGTTCGGAGTCCCGGATGAGATCCCGGACATCACGAGGAGTTCCGGAATGGTCCGGAGGTAAAGAATGATATATAGGAAGTCCAGTTTCGGCCATCGGGAGAGTTCCGGGGGTCACCGGTAGTGTACCGGGACTACCGGAAGGGTCCCGGGGGTCCATCGGGTGGGGCCACCCATCCCGAAGGGCCCCATGGGCCGTAGGGGGAGGGGGACCAGCCCATAGTGGGCTGGCGCACCCCCTTGGGCCTCCCCCTGCACCTAGGGTTGGAAACCCTAGGGGTGGGGGGGGGGCGCCACCCTTGCCTTGGGGGGCAAGTCTCCCCCCTGGCCGCCGCCCCCCTAGGAGATCCCATCTCCTAGGGCCGGCGCCCCCTGGCCCCTATATATAGTGGGGGGAGAGAGGGCAGCGGCACCTCAGCCCCTGGCGCCTCTCCCCCCGTTACACCTCTCCCTCCTCCCGCAGGTCCTTGGCGAAGCCCTGCAGCTTTTCCCGTTGCATCCGCCACCACGCCGTCGTGCTGCTGGATCTCCATCAACCTCTCCTCCCCCCTCGCTGGATCAAGAAGGAGGAGACGTCGCTGTACCGTACGTGTGTTGAATGCGGAGGTGCCGTCCGTTCGGCGCTGGGATCATCGGTGATAGGGATCACGACGAGTACGACTCCATCATCCACGTTCTCTTGAACGCTTCCGCTCGCGATCTACAAAGGGTATGTAGATGCACTCTTTTATGCTCGTTGCTAGATGACTCCTTAGATTGATCTTGGTGAAGCATAGGATTTTTTTTAATTATGCTACGTTCCCCAACACAAGTTACCCCTCTTGGCCGTCGCCCCCCTCGAGATTGGATCTAGAGGGGCCGACCCCTCTCCCCTTCCCCCTATATATAGTGAGCGGGTGGGAGGGCAACCACACCCTTCACCTGGCGCAACCCTCCCCCTCCAACTCCTCCTCCTCCGTAGCGCTTGGCGAAGCCCTGCCGGAGAACCGCAAGCTCCACCACCACGCCGTCGTGCTGCCGGAGCTCTACCTCAACTTCTCCTCCCACCTTGCTGGATCGAGAAGGAGGAGACGTCCCCGGACTGTACGTGTGTTGAATGCGGAGGTGCCTTCCGTTCGGCACTTGGATCGGATCACCCGCGATTTGAATCGCCGCGAGTACGACTCCATCAACCGCGTTCTTGTAACGCTTTCGCTTAGCGATCTTCAAGGGAATGAAGATGCACTCCCTCTCTCTCGTTGCTAGAATCTCCTAGATTGATCTTGGTGACACATAGGAAATTTTTGAATTATTACTACGTTCCCCAACAGAAATTCCTTTGTCATGCGCTTGAGATGCGTCGGTGTTTTCCCTAAGAGGAAGGGATGATGCAACACAGCGACAATAAGTATTTCCCTCAATTATGAAACCAAGGTTATCGAACCATTAGGAGGACCACACAACAGTGTGTAAACGGTACCTGCACACAAAGAACAAATACCTGCAACCCGACGCGTAAAAGGGGTTGTCAATCCCTTTCGGGTAACGGTGCCAGAAATTGACGTGTTGATGAGATAAATTTGTGATAGATTGATAAATGCAAGAAACAACGAGGTATTTTTGGGTTTTTATAATATAGATGTGAAAATAAAAGCAAATAATAATAGATCTCATAAGCAAATAGTAGATCGGAAAGCAAATATGATAGAAAATAGACCCGAGGCCGTAGATTTCACTAGTGGCTTCTCTCAAGAAATAGCACACGGCGGTTAAACAACTTACTATTGGGCAATTGATAGAAAATCGAATAGTTATGACGATATCCACGCAATGATCATTATATAGGCATCACGTCCAAGATTAGTAGACCGACTCCTGCCTGCATCTACTACTATTACTCCACATATCGACCGCTATCCAGCATGCATCTAGTGTATTAAGTTAATGGAGAAACAGGGTAATACAATAAGAATGATGACATGATGTAGACGAGATCTATTCATGTAGGAATGACCCCCATCTTGTTACCCTTAATAGCAATGATACATGCGTGTCTTGCTGCCCCTTCTGTCACTGGGAAAGAACACCGCAAGATCTAACCCATCACAAAGCACCTCTTCTCATGGAAAAAAAAATCGATCTAGCTGGCCTAACTAAACCAAAGATTCAAAGAAGAAATACGAGGCTATAAGTAATCATGCATATAAGAGATAAAAAAGACTCAAATAACTTTCATGGATATAGATCTGATCATAAACTCAAAGTTCATCGGATCCCAACAAACACACCGCAAAAAGAGTTACATCAAATAGATCTCCAAAAGACCATTGTATTGAGAATCAAATAGAAAGAAAAAGCCATCTATATACTGCCTACGGACCTGTAGGTCTATGGTGAACTACTCACACATTATCAGAGAGGCACCAATGAGGATGATGAACCCCTCCGTGATGGTGTCTAGATTGGATCTCGTGGTTCTGGAACTTGCGGCGGCTGAAACAAAATTTCATCGACTCCCCTAGGGTTTCTGAAATATTTGGTTATTTATAGAGCGAAGAGGCGGTGCGGGAGGCCACCGAGGTGGGCACAACCCACCAGGGCGTGTCTGGGCTCTTGGGGCACCCTGGTGGGTTGTGCTCCCCTCGGAGCACCCCCCAAGTGCTTCTTTGGCCCATCTTGTGTCTTCTGGTCCAGAAAAATTCTCTAAAAATTTCCGCCGCGTTTGGACTTCGTTTGGTATTGATTTTCTGCGAAATAAAAAACAAGCAAAAAAACTGGCATTGGTCAATAGGTTAGTCTGAAAAAAGATATAAAATTACTATAAAATGATTGTAAAACATTCAAGAATGATAATATAATAGCATGGAACAATAAAATTATAGATACGTTGGAGACATGTCAACCACCCTGGATCGAGTTATCATGTATGAGTTTTTGGGTTTCTAGTTGTATAGTAGGGGGTTCCCATGCAAATCTTAAAGCAAACAAAGAGTGTAATATGACATGAAGTTTCTTAGCTCAAGCTCATATGAGCTTGGGTGAATAGTAAAATTGAAAATAGTTGATTCTTAAAATTCTGATTTTTTTTGTGACATCGGCAAATGTTGCCTATGCTTGCAAAGTTTCATAGTGAAATACCGTTTGTAGAAGTTGTGGCAAAAAAAGGTGCTCCAAAAATGTTATTTCCAAAAGTACTTAAGTGATGATTTTTTTGCCACGAATTCCAAAAATGTTAATTCACGATTGCAAGCATTGACAACATTTGCAACCAAAAAAATTCAGATATTTAATTTTTGGATTTTACTGTTCACCCCGAGCTCATTTGAGCTTGAGACCATTAGAGTACTTTGAAGTGCAACATATCTTTCATGACAACAAAGGGTTTAGCACAAGCCCATGAGTAGTGTTGTATATTGTATTGTATATGTAAGAGTTTTTTTCCCCTCTCACCATGTATTTTACTCACACTTATACATGGAAAGTTACGATATAAGATTGTGTTCTACCAATAGGGCTTAAGAAACATGTTTCCACTTAAACATGATTTTAAATTATTATTTCCATTTTAATAACAATAAGTATAATTAATAATAAAACATAACACTTTTACCGGTTGTTTTAATTAAAATGAGTAACCTAAGCTATTTACTTGTACGTGAGGAGAATCACATGGATTTGCAATGAATTGTAATTCCTTTCCTCTGCCGAAGACACCTGATCAACTGGTTTGGAATCGATCTCTTTTCTAGACAAGGTTTGGAATCCATCTAAACCCTTGTCTTTCCACTCTTTCGCCTTCCAAAACCAAGTCCAAAGATACCAAACGGGTCCCTTTCATCGACAGGCTAAATGGAAACCCCCGGCCCCGGTGGGCCACGAAGGACCAAAGGCCGAAGACCATTCCAAAACTCACCGCGAAGCCCACGAGCAAGCACCGGCAGCGACTCGTCAACGTGCGCGCGCCGGCCTCGCCCGGCTTCCAGGCCCATGTAGAACCTTCGAGAACCACGAGACCACACATAAATAGGCTCCCACCCCCACGATCTCTCGTCCTCTCAAAACCCCTCCTAACCCTAGCCGCCTCCTGCACGCTTCTCCTCCGCTCCCCACCTCGAGCAGCTCAGGAACGCAGCCATGGCGACGGAGACCGAGACCTTCGCCTTCCAGGCCGAGATCAACCAGCTCCTCTCGCTCATCATCAACACCTTCTACTCCAACAAGGAGATCTTCCTCCGGGAGCTCATCTCCAACTCCTCCGATGTAAGCGCCCCCTTCTGGATCCCCTTCTCCGTCCTCTATTTTTTGCGCCGTGATCCGCGTGTACGAATCCGTCCGAGCGCATGGTGGATTTGCAGCCTTTGCTAGGTTTTAGATTCCGTCGAGCCAGATCCGTTGACCCGCGGTTTGATTCGTGGCGTGCGAGATGCGCTTCAGATCTGTGTTCCTGTGCTGACGTTGTGTGTTTGCTGGTGTGATTTTCGCAGGCCTTGGACAAGATCAGGTTCGAGAGCCTCACGGACAAGAGCAAGCTCGATGCGCAGCCCGAGCTCTTCATCCACATCATCCCCGACAAGGCGACCAACACGCTCACGATCGTCGACAGCGGCATTGGCATGACCAAGTCCGACCTTGTCAACAACCTCGGGACCATCGCCAGGTCGGGGACCAAGGAGTTCATGGAGGCTCTCGCCGCCGGCGCTGACGTGTCCATGATTGGGCAGTTCGGTGTCGGTTTCTACTCCGCCTACCTTGTGGCCGAGAGGGTTGTCGTCACCACCAAGCACAACGACGATGAGCAGTACGTGTGGGAGTCCCAGGCCGGTGGCTCCTTCACTGTCACCCGTGATACGTCTGGGGAGCAGCTCGGCAGGGGTACCAAGATGGTCCTCTACCTCAAGGACGACCAGGTATGCAGTCAAAGCCTCCTATACTGAGTCTTGATGTAGGTTCTGTGCTTATTGTAGATGTATTGGTTGGTTGCTTGTTTGACTTGTTCCTGATCTGAACTCTATGATTTTGTGGCAGCTATGTCTGCACTGCATAAGCTTAATTCTGTTAGTTCCATGATCAATGCGGTCCAAGCCTTCTAAACTGTGATTGGCTTACTGTGATGTGATTGTGTGCTTAAAACGGTTTGCCAGATAGGCTAAGCTTGATCTAAGCTGTGTATTTGCGTCCAATAGTTCTGCACTGCATGAGCTAAATTCTGTTGCCATCAGCATGGTCGACTTGTCATTTATGTGGAAGTTTGTCACTAATGTGATTGGTAGTGTATGTAATGGTATATGTAAGGCTGCACTGCTTAACCAGCTTGCTTAGAATCGGGATAGTTCTGTATTAATTTGGTACCAGTAATTATACCGTTCATGAACTCAGCTTGTTTCAGATCTGTGATGTTAGAGCTGGGATAGATCTGTGCTTGTTGTAGTATATGTGACCTTAATATAAATATGAGTGACGTCCCAGTCATTTTAACTATGATTAGTAGTACTTCTGATTTGATGGTGAAATCATAAACTGATACTGTGCTTTTGTTAACTGTATATTCTAATGCTATCATATGTAAGGAATGCATGGATTTCATCCTTATTGATTGGTGCTCTTGTTTAGTTAATAATACATGCATGCCTTTATGTTCTGTGTTCTAGTAATTTATAATAGTTCTGGCCTCTTGCAAATAAACATTCTACCTGTTATGCTTCTCCATGGAATTTCTACATGTATTCTAGTAATTTATCTTTGATTCAGCATTGCTGTATGATTGACTTTTTAAATATCTTTTTTTGCTCCGGTCTGTTTGCACATGCTTTCTGTTCATTGCCTGATTTTATTACAAATTGCTTTCAGATGGAATACCTTGAGGAGCGCCGCATCAAGGACCTAGTTAAGAAGCACTCCGAGTTTATCAGCTACCCCATCTCCCTGTGGACTGAGAAGACCACTGAGAAGGAAATTTCTGATGATGAAGATGAGGAGGAGAAGAAGGATACTGAGGAGGGCAAGGTTGAGGATGTTGATGAGGAGAAGGAAGAGAAGGAAAAGAAGAAAAAGAAGATCAAGGAAGTCTCTCATGAGTGGAACTTGGTCAACAAGCAGAAGCCTATCTGGATGAGGAAGCCAGAGGAGATCAACAAGGAAGAATATGCTGCTTTCTACAAGAGCTTGACCAATGACTGGGAGGAGCATTTGGCTGTCAAGCACTTCTCTGTTGAGGGTCAGCTTGAGTTCAAGGCTGTCCTGTTTGTGCCCAAGAGGGCCCCCTTCGACCTCTTCGACAACAAGAAGAAGGCCAACAACATCAAGCTGTACGTGCGCCGTGTCTTCATCATGGACAACTGTGAGGAGTTGATCCCTGAGTACCTGAGCTTTGTTAAGGGCATTGTTGATTCTGAGGACCTTCCCCTTAACATCTCCCGTGAGACTCTCCAGCAGAACAAGATCCTCAAGGTCATCAGGAAGAACCTTGTCAAGAAGTGCATTGAGCTCTTCTTTGAGATTGCTGAGAACAAGGAGGACTACAACAAGTTCTACGAGGCCTTCTCCAAGAACCTCAAGCTTGGCATCCACGAGGACTCCCAGAACAGGACCAAGATTGCTGAGCTTCTGAGGTACCACTCCACCAAGAGTGGTGATGAGCTGACGAGCCTGAAGGACTATGTGACCAGGATGAAGGAGGGACAAAACGAGATCTACTACATCACTGGTGAGAGCAAGAAGGCTGTGGAGAACTCTCCCTTCCTTGAGAAGCTGAAGAAGAAGGGCTATGAGGTCATCTACATGGTTGACGCCATTGATGAGTATGCTATTGGTCAGCTCAAGGAGTTTGAGGGCAAGAAGCTTGTCTCTGCCACCAAGGAGGGCCTGAAGCTTGATGAGAGCGAGGATGAGAAGAAGAAGCAGGAGGAGCTCAAGGAGAAGTTCGAGGGGCTGTGCAAGGTCATCAAGGAGGTGCTGGGCGACAAGGTGGAGAAGGTCATCGTCTCTGACCGTGTTGTGGACTCCCCTTGCTGTCTGGTGACTGGAGAGTACGGGTGGACTGCCAACATGGAGAGGATCATGAAGGCCCAGGCCTTGAGGGACTCGAGCATGGCTGGCTACATGTCGAGCAAGAAGACCATGGAGATCAACCCTGAGAACGCCATCATGGATGAGCTCCGCAAGCGTGCCGACGCTGACAAGAACGACAAGTCAGTGAAGGACCTGGTGATGCTGCTCTTCGAGACCTCCCTGCTCACCTCCGGCTTCAGCCTGGAGGACCCCAACACCTTCGGCACCAGGATCCACCGTATGCTCAAGCTTGGCCTGAGCATTGATGAGGACGATGAGGCGCCTGAGAACGACACCGACATGCCACCCCTGGAGGACGATGCTGGTGAGAGCAAGATGGAGGAGGTCGACTAAGCGAAGGCCGTCGTCGTCGGATGTCCATGCCCTGCACCGCCTAGTTGTTTTTATCTTAGTGTCGACGTTGGATGGTTTTGGCACGTTTTAGCTGTATCGGTTTTGTCTTTTGGCTGGCCAAACATTAAGCGTGGTTTAGCTGTTTGTGGTACTCGTGGATCATTTCGTTATTGTTGGTTCTACTATATGTGTTAGCTATATTTCTATATTCCCTGCTATTGCTTCCATCTGCTTTACTTATGTTTTCCCTTTTATGCTCTCTACACTATAGTTTGTGCGGCCACTTCTGGATTTGTCAAAGTTGATTTTCCTGTATGATAGGAAGAAGAATCGCAATTAGTCACCCAGTTTTACCGTCACAAAATAAGTGACTCAAAAGTGATTCAATTTTGTATTAACTTTAGTACAAAGTTGAGTCATTTTTGAGTCACTTATTTTTGGGACAGAGGGAGTACAAAAAAGGAATTTTAGAAAGATGGGTATTTTTTTCCTTCCGCGTTGTTCGGAAGAAATGCGACCTGCTAGGGAATAAATTGTTCTACGGGCCGTGAACGGCGAACCAAGGTGATATCGACATCGTCGTTAAGATTTGGCGCTTCCTCGCGTCAGTCACATTTTTTCTCTTTCTTCATCTTAGTTGTTTAGTGGTGCTTAGAGGTAGCCGGGGCGGCGGCCGGCATGGCGATGAGGGGAGGTAGATAAGAAATTTGGTACAATCAAGCCAGCCGGCATCCAGGTTAGTTAGTTTTCCTAAAAAAACAACAACAAAAAAACAACAACAAGGTTAGTTGTAACAGTTTGTTTTGGCTCCAGGTGGTGCTATTTGTCTGACATTCTAATTGCTTCAGATTGATCAGTACTGCTTGGCTTTTTTACGAGTTTTGGCGCCCGGGCACCATGTAAATCTGGGACTTCCGCTGGAGCATATTGGCTGGCAATACGCAAAAGGAATACGTCCATTTACAGCGGTGCCGTGGCACTTTATACGCCTGGGATGCATGTGCCCGCGGACAAGAACGACTTCATGGATCGTGATGGCCCATGTTAAGTTGTTAACAACTCTCACCTCCCTCTCTCTCGTCCGTACTGAGCGCTGACGAACATGAGATCCGAAAAGGTTTGGTGTTTGACCGTTTGAGCTCCAGCGGTAGTGGCCTCGCGTCATTCTCCGTGGATCTGTCGTGTATGGTTGTTGATTTTGTCCAAATTGAATGTTTTCATTATTACCTATTTATATTTTTGTTTATGTTTTCTCCGATCCGAAAGCATTTGCTCTCACTTCATGTGTGTGTTCAACCAATTTTTTTCAGCCAATCTTTCTTGCTAATGCAATCGTTCATGGCCCTCTTATGTATCTGTTCACCATTTTTTTTATCAAGTGGAACTTTTTCTTTTGCCGGGGAAAAAACATTTCGTTATTGAATCACGGGGTTGTTGATCTTCTCGGAAGCATTCCCTAGCCAAAATTCCTTGATCATGTTGTAGGATTCGTACATATTGTATCCCTAAGTGATTTTTTGGGTGATTTTGAAAAGCAAAAAATTATGTGTTTGTGCACAATAATGTAACCGGTGATGGTTATTTCTGGATCCAGCACATGCAGAAGGCACACGACGTGTTGCAACCGGCGCCGGAGACGACATGCGGCCTTGCCGCTGCGAGCAGCCTTTTCGGATGAGTCTGCGGCAACGTGTCATCCTGTGACTAGCAGAGGTGGATGTACTGTGAGGGGTTTTTTTCCCAGAGACTTCGAGCAGCGCTGCAAGTAGGCTTGTCGGCGATTTTAGTCGGGGGCGGATGCAATAGTGGAGGAAGCGAGCGGCACCATGAACGGCGTCTTGTTCCAGCGACGAGCGGTGGCCTGGGACGGTGCGCAGAGGGGTCTGCGTTGACTAGCGATGAGGAGGTGGGGAGGAGATAATTGTGCGCGTTGGGGATGTGGGAGTGGGGACATGATGGTTCGATCTTATAGTTTTCACACATCGCATCTAACAACCATAACAACCAGGGGTGGACCGGCCCAAAGTTGCGCCGGTGCGGTACTGCCCTAAAAAGAATGAAGGTCCATCTGACCTTTTAACACCCAAATCTATCTCTACTTCCACTTGGCACATTGTTAACGAAGGGGATTAAAAAAGGGCACTGATAGGCGCCGGTGCACCGGCCCAAATTTGGGCCGGTCGCACCGCAGCCGCGCGATTAGCGCATCCTCAACCGTCTGTTTTGCCAGCTGGCCCACGCCCTCGTTGACTTCGTCTTCTTCCACCATGAGATCCCCATAAAACTCCATTTCCGCGAGTAGTTTCCCACACCATTGGCAGTCCCCGCCGGCTGCAGACCTCGCAGCAGGTCGCGCCTCGCCCCACTCCCCCCACCTGTTAGATCGCAGTTGGACGCCTTCGCCTTGTCGCCGGTCGTCGCCCGGCTCCAACAGGACGCCGTCGCTCCTCGTAGCAAAAACAACGGAAAGATGTCCGACGCCTATCACATTGCAGCACCTAGCCCCGCCGTCGTTGTAGCTCGCCCGCCGCGGCACCACAAGGTGTCGGCCACAGCTCTCGCCATCGTCGGCTCATATCATTGGCAGTTGAAGCTTTTTTCACATGTGAAAGCTTTTCCATCAATTGCGGCTTGAAGCTTTTCCTCTTGCCGGTTGATGCTTTTCCATGGCCGCTTGAAGCTTTTTTCATTGAAGCTTTTTCGCTCAGTGAACAGATTTTCCCTCATGCCACTTTGAAGCTTTTCCTCTAGCCGGATGAAGCTTTTCCATAGCCGGTTGAAGCTTTTTTCACAAACAGTAGAAGCTTCTGCCGCGCCGACCTTCGTAGCGGACAATCGACTGGTTCCAGCAAAAAACGATGCCGGATGTAGCAAAAAAGTCTCTGGATGCAGCTCCGGCATCCGGTCCCCAACACTTAGTCTCTGCGATGTAGCATTTTTTCCGTCGGTTCCAGCACACCGCATAGCTAGTTCCAGCACGCACAATTGCCTGTTGTAGCATTGCGACGTCATGGCCATAGCAGTGAACGACGCCGGCGGCAGAACCCATGTCGCCCGTTGCAGCTTTCTATTGCTCGGTTGTAGCAAAAAAGGTCGTCGGTGGTAGCATCCTCGAACACGGCTCCACCGGTCGTCCCAAAAAAGTTGGATGCAGCATTCCCGACCACAGGTTCCAGGACCCCCCGCCGTCGGATGAAACAGTTACGACCAACGCGTCCTAGCCATCGCGTAAGAAGCCAGCAAAAAAGGCTCACCTGTCACTGTCATAGCACCACCATGTCGTCGGCCCAGCCCGCACCATTGTCAGCATGTCGCACCGGTTGAAGCTTTTTTTCATGCCAGTTAAAGCTTTTTTTGCGCCGGTTGAAACTTTTTCCATGGTTTGAAGCTCTTTTTCCATATCGATTGAAGCTTTTTTCCATGGTTGAAGCTTCCTCCTTCGCCGGTTGAAGCTTTTTCACACATCAGTTGAAGCTTTTTTCTGTTGTTGAAGCTTTTTTCCACACCCCATGAAGCTTTTTTCCATGGGTTTGAAGCTCTATCCTTCGCCGGTTGAAGCTATTTTACACATTGGTTGAAGCTTTTGCCGCGCCAGCAGTTGGTGTCGCCGGTTACAACTTCTGCTAAGCCGGTTCTAGCAAACATCGCTTGCAGCACACGGTTGCGGCTCACAAAACTTCATGTGGTCTCGCAGGCCATGCCGAGAGCTCGCATGCCATGGTCGCACCGTGCAGCATGCAGCCTCCCCGTGAACTAGCTTCATTTCACGACACACGCGAGAAAGCCGAACCTCGCTACCATACATGAGGAGAGAGAGGCCTGAGAGGAGGAGAGAGAGGTCAGGGAGAAGGAGGAGAGAGAGGCCAGGGAGGAGGATAGCGAGGCGTGTGCACGAGGTCAAAGAAACAGAAAGAGAAAGATGTGGGGGGAGACGATGAAGGAGATAAACTGAGCGAAGGGATAAGGTGGGGTGCTAGCGTTGCTGGGCCGTAGGATCTAACTTGATCCAACGAGTCGCGCACGTCCGGTGGAGCGTTCGGCCGGCGCGCCGGGTCGAAGTGTTTCCCTATATGTTTCTAGTTGTGGTTATATTCCATCGTTGTCGCCAAGTCCAGGTCTTGGACTAAACTCGAGGAACTGTATAGTGAGGATTTTGAGTTGACTAAATTAGTCCAATGATTATCCTTTTTCTTTTCTTTTCCCGAGGCTCGACCCATAGCAATTTCGTATGTTTTTTTAGATATTTTTCACTTGAATATGATTCTTGTTCACTTCTTCATAGGGGTTCGAAGAAATTTATAGTTTTTTTAGAGGATTTGGATCCATGAATTCCTAGGTTTTGCACTTTATTTCAAAAGAAAATTGCCAGCCACCCTAATCTCTTTACAAATCAATTGTTTTCCTGTGCTGTCAAATCTAAATTTCTGTGGTTTTGTAATCCTAGTGATATCCCATAGGGTTAGAGAGGCCATATGTAACTCCAATGCTAATTGCTTTTCTAATTCGAGTCCTGAAAAAACCATGTAGTATAAATCAATGTTTCATCATCGCAATGATTAGATTAGATACATCACTCAACTGAGGGAGATTTCAGCATCTTCGCATTGATAATAAACTTTTTCAAGAGAATTACATACGTTGATGGAGAAAAAGAATGAAGGGCCATCTGCATCTTGATTGATGCACAAGGTTTAGCCCCCAGATGATCTCTACTTCCTGACTAAACTCGGCACATTGTTAAGTGTTTGTAATGATTTTGAATTAATACAATTTAGGGAAAAGCTTCTATTCAACCGATGGATCGCATGCGTGCATACGCCGGCTCGTTAGTACAACGCGTGTCCTGACAGAGCGATCTTTTTTCTTTCTTTCTTTCGGCCAACGTTGCTCGCTACTCACTGTCCACTACATAAGTTTCCGCAGCAAGATCTCTGTTGTAGCAAAAACTACAACAAGACCTAAGACCTCTGTTTCAGAAAAATTAAATTTGCAACGAGACCTTTGTTACAAAATTTTTTGCAACAAGACCTTTGTTGTATTTTGTTTGAAACAAGACCTCTGTTGTAAAAGAAATATGATGTAAAAATTTCTGCAACATCACCCATGTTGCAGAAATTTTCTGTAACACGACTTGTGTTGCAATGATAAAAGGTGAGGCTCGGTCCTGAAGGAAATATGCCCTAGAGGCAATAATAAAGATGTTATTTGTATTTCCTTATATCATGATAAATGTCTTTTATTCATGCTAGAATTGTATTAACCGGAAACTTAGTACATGTGTGGATACATAGACAAAACAGTATGTCCCTAGTATGCCTCTACTAGACTAGCTCATTGATCAAAGATGGTTATGTTTCCTAGCCATAGACATGAGTTGTCATTTGATCAACGGGATCACATCATTAGGAGAATGATGTGATGGACGAGACCCATCCGTTAGCATAGCACTATGATCGTTTAGTTTTACTTCTATTGCTTTCTTCATGACTTATACATGTTCCTATGACTATGAGATTATGCAACTCCCGAATACCGTAGGAACACCTTGTGTGCTATCAAACGTCACAACGTAACTGGGTGATCATAAAGATGCTCTACAGGTGTCTCCGAAAGTATTCGTGGTGTTGGCATAGATCAAGATTATGATTTGTCACTCCGAGTGTCGGAGAGGTATCTCTGGGCCCTCTCGGTAACACACATCACAATAAGCCTTGCAAGCAAAAGACTAATGAGTTAGTCACGAGATGATGTGTTACGGAACGAGTAAAGAGACTTGCCGGTAACGAGATTGAACTAGGTATGGAGATACCGACGATCGAATCTCGGGCAAGTAACATACCGATGACAAAAGGAACAACGTATGTTGTTATGCGGTTTTGACCGATAAAAGATCTTCGTAGAATATGTAGGAGCCAATATGAACATCCAGGTTCCGCTATTGGTTATTGACCGGAGATGAGTCTCGGTCATGTCTACATAGTTCTCGAACCCGTAGGGTCCGCACGCTTAACGTTTGATGACGATCGGTATTATGAGTTTATGAGTTTTGATGTACCGAAGGTAGTTCGGAGTCCCAGATGAGATCACGGACATGACGAGGAGTCTAGGAATGTCCGAGACATAAAGATTGATATATTGGACGACTATATTCGGACACCGGAAGTGTTCCGGAAAAGTTTCGGATTTAACGGATTGCCGGAGGGGGTTACCGGAACCCCCTACGAAGGGGGATGGTGTTGGGGAACGTAGCATGGGAAACAAAAATTTTCCTACGCTCACCAAGATCAATCTAGGAGATGCACATCTACGAGAGGAGAGTTGGATCCACATACCCTTGTAGATCGCTAAGCGGAAGCGTTACTAGAACGCGGTTGATGGAGTCGTACTCGTCGTGATCCAAATCACCGATGATCCTAGCGCCGAACGGACGGCGCCTCCGCGTTCAACACACGTGCAGCCCGGTGACGTCTCCCACGCCTTGATCCAGCAAGGAGAGAGGGAGAGGTTGGGAAGACTCCAACCAACAGCAGCACGACGGCGTGGTGGTGGTGGAGGAGCGCGGGACTCCAGCAGGGCTTCGCCAAGCGCTGCAAGAGACGAGGAGGGAGAGGGGTAGGGCTGCGCCAAGAGGGAGACGTTCTCGTGTGTCTAGCAGCCCCAAAACCTCACATATATATAGGGGGAAGGGAGGGCTGCGCCCCCTTTAGGGTTTCCCACCCCTAGGGGGGCGGCCAGCCCTAGAAAACCCATCTAGGGTGCGGCCAAGGGGGGGGGGGAGAGAGAGGGGGCGCCCTAGGGTGGGCCTTAAGGCCCATCTGGACCTAGGGTTTGCCCCCCTCCCCTCTCCATGCGCCTAGGGACTAGGTGGGGGGGCGCACCAGCCCCCTTGGGGCTGGTTCCCTCCCACACTTAGCCCACACAGCCTTCAGGGGCTGGTGGCCCCACCTGGTGGACCCCCGGGACCCTCCCGGTGGTCCCGGTACATTACCGATATCGCCCGAAACTTTTCCGGTGACCAAAACAGGACTTCCCATATATGAATCTTTACCTCCGGACCATTCCGGAACTCCTCGTGATGTCCGGGATCTCATCCGGGACTCCGAACAACATTCGGTAACCGCGTACATACTTTCCCTATAACCCTAGCGTCATCGAACCTTAAGTGTGTAGACCCTACGGGCTCGGGAACCATGTAGACATGACCGAGACAACTCTCCGGCCAATAACCAACAGCGGGATCTGGATACCCATGTTGGCTCCCACATGTTCCACGATGATCTCATCGGATGAACCACGATGTCAAGGATTCAATCAATCCCGTATACGATTCCCTTTGTCTATCGGTATAGCACTTGCCCGAGATTCGATCGTCGGTATACCGATACCTTGCTCAATCTCGTTACCGGCAAGTCTCTTTACTCGTTCCGTAACACATCATCCCGTGATCAACTCCTTGATCACATATTGTGCACATTATGATGATGTCCTACCGAGTGGGCCCAGAGATACCTCTCCGTCATACGGAGTGACAAATCCCAGTCTCGATTCGTGCCAACCCAACAAACACTTTCGGAGATACCTGTAGTGCACCTTTATAGCCACCCAGTTACGTTGTGACGTTTGGCACACCCAAAGCATTCCTACGGTATCTGGGAGTTGCACAATCTCATGGTCTAAGGAAAGGATACTTGACATATGGAAAAGCTTTAGCATACGAACTACACGATCTGTGCTAGGCTTAGGATTGGGTCTTGTCCATCACATCATTCTCCTAATGATGTGATCCCGTTATCAACGACATCCAATGTCCATGGTCAGGAAACCATAACCATCTATTGATCAACGAGCTAGTCATCTAGAGGCTTACTAGGGACATGGTGTTTGTCTATGTATCCACACATGTATCTGAGTTTCCTATCAATACAATTCTAGCATGGATAATAAACGATTATCGTGAACAAGGAAATATAATAATAACCAATTTATTATTGCCTCTAGGGCATATTTCCAACAGTCTCCCACTTGCACTAGAGTCAATAATCTAGTTCACATCGCCATGTGATTAACACTCACAGGTCACATCGCCATGTGACTAACACCCAAGAGTTCACTAGAGTCAGTAATCTAGTTCACATCAATATGTGATTAATACTCAATGAGTTCTGGGTTTGATCATGTTATGCTTGTGAGAGAGGTTGTAGTCAACGGGTCTGCAACATTCAGATCCCTATGTTCTTCGCAAAACCTTATGTCATATCGTAGATGCTGCTATCACGTTCCACTTGGAGCTATTCCAAACTGTTGCTCCATTATACGTATCCGGTATCTCCACTTAGAGTTATCCGGATAGGTGTTAAGCTTGCATCGACGTAACTCTTTACGTCGAACTCTTTATCACCTCCATAACCGAGAAACATTTCCTTACTCCTCTAAGGATAATTTTGACCACTATCTAGTAATCCACTCCTGGATCACCTTTGTACCCTCTTGCCAGACATGAGGCAAGGCACACATCAGGTGCGGTACTTAGCATGGCATACCGTACAGAGCCTATGACAAAAGCATAGGGGACGACCTTCGTCCTTCCTCTTCCTTCTGCCGTGGTCAAGTTTTGAGTCTTACTTAACTTCACACCTTACAACTCAGGTAAGAACTCCTTCTTTGACTGATCTATTTTGAACTCCTTCAAAATCATGTCAAAGGTGTGTGTTCTTTTGAAAGTATCATCAGGCGTCTTGATCTATCTGTATAGGTCTTGATGCCCAATATGTAAGCAGCTTTATCCAGGTCTTCCTTTGAAAAACTCATTTCAAACAACCCTTTATGCTTTCCAGAAATTCTACATCATTTCGGATCAACAATATGTCATTCACATATACTTATCAGAAATGTTGTAGTGCTCCCACTCACTTTATTGCAAATACAAGTTTCCAACAAACTTTGTATACCCAAAAACTTTGATCACTCCATCAAAGTGTATATTCCGACTCCGAGATGCTTGCTCTAGTCCATGGAAGGATCGCTGGAGCTAGCATATCTTTTAGCATCCTTAGGATCGACAAAACCTTTCTGATTGTATCACATACAACCTTTCCTTACGAAAACTGGTAAGGAAACTTGTTTTGTCATCTATCTGCCAGATTTCATAAATGCAGCTAATGCTAACATGATTCCGACGGACTTAAGCATCGCTACGGGTGAGAAAATCTCATCGTAGTCAACTCCTTGAACTTGTGGAAAACTCTTCGCCACAAGTCGAGCTTCATAGACGGTGACATTACCGTCCACGTCCGTCTTAGTCTTAAAGATCCATTTGTCTCAATGGCTTGCCGATCATAGGGCAAGTCCACCAAAGTCCATACTTTGTTTTGATACATGGATCCTATCTCGGATTTATCGGCTTCTAACCATTTGTCGGAATATGGGCCCACCATCGCTTCTCCATAGTTCGTAGGTTCATTGTTGTTCAACAACATGACATCTAAGACAGGATCACCGTACCACTCAGGAGTAGTACATATCCTTGTCGACCTACGAGGATCGATAGCAACTTGATCTGGAGCTTCATGATCACTATCATTAGTTTCCTCTTCAACTGTCGTAGGTTCCACAGAAACATCTTTCCGTGTTGCACTACTATCCGGTTGAAGTGAGGGTTCGACAACCTCATCAAGTTCTATCTTCCTCCCACTCAATTCTTTCGAGAGAAACTCCTTCTCGAGAAAGGACCCATTCTTAGGGACAAACATTTTTGCCCTTGGATCTGAGATAGGAGGTATACCCAACTGTTACCTTTGGGTATCCTATGAAGATGTATTTGTCCGCTTTGGGTTCGAGCTTTTCCCGGCTGAAGCCATAAGCATCGCAGCCCCAAACATTAAGAAAACGACAACTTTGGTTTCTTGCCAAACCATACGACATCGTCTCAACGGACTTAGATGGTGCCCTATCTAAAGTGAATGCAGCTGTCTCTAATGCATAACCTTAAAATAACAGCGGTAGATCGGTAAGATACATCATAGATCGCACCATATCTCATAAGGTTCGATTACGATGTCCGGACACACCATTACGCTGTGGTGTTCCAGGGGACTTCAACTGCGAAACAATTCCACAATGTCTTAAGTGATTGCCAAACTCATAATTCAGATAATATCCCCTTGATCAGATCGTAGGAACATGATCTTCTTGTTATGATGATTCTTAATCTTCACTCTGAAATTTTTGAACCTTTCAAACGTTTCAGACTTTTGCTTCATTAAGTAAATACACCATATCTACTCAAATCGTCAGTGAAGATGAGAAAATAACGATATCCACCACACGCCTTAATTCTCATTGGATCACATACATCAGCATGTATGATTTCCAACAAGTCACTTGCCCGTTTCATTGTACCTGAAAACGGGATCTCAGTCATCCTGCCCATGAGGCATGGCTCGCATGTGTCAAGCGATTCAAAATCAAGTGACTCAAAACATCCATCAGCATGGAGTTTCTTCATGCATTTTATGCCAAAATGACCTAAGCGGCAGTGCCACAAGAAAGTGGTACTATCATTATTAACTCTACATCTTTTGGCATTAATATTATCATCATGTGTATTGCTATAATCAAGATTCAATAAACCATTGGGTGCATGACCATAAAGGTATTATTCATGTAAACAGAATAACCATTATTCTCTAACTTAAATGAATAACCGTATTGCAATGAACATGATCTAATCATATTCATGCTCAACGTAGACACCTGATAACATTTATCTAGGTTCAACACTAATCCCGAAAATAGAGGGAGCGTGCGATGGTGATCTTATCATCCTGGGAAACACTTCCAACATATCGTCACCTCGCCCTTAGCTAGTCTCCGTTCAGTCCGTAGCTTTTGCTTTAAGTCACTAATAATAGCAACTGAACCGGTATCCAATACCCATGTGCTACAAGGAGTACTAGTAAGGTACACATCAATAACACGTATATCAAATATACTTTGTTGAAGTTGCCAGCTTTTCTTATCTACCATGTATTTGGGGTAATTCCGCTACCATGTGACCGTTACCCTTACAATCGAAGCACTTAGTCTCGAGGTTTGGGTGCAACCTTGGGTTCCCTCATTAGAGCGACAACTGGTTTGCCATTCATGAAGTTTCCCTTCTAGCCCTTGCCCCTTTTGAAACCAGTGGTCTTGTTAAACCATCAACACTTGATGCTCCTTCTTGATTTCTACTTTTGCGGTACTAAGAACCGCTAACAGCACCGGGATCATCTCCATCCTTTGCATGTCATAGTTCATCACGAAGTTCTAGTAGCTTGGTGATAGTGTCTAGAGAATTCTGTCAACCACTATCTCACCTGGAAGATTAACTCCCACTTGGTTCAAGTGGTTTTAGCACCCAGACATTCTGGGCACATGCTCACTAGTTGAGCCATTCTCCTCCATCTTTTTGGCAAAAGAACTTGTCAGAGGTCTCATACCTCTCAACACGGGCATGAGCCTGAAATCCCAATTTCAGCTCTTAGAACATCTTATATGTTCTATGGCGTTCAAAACGTCATTGGAATCCCGATTCTAAGCCGTAAAGTATGGTGCACTAAACTATCAAGTATTCATCAGGACGTCTCTGTCAGGTGTTCACAACATCCACAGACAACGTTGTAGGGGTTTGCACATCGAGCGGTGCATCAAAGACGTAAGCTTTCTGTGCAGCAGTGAGGACACTCCTCGGACTACAGACCCAGTCCGCATCATTGCTTACAATATCTTTCAACTTAGTCTTTCTCTAGGATCGTATTAAACAGGGAGCTACAACGCAAGCTATTGATCTACAACATAATTTGCAAAGGCAACTTAGACTATTGTTCATGATAAGTGAGTTTAACTAATCAAATTACTTATAACTCCCACTCAAATTGACATCCCTCTGGTCATCCGAGCGTGACATGATCCAAATCCACCAACCCAAGTCCGATCATCACGTGAGATGAGGTGGTGTCAATGGTGAACATCTTCATGTTGATCATATCTACTATATGACTCATGCTCGACCTTTCGGTCTTCCGTGTTCCGAGGCCATGTCTGTACATGCTAGGCTCGTCAAGTCTAACCCGAGTGTTCTGCATGTGCAAAACTGGCTTGCACCCGTTGTATGCGAACGCAGAGTCTATCACACCCGATCATCACGTGGTGCTTCGAAACGACGAACCTTCGCAACGGCGCACACTCGGGGGGAACACAATTTTATCTTGAAATTTTAGTGAGGGATCATCTTATAATGCTACCGTCGTCCTAAGCAAAATAAGATGCATAAAAGGATTAACATCACATGCAAATCATAAGTGACATGATATGGCCATCAACTCGTGCTTTTGATCTCCATCTCCAAAGCACCGGCATGATCTCCATCGTCACCGGCGTAACACCATGATCCCCATCATCATGATCTCCATCATCGTGTCGCCATCGGGGTTGTCGCGCGCCCACCATGCTCTTACTACTATTGCTACCGTTTAGCGATAAAGTAAAGCATTACATAGCGCTTAATGATTGACACGCAGGTCATACAAAAATTAAAGACAACCCTATGGCTCCTGCCGGTTGCCGTGTTCGTCGACATGTAAGTCGATATTAACTATTACAACATGATCATCTCATACATCAAATATATCTCATCATGTCATTGGCCATATCATATCACAAACATACCCTGCAAAAACAAGTTAGACGTCCTCTAATTTGTTGTTGCATGTTTTACGTGGCTGCTATGGGTATCTAGCAAGAACGCTTCTTACCTACGCAAAGCCACAACGGTGATATTTAAGTTGCTATTTAACCTTCTACAAGGACCGCCTTTGTCGAATCCGATTCAACTAAGGTGGGAGAGACAGACACCCGCTAGCCATCTTATGCAACAAAAGTCACATGTCTGTCGATGGAACCGGTCTCATGTACGAGGACATGTAAGGTTGGTCCGAGCCGCTTCATCCCACAATACCGCTGAATCAAGAAAAGACCAAGGAGGGAAGCAATCTAAACATCAACGCCCACAAACTCCTTTGTGTTCTACTCGTGATTGCATCTACGCAAAAACCTGGCTCATGATGCCACTGTTGGGGAACGTAGCATGGGAAACAAAAATTTTCCTACGCTCACCAAGATCAATCTAGGAGATGCACATCTACGAGAGGAGAGTTGGATCCACATACCCTTGTAGATCGCTAAGCGGAAGCGTTACTAGAACGCGGTTGATGGAGTCGTACTCGTCGTGATCCAAATCACCGATGATCCTAGCGCCGAACGGACGGCACCTCCGCGTTCAACACACGTGCAGCCCGGTGACGTCTCCCACGCCTTGATCCAGCAAGGAGAGAGGGAGAGGTTGGGAAGACTCCAACCAACAGCAGCACGACGGCGTGGTGGTGGTGGAGGAGCGCGGGACTCCAGCAGGGCTTCGCCAAGCGCTGCAAGAGACGAGGAGGGAGAGGGGTAGGGCTGCGCCAAGAGGGAGACGTTCTCGTGTGTCTAGCAGCCCCAAAACCTCACATATATATAGGGGGAAGGGAGGGCTGCGCCCCCTTTAGGGTTTCCCACCCCTAGGGGGGCGGCCAGCCCTAGAAAACCCATCTAGGGTGCGGCCAAGGGGGGGGAGAGAGAGGGGGCGCCCTAGGGTGGGCCTTAAGGCCCATCTGGACCTAGGGTTTGCCCCCCTCCCCTCTCCATGCGCCTAGGGACTAGGTGGGGGGGCGCACCAGCCCCCTTGGGGCTGGTTCCCTTCCACACTTAGCCCACACAGCCTTCAGGGGCTGGTGGCCCCACCTGGTGGACCCCCGGGACCCTCCCGGTGGTCCCGGTACATTACCGATATCGCCCGAAACTTTTCCGGTGACCAAAACAGGACTTCCCATATATGAATCTTTACCTCCGGACCATTCCGGAACTCCTCGTGACGTCCGGGATCTCATCCGGGACTCCGAACAACATTCGGTAACCGCGTACATACTTTCCCTATAACCCTAGCGTCATCGAACCTTAAGTGTGTAGACCCTACGGGCTCGGGAACCATGTAGACATGACCGAGACAACTCTCCGGCCAATAACCAACAGCGGGATCTGGATACCCATGTTGGCTCCCACATGTTCCACGATGATCTCATCGGATGAACCACGATGTCAAGGATTCAATCAATCCCGTATACGATTCCCTTTGTCTATCGGTATAGCACTTGCCCGAGATTCGATCGTCGGTATACCGATACCTTGCTCAATCTCGTTAGCGGCAAGTCTCTTTACTCGTTCCGTAACACATCATCCCGTGATCAACTCCTTGATCACATATTGTGCACATTATGATGATGTCCTACCGAGTGGGCCCAGAGATACCTCTCCGTCATACGGAGTGACAAAACCCAGTCTCGATTCGTGCCAACCCAACAGACACTTTCGGAGATACCTGTTGTGCACCTTTATAGCCACCCAGTTACGTTGTGACGTTTGGTACACCCAAAGCATTCCTACGGTATCTGGGAGTTGCACAATCTCATGGTCTAAGGAAAAGATACTTGACATATAGAAAAGCTTTAGCATACGAACTACACGATCTGTGCTAGGCTTAGGATTGGGTCTTGTCCATCACATCATTCTCCTAATGATGTGATCCCGTTATCAACGACATCCAATGTCCATGGTTAGGAAACCGTAACCATCTATTGATCAACGAGCTAGTCGTCTAGAGGCTCACTAGGGACATGGTGTTTGTCTATGTATCCATACATGTATCTGAGTTTCCTATCAATACAATTCTAGCATGGATAATAAACGATTATCGTGAACAAGGAAATATAATAATAACCAATTTATTATTGCCTCTAGGGCATATTTCCAACAGCTGTTGGGGAACGTCGCATGGGAAACAAAAATTTTCCTACGTTCACCAAGATCAATCTAGGAGATGCATCTACGAGGGGAGAGTTGGATCCACATACCCTTGTAGATCGCTAAGCGGAAGCGTTCAAGAACGCGGTTGATGGAGTCGTACTCGCCGCGATTCAGATCGCCGAAGATCCTAGCACCGAACGGACGGTGCCTCCGCGTTCTTCACACGTGCAGCCCGGTGACGTCTCCCACGCCTTGATCCAGCAAGGAGAGAGGGAGAGGTTGGGGAAGACTCCATCCAACAGCAGCACAACGGCGTGGTGGTGGTGGAGGAGCGCGGGACTCCAGCAGGGCTTCGCCAAGCGCTGCGGGAGACGAGGAGGGAGAGAGGTAGGGCTGCGCCAATCGACCGAGGTCAAAACTTGTTCTGGGCAGCCCTAAACTTCACATATATATAGGGGGGAGGTAGGGGCTGCGCCCCCATCTAGGGTTTCCTCCCTAGGGGTGGCGGCAGCCCCCCAGAACCCATCTAGGGTGCGGCCAAGGGGGGGAGAGAGAGGGGGCGCCCTAGGATGGGCCTTAAGGCCCATCTGGACCTAGGGTTTGCCCCCCTCCACCCTCCATGCGCCTAGGGACTTGGTGGGGGGGCGCACCAGCCCCCTTGGGGCTGGTCCCCTCCCACACTTAGCCCACGCAGCCACCTGGGGCTGGTGGCCCCACCTGGTGGACCCCCGGGACCCTCCCGGTGGTCCCGGTACATTACCGATATCGCCCGAAACTTTTCCGGTGACCAAAACAGGACTTCCCATATATGAATCTTTACCTCCGGACCATTCCGGAACTCCTCGTGACGTCTGGGATCTCATCCGGGACTCCGAACAACATTCGGTAACCGCGTACATACTTTCCCTATAACCCTAGCGTCATCGAACCTTAAGTGTGTAGACCCTACGGGCTCGGGAACCATGTAGACATGACCGAGACAACTCTCCGACCAATAACCAACAGCGGGATCTGGATACCCATGTTGGCTCCCACATGTTCCACGATGATCTCATCGGATGAACCACGATGTCAAGGATTCAATCAATCCCGTATACGATTCCCTTTGTCTATCGGTATAGCACTTGCCCGAGATTCGATCGTCGGTATACCGATACCTTGCTCAATCTCGTTACCGGCAAGTCTCTTTACTCGTTCCGTAACACATCATCCCGTGATCAACTCCTTGATCACATATTGTGCACATTATGATGATGTCCTACCGAGTGGGCCCAGAGATACCTCTCCGTCATACGGAGTGACAAATCCCAGTCTCGATTCGTGCCAACCCAACAGACACTTTCGGAGATACCTGTAGTGCACCTTTATAGCCACCCAGTTACGTTGTGACGTTTGGTACACCTAAAGCATTCCTACGGTATCCGGGAGTTGCACAATCTCATGGTCTAAGGAAAAGATATTTGACATATAGAAAAGCTTTAGCATACGAACTACACGATCTGTGCTTGGCTTAGGATTGGGTCTTGTCCATCACATCATTCTCCTAATGATGTGATCCCGTCATCAACGACATCCAATGTCCATGGTCAGGAAACCGTAACCATCTATTGATCAACGAGCTAGTCATCTAGAGGCTTACTAGGGACATGGTGTTTGTCTATGTATCCACACATGTATCTGAGTTTCCTATCAATACAATTCTAGCATGGATAATAAACGATTATCGTGAACAAGGAAATATAATAATAACCAATTTATTATTGCCTCTAGGGCATATTTCTAACAGATGGTCCATAGTGGGCCTTAAGGAAAGGAGAGAGGCAGCCCATAGAGGCTGGCCGGCGCCCCACCTAGGGATCCTAGTTGGACTAGGATTGGGGGGCGCTACCTCTCCCTCTTTTCCTTTCCCTCTCTTCCTTCTTTGGTAGTTCCTACTAGGAATAGGATTGCAATCCTATTCCTAGTAGGATTGCACCCTAGCCGCACCATAGGAGGGCCGGCCGGCCTTCCCCCTTGCTCCTTTATATACAGGGGCAGGGGGGCACCCAAAGACACACAAGTTGAATTGTTCCAGCCGTGTGCGGTGCCCCCCCTCCACAGAAACACACCTCGGTCATACCGTCGCGGTGCTTAGGCGAAGCCCTGCGCCGGTGAATACATCATATCCGTCACCACGCCGTCGTGCTGACGAAACTCTCCCGTGAAGCTCAACTGGATCAAGAGCTCGTGGGACGTCATCAAGCCGAACGTGTGCTGAACGCGGAGGTGCCGTACGTTCGGTGCTTGATCGGTTGAATCGCGAAGAAGTTCGACTACATCAACCGCGTCACTTGACGCTTCCGCTTCCGGTCTACGAGGGTACGTAGACACACTCTTCCCTCTCGTTGCTATGCATCTGGTAGATAGATCTTGCGTGATCGTAGGAAAATTTTAAAATACTACGTTCCCCAACAGTGGCATCATGAGCCAGGTCTATGCATAGATGATTTTCACGAGTAGAACACAATGAGTTGTGGGCGATACTAGTCATACTGCTTACTAGCATGTCATACTTTGCTTCGGCGGTATTGTGAGATGAAGCGGCCCGGACCGACATTACGCGTACGCTTACGCGAGACTGGTTTCACCATTACGAGCACTCGTTGCTTAAAGGTGACTGGCGGGTGTCTGTCTCTCTCACTTTAGCTGAATCAAGTGTGGCTACGCCCGGTCCTTGTGAAGGTTAAAACAACACATACTTGATGAAACATCGTTGTGGTTTTGTATGCGTAGGTAAGAACGGTTCTTGCTAAGCCCGTAGCAGCCACGTAAAACTTGCAACAACAAAGTAGAGGACGTCTAACTTGTTTTTGCAGGGCATGTTGTGATGTGATATGGTCAAGACATGATGAGTTATACGGTTTTGTATGAGATGATCATGTTTTGTAATGTTATCGGCAACTGGCAGGAGCCATATGGTTGTCGCTTTATTGTATGAAATGCAATCGCCATGTAATTGATTTACTTTATCACTAAGCGGTAGCGATAGTCGTAGAAGCATTAGTTGGCGAGACGACAACGATGCTACGATGGAGATCAAGGTGTCGCGCCGGTGACGTAGGTGATCATGACGGTGCTTTGGAGATGGAGATCAAAAGCACAAGATGATGATGGCCATATCATGTCACATATTCTGATTGCATGTGATGTTTATCTTATTATGCTTCTTATTTTGCTTAGAACGACGGTAGCATTATAAGATGATCCCTTACTAAATTTCAAGGTATAAGTGTTCTCCCTGAGTATGCACCGTTGCGAAAGTTCGTCGTGCCGAGACACCACGTGATGATCGGGTGTGATAAGCTCTACGTTCAAATACAACGGGTGTAAGCCAGTTTTGCACACGCAGAATACTCGGGTTAAACTTGACGAGCCTAGCATATGCAGATATGGCCTCGGAACACTGGAGACCGAAAGGTCGAGCGTGAATCATATAGTAGATATGATCAACATAAGATGTTCACCATTGAAACTACTCCATCTCACGTGATGATCGGACATGGTTTAGTTGATTTGGATCACGTGATCATTTAGATGACCAGAGGGATGTCTATCTAAGTGGGAGTTCTTTAAATTAATATGATTAAATTGAACTTTAATTTATCATGAACTTAGTCCTGATAGTTTTTGCATATCTATGTTGTTGTAGATCAATGGCCCGTGCTACCGCTCCTTTGAATTTTAATGCATTCCTAGAGAAAGCTAAGTTGAAAGATGATGGTAGCAATTACACGGACTGGGTCCGTAACTTGAGGATTATCCTCATTGCTGCACAGAAGAATTATGTCCTTGAAGCACCGCTAGGTGACAAGCCCCCTCCCGCTAATGTAGACGCTTTGAACGTCTGGCAGTCGCGGTCTGATGACTACACGATAGTTCAGTGTACCATGCTTTACGGCTTGGAACCGAGACTTCAACGACGTTTTGAACGTCATGGACCATATGAGATGTTCCAGGAGTTGAAGTTAATATTTCAAGCAAATGCCCGAATTGAGAAATATGAGATTTCCAATAAGTTCTACAGCTGTAAGATGGAGGAGAATAGTTCTATCAGTGAACACTTGCTCAGAATGTCTCGATACTACAATCATATGACTCAACTTGGTTGCAAAGTTGACGAGGATAGTATTATTGATAGAGTTCTTCAATCACTGCCACCAAGCTATAAAGGCTTTGTGATGAACTATAATATGCAAGGGTTGCAAAAGACAATTCCTGAGCTCTTCGCTATGCTCAAAGCTGCGGAGGTAGAAATCAAGAAGGAGCATCAAGTGTTGATGGTTAACAAGACCACTAGTTTCAAGAAAAAGGGCAAGGGAAAGAAGGGGAACTTCAAGAAGAATAGCAAGACAGTTGCTACTCCCACGAAGAAACCCAAGTCTGGAGCCAAGCCTGAAACTGAGTGCTTCTACTGCAAGGGGACTGGACACTGGAAGCGGAACTGCCCCAAGTATTTGGCGGATAAGAAGGATGGCAAGGTGAACAAAGGTATATGTGATATACATGTTATTGATGTGTACCTTACTAATGCTCGTAGTAGTACCTGGGTATTTGATACCGGTTCGGTTGCTAATATTTGTAACTCGAAACAGGGACTACGGATTAAACGAAGATTGGCTAAGGACGAGGTGACGATGCGCGTGGGAAATGGTTCCAAAGTCGATGTGATCGCCGTCGGCACGCTACCTCTACATCTACCTTCGGGATTAGTATTAGACCTAAATAATTGTTATTTGGTGCCAGCGTTGAGCATGAACATTATATCTGGATCTTGTTTGTTGCGAGACGGTTATTCATTCAAATCAGAGAATAATGGTTGTTCTATTTTTATGAATAATATCTTTTATGGTCATGCACCCTTGAAGAGTGATCTATTTTTATTGGATCTCGATTGTAGTGATACACACATTCATAATATTGAAACCAAAAGATGCAAGGTTAATAATGATAGTGCAACTTATTTGTGGCACTGCCGTTTAGGTCATATTGGTGTAAAACGCATGAAGAAACTCCATAGTGATGGACTTTTGGAATCACTTGATTATGAATCACTTGGTGCTTGCGAACCATGCCTCATGGGCAAGATGACTAAAACTCCGTTCTCCGGAACTATGGAGCGAGCAACATATTTGTTGGAAATCATACATACTGATGTATGTGGGCCAATGAGTGTTGAAGCTCGCGACGGGTATCGTTATTTTCTGACCTTCACTGATGATTTGAGCAGATATGGGTATATCTACTTAATGAAGCACAAGTCTGAAACATTTGAAAAGTTCAAAGAATTTCAGAGTGAAGTAGAGAATCATCGTAACAAGAAAATAAAGTTTCTACGATCTGATCGTGGAGGAGAATATTTGAGTTACGAGTTTGGTCTTCATTTGAAACAATGTGGAATAGTTTCACAACTCACGCCACCCGGAACACCACAGCATAATGGTGTGTCTGAACGTCGTAACCGTACTTTATTGGATATGGTACGATCTATGATGTCTCTTACCGATTTACCACTATCGTTTTGGGGTTATGCTTTAGAGACAGCTGCATTCACGTTAAATAGGGCACCATCTAAATCCGTTGATACGACACCTTATGAACTATGGTTTGGCAAGAAACCAAAGTTGTCGTTTCTTAAAGTTTGGGGCTGCGATGCTTATGTGAAAAAGCTTCAACCTGATAAGCTCGAACCCAGGTCGGAGAAATGTGTCTTCATAGGATACCCAAAAGAGACTGTTGGGTACACCTTCTATCACAGATCCGAAGGCAAGATATTCGTTGCTAAGAATGGATCCTTTCTAGAGAAGGAGTTTCTCTCGAAAGAAGTGAGTGGGAGGAAAGTAGAACTTGATGAGGTAATTGTACCTTCTCCCGGATTGGAAAGTAGTACATCACAGAAAATTGTTCCAGTGATTCCTACACCAATCAGTGAGGAAGTTAATGATGATGATCATGAAACTTCGGATCAAGTTTCTGCTGAACGTCGTAGATCAACCAGAGTACGTTCCGCACCAGAGTGGTACGGCAACCCAGTTCTGGAAATCATGTTACTAGACCATGATGAACCTATGAACTATGAGGAAGCGATGATGAGCCCAGATTCCGCAAAATGGCTTGAAGCCATGAAATCTGAGATGGGATCCATGTATGAGAACAAAGTATGGACTTTGGTTGACTTGCCCGATGATCGGCAGGCCATCGAAAATAAATGGATCTTCAAGAGGAAGACCGACGCAGACGGTAATGTTACTGTTTACAAAGCTCGACTTGTTGCGAAAGGTTTTCGACAAGTTCAAGGAGTTGACTACGATGAGACTTTCTCACCTGTAGCGATGCTTAAGTCAGTCCGAATCATGTTAGCAATTGCCGCATTTTATGATTATGAAATCTGGCAAATGGATGTCAAAACTGCATTCCTGAATGGATATCTCAAAGAAGAGTTGTATATGATGCAACCAGAAGGTTTTGTCGATCCAAAAGGTGCTAACAAAGTATGCAAGCTCCAGCGATCCATCTATGGACTGGTGCAAGCATCTCGGAGTTGGAATATACGCTTTGATGAGGTGATCAAAGCATATGGTTTTATACAGACTTTTGGAGAAGCCTATATTTACAAGAAAGTGAGTGGGAGCTCTGTAGCATTTCTAATATTATATGTGGATGACATATTGTTGATTGGAAATGATATAGAATTTCTGGATAGCATAAAAGGATACTTGAATAAGAGTTTTTCAATGAAAGACCTCGGTGAAGCTGCTTATATATTAGGCATCAAGATCTATAGAGATAGATCAAGACGCTTAATTGGACTTTCACAAAGCACATACCTTGATAATATTTTGAAGAAGTTCAAAATGGATCAGTCAAAGAAAGGGTTCTTGCCTGTATTACAAGGTATGAAGTTGAGTAAGACTCAATGCCCGACCACTGCAGAAGATAGAGAGAAAATGAAAGTCATTCCCTATGCCTCAGCCATAGGATCTATCATGTATGCAATGCTGTGTACCAGACCTGATGTGTGCCTTGCTATAAGTCTAGCAGGGAGGTACCAAAGTAATCCAGGAGTGGATCACTGGACAGCGGTCAAGAACATCCTGAAGTATCTGAAAAGGACAAAGGATATGTTTCTCATGTATGGAGGTGACAAAGAGCTCGTCGTAAACGGTTACGTCAGTTCTAGCTTTGACACTGATCCGGATGACTCTAAGTCACAAACCGGATATGTATTTTTATTGAACGGTGGAGCTGTTAGTTGGTGCAGTTCCAAGCAGAGCGTCGTGGCGGGATCTACGTGTGAAGCGGAATACATAGCTGCTTTGGAAGCAGCAAATGAAGGAGTCTGGATGAAAGAGTTCATATCCGATCTAGGTGTAATACCTAGTGCATCGGGTCCAATGAAAATCTTTTGTGACAACACTGGAGCAATAGCCTTGGCGAAGGAATCCAGGTTTCACAAGAGAACAAAGCACATCAAAAGACGCTTCAATTCCATCCGCGATCTAGTCAAGGAGGGAGACATAGAGATTTGCAAAATACATACGGATCTGAATGTTGCAGACCCGTTTACTAAGCCTCTTCCACGGGCAAAACATGATCATCACCAGGACTCCATGGGTGTGAGGATCATCACTTTGTAATCTAGATTATTGACTCTAGTTCAAGTGGGAGACTGAAGGAAATATGCCCTAGAGGCAATAATAAAGATGTTATTTGTATTTCCTTATATCATGATAAATGTCTTTTATTCATGCTAGAATTGTATTAACCGGAAACTTAGTACATGTGTGGATACATAGACAAAACAGTATGTCCCTAGTATGCCTCTACTAGACTAGCTCATTGATCAAAGATGGTTATGTTTCCTAGCCATAGACATGAGTTGTCATTTGATCAACGGGATCACATCATTAGGAGAATGATGTGATGGACGAGACCCATCCGTTAGCATAGCACTATGATCGTTTAGTTTTACTGCTATTGCTTTCTTCATGACTTATACATGTTCCTATGACTATGAGATTATGCAACTCCCGAATACCGTAGGAACACATTGTGTGCTATCAAACGTCACAACGTAACTGGGTGATCATAAAGATGCTCTACAGGTGTCTCCGAAAGTATTCGTGGTGTTGGCATAGATCAAGATTAGGATTTGTCACTCCGAGTGTCGGAGAGGTATCTCTGGGCCCTCTCGGTAACACACATCACAATAAGCCTTGCAAGCAAAAGACTAATGAGTTAGTCACGAGATGATGTGTTACGGAACGAGTAAAGAGACTTGCCGGTAACGATATTGAACTAGGTATGGAGATACCGACGATCGAATCTCGGGCAAGTAACATACCGATGACAAAAGGAACAACGTATGTTGTTATGCGGTTTTGATCGATAAAAGATCTTCGTAGAATATGTAGGAGCCAATATGAACATCCAGGTTCCGCTATTGGTTATTGACCGGAGATGAGTCTCGGTCATGTCTACATAGTTCTCGAACCCGTAGGGTCCGCACGCTTAACGTTTGATGACGATCGGTATTATGAGTTTACGAGTTTTGATGTACCAAAGGTAGTTCGGAGTCCCGGATGAGATCACGGACATGACGAGGAGTCTCGGAATGTCCGAGACATAAAGATTGATATATTGGATGACTATATTCGGACACCGGAAGTGTTCCGGAAAAGTTTCGGATTTAACGGATTGCCGGAGGGGGTTACCGGAACCCCCTACGAAGGGGGATGGTCCATAGTGGGCCTTAAGGAAAGGAGAGAGGCAGCCCATAGAGGCTGGCCGGCGCCCCACCTAGGGATCCTAGTTGGACTAGGATTGGGGGGCGCCACCTCTCCCTCTTTTCCTTTCCCTCTCTTCCTTCTTTGGTAGTTCCTACTAGGAATAGGATTGCAATCCTATTCCTAGTAGGATTGCACCCTAGCCGCACCATAGGAGGGCCGGCCGGCCTCCCCCCTTGCTCCTTTATATACGGGGGCAGGGGGGCACCCAAAGACACACAAGTTGAATTGTTCCAGCCGTGTGCGGTGCCCCCCTCCACAGAAACACACCTCGGTCATACCGTCGCGGTGCTTAGGCGAAGCCCTGCGCCGGTGAATACATCATATCCGTCACCACGCCGTCGTGATGACGAAACTCTCCCGTGAAGCTCAACTGGATCAAGAGCTCGTGGGACGTCATCAAGCTGAACGTGTGCTGAACGCGCAGGTGCCGTACGTTCGGTGCTTGATCGGTTGAATCGCGAAGAAGTTCAACTACATCAACCGCGTCACTTGACGCTTCCGCTTCCGGTCTACGAGGGTACGTAGACACACTCTTCCCTCTCGTTGCTATGCATCTGGTAGATAGATCTTGCGTGATCGTAGGAAAATTTTAAAATACTACGTTCCCCAACAGGTCCCTCAATTCTTCGGGTCCGACTGTTGGAAATATGCCCTAGAGGCAATAATAAAAGAGTTATTATTATATTTCCTTGTTCATGATAATCATTTATTATCCATGCTATAATTGTATTGATTGGAAACTCAAATACATGTGTGGATAAATAGACAGACTTTGTGTCCCTAGTGAGCCTCTACAGGACTAGCTCGTTGATCAAAGATGACCGCGGTTTCCAGGTCATAGACATGAGTTGTCATTTGATAACGGGATCACATCATTAGGAGAATGATGTGATGGACGAGACCCAAACGTTAAACATAGCTTTTGATCGTGTCAGTTATCGCTATAGTTTTCTGCATGTCAAGTATAAGTTCCTATGACCATGAGATCATGTAACTCACTGACACCGTAGGAGTGCTTTGTGTGTGCCAAACGTCGCAACGTAACTGGGTGACTATAAAGGTACTCTACAGGTATCTCCGAGGGTATCCGTTGAGTTGACATGGATCGAGACTGGGATTTGTCACTCCGTGTGACGGAGAGGTATCTCCGGGCCCACTCGGTAATACGTCATCTCAATGAGCTCAAAGTGACTAAGTAGTTGGTCACGGGATTATGTATTACAGTAACGAGTAAAGAGACTTGCCGGTAACGAGATTGAACTAGGTATAGAGATACCGACGATCGAATCTCGGGCAAGTAACATACCGACGAGACAAAGGGAACTGTATACGGGATTATCTGAATCCTTGACATCGTGGTTCATCCGATGAGATCATCGAGAAACATGTGGGAACCAATATGGGTATCCAGATCCCGCTATTGGTTATTGACCTGGGAGTGTCTCGGTCATGTCTACATGGTTTCCGAACCCGCAGGGTCTACACACTTAACGTTCGGTGACGCTAGGGTTGTTAGTGAGAAAAGTGTATGGTTACCGAAGGTTGTTCGGAGTCCCGGATGAGATCCCGGACATGACGAGGGTCTCCGGAATGGTCCGGAGACGAAGATTGATATATAGGATGAAAGGTTTCGGAGTCCGGAAGTGTTCCGGGGAGCATCGGGAAATCGGCGGAGTACCGGAAAGGGTTTCGGGGGGTCCGGAAGAAGTTCTGGGCCTAATGGGCCACAAGGGGGGACACCACAGCCCTCAAGGGGCTGTGCGCCCCCCCTGGGCCCTCTCCTTGTGCGCCAAGGGAGGTGGGACCCCCTAGGGTGGCCGCACCCCCTTAGCCTTGGGGGGCAAGGCACCTAGGGGGGGAAACCCTAGGGCCAGCCTTGGCCGCCGCCCCCTCCCCTTGCCCTGGCCGCCGGCCCCCTAGGGGAAACCCTAGGGCGCCCCTCACCTCTCCACCCCCCCTATATATAGTGAGGCAAAGGGAGGGCAGCAAACACAAGTTCGTGCCTCGGTGCTGCCCTCCCTCTCCCATAACATCTTCTTCTCCCGCGGTGCTTAGGCGAAGCCCTGCCGGAGTTCTTCTCCATCATCACCACCACGCCGTCGTGCTGCCGGTTCTCCATCAACCTCTCCTCCACCCCTTGCTGGATCAAGAAGGAGGAGACGTCCCCGAGCCGTACGTGTGAAGAACGCGGAGGCACCGTTGCTTCGGTGCTTGGATCTTCAGCGATCTGAATCGCGGCGAGTACGACTCCATCAACCGCGTTCTTAACGCTTCCGCTTAGCGATCTACAAGGGTACGTGGATCCAACTCTCCTCTCGTAGTAGCATCTCCTAGATTGATCTTGGTGAACGTAGGAAAATTTTTGTTTCCCATGCAACGTTCCCCAACAGTGGCATCATGAGCTAGGATCTTGCGTAGATGCTTTCTCGAGTAGAACACAAAAGGGTTTGTGGGCGTTGATGTTTAAATTGCTGCCCTCCTTAGTCTTTCTTGATTCAGCGGTATTATGGGATGAAGCGGCCCGGACCAACTTTACATGTCCACGTACATGAGACCGGTTCCATCGACAGACATGTGACTTTTGTTGCATAAGATGGCTGGCGGGTGTCTGTCTCTCCTATCTTAGTTGAATCGGAATAGAACAAGGCGGTCCTTGTAGAAGGTTAAATAGCAACTTGAATATCACCGTTGTGGCTTTGCATAGGTAAGAAGCGTTCTTGCTAGATACCCATAGCAGCCACGTAAAACATGCAACAACAAATTAGAGGACGTCTAACTTGTTTTTGCAGGGTATGTATGTGATATGATATGGCCAATGACATGATGTGATATATTTGATGTATGAGATGATCATGTTGTAATAGTTAATATCGACTTGCATGTCGATGCATACGGCAACCGGCAGGAGCCATAGGGTTGTCTTTAATTTTTGTATGACCTGCGTGTCAATCATTAAGCGCTTTGTAATGCTTTACTTTATCGCTAAACGGTAGCAATAGTAGTAAGAGCATGGTGGGCGCGCGACAACCCCGATGGCGACACGATGATGGAGATCATGATGATGGAGATCATGGTGTGGCGCCGGTGACGATGGAGATCATGCCGGTGCTTTGGAGATGGAGATCAAAAGCACGAGTTGATGGCCATATCATGTCACTTATGATTTGCATGTGATGTTAATCCTTTTATGCATCTTATTTTTCTTAGGACGACGGTAGCATTATAAGATGATCCTTCACTAAAATTTCAAGATAAAATTGTGTTCCCCCCGAGTGTGCGCCGTTGCGAAGGTTCGTCGTTTCGAAGCACCACGTGATGATCGGGTGTGATAGACTCTACGTTCGCATACAACGGGAGCAAGCCAGAGAACACGTCGGGGGCAGCCCCTGGCGCCAGCAGAGAGTACTCCTCTCGAGGCGCAAAATCTGCAGAAACATCCACACTCGGGCTAGATACAGTAGCTCCAGAGAACACGTCGTAAGCAGGTAACATAACAATCGGAAACGAACCTCCTGACTCAGAAGACGAATCCCGATAAGCACCAACCTCCAGGGTGCCCTCGCGACGCTGAACTGCGGGAGATGGCGTGACCCGAGGGGACTCCCCCCTGATACCCTCCTCCCCAGGTAGATACGCATCCAGAAGCAACGGTGCCAGCGGTGGAAGTTCCATCTCCACCGGATCGTCCAACTCGGCTCTGTGGCCCCACAAACGACTGGGGGCCGAAGCCGCCCCAAAGGACCCAAAACGAAGTGCAGACAGAGAGGTAGCTGGGGGTGCTTCCCCCTTCCCTCCGGAGCTCCCGGAGGACTGCTGAGACTGACCCGGTGTCGGTGCCTGGCCAGGCATAGCCGGCGCCCCTGCAGCCGACTCACTTCCCCCACGTGCCTCATGTTGGAAATATGCCCTAGAAGCAATAATAAAAGAGTTATTATTATATTTCCTTGTTCATGATAATCGTTTATTATCCATGCTATAATTGTATTGATTGGAAACTTAAATACATGTGTGGATAAATAGACAAACTTTGTGTCCCTAGTAAGCCTCTTCAGGACTAGCTCGTTGATCAAAGATGACCGCGGTTTCCAGGTCATAGACATGAGTTGTCATTTGATAACGGGATCACATCATTAGGAGAATGATGTGATGGACGAGACCCAAACGTTAATCATAGCTTTTGATCGTATCAGTTATCGCTATAGTTTTCTGCATGTCAAGTATAAGTTCCTATGACCATGAGATCATGTAACTCACTGACACCGTAGGAGTGCCTTGTGTGTGCCAAACGTCGCAACGTAACTGGGTGACTATAAAGGTACTCTACAGGTATCTCCGAAGGTGTCTGTTGAGTTGACATGGATCGAGACTGGGATTTGTCACTCCGTGTGACGGAGAGGTATCTCCGGGCCCACTCGGTAATACGTCATCTCAATGAGCTCAAAGTGACTAAGTAGTTGGTCACGGGATTATGTATTACAGTAACGAGTAAAGAGACTTGCCGGTAACGAGATTGAACTAGGTATAGAGATACCGACGATCGAATCTCGGGCAAGTAACATACCGACGAGACAAAGGGAACTGTATACGGGATTATCTGAATCCTTGACATCGTGGTTCATCCGATGAGATCATCGAGAAACATGTGGGAACCAATATGGGTATCCAGATCCCGCTATTGGTTATTGACCTGGGAGTGTCTCGGTCATGTCTACATGGTTTCCGAACCCGCAGGGTCTACACACTTAACGTTCGGTGACGCTAGGGTTGTTAGTGAGAAAAGTGTATGGTTACCGAAGGTTGTTCGGAGTCCCGGATGAGATCCCGGACATGACGAGGGTCTCCGGAATGGTCCGGAGACGAAGATTGATATATAGGATGAAAGGTTTCGGAGTCCGGAAGTGTTCCGGGGAGCATCGGGAAATCGGCGGAGTACCGGAAAGGGTTTTCGGGGGTTCCGGAAGAAGTTCTGGGCCTAATGGGCCACAAGGGGGAACACCACAGCCCTCAGGGGGCTGTGCGCCCCCCCCTGGGCCCTCTCCTTGTGCGCCAAGGGAGGTGGGACCCCCTAGGGTGGCCGCACCCCCTTAGCCTTGGGGGGCAAGGCACCTAGGGGGGGAAACCCTAGGGCCAGCCTTGGCCGCCGCCCCCTCCCCTTGCCCTGGCCGCCGGCCCCCTAGGGGAAACCCTAGGGCGCCCCTCACCTCTCCACCCCCCCTATATATAGTGAGGCAAAGGGAGGGCAGCAAACACAAGTTCGTGCCTCGGTGCTGCCCTCCCTCTCCCATAACATCTTCTTCTCCCGCGGTGCTTAGGCGAAGCCCTGCCGGAGTTCTTCTCCACCATCACCACCACGCCGTCGTGCTGCCGGTTCTCCATCAACCTCTCCTCCACCCCTTGCTGGATCAAGAAGGAGGAGACGTCCCCGAGCCGTACGTGTGAAGAACGCGGAGGCACCGTTGCTTCGGTGCTTGGATCTTCAGCGATCTGAATCGCGGCGAGTACGACTCCATCAACCGCGTTCTTAACGCTTCCGCTTAGCGATCTACAAGGGTATGTGGATCCTACTCTCCCCTCGTAGTTGCATCTACTAGATTGATCTTGGTGAACGTAGAGAATTTTTTTTTGTTTTCCATGCAACGTTCCCCAACAGTGGCATCATGAGCTAGGATCTTGCGTAGATGCTTTCTCGAGTAGAACACAAAAGGGTTTGTGGCGTTGATGTTTAAATTGCTGCCCTCCTTAGTCTTTCTTGATTCAGCGGTATTATAGGATGAAGCGGCCCGGACCAACTTTACATGTCCACGTACATGAGACCGGTTCCATCGACAGACATGTGACTTTTGTTGCATAAGATGGCTGGCGGGTGTCTGTCTCTCCTATCTTAGTTGAATCGGAATAGAACAAGGCGGTCCCTGTAGAAGGTTAAATAGCAACTTGAATATCACCATTGTGGTTTTGCGTAGGTAAGAAGCGTTCTTGCTAGATACCCATAGCAGCCACGTAAAACATGCAACAACAAATTAGAGGACGTCTAACTTGTTTTTGCAGGGTATGTATGTGATATGATATGGCCAATGACATGATGAGTTATATTTGATGTATGAGATGATCATGTTGTAATAGTTAATATCGACTTGCATGTCGATGCATACGGCAACCGGCAGGAGCCATAGGGTTGTCTTTAATTTTTGTATGACCTGCGTGTCAATCATTAAGCGCTTTGTAATGCTTTACTTTATCGCTAAACGGTAGCAATAGTAGTAAGAGCATGGTGGGCGCCGACAACCCCGATGGCGACACGATGATGGAGATCATGATGATGGAGATCATGGTGTGGCGCCGGTGACGATGGAGATCATGCCGGTGCTTTGGAGATGGAGATCAAAAGCACGAGTTGATGGCCATATCATGTCACTTATGATTTGCATGTGATGTTAATCCTTTTTATGCATCTTATTTTGCTTAGGACGACGGTAGCATTATAAGGTGATCCTTCACTAAAATTTCAAGATAAAATTGTGTTCCCCCCGAGTGTGCGCCGTTGCGAAGGTTCGTCGTTTCGAAGCACCACGTGATGATCGGGTGTGATAGACTCTACGTTCGCATACAACGGGTGCAAGCCAGTTTTGCACATGCAGAACACTCGGGTTAGACTTGACGAGCCTAGCATGTACAGACATGGCCTCGGAACACGGAGGACCGAAAGGTCGAGCATGAGTCATATAGTAGATATGATCAACATGTTGATGTTCACCATTGACACCACCTCATCTCACGTGATGATCGGACTTGGGTTGGTGAATTTGGATCATGTCACGCTCGAATGACCAGAGGGATGTCAATTTGAGTGGGAGTTATAATTAATTTGATTAGGTAATAACTCACTTATCATGAACAATAGTCTAAAATGTCTTTGCAAATTTTTGGTTGTAGATGGCTCGCGCAGTAGCTCCCCTGAATTTTAATGCGTTCCTAGAGAAAGCTAAACTGAAAGATGACGGGAGCAACTTTGTGGACTGGCTCCGCAATCTGAGGATCATCCTCACAGCTTCCCAAAAGGTTTATGTCCTAAATGCACCGCTAGGTGAACCCCCCGCTCCTGGAGCCTCTGCGGACGTTATGAACGTCTGGCAGACGCGTTCGGATGACTATTCGATAGTGCAGTGTGCCATGTTGTACGGCTTGGAAGGAGGACTTCAAAGGCGTTTTGAACGTCATGGTGCATATGAGATGTACACGGAGTTGAAGTTCATCTTTGAAAAGAATGCTAAGATCGAGAGGTATGAGACCACCGATAAATTCTTTGCTTGCAAGATGGAGGAGAATTCGTCTGTCAGTGAGCACTTGCTGAAGATGTCTGGGCACTATACCCGCATAGCTGATCTGGGACTTGTGTTCCCGGATGAGGCTATCATTGACAGAATTCTCCAGTCACTCCCTCCAAGCTACAAGAGCTTCGTGCAGCAGTATAACATGCAAGGGATGAACAAGACCATCGCCGAGCTGTTTTCGATGCTGAAAGTCGCTGAGGCAGACATCCAGAAGGAGTATCAAGTGTTGATGGTCAATAAAACCACCAGTTTCAAGAAGAATGGCAAGGGCAAGAAGGGTAACTCTAAGAAGGGTGGCAAGGCAGTTGCTAATCCAGTGAAGAAACCCAAGGCTGGGCCCAAGCCAGAGACTGAGTGTTTCTATTGCAAGGGGAACGGTCACTGGAAGCGGAACTGCCCCAAGTATCTGGCGGACAAGAAGGGGGCCAACAACAACAAAGGTATATGTGATATACATGTTATTGATGTGTACCTTACCAACTCTCGTTGTAGTGCCTGGGTATTTGATACCGGTTCGGTTGCTCACATTTGCAACTCTAAACAGGAACTGCGGAATAAACGGAGGCTGGCGAAGGACGAAGTAACGATGCGCGTGGGAAATGGTTCCAAGGTTGATGTGATCGCCGTCGGCACGCTCGCTCTTCGATTACCATCGGGATTAGTTATGAACCTGAATAATTGTTATTTAGTGCCTGCGTTAAGCATGAACATTATATCTGGATCTTGTTTATTGCGAGACGGTTACTCATTTAAGTCAGAGAATAATGGTTGTTCTATTTATATGAGTAATATCTTTTATGGTCATGCACCCGAAGTTAGGGGTTTATTCTTATTGAATCTCGATAGTGATGATACACATGTTCATAAAATTGATGCCAAAAGATGTAGAGTAGATAATGATAATACCACTTTCTTGTGGCACTGCCGTCTCGGTCATATCGGCGTGAAACGCATGAGGAAGCTCCATGCTGATGGACTTTTGGAGTCTCTTGATTTTGAATCACTTGACACGTGCGAGCCGTGCCTCATGGGCAAGATGACAAGGACCCCGTTTTCAGGGACAATGGAACGGGCAAGTGACTTATTGGAAATCATACATACTGATGTGTGCGGTCCGATGAGTGTAACGGCGCGCGGTGGATATCGTTATTTTCTCACCTTCACTGACGACTTAAGTAGATATGGGTATATTTACTTGATGAAGCATAAGTCTGAAACTTTTGAAAAGTTCAAGCAATTTCAGAGTGAAGTTGAAAATCATCGTAACAAGAAGATCAAGTTCCTACGATCTGATCGAGGGGGAGAATATCTGAGTTATGAGTTTGGTGATCACTTAAGAAAATGTGGAATTGTTTCACAGTTGACGCCACCTGGAACACCACACCGAAATGGTGTGTCCGAACGTCGTAATCGAACCCTATTAGATATGGTACGTTCTATGATGTCTCTTGCCGATTTGCCACTATCGTTTTGGGGATATGCGTTAGAGACAGCTGCATTCACTTTAAATAGGGCTCCATCTAAGTCCGTTGAGACAACACCGTATGAACTATGGTTTAGTAAGAAACCGAAGTTGTCTTTTCTCAAGGTTTGGGGTTGCGATGCTTATGTCAAAAGGCTTCAGCCAGAAAAGCTCGAACCCAAAGCGGACAAATGTGTCTTCATAGGATACCCAAAAGAAACTGTTGGGTACACCTTCTATCTCAGATCCGAAGGCAAAGTATTTGTCGCTAAGAACGGGTCCTTTCTCGAGAAAGAGTTTCTCTCGAAAGAATTGAGTGGGAGGAAGGTAGAACTTGATGAGGTTATTGAACCTCTGCTTCAACCAGAGAGTAGCGCAGCACAGAAAGATGTTTTTGTGGAGCCTGCAGAGGTTGAAGAGGAAGCCGATGATGATGATCAAGAAGCTTCTGATCAAGTTACTACCGAACCTCGTAGGTCGACAAGGGTACGCACTGCACCTGAGTGGTATGGTAACCCTGTCTTGGAGGTCATGTTGTTAGACAACGGTGAACCTACGAGCTATGGAGAAGCGATGGTGGGCCCGGATTCCGACAAATGGTTAGAGGCCATGAAATCCGAGATGGGATCCATGTATGAAAACAAAGTATGGACTTTGGAAGTATTACCTGAAGGGCGGAAGGCCATTCAGAATAAATGGATTTTTAAGAGGAAGACGGACGCTGACGGTAATGTCACCGTGTATAAAGCTCGACTTGTGGCAAAGGGTTTTTCACAAGTTCAAGGGATTGACTACGATGAGACTTTCTCACCCGTAGCGATGCTTAAATCCGTCCGAATCATGTTAGCAATAGCTGCATATTTCGATTATGAAATTTGGCAGATGGATGTCAAAACAGCGTTCCTTAACGGTTTTCTTAAGAAAGAGTTGTATATGATACAACCGGAAGGTTTTGTCGATCCAGAGAATGCTGACAAAGTATGCAAGCTCCAGCGTTCCATTTATGGGCTGGTGCAAGCATCTCGGAGTTGGAATCTTCGCTTTGATGAGGTGATCAAAGCGTTTGGGTTTGTACAAGTTTACAATGAAGCTTGTATTTACAAGAAAGTGAGTGGGAGCTCTATAGCGTTTCTAATATTATATGTGGATGACATATTGCTGATTGGAAACAATATAGAATTTTTGGATAGCGTGAAAGGGTATTTGAACAAGAGTTTTTCAATGAAGGATCTCGGTGAAGCTGCTTTCATATTGGGCATCAAGATCTATAGAGATAGATCAAGACGCTTGATAGGACTTTCACAAAGTACATACCTTGATAAAGTTTTGAAGAAGTTCAAAATGGATCAATCCAAGAAGGGGTTCTTGCCGGTATTGCAAGGTACAAAGTTGAGTAAGACTCAATGCCCAGTGACTGCGGAAGATAGAGAAAAGATGAGTGTCGTCCCCTATGCTTCAGCCATAGGCTCTATCATGTATGCAATGCTGTGCACAAGACCAGATGTCAGCCTTGCCATAAGTATGGCCGGAAGGTTTCAAAGTAATCCTGGTATGGATCACTGGACAGCGGTCAAGAATATCCTAAAGTACCTGAAAAGGACTAAGGAAATGTTTCTCGTTTATGGAGGTGATCAAGAGCTCGTGGTAAAGGGTTACGTCGATGCAAGCTTTGACACTGATCCGGATGACTCTAAGTCTCAAACCGGATACGTATATATTCTCAACGGGGGAGCGGTAAGCTGGTGCAGTTCCAAGCAGAGCGTGGTAGCCGATTCTACATGCGAAGCGGAGTACATAGCTGCCTCGGAGGCGGCAAAGGAAGGTGTCTGGATGAAGGAGTTCATGACAGATCTTGGAGTTGTGCCTAGTGCACTAAACCCAATGACTCTGTTCTGTGACAACACTGGTGCCATTGCTCTAGCCAAGGAACCAAGGTTTCACAAGAGGACCAGACACATAAAGCGACGCTTCAATTCCATCCGCGATTCAGTCAAGGAGGAGGACATAAGCATTTGCAAAGTACACACGGATTTGAATGTTGCAGATCCGTTGACTAAGCCTCTTCCATGGGCTAAGCATGATCAACACCAAGACTCTATGGGTGTTAGATTCATTACCTTGTAATGCTAGATTATTGACTCTAGTGCAAGTGGGAGACTGTTGGAAATATGCCCTAGAGGCAATAATAAAAGAGTTATTATTATATTTCCTTGTTCATGATAATCGTTTATTATCCATGCTATAACTGTATTGATTGGAAACTCAAATACATGTGTGGATAAATAGACAGACTTTGTGTCCCTAGTGAGCCTCTACAGGACTAGCTCGTTGATCAAAGATGACCGCGGTTTCCAGGTCATAGACATGAGTTGTCATTTGATAACGGGATCACATCATTAGGAGAATGATGTGATGGACGAGACCCAAACGTTAAACATAGCTTTTGATCGTGTCAGTTATCGCTATAGTTTTCTGCATGTCAAGTATAAGTTCCTATGACCATGAGATCATGTAACTCACTGACACCGTAGGAGTGCTTTGTGTGTGCCAAACGTCGCAACGTAACTGGGTGACTATAAAGGTACTCTACAGGTATCTCCGAGGGTATCCGTTGAGTTGACATGGATCGAGACTGGGATTTGTCACTCCGTGTGACGGAGAGGTATCTCCGGGCCCACTCGGTAATACGTCATCTCAATGAGCTCAAAGTGACTAAGTAGTTGGTCACGGGATTATGTATTACAGTAACGAGTAAAGAGACTTGCCGGTAACGAGATTGAACTAGGTATAGAGATACCGACGATCGAATCTCGGGCAAGTAACATACCGACGAGACAAAGGGAACTGTATACGGGATTATCTGAATCCTTGACATCGTGGTTCATCCGATGAGATCATCGAGAAACATGTGGGAACCAATATGGGTATCCAGATCCCGCTATTGGTTATTGACCTGGGAGTGTCTCGGTCATGTCTACATGGTTTCCGAACCCGCAGGGTCTACACACTTAACGTTCGGTGACGCTAGGGTTGTTAGTGAGAAAAGTGTATGGTTACCGAAGGTTGTTCGGAGTCCCGGATGAGATCCCGGACATGACGAGGGTCTCCGGAATGGTCCGGAGACGAAGATTGATATATAGGATGAAAGGTTTCGGAGTCCGGAAGTGTTCCGGGGAGCATCGGGAAATCGGCGGAGTACCGGAAAGGGTTTTCGGGGGTTCCGGAAGAAGTTCTGGGCCTAATGGGCCACAAGGGGGAACACCACAGCCCTCAGGGGGCTGTGCGCCCCCCCTGGGCCCTCTCCTTGTGCGCCAAGGGAGGTGGGACCCCCTAGGGTGGCCGCACCCCCTTAGCCTTGGGGGGCAAGGCACCTAGGGGGGGAAACCCTAGGGCCAGCCTTGGCCGCCGCCCCCTCCCCTTGCCCTGGCCGCCGGCCCCCTAGGGGAAACCCTAGGGCGCCCCTCACCTCTCCACCCCCCCTATATATAGTGAGGCAAAGGGAGGGCAGCAAACACAAGTTCGTGCCTCGGTGCTGCCCTCCCTCTCCCATAACATCTTCTTCTCCCGCGGTGCTTAGGCGAAGCCCTGCCGGAGTTCTTCTCCACCATCACCACCACGCCGTCGTGCTGCCGGTTCTCCATCAACCTCTCCTCCACCCCTTGCTGGATCAAGAAGGAGGAGACGTCCCCGAGCCGTACGTGTGAAGAACGCGGAGGCACCGTTGCTTCGGTGCTTGGATCTTCAGCGATCTGAATCGCGGCGAGTACGACTCCATCAACCGCGTTCTTAACGCTTCCGCTTAGCGATCTACAAGGGTATGTGGATCCTACTCTCCCCTCGTAGTTGCATCTACTAGATTGATCTTGGTGAACGTAGAGAATTTTTTTTTGTTTTCCATGCAACGTTCCCCAACACCGACGGCCCGCGAGGCGACGCGTAGCAACACCCTAAAATATAGGGAAACTCTTACCATCACCCGGCGGATCACAACGTCCGTGTCCGCCACCTCCCCCACCTCACACTAGTCCCAGTGACAGCCCGCACACTATCCTTTGTCAAACGCTCTTGTGCAACAGGAGCTATGTTTCTGAAACATATGTAGTGTTGCAATGGTCTACGACGGGTCTACATTTTACAACGAAATATCTCTTACGAATGTTTTATGCAACAATACCTCGGTTGCAAAAAAATAATTGCAACAATAACTCAGTTGAAAAAAAATACAACAAACAACTGTTGCAGAAAAATTCTGCAACAAGACCTATGTTGCAAAAATAATCCTGCAACAAGACCTATGTTGCAGAAGTAATCCTGCAACAACCTGTGTTGTAGAAGTAATCCCGCAGCAATACCTGTGTTGCAATGATGAAGGCACGTCTAAGCGCTCGATGTGGGACATATCTGATGGCTTGCGACCCGGCTGATCTTTTAAAAAGATCAGCCGACGGATGCGTAGCACTCCCCAAGGAATAAAGGAAGAAAAAGATTTGAATTGATGATGCACATTGCCCCACTTGATCGCTCGGCCAGTTGATCGTGTTACATAATCCCTGATAATGCTTGATTGATTACCTTATATTACCTTCATCCAAAAAAGTTTGCATCAGACTTTTCTAGATATTAATGTATCTCACTAAAACGTCTCTAGATATTTCCGAATCTAAACAAATCTAAGACATATTTTCGGGGACGGAAGGAATACTTTTATGGGAAAACTTACCTTCAACCGGCTGAAAACACCGTCCATGTCCGCCGCCTTCTCCGCGCTACACGTGGCGCTGAGGGTACGCCAAGCCTATCTCCTTTCCTTTCTCAACCTTATCTCCTCCTCCGCTAGTGCGTCACTTTTTATCCTTCCCCAGTCTACATCCTAATCATCCCTTCTGTCTTATCCCCAACCCACGCATCATCGCCGGTGGGCATGCCGATAGCTAAGCCTCCGTCAGCCACGCCCCTCCTCTTCTTCTCCTGCCTCCATCCGGCCCAAATTCCTCCTCCACCGCATTTAAAACAAGATCTGGAGCCGCGTCTTTCGTCCCCGGGAGCACTAGTGTCCGCGTCCGTCGCTGTCCCGCTGCTCGTGGAGCACCGGCGTGGATAGCCATGGCTGCTGCCTCCTCAAGCTCAGTTACCCGCTACAAGTTTTCTGCAACAACGGTGCTTCTACATCCTTGGCAGCCACGCTCGCCTCCCTCATCCATGATTGCACTCGCTTCCCCATCCATGGCCATGCTAATTTTGCAACATGGTTCCTATTGCAGAAAATTAGATGCGGCGGAAATATTGTTTTTAATTTTTGCAACAAGGGTCTTATTGCAGATAATTAGACGCAACACAAGATGTTGTTGCAATTTTGCAACAAGGATCTTTTTGCAGAAAATTAGACACGTGAAAGATGTGCAGAAAATTAGACTCTTGTTTCTGCAACTCGACCGTTGTTTCAGGAAAATTGTAGAAGATGAGGTTTCGCGACAAGGTCTTGTTGTAGAAAATCAGGGAAGACCAGCTCTTGCAACAAGAGCATCGTTGCAGGAAATTAGAGAGGAGGATTGAACGGCTCGCGTCACGCATGGAATGGCTCGCGAGACGCTTGTTTCTGCAACTCGTCCGTTATTTCAGGAATTAATGGGCCGGGGAGGAGACCGAGCTGCGCGCCAGAAATAGATCGGACGACTGCGTGTGCGTACATCGAACGGCCGTCGATATGGCGGATGTTTCATAGGATCACCCGACGGATGCGTAGCGTCTCCCTAAAATATATCAGAAAAAAGAATCAACCACCAGCTTGGTCCTCCAAGGTACCCATCTGGAGGATTCTACCCACATTTCCCTTATGTGCCCAGCCGCGGCGCAAGTGTGGTTGTACCAGGTTCCCTCCTTGGCTGAACCTCATCTGGAATGAAGCTGAGGTCTCGACCCTAATATTTGGAAGTTTATGGTGCTTCTTTTGAAAAATCTTTTGGAGAATCTGAGAATAATCCATACGCAACGTAGACTGGTTTTGTTTTTCGTAGCTTGCAACTCATTAAGTACTGGTCCATTCTTAGTGCGGATGTTTAATCTCCAGCTTTGTTCCACCGCAAAACTTGTACTCTTCCCTTCCCTATCCATGGCCTCTTTGTTGCGCCTGCTGTTGTTGACACAGCTCATTGGCCACCTACGGTGATCGACGTCAGTCCCCCAATTAGCCTGCCCGGTTGGTGACAAGCAGTGACACGTTCATGGCAATAGGAGCCGCGAGGGGAGAAGTCATGATGGGGTTGATGGTGCCGACCGCCATTGGTTGACTCTTGGCAACAAGATCCGTAGGCGAGGTGTCTCTCGCGATGAGGACAGTGGCAGGGATTGTGCACCTTCTTGACCAACCCACACTCCAGCTCGTAACCATCAGGGATTCCCAAGAGGGTCAGATCGGCGTGCTTGGCCACGATGGCGATGAGGGAGTCCTGTATTCAGGGGTCCTCGGTCATCCGGGTCGTTGAAGCTAGGCCGCATTGATGGGCCGCGTGAAGAAGAAGCAGAAGACCCTCCCTCGTATTCGGTCAGGACTCTTATGTACGTAGAAAGGCAAGTGTAGAGTCCGGATGTATCAATCACTTCCTCCCCAAGTCTCCCTTGTAACACTAGGTCCCCTCAGGCGTGTATATAAGTCGAGGGGTTTAGTCTGTAGAGGGGATCATCATCATCATGATCATCATCATCATCATCATCATCATCATCATCATCATCATCATCATCATCATCATCATCATTACAATATCCTCACAGGCTAGACTTAGGGTTTAGCCATTACAATCTCGAGGTAGATCAACTCTGGTATTCATATTCATCCATATTAATATAGCAGGAAGTAGGGTATTACCTTGATAGAGAGGGTCTGAACCTGGGTAAACATCGTGTCCCCAGCCTCCTGTTACCATCGATCCTCTAAGCGCATAGCTTGGGCCCTCCTACTCGAGATCTGCCGGTTTTGACATCGACAATGGTGCTTTCATTGAGAGCTCCGCTCTGCGCTCGAAATGAGCGATCGATGGCGCGTCTCGTCATCAATGACGGGATCACCCTCGGAAACAAATTGGCTATCGGCCAGGTTCTCCAGCTCAGCGGATTCGCTATATGCGCCCGCATGGCCTCTGAGCCGTCCGCACTCCCTGCGGCCGCCGAGCATCACCTTTATGCCGATTCCGGCTACTCCAATGACGCTACTTTGGCAGAACTCTCACCCATAAACGAGCTGCTAGATCGCATCGCTGCCCTGGGGCTTTCATCGCCAGGAGATCAGATCAGACTTAAATCCGACCATGATGAGATCGGCCCTTCTCCGATCACTCATCTGGTAGCAGCAGCTGAGGACGGAGCCATAGAGACTTCTCCTCTCCAGACGGAGACCGTAACAATCCGGGTCTCCGAACCCGTCGAGCCGAACACCTCCCAGTCAGGAGACGCACTATGTTCTTTGAGCTCTGGGACCGACACCGGACCTGAAGGGCAATTAGACCCATCAAATCAGGATTGTCACCATTGGAGGTTGCTAAAACCCCGAATATCACTCTGGGTTGGGATTCAAAATTTCCAACACCCACCCACCATGGGAAAATCTCTTCAAGTAAATTCGGAATCCTGGACATAGATGACCTCGCGAACATACAACAGCAGCCCTATGAAACGGTCAACCACTTCTGGGCCAGATTCCTACTTGTTAAAAACAAGGTCAGGGACTGCTGCGACGACAAAGCGGTCTCTCTATTTCACCGCAGTTGCACGGACGAGGGAGTCTTGAATGCCCTCAACCGACGTCATGTTCTGAGTTTCACAGAATTATCGCAGTTAGTACGGAAGTACTGCGCAATGGAAAATACTTGGAAAGCCCAGAATACACCTCTAGAACAGTCCATATCCGGACAGTACATTACCAAAGCTAAATGGACTTACCCTAGTTGGTCATCCGATAGCATTCCTATTGGCAAGAAGAATAAGCCTCTTTTAAGGCACAGGCCCGTACTGGACGAACTACTCGATACACCTTGCCAAATACACACAACCTCGGATAATGTCGCAAACCATCGCCTTAGAGCATGTTGGGTACTCCGGCAGGTAGCAAAGAGCAGTACGTCAATTCTTGCCACCACCGCACCAAGGGAGAAAGACATCGATGTCTTCACTGTCTTCGAGACGTTCTCCTCAAATAACTGTCGCAAGAGAGCAAATCGCGAACTTGCCGAGGTTTACCAAATTAGCTCCGCAAGCCCATGGAGCGACACGAGAATTAGTTTTTCTGCCGAAGACGCACCTCGAGTCCGGCCGATCCGAGCATCAACAACTCTTGTACTAGACCCAATAGTAGATGGCTTCCGCCTCACTAAAGTACTTATGGACAGAGGAAGCACACTAAACCTCATATATGAGGAAACGCTTGCAAAAATGCAGGTCGAGAAATCCCGCATTAAGCACACCAGCACAACCTTTAGAGGAATTATACCAAGCCGCGATGCCAAGTGTCCGGGAAGCATTAAGCTCGATGTAGTGTTCGGCTCACCCGACAACTACAGATCAGAGGAACTACTCTTTCACATTGTGCCCTTTCACAGCGGATACCACACCCTTCTAGGACGTGATGCTTTCTCACGCTTTCAAGCTATACCCCATTACGGGTACATGAAGCTTAAAATGCCAGGGCCCAATGGGGTGATCACAATAATAAGTGATCCGAATAGAGCACTCCACGCCGAAAACAAAACGACATCCTTAGCCTTAGAGGCATTATCCAAAGCTCTCGCGGCTGAAGAACTAACCACCCTACGATCAAAGGTGGATGCCGACGATGTCATCCTCGCCAAAATATCGAAGTCTACCTCCTTCAAGCCAGCTGATGAAATCATCAAATTCCAAGTGCACTCAACAGACCCTAACAAGACGGCATCCATCGGGGCACAGCTGGATCCGGCGGTAGACAGCACGTTACGCGCCTTCCTTCGGGAAAATTGGGATATATTTGCCTGGCACCCTTCATACATGCCGGGAATCCCACGTAGGCTGGCCGAACACAACCTCAATATTATCAAAGGGTTCAAACCAGTCAAGCAGTCACTGCGATGATTTTCAGAACCCAAAAGACAAGCAATGGGAGAAGAGCTAGCCAAACTAATGGAAGACGGATTCACCAGAGAAATTAAACATCCGGATTGGCTAGCCAACCTAGTCATGGTACCGAAGAAGGATAAATCCTGGCGCCTCTGTGTTGATTTCACAGACCTGAATAAGGCTTGCCCAAAGGATCCCTTTCCTTTGCCCCGCATTGACCAAATTATTGATGCAATGGCCGGTCACGACTCACTGTGTTTCCTTGATGCTTATTCCGGATACCATCAGATAAAGATGAAGGAATCCGATCAGGCCGCAACGACATTTATCACCCCATACACCCCTTTTGTTTCAACACTATTCCCTTTGGACTCAAAAATGCTGGCGCCGCATATCAACGCATGATTCAAACATGCTTAGAAAAACAAATTGGCAAAATAGTGGAGGCATATGTTGACGACATAGTTGTAAAGACCAAACACGTCGAGACCCTGGTGGATGATCTCCGCCTTACGTTTGCCAACCTCCGAGAATATGACATAAGGCTCAATCCGGAAAAATGTGTCTTCGGCGTTCCAGCCGGAAAGCTATTAGGGTTCATCGTATCCCATAGAGGAATCTAAGATAACCCAGCCAAAATCCGGGCCTTGTCAGAACTCAAAATACCAACCGATCTCAAGCAAGTGCAAAAACTAGCAGGCTGCGTAGCGGCTTTAAGCCGCTTCATTTCCAGATTAGGAGAAAAAGCATTGCCACTTTACAGATTGCTATGGCGCACTGACAATTTCCAATGGACAAATGCGGCCACAACCGGATTGGAAGAAGTAAAAGCTCTACTAGCAAGCAACCCAATCCTAGTCGCCCCCGGTGTTGGCGAACCAATGTTGCTATACATATCAGCCACTCACCAGGTAGTGAGTGCCGTGCTCATTGTCGAACGAGCCAAAGAGGGATATAAATTCCCCGTTCAAAAGCCCATATACTATGTATCTGAGGTTCTAACATCGTGTAAGTCATGGTACCCCCACTATCAGAAAATTGCCCATGCGGTCTTCATGTCATCTCGGAAACTCCGACACTACTTTCATAAGTGTTCGATCACAGTGGCATCCGAGGTACCACTCAACGATATTATCAACAATAAAGACACCACGGGACGCATAGTCACATGGGCCATTGAGCTCTTACTGTTCGAAATATCCTACAAGCCGCGCCGGACTATTAAATCCCAGGTGTTGGCCGACTTTGTCGCAGAATGGACCGAAGCCAAACTCCCTAAAGAGTACGGCTCATACTCCCATTGGACAATGTACTTCGACGGTTCCAAAATGCTAGCCGGGCTGGGGGCCGACGTAAAATTGATATCTCCAACAGGGGATACAGTTCGGTACGTTTTACAGATTATGTGTACGGACTCGAACAATGCGGCCGAATATGAGGCCCTATTGCATGGTCTCCGACTAGCTGTATCCATGGGTATATAAAGCGTCGAGGTACGCGGAGACTCAAACCTCGCCATCTCCTAAACTAATGGGGATTTTGATCCGAAGGATTCAAAAATGGCAGCTTATTGCACTGCCATATTGAAAATATCGGCTCGATTTGAGGGGTTGGAATTCCATCACGTAGCCTAGGATAATAACCAGGCCGCTGACGTACTCGCGCGCATGGGAGCTAAACGTGACCCCGTCCCACCGAACACATTTGTGGAACGGTTGTTTAAGCCATCAGTAACATGGCAGGACACGAGCGGCGATACGAATTCGGATCCGAACACACCCCCAGCGGAACTCAATCACGATGTCATCGGAGATCCAAGCATGGAGATAACTCCTTCGGCTCACGAAATGATGGCTGTCATAGCCCCCTGGACAGAGCCTTCCCTAGCTTACCTTAATAGGTAGGAACTCCCCGATGATCAAAATGAGGCCCGCCGCATAGTCCGGTGCTCTAAAGCCTACAAAGTCCACGAAGGTGAACTATACAAGAAAAGCACAACTGGTATTCTCCAAAGGTGCATCTCCGAAGAGGAGGGAAGGCAAATTCTCACTGAAATACACGCTGGATTGGGTGGTCACCATGCCACAGCAAGGGCGCTCGTAGGCAAAGCTTTTCGCACTGGCTTTTACTGGCCTACCGCCCGAGCATGCCCAAACCTTAGTCCAACACTGTGTTGGCTGCCAGGTCTTTGCAAATCAAAGTAACATGCTGTAATGCCCCAGATGTAATACTTCCCCTTTTGGGCAATATATAATATCTATGGCTTCATCACTTCCATTCCGGGTTCTTTGTCTTTCGGGTTTTTCGTCGTTTTGTCGCGCGCGTGTGTTCATTCATTCATATCATGTAGTCATGTGCATCGCATTGCATTTGTGTTGTCGTTTGCATCCGGTCCCACGCGTTCCTTCCCGTTGTCCGTTTCGCGTTCCGGAGCTCCCTCACGTGTCCGTGGCATCCTCGAGGCCTACTTTGGTGTTTGGCCGTGTAACGTTACCGGTTTGGCGTGAGACTTGTCGTGTGTTGTTGTTTTGGTGTGTGTAACCCGCCTGTCAAATCTCGTCGCGTTTGGAGTTCATTTGCTACCCCAACAGTTATTCTCGTGGGCTAAAAGTACCTCCACTTTGAGGCCCAAGACACCCCTCCAATAGCCCACCAAACCAGCCCAAACCCCTCCCTTCATCTAGGACATCCAATTCTGATCGCGTGGCCGAAAATCGCACCTCATTTGGACAACCCTAGCTCCTTGTGCCTATATATTTGTCCACCTTCCTCAAATTTTGCCCCAAATCAAGGAAACCCTAGCCCACTTCATCTTCTTCCTCCAGCCTCCTCCCTCCACTCCGGTCGGAGCCTCGCTGGAGGAGCTCGCCGGAGCTCGCCGGAGGTCCACCGCGCCACCTCACCGGCCGGATCTTCTCCACGCCGCCGCCGTCCGGCCTCCCGGCCCCTCACCGCCGGCAACCATCGGCCCGCCTCCCCATCTCCCAGATCGCCGTCGCCCCGCCGGATTTCCGCGAAGCCAGCCACCGTCGCTGGATCGAGGGCAGCCGAGCCCTCGTTCCGATCCAGACGAGCGCCCCGCCTGTGCCTCACCCGCCGAAACCCTAGGCCGGCCCGACCGCTACCTCGCCTAGGCCGGTTCCCCGAGCGAGGCCAACCCTCAGCGCTCCGCCGTTCGCCAGCCGCCAGGCCACCCGCGGGCCTCCCAGCCGGCCCATCCAGGCGCCCGCGGCCTCGAGGTCTGGAGCCGCCGCCGCATCGGGATCCAGGCTGGATCCCGCCCGATCGTCTCCACCGCGAACCCTAGCGGGCCGCGGGCCCGTTAGCGCCGATCCGCTTCCCCACCGGCCCGCGCGCCCGATCCGCACCGCCGGGGCCCGATCCGCCGAAGCCCAGGAGCCCGTTGATTTTTTTTTTCAGATATGAGGTTGCCCCCAAATCCCTAAGTCCCCAGTTTTATCTGTCTGATGCTATTTTCAAACGGTGATAACTTTTTGTGCATAGCTCCGATTTGAGTGAATGATATATCAAATTGTTCGTGGAGACATGTACTACATTTCATTCCATTGTGCTATGTATGTTTGAGATCATCTAGGTGCTTAAATATCTGTTGGAAGAGTGCATCTTGATAAAAACTGCTGTTAGTGTTGTTTTTCATGCCATCTTTGCAATGTGATAACTTTTAGCATGTTTATCCAAATGAAGCAAATGAGATGTCCACGTGTTCGTCTTATCATGCTCTACATGTTGAATGCTTAGACTTGCATGTTAGAATTAATCTTGCCATGTTTATCTCCGTTGCAAAGTGCTATGTGTCTGTTATGTTGTTGAGCTTGTTATGAGATGTCAACTTGAGGAGCTCATTGCTATCGATGTGATTGTCCTCTTGAGGCATGCTCAGGTGTCTTGGATTCACCATCATGCGTACTTTGCTGTGGTTCTTACCACTTGTCTTGATATGCTTTGAGGTGACTTAAACTTGCTCTCAAAGATGCCATGATGAAACTGCTGTTTTAACACTTAGTGAAATTTCACTAAGTCTGGAATCTGTAATTTCCAGATGCCATGTTTGCTTGCTGTTCTAGGCCAATCCATGATAGTTTTGGGGTGACTCTTGATGATTCCTTGTAGTATATATTGTTGGCTATCCATTCATGCTCTCACATGCTTATTTGAGTGGCTGTAGCATATTTAACTTTTGCTCCCAAGTTGCAATAAAATACTGCTGTCAGGATTTTGTTGTCAAGTTCAATATGTCATAGCTTTTTGCTATTGATCCATGGCTCCTTTGGGGATGCTCCAATGGACTTATTTGCTGTAGGATATGTCTAGTTTATGTCCATACTCTTTTCCATGATGTTTGAGTGCTGTAGCTTAATTATTTCTTGCCCCGAAGTTGCTATGTGGCTGTAATTTTCAGCTTTCGCATGTTTATTGTTTTGTGTGTAACTTTTAGCCCGTAGCTCCGTTTTCAGCAAGTCCTATATGAAACTTGTGTGATTTTTCATATAGATTCATAATATCCTATTGTTATCATGTTTTGAAGCATTTTTCTTGATCGCATATTGTCATGCTCCTTGTGCTCCCATAGTGCATCAGTCATGCATCCGGCATACTTTGAGTGCGCATTGCATCTTGTTGATTTCATGCCTTGTGTGTTTTTGTGTTGAGTAGAGCCAGAAGCTGAGTACGAGTACGAGAACGAGGTTACTACCGAGGTTGAGCACGAGGACCCCTCTTACGATCCCATCGACAACTCTTCAGGCAAGATGACCGAACCCGGATACCATTACTATTTTTGCCTATTGCTAGAAGTCTCGATCTATAGTTTTGCCTCGATGCCCATGTTTTTCCTGTCAGCCTTCTATTGTAACCATGAACCTGTTTAACCACCCTACCTATGCAAACCATTGTTTGGCTATACGTAGGCTTCGCTCAGCCCCTCTTATAGCGTTGTTAGTTGCAGGTGAAGTTCGAAGATGCTTGCTTCATGATGAAGTTCGTTGGGTTATATCACACTATATAAATGCTTAAATGAAATCATCTATATATTGGCAATGGGTGGAAGGCTAAGCCTTTTGCTTGGTGATTTGTTCCACTCATGCCGCTAGGAACCGTATAAACCGGTGTTATGTTCCTTGATTATGCGTTCCTCACACGGTTGGGGTTATGGGACCCCCTCGATAAACCGCTAAGTGCTAAGTCTTTTCCAGCAAGTCCCAACATTGGTACTATTCGCCTAATAACTAATAAAACTTGCATAGGGTCTTGCAAACCCGAGTTCTTAATCAACAACCCCCGGGCCAGTGCTCCTCATGAGTGTTGGTCCGAACTGAGCGGACTGCGGGGCCACCACGAGGAAACTCGAGGTTTGGTATACACCTGTAGGATGTCTCATCCGGTCGTGGCCTGAGACTAGATACGCGCGGCTACTGTCAGGGTGTCGGCACGCCGGGAGGATTTGCTGGATTAGCCTTACCGTAGTTCGGAGTATCTTGAGCACGGGATTCTGAGAATACTCGGGTCTTCCCACCTTTGGAGTTGCGACTCCGCGGATCATGGGCTTGTCATGGGCCAAGTTGGAACACCCCTGCAGGGTTATGAACTTTCGAAAGCCGTGCCCGTGGTTATGTGGCAGATGGGAGCTTGTTAATATCCGGTTGTAGAAAACTTGACACCATGTTCCAATACACTACCAGCGTGAGTACCGTGATTGTCATTTTCCGAAAGGGGTTTTCGGGAGATGAACACGGTGGGGTTATGTTTGACTTGATTAGTTTAGGATCACTTAGTGATCATCTCTCGACCGAGGCACCTTCTCTTCTCGCTCTCTTTTACGTAAGCTAGGCTAGTGCTGCTGCAACCACTTATTCTTTCTTCAGCCTTGTTCCACACCCAAGGCTTAAATAGTCATGTTACCCGGGAACGGGATTGCTGTGTCCTCTGTGGCTCACAGTTACTTCAACACACCAGATGCAGGTACGATGGTGAGCTACACTGGTGATGGTACTGAGCTAGACTGGGAGTACGACGAGGAGCGTAGCCGTTACTATGTGAACTATCCGACTGATCAGTAGAGCTTCTACTAGGATTCGATTTCAGACCTGTGGTTTAATGTTATGTTTGGTATCTTGACATTTGGATTTTACCCTTAGATGGGCTGTGATGTTCATTTGTATGATGTTTGAATATGTAATGAATTTGTGTGACGTGGCGAGTGTAAGCCAACTATCTTTTCAGTTTTCCATCCCCATTTTTACATGAGATGTGCAAAGGTACCAAACTTGCGATCATTCCAGCATGGGCTTATATCTCTAAGTCGTGCCTCGACACGTAGGAGATATAGTCCCATCCTGGGCATTACAAGTTGGTATTCAGAGCCTTCTCCGACCTAGAAGCCCCCACTGATTGATTGAATCGTTGACGGTCGAGTCTAGGCACACACTGAAAATATTATGAGTCCTATATTTATATCGGAGAGTAGGATTTCTTTGCTTCTCATCCCCTTTCACTCTGGTGAGGACTCCTAACGACTACTCTTGCCTCTTCTACTTTCAAAAATTGCACCAATTTCTTTTTAGGAATCTCGCGAGTATTGTGGGATTGTTTCGATGTTCTTGTGACGAGAATATTGTTCTCGATGCCTCCTGACATTAGGGGTTGTGGCAGTGTCCCGGGGAGTTGAGCTTCGGGGTATTGTCGTCACAAGTATATCGCGGCAGTACTAAATACTTAAGACGGCCGACATCGAAAATCTCTCCTATACGGTTAGTGGCAAGATAACCCCGACATCACCCAGTACTGGGGAGGTAGTTCGGGAGTATTGCCATAGCTTGTTATAGTGGATGCTTTTCGAAGGTCTGAGGTAGACGGTTTCCGAGAAAGATTGGTTATGTATTGAAGGATGGATACAGCTGGATGTAGGTTTAGAGTTGATTGCGCGGTGCTTCCCCTGTATCCCCAACACCTGATTGCATAACTGGAAACTTTCGGAAATTCATAGGTGGGTTTATCCAGTAGATCGTAGGCATTCTTCCAACGAATGCAGGTTAGCGAGTTCGGGGTTCTACATTGAGTGAAGTGGTTTTATGGCCGATGTTCCGATCGGGAGTTGCATCTTAAAGGGTCCTTGGCTATGCTGATCCGGGGATTGCAAAACCCTTTCGTAACGCGTTCATAGGCTTACAACACAAAGATGTCGAACGAAGCTCCTATCTTGTGTTTGTTCCATCCGTGCCTTGTTGTTTTTCTTATTTACCTTTTGTCCCAGTGGCTTCTCGTGAAGATTGTTGTTATCATTAAGCTGAGAATTTCATTCGTTCCTCTTGTTCGAATGATTCTTGTGAAGACTATATTGCATTTCAATCCGTTGTTTCAGCTTATACCTTCTGTCAATCAAATTGCTGATTTCGTGGTCATCTCTTTCAGGATGGCTCCGAAACGAGTTCCCAACGCTAACCCAAAGGGTGAAGAGGTCCCAGATCGTCCTCCTTCCCCTCCTCCTCCGTCTGAGGCTTGGAGAGCGATTATGCAGACTACAAATCAGAACATCCAGATGTTGATGCCGATGATGCAGCAGATGCAAGCTAATCAAGCTAATCAGGGTGTTCCAGGGAATCAATGCAATTTCTTTAACCAATAGCACCATGCTACTCTCAACCAGTTCTTGGCCAATCAACCAAAAGCTTTCAGTTACTGTGTCGACCCTCTTGATGCTGAAGATTGGATAACCGATATCAAGAAGCATTTTGAGTGCAGTAACGTAAGGGAAGAGGATTATTTGAAGTTTGCAGCCTTCCAACTCAAAGACCAAGCAGCTGACTGGTGGCAGCAGTACAAAGACTCCAGGCCAGGGCGTGTGATCTCTTGGGATGATTTCTGCAAGGACTTTCGCTCTCACCACATTCCAACAAGTGTCATCGAGGGTATGCGTGAGCAATTCCGCAACCTGAAGCAGGGCTCTATGACTGTCTACCAGTATAATGTCAAGTTCCAAAACCTCGCCCGCTATGCCAAGCAAGACATACCAAATGCCAAGAGCAAGATCTATCAGTTCCGTGGAGGTCTGAAAGATGAACTTCAACTTGCTCTCACCTTGTTCGAGCCCGATGAGTTTGACAAATTCTATAACATGGCGCTTAAGCAAGAGGCAGCCCAGCTCAAGATGGAGGCTTCTAAAAAGAGGATTCGAGATGCCGTTCACTCCTCCTCATCTTCTCAAGTGGTCGCAAAACAACAGAAATTTTGGCTTCCTCCTCCTCCAGTGATTCGAGCTCCCTACAACAACTCCAACAGCAACAAGAACTCTAGTGGTCGTGGTTTCTCCCACCCACCCAACCCGAGCAACCAGTCGAGGAATCAGTTTCAGTCTCAAGGTTCCAAGTCAAGTGGTTCTCATTTCCGTCCTCTCTCAGAAGTGGTCTGCAACAAGTGCACTCAGAAAGGTCACTATGCTAACAAGTGCCCCAACCCAAGGCGCCTTCCGCCTCCTCCAACTGTCAGTTCGGCAATTGTCAAGCATGATCCAAAGGCAGCAAGGGTGAATCTGATGAATGCAGCGCAAGCGGGGAATTCTTCTGATGTGATTTTGGGTAACCTTCCAGTTAACTCTTTTCCTGCAAAAGTGTTATTTGATTCGGGTGCTTCACATTCTTTCATGTCATTCCCATTTGCATCCAAGTACAATGTGGGCACCATGGCCTTACCAAAGGAGTTGCAAATTATTTCTCCAGGCAAATGCATGACTTCAAGATTATATGCTCCGGATGTTTCTATTCGCATGGGTGATTATCGATTTCTGGCCTCTCCGGTGGTTCTCGGCAATTCTGACATCGACCTTATCCTCGGAATGGACTGGCTTTCTTAGCATGATGCTCAAATTGACTGTGCACAGAAGGAAGTCAAGATTACTCATTCCGTTGATGATGTGATTATCTTTGCCTCCAGGGATAACACTATCAGGCTTTTCTCTCTCAATGACAAGGGCGAAATGAATGCCATATCTCAAATTCCGGTGGTTAACGAATATCAAGACGTCTTTCCTGAAGAACTTCCAGGCATGCCTCCACACCGTCAAGTGGAATTCGTCATTGAACTCGAGCCGGGTACTGAGCCAGCATGCCGGCGTCCGTACAAGCTCTCTCCTGGAGAATTGAAGGAATTGAAGAAGTAGCTTGATGAACAGGAGCGTATGGGTCTCATCAGGCCTAGTACGTCTCCTTGGGGCTGTGGTGTCTTATTTGTCAAGAAGAAGGATGGCATGGAGCGTCTCTGCGTCGATTACCGGCCATTGAACAAGAAGACAATAAAGAACAAGTATCCGCTCCCCAACATCAACAAACTGTTCGAGCAGCTCAAAGGAGCTAAAGTGTTCTCTAAGCTCGACCTCCGAATGGGCTATCACCAAATTCGCATTCGCGAGGAAGACATCCCCAAGACTGCCTTCAGAACGAGCTACGGCTCATATGAGTATACAGTCATGTCCTTTGGTCTCGCTAATGCTCCACCTACCTTCTCGAGAATGATGCACTACATTTTCAACCCCTACACCGGCGAGTTTGTGCTTGTGTATCTGGACGACATTTTGGTATTTTCCAAGAATGAAGAAGATCACGAAAAGCATCTCCGTCTCGTTCTCGACAGACTCCGTGAACATAAGTTCTATGCCAAGTTCTCCAAGTGCGAATTTTGGCTCGATAAGGTCTTGTATTTGGGCCATATCATCTCCGCTGATGGTATTGCGGTAAACCCCGAGAAAGTTGAAGCAATTGTCAACTGGGAAGCTCCTCAGAACGTTAAGCAACTCCGAAGCTTCCTTGGTCTTGCCAGCTATTGCAGAAGGTTCGTTGAGAACTTCTCCAAGATTGCCAAGCCTCTTTCCAACTTGCTGCAGAAGAATGTCAAGTACTACTGGTCTCCAGAGTGTGAAGTGGCATTCAAAACTCTCAAAGAAAAGCTCGTCTCTTCTCCAGTTCTTACTCCTCCAGATGAGTCCAAGCCCTACGAAGTATTCTGTGATGCTTCTCTTCAAGGTCTTGGTGGTGTGCTTATGCAGGACAAGAGAATTATGGCATACACTTCTCGTCAGCTGAAGCCAAGTGAGAAGAACTACCCCACACATGATCTTGAACTAGCAGCTGTGGTACATGCTCTGATTACGTGGAGACACCTGCTGCTGGGCAGAAAAGTCGACATCTTCACCGATCACAAGAGCTTGAAGTACATCTTCACACAGCCGAATCTGAACCTCCGCCAGACTCGTTGGGTCGAAATGATCCAAGAGTATGATCCCAGCATTGAATACACTCCTGGCAAGGCGAATGTGATTGCAGATGCTTTGAGCAGAAAGGCATATTGCAACAGCCTTCTTATCAAGCCGTTCCAGCCTGAGCTTTGTGAAGCATTCAGGAAGCTCAACCTCCAAGTTGTTCCGCAGGGTTTCCTTGCAAATCTTCAAGTTGCTCCTACCTTGGAAGACCAGGTCCGTGAGGCCCAACTCAGTGATGCTATGGTGCAGAAAGTGAAACATGGTATTGCAAAGTGTACTCCTAAATACAAGTGCTATCGTGTTGATGAGAGAGATACCTTGTTCTTCGAAGACAGACTTGTCGTTCCCAAAGGTGTTCTCAGGAAGCTCATAATGGAAGAAGCACATGATTCCCTCCTTTCCATTCATCCTGGTAGTTCCAAGATGTACCAAGACCTCAAGAAATCGTACTAGTGGACTCGCATGAAAAGGGAGATTGCCCAATTCGTGAATGAATGTGATGTCTGCAGAAGAGTGAAGGCAGAGCATCAACGTCCAGCCGGTCTTCTCCAACCTCTTCCTATTCCCGAGTGGAAGTTCGACCACATTGAAATGGATTTCGTCACTGGCTTTCCTAAGTCTAAGAGAAGGAATGATTCTATCTTCGTGGTGATTGACAAGCTTACCAAAGTCGCTCACTTCCTTTCAGTCAAAGAATCCATCAATGCAGCTCAACTTGCAGAATTGTATACTTCCAGAATTGTGTCCTTACATGGCATTCCTCAAGTTATCTCCTCAGACCGTGGAAGTTTGTTCACTTCAAAGTTCTGGGACTCCTTTCAGTCTGCCATGGGCACTAAGATCAGGTTCAGCACTGCATTTCACCCTCAGACTAGTGGTCAAGTCGAGAGAGTGAATCAGATTCTAGAAGACATGCTCAGAGCCTGTGTCATCTCTTTTGGCATTAAATGGGAAGATTGCCTTCCGTTTGCCGAGTTCTCTTACAACAACAGCTTTCAAGCAAGTGCCGGCAAAGCTCCGTTTGAAATCCTCTATGGCAGAAAGTGTCGTACCCCTCTCAACTGGTCCGAGACTGGTGAACGTCAAATTCTTGGCAATGACTTGATCTCAGAAGCCGAAGAAATGTGCAAAGTCATACGTGAGAATCTCAAGGCCGCTCAGTCGCGTCAGAAGAGCTACTATGACGGCAAGCATCGAGACTTGGCCTTCAACATTGGTGATCATGTCTATCTCCGTGTTTCTCCGATGAAAGGCACCCAAAGATTCAGTATCAAAGGAAAGCTTGCTCCTAGATACGTCGGGACTTTCAAGATCCTTGGCAAAAGAGGCGACCTAGCCTATCAACTTGAGCTCCCTTCCAACTTCGCCAATGTTCATGATGTGTTTCATGTGTCTCAACTCCGCAAGTGCTTCAAGACTCCTGAACGCATGATCCCGTTTGAAGAGATTGATCTTCAACAAGATTTGTCTTACCGAGAGCACCCAGTTGCTATTCTCGAAGAAACCGAGCGCAAGACCCGCAAGAAGTCCATCAAATTCTTGAAAGTCAAGTGGTCACACCATACCGACCGAGAAGCTACGTGGGAATGAGAAGATCATCTTCGTTTCGAGTACCCTTCCTTTTTCCAGTCCTAGAACTCGGGACGAGATCTTTTTGTAGTGGAGGAGAGTTTGTAATGCCGCAGATGTAATACTTTCCCTTTTGGGCAATATATAATATCTCTGGCTTCATCACTTCCATTCCGGGTTCTTTGTCTTTCGGGTTTTTCATCGTTTTGTCGCATGCGTGTGTTCATTCATTCATATCATGTAGTCGTGTGCATCGCATTGCATTTGTGTTGTCGTTTGCATCCGGTCCCACGCGTTCCTTCCCGTTGTCCGTTTCGCGTTCCGGAGCTCCCTCACGTGTCCGTGGCATCCCCGAGGCCTACTTTGGTGTTTGGCTGTGTAACGTTACCGGTTTGGCGCGAGACTTGTCGTGTGTTGTAGTTTTGGTGTGTGTAACCCGCCTGTCAAATCTCGTCGCGTTTGGAGTTCGTTTGCTACCCCAACAGTTATTCTCGTGGGCTAAAAGTACCTCCACTTTGAGGCCCAAGACACTCCTCCAACAGCCCACCAAACCAGCCCAAACCCCTCCCTTCATCTAGGCCATCCAATTCTGATCGCGTGGCCGAAAACCACACCTCATTTGGACAACCCTAGCTCCTTGTGCCTATATATTTGTCCACCTTCCTCAAATTTTGCCCCAAATCAAGGAAACCCTAGCCCACTTCATCTTCTTCCTCCAGCCTCCTCCCTCCACTCCGGCCGGAGCTCGCCGGAGGTCCACCGCGCCACCTCACCGGCCGGATCTTCTCCACGCCGCCGTCGTCCAGCCTCCCGGCCCCTCACCGCCGGCGCCGCGCCACCAACCACCGGCCCGCCTCCCCATCTTCCAGATCGCCGCCGTCCCGCCGGATTTCCTCGAAGCCAGCCGCCGTCGCTGGATCGAGGGTAGCCGAGCTCTCGTTCCGATCCAGACGAGCGCCCCGCCTGGGCCTCACCCGCCGAAACCCTAGGCCGGCCCAACCGCTACCTCGCCTGGGCCGGTTCCCCGAGTGAGGCCAGCCCTCAGCGCTCCGCCGTTCGCCAGCCGCCAGGCCACCCGCGGGCCTCCCAGCCGGCCCATCCAGGCGCCCGCGCCCTCGAGGCCTGGAGCCGCCACCGCAACGGGATCCAGGTGGGATCCCGCCTGATCGTCTCCACCGCGAACCCTAGCGGGCCGCGGGCCCGTTAGCGCCGATCCGCTTCCCCACCGGCCCGCGCGCCCGATACACACCGCCGGGGCCCGATCCGCCGAAGCCCAGGAGCCCGTTGATTTTTTTTCCAGATCTGAGGTTGCCCCCAAAGCCCTAAGTCCCCATTTTTATCTGTCTGATGCTATTTTCAAACGGTGATAACTTTTTGTGCATAGCTCCGATTTGAGTGAATGATATGTCAAATTGTTCGTGGAGACATGTACTACATTTCATTCCATTGTGCTATGTATGTTTGAGATCATCTAGGTGCTTAAATATCTGTTGGAAGAGTGCATCTTGATAAAAACTGCTGTTAGTGTTGTTTTTCATGCCATCTTTGCAATGTGATAACTTTTAGCATGTTTATCCAAATGAAGCAAATGAGATGTCCACGTGTTCGTCTTGTCATGCTCTACATGTTGAATGCTTAGACTTGCATGTTAGAATTAATCTTGCCATGTTTATCTCCGTTGCAAAGTGCTATGTGGCTGTTATGTTGTTGAGCTTGTTATGAGATGTCAACTTGAGGAGCTCATTGCTATCGATGTGATTGTCCTCTTGAGGCATGCTTAGGTGTCTTGGATTCACCATCATGCGTACTTTGCTGTGGTTCTTACCACTTGTCTTGATATTCTTTGAGGTGACTTAAACTTGCTCTCAAAGATGCCATGATGAAACTGCTGTTTTAACACTTAGTGAAATTTCACTAAGTCTGCAATCTGTAATTTCCAGATACCATGTTTGCTTGCTGTTCTAGGCCAATCCATGATAGTTTTGGGGTGACTCTTGATGATTCCTTGTAGTATATATTGTTGGCTATCCATTCATGCTCTCACATGCTTATTTGAGTGGCTGTAGCATATTTAACTTTTGCTCCCAAGTTGCAATAAAATACTGCTGTCAGGATTTTGTTGTCAAGTTCAATATGTCATAGCTTGTTGCTATTGATCCATGGCTCCTTTGGGGATGCTCCAATGGACTTATTTGCTGTAGGATATGTCTAGTTTATGTCCATACTCTTTTCCATGATGTTTGAGTGCTGTAGCTTAATTAATTCTTGCCCCGAAGTTGCTATGTGGCTGTAATTTTCAGCTTTCGCATGTTTATTGTTTTGTGTGTAACTTTTAGCCCGTAACTCCGTTTTCAGCAAGTCCTATATGAAACTTGTGTGATTTTTCATGTAGATTCATAATATCCTATTGTTATCATGTTTTGAAGCATTTTTCTTGATCGCATATTGTCATGCTCCTTGTGCTCCCATAGTGCATCAGTCATGCATCCGGCATACTTTGAGTGCGCATTGCATCTTGTTGATTTCGTGCCTTGTGTGTTTTTGTGTTGAGTAGAGCCGGAAGCTGAGTACGAGTACGAGAACAAGGTTACTACCGAGGTTGAGCACGAGGACCCCTCTTACGATCCCATCGACAACTCTTCAGGCAAGATGACCGAACCCGGATACCATTACTATTTTTGCCTATTGGTAGAAGTCTCGATCTATAGTTTTGCCTCGATGCCCATGTTTTTCCTGTCAGCCTTCTATTGTAACCATGAACCTGTTTAACCACCCTACCTATGCAAACCATTGTTTGGCTATACGTAGGCTTCGCTCAGCCCCTCTTATAGCGTTGTTAGTTGCAGGTGAAGTTCGAAGATGCTTGCTTCATGATGAAGTTCGTTGGGTTATATCACACTATATAAATGCTTAAATGAAATCATCTATATATTGGCAATGGGTGGAAGGCTAAGCCTTTTGCTTGGTGATTTGTTCCACTCATGCCGCTAGGAACCGTATAAACCGGTGTTATGTTCCTTGATTATGCGTTCCTCACACGGTTGGGGTTATGGGACCCCCTCGATAAACCGCTAAGTGCTAAGTATTTTCCAGCAAGTCCCAACATTGGTACTATTCGCCTAATAACTAATAAAACTTGCATAGGGTCTTGCAAACCCGAGTTCTTAATCAACAACCCCCGGGCCAGTGCTCCTCATGAGTGTTGGTCCGAACTGAGCGGACTGCGGGGCCACCACGAGGAAACTCGAGGTTTGGTATACACCTGTAGGATGTCTCATCCGGTCGTGGCCTGAGACTAGATACACGCGGCTACTGTCAGGGTGTCGGCACGCCGGGAGGATTTGCTGGATTAGCCTTACCGTAGTTCGGAGTATCTTGAGCACGGGATTCTGAGAATACTCGGGTCTTCCCACCTTTGGAGTTGCGACTCCGCGGATCATGGGCTTGTCATGGGCCAAGTTGGAACACCCCTGCAGGGTTATGAACTTTCGAAAGCCGTGCCCGCGGTTATGTGGCAGATGGGAGCTTGTTAATATCCGGTTGTAGAAAACTTGACACCATGTTCCAATACACTACCAGCGTGAGTACCGTGATTGTCATTTTCCGAAAGGGGTTTTCGGGAGATGAACACGGTGGGGTTATGTTTGACTTGATTAGTTTAGGATCACTTAGTGATCATCTCTCGACCGAGGCACCTTCTCTTCTCGCTCTCTTTTACGTAAGCTAGGCTAGTGCTGCTGCAACCACTTATTCTTTCTTCAGCCTTGTTCCACACCCAAGGCTTAAATAGTCATGTTACCCGGGAACGGGATTGCTGAGTCCTCTGTGGCTCATAGTTACTTCAACACACCAGATGCAGGTACGATGGTGAGCTACACTGGTGATGGTACTGAGCTAGACTGGGAGTACGACGAGGAGCGTAGCCGTTACTACGTGAACTATCCGACTGATCAGTAGAGCTTCTACTAGGATTCGATTTCAGACCTGTGGTTTAATGTTATGTTTGGTATCTTGACATTTGGATTTTACCCTTAGATGGGCTGTGATGTTCATTTGTATGATGTTTGAATATGTAATGAATTTGTGTGACGTGGCGAGTGTAAGCCAACTATCTTTTCAGTTTTCCATCCCCATTTTTACATGAGATGTGCAAAGGTACCAAACTTGCGATCATTCCAGCATGGGCTTATATCTCTAAGTCGTGCCTCGACACGTAGGAGATATAGTCCCATCCTGGGCATTACACATGCCTCCCACCGCATTGAGAACAATCCCCATTACTTGGCCTTTTGCGGTCTGGGGGCTTGATATGGTCGGACCCCTTAAAGGGGAAGTCATAAAAGAAAATACTTACCGATGAGGGTAGATAAGTTCACTAAATGTATAGAAGCCAAGCCAGTAAAAACAGCTGAAGCAGGGCCTGTGATAGATTTTATATCCAACGTAGTACACCGTTATGGTGTCCTGCATTGTATTATCACAGATAATGGCTCCAATTTCATAGCTGACGATGTAAAAAATTGGTGCACAAAGTTGGGTATAAAACTCGACTATGCTTCCATATACCATCCTCAAACAAATGGTCAGGTCGAAAGGGCCAATGGTCTGATAATGAGCGGCATTAAACCCTGACTAGTGCACTCCCTACAGGAGTCTGATAAACACTGGGTCGAAGAGCTTGACTCCGTACTCTGGGTGCTGCGGATCACTCCCAATCGTATGACCGGATATACACCTTTTTTCATGGTGTACGGGGCAGAGGCCGTTCTGCCCTGCGACATTATTCATGACTCACCTAGAGTGCACATGTACGAGGAGAGGGAGGCCGAGTTAGATCGACAGGACAACCTAGATGGACTTGAAGAGGAGCGCGATACAGCGCTAGTGCATTCCACATTATACCAACAATAGGCTAGGCGATACCAGAGCAGAGAAGTGCGGGCCAAGACATACAACATCGGCGAACTTGTTTTACGCCTTCCGGAGAAGAAAAAGGACAAGCTCAAACCAAAATGGGAGGTCCCCTTCATTATTGACGAAGTACTCACCGGTGGAGCTTATCGCCTTCGCAATGCACATGATAGCCGCCTTGAGCCGAACCCGTGGAACGCTGCCTGGCTCCGACGATTTTATGGATAGTTCGGTAGCAATTTCTTCCTCTTTATAAGTTAGGTTTTTTCTTTGATTTTTTTGTTTCTCTCCCTTTTTCTCTCTACATTTTCTTCAATTGGCAAGTATTCAGCTCACCCGAACTGCCACACGACGTGTACGTCCTCAAATGTACCTACCTCAAATATACCCGGGGGCTTGTTTAATGAAGCCCATTACCAATAAAGCTTCTGGCTTAAAAATGTTGCCTGTTTTTACAGTTCATCCTTGCCATTAAATGCACCTATATGACTTAAGTTCTGGTCAAGCTGGGTTGCCTGGCTCCTATGCTTACCCCTACGTTTCCGATTGTTCGGCTAGGGCGTAAAGGGAGCACCTCTGCGATTGTTACAATCGGGTATTCCAGATATGTACCCCAGACTGGGTGAAGCTGAAAGCTAGCGCTCTTAAGGGAATAATTGGTCGGTGGATACATGACATATCGCATTCTAAAGCGTACCCTAAACTATCATAGGAGATGGCTTCCTAATATCCTTCTCATAGGATCGAAAGCCTAGGCCCACATCTTTATGCACGTCGACCCAGGGAAAGGAACCCCTAATGGAACTATTCTCTCTGGAAGATGTTTCTTATGTTAAATAGTAATATAACATAACTCCCCGAACTGAGTTCGTCTGTTCAAGCAATTATGACCAGATTGCCTGGTTTCCGAACATATCACTTGCTTTACCACAGATATATTATTCGGAAGCACTCCAACCTTTGGGTTTATGGAGGTCGAAGCACATGGTCGGCCATGACAAACTTTACATAAATTCGATCGGAGATAAGTTTGATGGCAAAAGTACATTAATACATAGAATCAAACGACTACTCATTTTCTATTCCCTCTATCAGGTTGTCTAGCTTACAGTCCTGTTGGGAAAGCTTGGTAGTTATCTCTACTTGGTTATAAACCAAATGCGAAGGAATTTCCTGTCCATCGGACCCTTGAGGTCCCACGCGGGCCATGTGATTTGGATCAAGACGAGTGTAGCGCGTCTTCACCATAGCCCATGCTTCTCGAGCACCCATGCGACATGCTGGTGCTTTCCATAGTTCGAAGCGGCGCCGAGCCCCTTTGAACAGGTCCGCCAAATCCTCCATAGTTTCTGGAGGAGAGTCGCCAGGCCATAGAGCTCTGGCCACACTCTTCATGGCCTTCCGAGCCCGTTCATGGACCCTGGAAAGCTCTTGCAGCACATCACCCTCAAAACCGTACACTCCGCCTTCAGGCTGACCAGTCAATAAATCTGCAGGGAAAGTTTTCATAAGAAACTTTCAAACTAAGAGACTATAAGGAGAGCTAGGTATAAGAGACATACTAAAAATGCCGCTTTTTAGCCTCCGGTTATCTTCCAAGGCGCTTGAGAGTTGGGCCTTTACGCCCTTTAGCTCCTGTTCGAGCCTAATATTTCCATCCTGTGCTTGGTTCCTTTTTTCCATAGCTTGTGTTAGTGCACGCTCGCCAGCGGCTTTTTCCTCTTCGACAAATTTCTTGTCCGCTAGGGCAGCTCTTAGCTCCCTCTCCAGTTGGTCGGTCGATCCTGTTGCTGTATTACACATTAGTATATATATCATAGTAATCAGCAAAACGGTCATAGTTTCCGGACACAATTATTCTTACCAACAACATCCTTTCCGGATTCCTTCGAATTTTTCAATTCGGCGAGCTAAGTCCGGCACTCTTCGAGTTCCTTGGATAAAGAGTTATTCTTTTCTCGAATGACCTATAAAAATACAACGATTCTCAAATCAGTTGTACCGACTGCTTTAAGTCCTGGGGGCTAATGGCATGGGAATACTCAAACTAAAAACTTACTCCCATATCTTTTTAAACCTGATGAGTGGCTCCGGTGAGTTCGTCTTGAGCGGCTCGGATATAGGCATCTGCAGAATTGAGGGTGTTAAATGCCTCCTCAGAAAAAGCAGGGTCACGCATGGCTGCTTTCCGCCGCCGATGAATCATCACGACCTCCACGTCGGAATTGCTAGCTGATACTTCATATGAATCCTCCTGGAGAGGACAATCCGGCACCGAATTAGCATTCACCCTTGACGAGCCTGATGCCGGATTGGCTGGAGCTTGGCCTGTGTCGCCTCCGGAGATAGTCCGACTTGTATTCCTCCTAAAAGGAAGAAACAATGCTGTCGGCGTCCTGGGAACCAGGGTACCCAGACTTGCCTGTCTGCGGGCCGCGAAGCGCTCCTACAAGCATCCTGGTACGGCCCAGCTGATCGACCAGCTGCTCAAGACCCTCGCGAGGAGAACGACGTCAAGACCCCCTCGGGAGCAGCCTGGATGAGGTGCTCCGGAGGGGCGGAGAATCCAAGGCCAAGCCTCAGGAGGAGGCAGTGAGGTCAGCAATGATGCACCGCGCCAGCGAGTGCCAGCGTCCGCCAGCGGCACAGTTGCCATTTCGGTGCAAAGGAGACAGCGCAACCGTTGGTTCCCAAGGAGCGGGGCAAAGGTTTCCTCTTTGGTGCAACAAGACCGAAGAACGCAAGGACGATAAGGAGGATGTCACCGTCGAGCCCACCACCATGTCACCGCCTGATCCTTTTGCAGGCGAAGACTGCTTTTGTCAGGGTAGGAACGTCCATGTGTTCCCACTCAAAAATGGCCGTTGTGGAATCCCTTCCCGCCTAAACATTTCGGGGGAAGAGGATTGTGGCCGCCTATATAAGTAGCTAGGACCTCCACTACAAAGGGGGAGAGGAGATCGACTCACACACACTTGACCACCGCACAAGGAGAAAGAACACTAGCCTCCTGACCCTCCTGAGCTCGTCTCCTGAGCTCAGGAACCCTTGTACCAGTTCATACTCTAGCTCACCCAGAGCCAATCCACCAAAGCAGGAAGTAGGGTATTACACCTCGCGGTGGCCCGAACCTGGATAAACTCTTGTGTGTTTGTTCGTTGTTTGCTTGAATTCTTCCACCGAAACGAGAGAGAGGCGCTAGGTAGACGTGAGTGGGAGAGATCTTCGTTCACGCCCCTGTGTTCGAACTTAACGGGTTTTGCGGAGCCCTAAATCCGACAAATGCGGAAAGTTATATTAACAATTTCACCACACAACATATGATAAAACAAACATACCTCTTTGAAGGTCCGCTGGTGTTTGTGGTACTTTTCCGCTTCAAGGCCTCGCCCGACGCGGGCGCCGCCCTCTGGGTTGGCGGTCTACACGCAGTTTGGCGTGAGGAGCGCCGTCCCTATTTAAGTATGATAGAATACAGTGGGTAAATGCGCACTGGGAATCTTCTCGTTGGTGAAATATAACCTAAATTACTTACACGTGAAGAAGGAATGAGGCCTAGGAAATCGGCTACTATAGCCACCAAGGTGCCCCCATGGCAGGCCTGATAGAAGACTCCCTCTTCTAACTCTATGCCTATATCCGGATCTTCTTCATATCCGGGGCCCGTTTTTTGGAACTGGTCCTCTGGCTGCGAGGCGGGACTATCAATCCCCTCGATAACCTTCCTCCACTCCTATTGGGAGAAACCGAACACAATTCAGTCAATACGTCATAACAAAGAAAAAATGAGTGGCCAAAGAGAGGGACTTACCCAGTCGGGAAGATTGTACATAGAAAAACCCTCCCGACATGATAAACGGATGAAGTCCTACTTCTCTCCTTTATAGAGGCCTTCCAAGACAGCGCCTAGAATGACAGGGTCATGTAGATCCAGACACATGCAGCGCGAGGCATCATTCCGACCATTGTAATGCCACATCAGAAATCCTATGGCTTGAAGCGGCAGCACACGCCGCTTCATGGAAATGGCCATCACTTCGATTATAGTCAATCCCGAACTGGAAAGCAATTTGATCTTGCCGGCCGGTCTGCTAAACTCTGCCTTCTCTTCTTCCGAGGGACCGCGGTGCCGCCAGTTGAAAAGCTTCTTTGGCGGAGCACTGGAATACGGGAGGAGTCCTCGCCGAACTGGATATGGCAAGGCGACATCTTCAATGTAAAACCACTCCGAGGGCCACTCTTCGGATGCCTTCTTCGGAGTACCGGGTAGATAGCCTGTCCCGGCTATGCGCCATACTTCGGCGCTCCCAACTTCAAATATGGATCCTTCTTTCGATCGAGGGACAAGGCATAAATACCTTCTCCATAGCTCAAAATGAGACTCACAGCCTAAGAATAGTTCACATAAAGAGACAAAACCCGCAACGTGCAGGATTGACCCTAGGGTAAGATTGTGCAGTTGGAGGCCGTAGAACTCCAGGAGTCCCCTAAGAAAGGGATGGACTGGGAACCCCACACCTCTTAAAAGTTAGGGGATGAAACATACCCGTTCTCCATCAGAGGGGTTGGGAAAGCTCTGTGCCAGGGCTTGGTTGTCAACAGACGTTAGTCTGGCCCGGATGGGGACTAGATCCTCTGGGGGGAGATACCCCTGCACTTGCAGTGTCCATAGATGTGCATGAGACACGGAGCAGCTTTTCCAATCTCCTACACGAGGGCCATGAGGGCGCGAGGACGAGCTCGGGGCACTGGCCATATTTGAAGATTTGTTGCAGGCACTAGTGTTTCTTCCACGTGGAATGAGATGGAGAGGCAGTTGGATCTACTCTCTTATATAGGCGCCTTCTCTGAATGGTCAATGGGGTACTTGCAAAAGATGCCCAGATGGTTCGCATTCATTCGACACGTGGAAGTCGAGACGGCGGCGGCGAGGAATCAACGAATTATAATATTTAAAGAAGCCGAACTATCATTCAGGAGGACTCACCTTGCAAGACTGAAGACATGAATCCGGATACAATCTCGTCCTTGAAGGCAAGTCCGGGGACTACTGAGGGAGTCCTGTATTCAGGGGTCCTCGGTCATCCGGGTCGTTGAACTGGGCTGCATTGATGGGCCACGTGAAGAAGAAGCAGAAGACCCTCCCCCATATTCAGTCAGGACTCTTATGTACGTAGAAAGGCAAGTGTAGAGTCTGGATGTATCAATTACTTCATCCCCAAGTCTCCCTTGTAACCCTAGGTCCCCTCAGGCATGTATATAAGTCGAGGGGTTTAGTCTATAGAGGGGATCATCATCATCATCATCATCATCATCATCATCATCATCATCATCATCATCATCATCATCATCATCATCATCATCATCATCATCATCATCATCATTACAATATCCTCATAGGCTAGACTTAGGGTTTAGCCATTACGATCTCGAGGTAGATCAACTCTGGTATTCATATTCATCCATATTAATATAGCAGGAAGTAGGGTATTACCTCGATTGAGAGGGCCTAAACTTGGGTAAACATCATGTCCCCAGCCTCCTGTTACCATCGATCCTGTAAGCGCATAGCTTGGCCGCCTACCCGAGATCTGCCGATTTTGACACCGACAGGCGACGTGAGCGAGTAGCGTGCCACGACTTATATGGAAGACGCTGGGGTAGCACCCCAGGGTCACGGAGGATGTTATAGGCTATTTGCACATGTATGAATTGGTAATGGTTAGATCCACACCGTGTCATGGACGATCACCCAATGGCCAGGATGGTGGTCTGCGGTGGGAAGATGTCCCGCCCATTCGCTAGTGTCTTTCTGGCTTGACGTGAATTACATGCTGGCATGCTGGCGTCACTTCTCGAAGATCCGCCTTCAAGATGATGATTGGAACACCACTTCATGTTCGGGATAAAAACTCTTGTTTTGACATTAATTGGTTGGGCGTCACATCGATGGACTTGCATCATTACCTTGTTGAAAGCGTTGTCTCCTTACTGATGTGCTAATTTCCGTCCTGATGTGCTAAAGGTGCTTGGCTTCGACAGTCAAGATGAAAATCCTTGTTCTGACGTGACGAGGATGGTGCAAGGGCGTTTATTCTTTTATGAAGCTGTTGCTGCGGAAAGAAGTCAACTTGCTCATAGGTGTTTATTTCGTATCTTGTAATGGTCCAACCGTGGTTGCATTTGCTCTGTACTCCACTTAATAATCAATAAGAATGACCGTATGCATCCATAGAAGGTTTGCCGTCATGGAACTTATGCATTTTCCTCTTTTAACGGCATTATCAACACCGACCCATACACCTCCCGCAACCATCCAGAACGCGGATGCCATTCAACACCGACCTCCATCAATCCGTGGAGCGGTCCGGACGCGATTTTTCCCGCAAACCAGAGACAAATGTGGGGGAGATTTGCGGGAGTCCGGACACGCGAAACATCGCTCTCCGCCCACTGTCCCACCCAAAAGGAAGGCCGAGCCCGCGCTTTTGTAGCATCCCACACCATTTATGCGCCAAAATCCCACACTTCTTCCACTCCCTGCTGCTCTCCGTACAATTCCCGCTCTTTTCTTCCACCCTCCCTTTCCCTCCACCGCCTACACATGGAACCTTCCGAGAACCTGTCGGAGATGGAGGCGGCGGAGGTGTCGGAGGATCTAAGCTTCACGCTCGCCTAAAAGATCAGCTCGGAGACGTAGTAAAATCACCGCGTCAAGCAAAGGCCACAAAGTAGAAGAAGATGAGGAAGCACCTGGCCGCTGATGGGCCTGGTGGTGGCGATGGGCGTGGCGGATGGGGCGGTCAGTGAGTCCATGGTGGCCGCCACCAGACGGGCGCGCCCACAGTACAGATGACTCCGTGGCTAGAGCCTTACAAGCTTCCATACTACTATGCCGCCAAGCAGCTCGCAAACCCCACCGGCACGGTTCCTTACATCATTGATGTTAACGTGACACCACTCATCCCCGAGTATTCTTCACCATTGCTCGTCGAGGCGAGGACGACAAGTGGAGAGAAGATGGGTGCCCACACGATGTTTGCTGCAATGCCGAGAGAGGGGGAGCCGGTGTACTATGCAGACAGGGAAATGCTCGATATCATCCATGATGGAGGCAAGGTAGGAAGAGGAGGAGGTTATGAGGACGTGGCAGTTGGACTACTCAGATCCCACCCAGTCCGGCAACTACCAGGAACAACAGTCCTACACCCTTACGGCCACGCAACAGTCCTACACCCAGACCAACAATGGCACAACAACAACAACATTGGGCCACCGAAGAGTAGCATCCGGAGGGGGAGGAGGAGGACGAGTACAATGATGACGATGATCCGTATGATACAACCGACAATCCGAGGAGGAAGGGTAGATGAGGAAGCTTCAACATGCGGGAGGACGAGCTGCTGTGCAACACATGGTTGGCCACTAGCCTCGATCTTGTCCATGGCACAAAGCAAAAGGACACAACCTTTTGGTGAAAAATTCACATATCGTTCCATGAGTGCACACATTTCGCGCCCTACTCGAATGCGTTGATCCACAACCATGAGTGAAGTCCCTCAACCATCGATGGTGCACCATCCAAGAAGCCTTCTCCAAGTATTACATGCACTTGAAGCATCTAATTGCATGGTGGGCTAGCGGTGCACAAATCACCAAGCAAGCAAGTTGATCACTATCCGAATATGCTTTAGTTTTGTTGATCAGTAGCTGGATATGCTCTGTTTTTTATCACTAGCCAGATATGCTCTGGTTTTGTTGATCACTAGCTGGATATGCTCTAGTTTTGCCGACCACTAGCCGGATATGCTCTAGTTTTGTTGATCATTAGCCGAATATGCTCTAGTTTTGTTGATCACTAGCCGGATATGCTTTAGTTTTGTTGCTCACTAGACGGATATACATTGTTTCACTTTTGTAGCCTACCCGTGCTTGTGTGGTGTACAAGAAGTTGGAGAAGAAGTCCGTCACCGTCATGCATTGTTGGTTGAAGTTGAATGGGCAGCCGAAGTGGAACCTTTTCATTGCCAATACCCTTGCCCAAGCCAACGAGGAAGAAAGCGGCGACCCTACTAACCCAGCCCAAGAACCACCGAAGAAGGTTAGAAGAAATTCGTCGGGCAATAAATGGGAGGAGGAGAGGGCGAAGTGAGAAGGTGCGGCGACCAAGTTGACAGAGAGGTCCGAGGAGATCTTGGCGAAGAAGGAAGAGGCATGTGTGAGGTGCTCAGACATCAAGGAGGAGCAGAAGGCAGAGAGGTTCAAACAGTTGATAGATGCGATGAACAAGAGGATCAAGCTCGAAGAGAGAAGGACCACGATCGAGGAGAGGAAGGCGACACTCGAGGAGAAGAAGGCCACGCTCGAGGTAAAGAGGGTGAAGATCGCTGCCAATGCGGAGGACACCAAGATGTTGACCTTGAATATCGTCTCTTTGGATGCCGATGCTAGAATTATCGTGCAATCCATCCGCTACAAATGATGGAGCGGTAGAAAGATCAGTTGGCGGTGGTGCAATATTAGGACACGACGGAGGTGGAGGTGGACGCGGACGCGGAGGCTGCCGACACGATGGCGAGGACACCTCCTTGATCGGGAAGCATCTTGCTGGGATGGCCGGTCCAGCAGGGAAGAAATGCATTGACTGTCAGACTGATGTTCTTTTGGATTTGGGCATGTAAAAACTAAGCATATTTACCTCCTTTTGGTTGTGATCTGGGATGTGATCCGACACGGGTGCAAGCCGATGTGTTGTGTGAATCAACGTAGATTTGAATTTGAATTTGCTGATGGACAGAATGCGGCTACGGTTGGATGGCCGCCTCTTGCATTTGTGTCTGTGGAAATGTTGCCGTTGGACATACCCTAAAGCTCCATAAATATCTAGTTGAGCACCAAAGACATGAAAGTTAACTCAATGTAACAGAAAATAACTGAATGTACTTAAAACCAAAAAGGAACAGAAAAGGTTTAGAAAAATATTCTAGTTAGTCGCATACCTACCTAGGTTAAGTTTTTTTGATTTGAAAAGGAGGATAACCTTCTGCCTGTTCATCAGAATGATGCATGTAGCCATATATTATCGATAATGCAAAATACAGTAGGGAAACGACCATGACCCTGAAATAAAGTGGAAAACAATTCCTGAGGCTGCATGCCTCACTGAAAGGATCGATAAGTTTGACTAGAGGG
>LR738713.1:558565458-558860881 GCA_902687465.1 Secale cereale | reverse complement strand
GGTGAATATACAACAATCGATTTTTAGCTTGTCTTAACAAATTAGTTTTAGCACCGAATAGGTTGTCTAGATGTGCAACTAGTAGGTGAGTAACCTACATGATGCTAGCAACAACAACAACGAGATCAAGAAAATGATACAACACAAATATAGCTTGCATAAAGTAAAGGTAATAAGTAACCACAAGTGGACCCGATGGAGACGAGTATGTGTTACCGAAGTTCCTTCCCTTTGAGGGGAAATACTTCTCCGTTAGAGTGGTGTGGAGGCAAAATGCTCCCCAAGAAGCCACTAGGGCCACCGTATTCTTCTCACGTCATCACAAAATGCAAGATGTCGTGGTTCCACTAGTGGTTCCTTTGAAGGCGGCAACCATACCTTTACAAACAAGGTTGGGGCTATCTCCACAACCGAATTGGAGGCTCCCAACACCACCACGAAGCTTCACCAGAATGGAATGTGTCTCCGAGGTGAACTCAACCGTCTAGGGTGCTCAAACACCCAAGAGTAACAAGATCCGCAAGGGATTAGTGAGGGAAATTAAATTTCTCTTGGTGTAAGTGTAGATCTAGGCCTTCTCAAGCAACCCCTAAAGAATCAAGAAGTTTGATTGGCTAGGGAGAGAGAACGGGCAAGAATGAGCTTCTAAGCAACAATGGAGCGTGGGGGAGAAGAAGTGAGTCAACTTGGAGAAGATAACTCCCTTTTATAGTGGGAAGATCGATCCAACCGACCCGTGCACAAGTGGTAGTACCGCTCAGGTGAGTGGTACTTCCACTGGCACGGAAGTTTCGGGCTCTGTGTTCAACCGAGTAGGTCGGGGAGGCGGTAGTGCCGCCGGAGCGGTACTACCGCTCCCACTAGCGGTACTTCTGTTGAGTACTGAACAAGAGCTGGAACCAGCGGTTGAAGAGAAAGGCAGGGTGGTAGTTCCGCCCGGGGCGGTACTACAGCAAGCAACTGCAGCTCTACTTCCGCTTAAGGGACATGGCTATCCAAAGAGAAAATATTAAGCGGTACTCCAAACGGAAGAGGAACAACGGCAGTACCGCCGGAGCGGCACTTCCGCTTAGCAGAAGAATGCTAAGTAGACTTGCAGTAGTGGAGTGGCAATCAGGGCCGTAGTACCGTGGGAGCGGCACTACCGTGCTGAAGTGTCGCCCAACTACCGCCCGTTTACAGAACACAAAAATAAGCGAAAGAGAAGGAAGTACTGCTCTGCGGCAGTACCGCTAGAGCGGTACTACCACTGCCCAGAGTGGTACTACCGCTTAAGGTGCCCTGGAAATCCCAAGAACAAAGGAAGGATAAGCTCTGTTGCCAGAAATGAAAGAGGGTGTGAGAGGAGTGTGTATGGGCTGATTTCACCCAAACCTTTCCGAAGCGGACCGTGATAACCTACAAGTGTAGGGGATTGTTTGTAGCCTTTTCCGATAAGTAAGAGTGTCGAACCCAATGAGGAGCTAACGATAGAACAAATAGTCCATCAAGTTCTATTGACCACTGATACAACTCTACGCACACTTAATGTTTGCTTTACATGGAACAAGAATAAAACTATAAGTACTTTGCGAGAACAAAAATACAAAAAATTTAGAAGATAATAAACATAGTAGTTTAGTAGATAGCTTTCTGTAACACAAGAGAAGGATTCATCCCTAGGCAACCGATAACTAGACCGGTAATCATTCTTGCAATTTTATATGAGGGAGAGGCATGAGCTAACATACTTTCCGTACTTGGATCAGAGGCACTTATGATTGGAACTGTAGCAAGCATCTACAACTACTAAAGATCATTAAGGTAAAACCCAACCACAACCTTAAGTATCAAGTCCTCTTTATTCCCATACGCAACAACCCCCATACTCGGGCGTAAGTTTCTGTCACTCTAGCCACCCACCATAAGCGAATCATGAACATATTCCAACACCCTATAGAGGGGATCCCTCACGTTTGCGCGACACAAAGGTTACCGTAGGATAACACCATAATAAAATATACACTCATACCAACCACAATCTTCGATTAGCCCATAGGACAAAGTATATGTACTCAAACATCATAGGATAACCACATATCATTGGATAATAATATATAGTATCGAGCACCATGTTTAAATAGAGAAATACATTGGGAATAGAGAGATAACGCCAATTCATAGATGGGGAGTAAGTTGGTGTTGACGGTAGCAAGATTGTTGATGTAGATCGCCATGATGATCCTTGCCCCGATGGCACTCTGGCGCCACCAGGAGAGAGGGGAGAGAGCCCCCTAGATGGAAGGAGGGTTTCCCCTCTGGCCCATGGCCTCCATGGCGACGGAGGGGCGAGAGCTCCTCCTAAATTGGATCTATCTCTCTGTTTCTCCTCTGTTTTGCGAACCCTAGATCTGGCCTTTCACCGTTTCTTAAATTCCTGGAGATCCGTAACTCCGTTTGGGCTAAAAATTTTACACGATTTCCCCTAAATTATCTTCTTGCACCCGAAGTAGAGCCCCAACCGACTTACGGGGTGGACACCACCAAGCGCCAGGGGTATGGGCTGCGCCTTGGTATCTAGTGGAGGCCGTGGGCCTCCGTTGACGTTGATTCTAACTCCCGAAAATCACATATACTCCGAAGTAATTCTCCATAAAAGTTTATTGCGTTTGGACTTCATTTCATATGGATATTCGGAGAAACAAAAAACATGCAACAAATAATAACTGACACTGGGCACTGGATCAATATGTTAGTCCCAATAAATCATATAAAATGTTGCCAAAAGTATATAAAAGCTGTATAATATTGGCATGTAATAATATTTTTTTATAGATATGACGGAGACGTATCAGCATCCCCAAGCTTAATTCTTGCTCGTCCTCGAGTAGGTAAATGATAAAAAAGATAAATTTTGATGTGGAATGCTACCTAACCTAATCTTGATCATACAATCTAATCATGGCACGAATATTAAGACGCGTGATTCAAAGCAATAGTCTATAATTTGACATAAAGACATTAATACTCACGCATTCTAGCAAACAATCATGTCTTTCAAAATATCAATGCTAAAGAACGTTATCCCTACAAAATCATATAGCCTTGTCATGCTCTGTCTTCTTAACACAAAGTATAAAGTCATGTACTACCCCGATGTTAGCCAATAAATTGGTTCATACTTTTTAACGCGCTTTAGCGTTTTCAACCCTCACGCAATACATGAGCGAAAGCCATGGACATAGCACCATGGGTGGAATAGAATGCGGTGCTAATAGACAAAAGAAGGGAGAATGTCTCACATACACTAGGCAAATTAACGGGCTATGGAGATGCCCTATCAATCGATATCAATGCGAGGAGTAGGGATTGTCATGCAACGGATGCACTAAGAGCTATAAGTGTACGAAAGCTCAAATTGAAAACTAAGTGGGCATGCATCCAACTCTATAATGAAAAATTACCACTGTTATATGAAAGTGATAACATAGGAGACTCTTTATATGAAAAACATGGTGCTACTTTGAAGCACAAGTGTGGTAAAGGATAGTAGAAATGCCCCTTCTCTCTTTTCTCTCATTTGTTCTTCTTATTTTCTTCTTTGGGCTCTTTTTGGCCTCACTTTTTCTTTCTTTTCCCCCCTTTTTTCTTTTATATTTGTCCGGATTTTCATCCCGACTTGTGGGGGGAATCATAGTCTCCATCATCCTTTCCTCACTTGGACATGCTCTAATAATGAATAATGATGATTATCACACTTCTATTTACTTACAACTCAAAATTACAACTCGATACCTGTCAGGGATATTACTAGCAGATATGAACCGGCTAGTGTAAACCGGATTATGGTAATAAAGTTGTATCATCATACTTAGTAGAGGCTATGGCCCATGAGATCTTAGGGCCCGTGTATAGAGTTATGGTTTGTAAACCGCCTGATCATGTAACTTGAGAGATAAGGAAGAAAGACCAGAGACCGAGGCGGACACAAGTATGAGCCGGCCTCGGGACTCTGTAAACCGGACCGGGCGTCGCCTCTATATAAAGGGACGACCCGGCGACGGTTCAGGGAGAAGCGGGAAACAACCCGTCGATACACAGGCAAGCGATCCGCTCCCTGTTCATCGACGCCCAAGCAATACCAAACCAAACTAGACGTAGGCTTTTACCTTCATCGAAGGGGCCGAACTAGTATAAACCCTCTGTGTCCTTTGTGTGCTTTTAACCCCTTCAATCTAACCCGTGCGATGGTTCCATTATCAAGTCCGTTAAACCGGACATCTGCCGTGTTAATTCCACGACAGTTGGCGCCCACCGTGGGGCCTCCGCACGATGGTTTCGAGTTCTTGAGGGGCAGCTTCGAAGGGCTCAAGGGTTACGCGGTCGGCCGGATGACCAAGAGTCGCCGCGGTCGGATCTACATCGACGATGCAGGCTGGGGACCGGAGGCCGATTCAATCGAATACGGGTACCGGGTTTCCTTCGGCGGCATCCACGTCTTCATCGGCAAAATCGGCGAACCGGGACCTGAGTCGGACGTCTTCCCCAACATCGTCGAGCCGGCTCAGCGTGCGAGATCGGCCCGGATTCAGCCCGCCATGAAGCATGTTTTCGTCGGGGCAGTTCACGGGGTTCAAGTCGAGGACGGATCGAATTCCGGGGGCGAGACAATTATCTATTCCGACGATGAATCTTCATCCGGAGAGACTGAGTCTTTGTATCAGTTGCGGGACGGGCGGTCTGAGGGTGAGTCCGACGGAGACAGTATTCCGTGCCCCTTTGACCCGCCAAACCGGGTGGCTGTCTTTATGGCCGGTTCACAATCCACGCCGCAGTCAACGGTGATCGGGGCGACAGCAGAAGCTGGTGCAGGGGGGGCGGCCAGGCCCTCTCGCCCACTGACGTTCTATCCACCTTGGTCGAGGAATTTACAGCCCGAGCCATGGCAGAGGTAGCTCCAGCAGACAAGGCGCAACATGATGCAGAGCTCCTTCAGCTAAAGGGCCGGATTGATCAAGCAAGGGAAAATCTGAAAACAGAGAAGGCTATGATAGCAATGAGGCAGGCAGAGCTGAATGATCAGGCTTTTCATCTAAGGATGGAGCAGGCCTCTGCACAGGGAGTAAGGAGTCGGAAGTACCAGTCTCGTCTACCGCCGGTTTACGAGGCGACGGATCTTTTCAGAACACCAGGAGCAGGGACCAGCAATGATCCGGCTTTAAACCGGAGGGCACCCCCAGCGAGGGATGAGCCGGTTCAGCAGCCTACTGCGGAGCAAGATCGGTGGATCACGTCTGCGCCTCACGTTCCTACCCTTCCGGGTCATTATTCAAATCCTTTGGACAACATCGTTGCTGCTGCTTCACGCTTGGCCGCTTTACCCATCGAGGGGACATCCCCTGTGGCGTTGGAGGCACGCAGGGTCAAGGATCTGCTTAACACGGCATTAACACAACAGCAAGCATATTCTTATAGCAGGGAGAGGCTCCATTCAACGCCACGCCACAACCGGAGTTACACTAGGCATTGGGAGGAACCAGAAGTGTCCAGTAGTGAACGCAGGCGGCACCGTCACAGACAAAATAATCCGGCAGGCGCGGATGCACAAGTTCAGGATGCAAACCGGGTTAGATCGGTGGGTCGAGAGGAGATCCGCCAAGCGACGCCGGTTCACACAACCACAACAGGGACATGAGTCACAACGAGTTCCTTTGGGGTGCAATGTCTTATCCCCGCTTTACGGAGCGTGAGGCTGCCCAAGGATTTTAAAGGTCCACGTAAGGTGCCTAACTACACAACAGATTTGGCTCCAGAAACTTGGGTTGAGAGTTATGAGATGGCCATGGAAATGCTGGACGTGGATGAAGCGGCTTGTGCGAAATACTTTACCATGATGCTTGAAGGTACAGCCCAGACCTGGCTAAAGGGTTTACCCCCTAATTTTATCGGGTCATGGGGAGAGCTACGTCGCCAGTTCATCAAGAACTTCAAGGATACATGCAAGCAGCCGATGTCGATAGTAGATCTAGCAGCCTGTGTGCAAGGAGAACAGGAGTCTACAAGTGCATGGGTGCGGCGAGTGTCAGAGATCTTGCACTCTTCGAATGGTATCAATCCCAGTACGGCAATAGTGACACTGGAAAACAATTGCCGGTTTGAGTCTCTAAAGTTAAAACTGGGACGGCTTAAACGGGATTGTAATGATATGGGAACTCTCATGAGCGCTCCAGTAAAATACGGGGACTTCGACAACAATAAGTATCCAGAAGCGGAGGGAGACAAAGCTAGAAAGATTAATAAGCCTGGTAAACCGGCCCAGGTTAACCCGGCTGGTACCAGTTTCTTAGGGAAACGAAAAGCGGAGGGTGGCTCTGAGTTCGTGGCCAATACCCAAGTTCAGGGGGGGTTTTCAGCGCAATAGAGGCAAACCACCTCCACAAACCGGTGGAGGGAATGTTAGCTGGGAGAAGGAGTTAAATGTGCCTTGTCCGAAGCATAGCACAAGGGAACGACCAGCAAAGCACACTATAGGAGAATGCAAGCCTTTGATGGAAGCCATAATGAGCCGCGTCAGCTCTAACAACGGGCCTCCAAACGGCGGTTCAGGCCCGGGGTTTTACGGTCCGGGTCACCAGGGGAGCGGCTCCGGATCAGGATATCGTGGCAACAATAGTGGTTATAATAACCAAGGCAATAATCAATTTGGTCAAGGTGGTTATAATAACCAAGACAATCAGCCGCATGGTCAAGGTGGTTACAATAACCAAAGCAGCCAACAACAGGGCCAGGGTAATCATAATAACCAAGGTAATCAGCAGCGTCAGCAGCAGCAGCAACAATCCGGATATCAGAGTAATCCGAAGGAGTTGAGTAGTGGACAGTATCATGTGTTCACCACGAGTTTGTGTAAACGAGATCAAAAAGTTTTGAAGCGGGCGGTCCACGCGATTGAACCGGCGACGCCGCAATTCCTACGCTGGTCAGAGCAGCCCATTGTGTGGAGCAGGGAGGACCACCCGATGCGAGTTGATAATCCGGGCCACTTGGCCTTGGTGGTAGCACCACAGGTGGGTGGCTACAAGTTTACTAAAGTTCTCATGGACGGCGGCAGTAGCATCAATATCTTGTATTATGAGACTTTCCGTCGCATGGGGCCGACGGATAAAAAACTAAGACAATCAAACACGGTGTTTCATGGAGTAGTGCCAGGTAAATCAGCTTACCCAGTTGGGAAAATTGACCTAGAAGTTACCTTTGGAGATGAGCAGGATTCCAGGTCAGAGATGATAACTTTTGAAGTCGTCAAGATCCGGAGCCCTTATCATGCTCTGTTCGGGAGGACGGTTTATGCCAAGTTTATGGCCAGGCCGTGTTATGTTTATCTATAGCTCAATATGCCGGGTCACAAAGGAACAATCACGGTTCATGGAAGTCGCAAGATTGCATTGGAGTGTGAAGAGGGAGACGCTGCCTACGCGGAGGCAGTATGTGCTACAGAGGAGTTGAAATTTTACAAGGATAATGTTGATCCGGGAGATATGACCCCGTTGAAAAAGCCGACTACGGAGCATGATCCGGCGTTGAAGTTTAAATCGGCGGAGGAGACCAAGCAAGTTGATTTTGTGCCAGGCGATTCATCAAAGCAATTCACTATCAGCGCTAACCTTGATCCCAAATAGGAAAGCGCGCTCATCGAGTTCATCCGTGAGAACCGGGATATCTTTGCATGGAAACCTTCTGACATGCCAGGTATACCGAGGGAACTCGCTGAGCACAGTCTTAACATTGATCCGAAGTTTAAACCGGTCAAACAGTATCTGCGCCGCTTCAACGAAGAAAGGCGCAAGGCTATAGGAGAAGAGGTGGCCAGGCTTTTAGCCGCAGGGTTCATAGTCGAAGTTTTTCAGCCGGAATGGTTGGCTAATCCGGTGCTGGTGTTAAAGAAGAATGGAAAGTGGAGAATGTTTCTGGACTACACAGACCTCAACAAAGCTTGTCCAACTGATCCTTTTGCTCTCCCTCGCATTGATCAGATCATCGATGCTACAACGGGATGTGAGTGGCTAAGTTTTTTGGATGCATACTCAGGATATCACCAGATCAAGATGGCAGTTAAGGACCAGGAGAAGACAACTTTCATAACTCCTTTTGGTGCCTTTTGTTATGTATCTATGCCTTTTGGGCTCAAGAGTGCCCAAGCAACTTATCAGCGTTGCGTACAGAACTGTCTTAAGGGGCAGATAGGGAGAAATGTTCATGCTTATGTGGACGATATCGTGGTGAAGTCAAGACAAGAGGAGACGCTGATAGAGGACCTCAAGGAGACCTTTGACAATCTTCGGGCCTATAAGATGATGCTTAATCCGGAGAAGTGTGCTTTTGGTGTTCCGGCAGGAAAGCTCCTTGGATTCTTGGTGTCCAACAGAGGAATAGAAGCTAATCGAGAGAAGATCAAGGCAATCACATCTTTGACTAAACCGGCTTGCATTAATGATGTTCAGCGTATCGCTGGCCGGATCACATCATTGAGCCGGTTCATTAGCCGTTTGGGGGAGAAGGCGATTCCGCTTTATCAGATGCTGAGAAAGACGGATCGGTTTATATGGAGTGATGAGGCAAATGCTGCGTTTGAAGACTTGAAGCGACAGTTGGCAAGGCCACCGGTCCTGGCTGCCCCTATTGATAATGAGCCTTTGCTGTTATATGTCGCCGCCAATGCACGGGCAGTTAGTGTGGCAATCGTGGTTGAACGCAAGGAAGCAGGGAAGGAATATCCGGTTCATCGTCCAGTCTATTACGTCAGTGAAGTACTCATTGAGTCTAAACAGAGGTACCCACATTGGCAGAAGCTGGTGTATGGTGTGTTCATGGCAAACCGGAAGTTGAAGCATTATTTCCAAGGCCATCCAATAACTATTGTTAGTTCAGCACCGTTGGGAGATATAATCCAGAACAGGGAAGCTACGGGCAGAGTGGCGAAGTGGGCCATTGAGCTCAGCCCACACGAATTAAAATATGTGCCACACACTGCTATCAAATCTCAAGCATTGGTGGATTTCATCGATGATTGGACAGAACTGCAAACACCAGAGGAGAAGCCGGATCTTACATACTGGACGATTCACTTTGATGGTTCAAGGCAGTTAGAGGGCTCTGGGGATGGAGTTGTCTTAACTTCCCCGCGAGGAGACAAGTTTTGTTATGTCCTCCGTTTATTGTTTGCTTGTACTAATAATGCAGCAGAGTATGAAGCATTGCTTCATGGCTTGCGGATGGCCAAGGAGATGAATTTGAGCTGGGTCAAGTGCTTTGGCGATTCAGATTTAGTGGCACAGCAAGTATCCGGTAAGTGGGACTCAAGAGATCCTCCCATGGCAGCTTACAGACGAGAAGTCGAAGCAGTTGCAGGATTTTTTAAAGGGTATCAGGTGGATCAGATAGACCGGCGAAGGAATGAAGCGACCGATGCTTTGAGCCGGCTGGGTTCTCAACGTAAACCGGTACCGCCAAATACTTTTTTGGATGAGTTGCACAGTCCATCAGTTCAAGTACTGTCAGAGGAAGACCTGGCTGTTCCTGATCCGGAGGCACAGTTAGTTGCGGCACTTCATGTTATTCCGGATTGGACGCTGCCCTATTTGGCGTATCTAAGCCGAAGAGAGCTGCCAGATGACGAGATCGAAGCAAGACAGATAATCCGGCGCTCTAAGTCAATGACAATTGCAAACGGAGAGCTTCATCATGGCAGTGTTTCTGGAGCATTCCAGCGGTGTGTATCAGCTGAGGAAGGTTGTGATATTCTTCGCGAGATCGATGAAGGGGATTGTGGGCATCATGCCGGTTCAAAATCCTTGGTGGCTAAGGCTTTTCGACATGGTTTCTATTGGTTGACAGCCCATGCTGATGCGGCGGATCTAGTCCGGAAGTGTGATGCTTGTCAGAAGTTTTCACGACGTGCTCTTGTTCCGGCACATGAGCTCCGGATGATACCGATAACTTGGACGTTCGCGACTTGGGGGCTTAATATGGTTGGACCTTTTAAGCGATCCCAAGATCAAAAGACTCATCTACTGGTTGCCGTGGATAAATTTACAAAGTGGATTGAGGCAGAGCCTGTGAGTAAGTGTGATGCGGCAACAATAGTTAAATTCATCAAAAAGGTAATTTTCCGGTTTGGCTTTCCACACAGCATCATCACAGACAACGGCACCAATTTATCTAAGGGTGAGATGGAAGAATTTTGTCAACGGGAACATATTCGCCTAGACGTGTCTTCTGTGGCCCACCCTCAATCCAATGGTCAAGCTGAAAGAGCAAATCAGGAGATTTTGCGAGGTATCAAGCCCCGGCTTATGACTCCTTTGCAAAGAACACCAGGGTGCTGGGTTGAGGAGTTACCTTCTGTCCTTTGGAGTATCAATACTATGCCCAACTGGTCCACAGGTTATACACCTTTCTTTATGGTATATGGTGCTGAAGCGGTCCTTCCAAGTGATACCCGTCATGATTCACCAAGGGTGACGGCCTATGTTGAAGCGGCCAACGAGCAAGCAAGACAAGACAGTTTGGACCGGCTGGATGAAGAGCGTGATATAGCAGCAGCACGGTCTGCGATTTATCAACAAGACTTGCGCAGATATCACAGCCGCCGGATCAAGACCAGGACGTTCCAGGAGGGAGACTTAGTACTCCGGCTCATCCAAGATCAAACAGATATGCACAAGCTATCCCCGCCTTGGGAAGGGCCCTTTGTGGTCAGCAAGAATCTGCACAACACTTCATATTACCTGGTGGACGTTCGAGAACACAAGGACTCACGGACATCGGAAGAAGAGACAAAGAGGCCATGGAACATCGCCCTCTTGCGGCCCTACTATACCTGAGCCATGAGCTCCACTGTATCCTATGTATATATTATGATTAATGAATAAACCGGCACCCTCGGTAAACCGGGGGCTCAGCCTTTTTTCCAATACAAGTATCTTATGGTGACAACCATACATTTCTTATCATATGTCATATTTCAAAACACTTCGATCGGTTTAAACTGATTGTGCAGGGCATATATACTCTGGAGCAATAACTCATCGAAGGGATTACTGTTCAAACATAGGTCGTATTCGAACCAAAGAAGACATGACATAAAGGCCCTCTGGATGGTACCCGCATCCAGTGATTGGCAAAGTTCTTCCTATGGTTGTACCCGAACCATAAAGGCCCTCTGGATGGTACCCGCATCCAGTGATTGGCAAAGTTCTTCCTATGGTTGTACCCGAACCATAAAGGCCCTCTGGATGGTACCCGCATCCAGTGATTGGCAAAGTTCTTCCTATGGTTGTACCCGAACCATAAAGGCCCTCTCGATGGTACCCGCATCCAGTGATTGGCTAAGTTTTTCCAATGGTTGTACCCGAACCATAAAGGCCCTCTGGATGGTACCCACATCCAGTGATTGGCTAAAGTTTTATATGGCCAGCAGGGGGCAGGATTGTACCCGAATCCTAGCTTAACCCCTGTTGGTTATATCCGGTTCCTATGGATGGTACCCGCATCCATAAGGCCCTCTGGATGGTACCCGCATCCAGTGATTGGCTGAACCTTGCTTTGAGCCTGGCAGCTCATAAAAAGCCTCGACTACATGGTTTTATTTGCAAATTTGCATTTCTGGTATTTATGTTTTATGGTTCTTTGATCCGGAATGGGACAACTCCAGAGTTGACCATGTATCTTTCAAAAGTCTGGGTCATGAACACCAGCATAAGTTCAAAAGTCTGGGTCATGAACACCAGCATAAGTTCCAAAGTCTGGGTCATGAACACCAGCATAAGTTCAAAAAGTCTGGGTCATGAACACCAGCATAAGTTCAAAGGATGGGTCATAAACACCAGCAAGAATTAAACCGGCGTTCATCGTAAATGGGAACAATCATTAGGCAGAAGCCAAGTCAGAAAGCCAAGAGTTTCAGCAGAATCATCAGGCAGTAACAAAGTAAGAAGCCAAGCATGATCTAAGCCGGTAGCTTCTATAAGACCCGTGATTATTATTGGGTCTATCAAAAGGCTCCCTTAAAAAATGGAAAATTTTGCCGGATTAAGAGTATCAAGCATACTGGAATTCAGGTATGAAGTCATTTCTGATACAAACAGAACACTTATTTGATATATTATGAGAGCAATTTAATTGGTCCGGCGATAAACCGCTAGGACAAATTTTCAGTATTATCTATGCAGGAACAAATAATATGCAGGATAAACCATATCAGACCATATTTAAATTGGCAAACGTCAAAACAAGAAGTTGGAAAACATTCGGATCAAGACGAATAATGTTTTATGCTATCCTATTACAAGGCATAGCACGCCTGAACGGATTAAAGATTGTCCAGCAAAATGAGACTGCAACTACAAAGACATACTATGATCTACGCTTCTTCCTGCTGCGACGGCTGGGGATCAACTTGTTCCGGAGTCTCCTCCTCTTCTTGAAGCGGCTGGAAGTCACGGACGCACCAATCGATTTTCGTTAAAGCACGAAAGTACATCTCTTCATTGATGAGTTCAGACGGATCAATATCTGGGGCGAAAGTATGAGGGCGCACTGGTGGGATTAGATTGACGGTGTCATAAACCGGCCGATCCACCCGCTCGTTCTGTAAATCATACCCCGGATGATACCTGGACAAGTCTGATTCGACAGCAATCTTACTAGCGAGAGGACGCATCTCCTTCGTCAAGGCGTGGAGATCTTTTACAGTAAAAGCTGATCCGACTTCTTTAGTATTGGGATACCCATTCAAAGCTTCTTCCGGATCAAAGTCCGGAACCCACGCTTTCGCTCTGGTAAGTGCCACGAGGGAACCGGCTCGAGCAGCAGACTTCTTAACTTCTTCCAAGCGCACGGGCAAGACAGATAGTTTCTCTAATGTACCTTGGATGGTAGTAGGGGCCGGTTTATTGAAAGATGTTGCGCTTATGATCCTTTGAGCGCCGGAATACAGCTGCTCGACCAAAGTATAACACGCCTTGAGTTTTTTCCGTAAATCATCCCCAAGATGGGTGACACGACGCCCTGTATATCGTTATCACAGTTAAACCGGAACGGATTAAAGATTGCAAGGATAAAAGCAGGAATGCAGATTAAGTACCGAAGACAGCAGAAGTCATCAGTTCTATTTGCCGCTTTAACCCGGTTAACTCTTCAGTCACCGGATTAAGGGCTTCCTCAGCGTCCTTTGCCCTTTTTTCCAGATCCTTCTTTTGAACCTCAAAGGCGGTCCGCTCCTCTTCAAAGATTTTCTTCAGCTGTTCAGCAGTCTTTAAACTCAGCGCCAAGTCTTTCTTGGCCTTGGAAGCAGCAGACTCCGTTTCAGCAAGTCTGTTCCGGAGTTCAGCGATCCCTTCAGCTCTCCGGTTCAAATCAGCCTGCAATAAAAATCAAGTGGAATAAAAGCAAAAGTCAGGCAAGTCTCAAGCACATAACCAAGTTATCCACTTGACACTTGGGGGCTAATGGGCAGTTGAAGCGTAAAACAATAGCAATTCAAAGACAAGTCTCAAGCACACAAACAAGTTGTCTACTTGACACTTGGGGGCTAATGGGCAGTTGAAGCGTCGAACAATAGCAATTCAAAGACAAGTCTCAAGCACACAAACAAGTTGTCTACTTGACACTTGGGGGCTAATGGATAGTTGAAGTATCAAAGGAAAATTCAGACAAGTCCCAGGCACATAAACCGAGTTATGCCCCTGGCACTTGGGGGCTAATGTAAGATCATTTGCTTAATCAGGAAGTACCGGTTCACCTTCTAAACATAGCTAAACCGGAACTTGGGGGCTACTATGATATAGACAGAAGCATGTCAAAAGCAAAAATCAAAAGCAAAGGATTACCTCATACTTGTCCTTCATCATATTAACCAAGCCCGCTTCATAATATCGACTGCTATGAAGCCGGTTCAAGTACCCGGAATAGAGCTCCTGGGCACTCATGTCGGCAAGGCTAGATAGCTCTGTACTCCATTTACCCCTTTCTTGATGTAACTTCTCCGGTTTAGCCGTATGTTTGGCTAGGACAGTGGGCTCAGCAGGAGCGGTGTAAGCTGTGCCGGTTACTTGAACTTCCGGAGAAGCAGTCGTTGGTGGTGGTGTCGCAGTGTGAACCGGACTAGCAGGAGCCGGACTAGTCCGAGGAGAATTGGCCCGGGCAGGACTTGCCGGTTCACGAAGTTCTCAGTATTGGGGTTCTCAGGTGCAGTGGTATGACCCATAGGAGCGGGATCTTCAAGCGGCATTGTGGGCTCGCCTTCTGGAGGGACGGTTGTATCCGAATCAATCGCCGGATCATCAGTAGCAGCCTCAGCAGTTGGTTTGTTGGCTTTTGCCCTTTTGCTGGGTTTAGGCTTGCTGAAAGAAATTGGAAAAAGAAGTCAGAACTGTAAAGCAAAGTGCAATCATAAACCGGATAAATTAAAAAGACTTACCCTGGGACAGTTTTCAGGGGTGGGAGTTGTGTGGCAGTTGATTCGCCGGAAGAAGATAAAGGAGTATCCTAATAATTAGGGTCAGACGGTTTAAGAGGTTTGCGTATAAGCCCGGCCTTGGGGTGAAGAAGAGTTGGAGAGAGTATAACCTCAGAGCGGCGCCTCCGAGCCGGAGTAAGAGAAATTCCAGACGATTCAACTGCAAGGCCGCTATGGCGGGTAGTCCGGCGAAGGGCTTCATGTTGCTGTTTCTTCAAAAGAAAATTGGGGTCCAGTTGAGCATAAGGGTGAGAAAACTGATATTTCCGGACTGTCCGACGAATTTTTGGTGGAGGTGGTTCTGAATCTGAAGAAAGAATAGTTACCTCAATTTCTGCCGGTTTGTCCCCTTCAGCCAACTCCTGTGAAAAGTTACCGTTAAACACAAAAATGGATAAAAAGTGAACAAGACAAAGCCGGATTACCACATACCTCAGAGTCCGGATCATCATCTTCAGCATGTGAACCAGAGCCAGCAGCCGCCTTTTTCTTCTTGATAGCGAAAGCTTTCCGGCGTGGTTGTTTTCCGGCCTTCTCCTGAGGTTTCCTCTTCCAAAAAGGATCATCAGCCTGTTCAAAAGGTGAAAAGTAATTGAAAGAACGGTTTAAAGGAACGGATTACAAACATACGAAAGAGAGCAAGACTTACTGCAGGCAGCTTGTTCTTCTTATAATACGGAGCCAATCCAGTTTGGCTGCATTCTTCCAAAGAGACATTGAGCATCTTTTTAGCAGACTCAATGACTTCCGATTCAGAAAGTTTGTCTTTAGAAAATCGTTGAGGATCATCCGGTTTACCAGAATATTTACACATCAGACTCAGGCTTCGACTCAGAGGAAGGATACTCCAAGAAAGCCAGCAGCGCATAAAATCAATTCCGGTCAAACCGTTGGCCATAAAGGATTTCAACCTGGCAAGTTGAGAAGCAAACCGGGGCCGCTCTGAGGAGCTGAGGCGCTGCGGCAAAGGGTGATCCTCCGGAAGACGGTGCTCGCGATAACCCGGCAGTGGGTTTTCCCCTTCAGGTGAAGTGTCAATGCAATAAAACCAAGACTTGTTCCAATCCTTGGGGTGCGTGTGGAGAGCGGCATGAGGAAAGACTACGTCTCTTCTCTTCTGAATGCTGACCCCGCCCAGTTCTTGATGAGGTCCGCTGGTAAACTCAGTTCGCCGGTTCAAGTGGAAAAAGTCCCTGAACAGGTCGACTGATGGCTCTTCTTGCAAATAAACCTCTGAGAAAACTTGAAAATCGCAGATGTTCGAAATAGAGTTGGGACCTATGTCCTGAGGGTGGAGTTGGAAAGCAGCAAGCACATCCCGGAAGAACTTTGAACCGGGAGGAGTGAAACCTCGAGCAATGTGGTCGAAGAAGACAATAACTTCCCCCTCTTTGGGAGTAGGAGGGCATTCAGCTCCTGGAGCCCGCCATTTTAAAACGGACCGAGGGCCTAAAGTGCCAATTGCAGCAGCATTGGCTAAATCTTCTTCCGTAATAACGGAAGGAACCCAGTTGCAAGAGACAAACTGTTTGGCCATAGCAACAGAAGAACAAGTGCTGAAAGGGTAAAGTGTAAACCCGGGTTATTCGAGTACAGTGGCATAAACCGGAAGACATAGGCAAAGATCACGCAACGGTTTAGACAAGGGACTAATGATATGGCTAACCCGGCAGTAAGCAGGAAAACGTATTACTACCGGTTCATGATAATAAAAGAGAAGCTAAACTGTCGTGTTCGTCATTGAATTTTTACAGAAGCAACATATGACTATTTAAACCGGAGAATACTTTACAGATCTACAAGGATGAAGAAACAAGTTTTTGTAGACAGCTAAGATAAAACAGATCTGAGCGCCCAGGAAAAACAAAAACAAATACGCTGCTATTGCAAGAAGAACTAGGGGGATTATATACAGAGCAGACAAATTTAAAGGTTGAATCTAAAGGACAAGATCTAAAGTATACGACAGCGGAACAGAGGCAAGTTCTAAGGGCAAGATCTAAAGGCTGAAATTACTGCGAACTTGGTGCCTAGGACGAACAGATGAAGCTTCCTTTGAGGTTTAATGGCGGAGGCGTGAGAAGAACCCTAGACTATAGATCTACAATGAAGAAGATGAAATACCTGGAACAACAAGAAGCGACGGCGGAGTTTCTCTGGTCGCACTCAGGTTGATGCAGCGGCCGGTGGAGGCAAGCTCGACGGACGACGATGGAGATTTGAGATCGGGCGACGGAGGAAGAAGAACGAACGGAAGGTGAATGAGGAAGAGTTGCAGCGGTATTTATAAAGGGGCAGCGAACGAAACGGCAGGCACGAGATTTGAGGAGGCAAAAAATCGGATAAAGATTCCCTGTCGCCTCGATTCTCGGGATAGCCTTTAAACAAAGGTGATAGACAGTTGGGCGCGTTAAATGCGGAAGTGATGTCACGGTCAAAATTAAGTGATTTTCAAGGATGACGTCATGGCCGGTTTACAAAAATGAGAAGACACAAGAAGGAAGATTATGCAAGACTGGGAAGATTGATGTGAACAAGTTCAAATCATTCTGGGGCCTAATGTCAGGGATATTACTAGCAGGTATGAACCGGCTAGTGTAAACCGGATTATGGTAATAAAGTTGTATCATCATACTTAGTAGAGGCTACGGCCCATGAGATCTTAGGGCCCGTGTATAGAGTTACGGTTTGTAAACCGCCTGATCATGTAACTTGAGAGATAAGGAAGAAAGAGCAGAGACCGAGGCGGACACAAGTATGAGCCGACCTCGGGACTCTGTAAACCAGACCGGGCATCGCCTCTATATAAAGGGACGACCCGGCGACGGTTCAGGGAGAAGCGGGAAACAACCCTACACAGGCAAGCGATCCGCTCCCTGTTCATCGACGCCCAAGCAATACCAAACCAAACTAGACGTAGGCTTTTACCTTCATCAAAGGGGCCGAACTAGTATAAACCCTCTGTGTCCTTTGTGTGCTTTTAACCCCTTCAAGCTAACCCGTGCGATGGTTCCATTATCAAGTCCGTTAAACCGGACAACTGCCGTGTTAATTCCACGACAATACCCAGAACAAAGTATGACTCAAAATGAATGCCTCTGGTGGTGTACCAGGATGTGCAATGATCTAGCGTAGGAAAGATATCGAAAAATGGACAAGCCATGAAACTATTGAAGGAAATATGCCCTAGAGGCAATAATAAAGTTGTTATTTATATTTCCTTATATCACGATAAATGTCTTTTATTCATGCTAGAATTGTATTAACCGGAAACTTGATACATGTGTGGATACATAGACAAAACACAGTGTCCCTAGTAAGCCTCTACTAGACTAGCTCATTAATCAAAGATGGTTGAGTTTCCTAACCATAGACATGTGTTGTCATTTGAATAACGGGATCACATCATTAGGAAAATGATGTGATGGACATGACCCATCTGTTAGCTTAGCATTTTGATCGTTTAGTTTTATTGCTACTGCTTTCTTCATGTCAAATACATATTCCTCAGACCTTGAGATTATGCAACTCCCGAATACCGCAGGAATGCCTTGTGTGCTATCAAACATCACATCGTAATTGTGCGATTATAAAGATGCTCTACAGGTATCTTCGAAGGTGTTTGTTGGGTTGACATAGATCAAGATTAGGATTTGTCACTCCGAGTATCGGAGAGGTATCTCTGGTCCCTCTCGGTAATGCACATCATAAGAATCCTTTCAAGCAATGTGACTAATGAGTTAGTTGTGGGATGATGCATTACGGAACGAGTAAATATACTTGCCGGTAATGATATTGAAGTAGGTATGAAGATACCGACGATCGAATCTCTAGCAAGTAACATACCGATGACAAAGGGAATAATGTATATTGTCATTACGGTTTGACCGATAAAGATCTTTGTATAATATGTGGGAGCCAATATGAGCAACCAGGTTCCACTATTGGTTATTGACCTGAGAAGTATGTCGGTCATGTCTACATAGATCTCAAACCCGTAGGGTCCGCATGTTTAACGTTCGATGACGATTTGTATTATGAGTTATGTGTTTTTAGTGACTGAAGATTATTGGGAGTCCTGTATGAGATCACAGACATGACGAGGAGTCTCAAAATGGTCGAGAGGTAAATATTGATATATTTGATGATAGTATTCGGACACCGGAAGGGTTCCGAGGGGTACCGGGTACATATGGGAGTTCCGGGGGGTTACTGGAACCCCCCGAGGGAAGATATGGGCCCTATGAGCCATAAGAGGGAGGCACACCAGCCCACATAGGGGTGGCGCGCCCCCACATGGAAGGAGGCTGAATTGGACTAGGGAAGGGGGCGGCGCCCCCCTTTCCTTCTCCTCCTCCCTCTCCTCCCCCCTTTCCCCTTCAAGAGAAGGAATAAGGGGGGGGGATCCTAATAGGACTAGGAGTCCTAGTAGGACTCCCCCACTTGGCGCGCCCCCTAGGCTGCCACCCTCCCTCTCCCTCCTTCATATACATGGGGAGGGCACCCCTAGAATACACATCAATTGTTCCTAGCCGTGTGCGGCTCCCTCCTCCACAATTTTCTCCTTCGGTCATATTGTCGTAGTGCTTAGGTGAAGCCCTACGCATATCACTTCACCATCACCGTCGCCACGCCGTCGTGCTGATGAAACTCTTCGTCGACACTTTGATGGATCAAGGGTTTGAGGGATGTCATCGAGCTGAACGTCTGCTGAACTCGGAGGTGTCGTATGTTCGGTACTTGATTGGTTGAATCGCGAAGACGTTCGACTACATCAACCGCGTTGAACTAACACTTCCGCTTTCATTCTACGAGGGTACGTGGACACTCTCTCCCCGTCTCATTGCTATGCATCTCCTAGATAGATCTTTCATGATCATATGATTTTTTTGAAATTGCATGCTACGTTCCCAACAGTGGTATCAGAGCCAGGTCTATATGTAGATGATATGCACGAGTAGAACACAAAGGAGTTGTGGGCGGTGATGTTCATGCTGCTTACCACCAACATCTTATTTTGATTCGGCGATATTGTAAGATGAAGTAGCTCGAACCAACATTACATGACCGCATTCATGAGACCGGTTCCACCATTACGTGCAACTTGTTTGCATAAAGGTGGCTGACGTGTGTCTGTTTCTCCTACTTTAGTTGAATCAAATTTGACTGCGTCGGTTGTCGGTGTCAAAACCGGCAGATCTCGGGTAGGGGGCCCAAGCTATGCGTTTAGAGGATCGATGGTAACAGGAGGCTGGGGACACGATGTTTACACAGGTTCAGGCCCTCTCGATCGAGGTAATACCCTACTTCCTTCTATATTAATATGAATGAATACGATTACAAGAGTTGATCTACCTCGAGATCGTAATGGCTAAACCCTAGAGTCTAGCCTATGAGGATATTGTGATGTCGATCATCCCCTCTACAAACTAAACCTCCTGGCTTATATACACGCCAGAGAGGGCCTAGGGTTACAAGGGTGACTTGGGGAGGAAGTAATAGATACATCCGGACTCTACGCTTGCCTTTCTACGTACATAAGAGCCCTGACCGAATACGGGGGCGAGTCTTCTGCTTCTTCTTTTGCGGCCAATCAATACGGCCCAGCTTCATCGACCCGGACGTTCGAGGACCCCTGAATACACAACTCCCTCAGTAGCCCCCGGACTTGCCTTCAAGGACGAGATCGTGTCCGTCTTCATGGCTTCGGTTGAGATCGTGTCCGGCTTCATGGCTTCGGTCTTGCAAGGTGAGTCCTCCTGGATGATAGTTCGGCTTCTTTTAATATTGTATTCCGTTGATTCCTCGCCGCCGTCGCCTTGGCTTCCACGTGTCCAACGAATGCGAACCGTCTGGGCAGTTTTGCAATTATGCCCTTGACTGTGTAGGGAGGGCACCGATATAAGAGAATAGATCTCAGTTGCCTTCCCATTCCATTCCACGCGGAAGAAACCCTAGTGCCTGCAAAAAATCTCCAAACATGGCCAGCGCCCCAAGCTCTTCCTCGCGCCCTCATGGCCCCCGTGCAGGAGACTGGAAAAGCTGTTCCGTATCCCATGCGCATCTGAGGACACTTCAAGCACAAGGATATCTCCCTCCCGAGGATCTAGTCCCCGTCCGGGACGGACTAACTTCCATTGACAATCAAGCTCTGGTAGTCCGGCGAGAAGATCAAGGCAATCACATCTTTGACTAAACCGGCTTGCATTAATGATGTTCAGCGTATCGCTGGCCGGATCACATCATTGAGCCGGTTCATTAGCCGTTTGGGGGAGAAGGCGATTCCGCTTTATCAGATGCTGAGAAAGATGGATCGGTTTATATGGAGTGATGAGGCAAATGCTGCGTTTGAAGACTTGAAGCGACAGTTGGCAAGGCCACCGGTCCTGGCTGCCCCTATTGATAATGAGCCTTTGCTGTTATATGTCGCCGCCAATGCACGGGCAGTTAGTGTGGCAATCGTGGTTGAACGCAAGGAAGCAGGGAAGGAATATCCGGTTCATCGTCTAGTCTATTACGTCAGTGAAGTACTCATTGAGTCTAAACAGAGGTACCCACATTGGCAGAAGCTGGTGTATGGTGTGTTCATGGCAAACCGGAAGTTGAAGCATTATTTCCAAGGCCATCCAATAACTGTTGTTAGTTCAGCACCGTTGGGAGATATAATCCAGAACAGGGAAGCTACGGGCAGAGTGGCGAAGTGGGCCATTGAGCTCAGCCCACACGAATTAAAATATGTGCCACGCACTGCTATCAAATCTCAAGCATTGGTGGATTTCATCAATGATTGGACAGAACTGCAAACACCAGAGGAGAAGCCGGATCTTACATACTGGACGATTCACTTTGATGGTTCAAGGCAGTTAGAGGGCTCTGGGGATGGAGTTGTCTTAACTTCCCCGCGAGGAGACAAGTTTTGTTATGTCCTCCGTTTATTGTTTGCTTGTACTAATAATGCAGAAGAGTATGAAGCATTGCTTCATGGCTTGCGGATGGCCAAGGAGATGAATTTGAGCCGGGTCAAGTGCTTTGGCGATTCAGATTTAGTGGCACAGCAAGTATCCGGTAAGTGGGACTCAAGAGATCCTCCCATGGCAGCTTACAGACGAGAAGTCGAAGCAGTTGCAGGATTTTTTAAGGGTATCAGGTGGATCAGATAGACCGGCGAAGGAATGAAGCGGCCGATGCTTTGAGACGGCTGGGTTCTCAACGTAAACCGGTACTGCCAAATACTTTTTTGGATGAGTTGCACAGTCCATCAGTTCAAGTACTGTCAGAGGAAGACCTGGCTATTCCTGATCCGGAGGCACAGTTAGTTGCGGCACTTCATGTTATTCCGGATTGGACGCCGCCCTATTTGGCGTATCTAAGCCGAGGAGAGCTGCCAGATGACGAGATCGAAGCAAGACAGATAATCCGGCGCTCTAAGTCAATGACAATTGCAAACGGAGAGCTTCATCATTGCAGTGTTTCTGGAGCATTCCAGCGGTGTGTATCAGCTGAGGAAGGTTGTGATATTCTTCGCGAGATCGATGAAGGGGATTGTGGGCATCATGCCGGTTCAAAATCCTTGGTGGCTAAGGCTTTTCGACATGGTTTCTATTGGTTGACAGCCCATGCTGATGCGGCGGATCTAGTCCGGAAGTGTGATGCTTGTCAGAAGTTTTCACGACGTGCTCTTGTTCCGGCACATGAGCTCCGGATGATACCGATAACTTGGACGTTCGCGACTTGGGGGCTTAATATGGTTGGACCTTTTAAGCGATCCCAAGATCAAAAGACTCATCTACTCGTGGCCGTGGATAAATTTACAAAGTGGATTGAGGCAGAGCCTGTGAGTAAGTGTGATGCGGCAACAACAGTTAAATTCATCAAAAAGGTAATTTTCCGGTTTGGCTTTCCACACAGCATCATCACAGACAACGGCACCAATTTATCTAAGGGTGAGATGGAAGAATTTTGTCAACGGGAACATATTCGCCTAGACGTGTCTTCTGTGGCCCACCCTCAATCCAATGGTCAAGCTGAAAGAGCAAATCAGGAGATTTTGCGAGGTATCAAGCCCCGGCTTATGACTCCTTTGCAAAGAACACCAGGGTGCTGGGTTGAGGAGTTACCTTCTGTCCTTTGGAGTATCAATACTACGCCCAACTGGTCCACAGGTTATACACCTTTCTTTATGGTATATGGTGCTGAAGCGGTCCTTCCAAGTGATACCCGTCATGATTCACCAAGGGTGACGGCCTATGTTGAAGCGGCCAACGAGCAAGCAAGACAAGATAGTTTGGACCGGCTGGATGAAGAGCGTGATATAGCAGCAGCACGGTCTGCGATTTATCAACAAGACTTGCGCAGATATCACAGCCGCCGGATCAAGACCAGGACGTTCCAGGAGGGAGACTTAGTACTCCGGCTCATCCAAGATCAAACAGATATGCACAAGCTATCCCCGCCTTGGGAAGGGCCCTTTGTGGTCAGCAAGAATCTGCACAACGCTTCATATTACCTGGTGGACGTTCGAGAACACAAGGACTCACGGACATCGGAAGAAGAGACAAAGAGGCCATGGAACATCGCCCTCTTGCGGCCCTACTATACCTGAGCCATGAGCTCCACTGTATCCTATGTATATATTATGATTAATGAATAAACCGGCACCCTCGGTAAACCGGGGGCTCAGCCTTTTTTCCAATACAAGTATCTTATGGTGACAACCATACATTTCTTATCATATGTCATATTTTAAAACACTTCGATCGGTTTAAACTGATTGTGCAGGGCATATATACTCTGGAGCAATAACTCATCGAAGGGATTACTGTTCAAACATAGGTCGTATTCGAACCAAAGAAGACATGACATAAAGGCCCTCTGGATGGTACCCGCATCCAGTGATTGGCAAAGTTCTTCCTATGGTTGTACCCGAACCATAAAGTCCCTCTGGATGGTACCCGCATCCAGTGATTGGCAAAGTTCTTCCTATGGTTGTACCCGAACCATAAAGGCCCTCTGGATGGTACCCGCATCCAGTGATTGGCAAAGTTCTTCCTATGGTTGTACCCGAACCATAAAGGCCCTCTCGATGGTACCCGCATCCAGTGATTGGCTAAGTTTTTCCAATGGTTGTACCCGAACCATAAAGGCCCTCTGGATGGTATCCACATCCAGTGATTGGCTAAAGTTTTATATGGCCAGCAGGGGGCAGGATTGTACCCGAATCCTAGCTTAACCCCTGTTGGTTATATCCGGTTCCTATGGATGGTACCCGCATCCATAAGGCCCTCTGGATGGTACCCGCATCCAGTGATTGGCTGAACCTTGCTTTGAGCCTGGCAGCTCATAAAAAGCCTCGACTACATGGTTTTATTTGCAAATTTGCATTTCTGCTATTTATGTTTTATGGTTCTTTGATCCGGAATGGGACAACTCCAGAGTTGACCATGTATCTTCAAAAAGTCTGGGTCATGAACACCAGCATAAGTTCAAAAGTCTGGGTCATGAACACCAGCATAAGTTCCAAAGTCTGGGTCATGAACACCAGCATAAGTTCAAAAAGTCTGGGTCATGAACACCAGCATAAGTTCAAAGGCTGGGTCATAAACACCAGCAAGAATTAAACCGGCGTTCATCGTAAATGGGAACAATCATTAGGCAGAAGCCAAGTCAGAAAGCCAAGAGTGTCAGCAGAATCATCAGGCAGTAACAAAGTAAGAAGCCAAGCATGATCTAAACCGGTAGCTTCTATAAGACCCGGGATTATTATTGGGTCTATCAAAAGGCTCCCTTAAAAAATGGAAAATTTTGCCGGATTAAGAGTATCAAGCATACTGGAATTCAGGTATGAAGTCATTTCTGATACAAACAGAACACTTATTTGATATATTATGAGAGCAATTTAATTGGTCCGGCGGTAAACCGCTAGGACAAATTTTCAGTATTATCTATGCAGGAACAAATAATATGCAGGATAAACCATATCAGACCATATTTAAATTGGCAAACGTCAAAACAAGAAGTTGGAAAACATTCGGATCAAGACGAATAATGTTTTATGCTATCCTATTACAAGGCATAGCACGCCTGAACGGATTAAAGATTGTCCAGCAAAATGAGACTGCAACTACAAAGACATACTATGATCTACGCTTCTTCCTGCTGCGACAGCTGGGGATCAACTTGTTCCGGAGTCTCCTCCTCTTCTTGAAGCGGCTGGAAGTCACGGACGCACCAATCGATTTTCGTTAAAGCACGAAAGTACATCTCTTCATTGATGAGTTCAGACGGAACAATATCTGGGGCGAAAGTATGAGGGCGCACTGGTGGGATTAGATTGACGGTATCATAAACCGGCCGATCCACCCGCTCGTTCTGTAAATCATACCCTGGATGATACCTGGACAAGTCTGATTCGACAGCAATCTTACTAGCGAGAGGACGCATCTCCTTCGTCAAGGCGTGGAGATCTTTTGCAGTAAAAGCTGATCCGTCTTCTTTAGTATTGGGATACCCATTCAAAGCTTCTTCCGGATCAAAGTCCGGAACCCACGCTTTCGCTCTGGTAAGTGCCACGAGGGAACCGGCTCGAGCAGCAGACTTCTTAACTTTTTCCAAGCGCACGGGCAAGACAGACAGTTTCTCTAATGTACCTTGGATGGTAGTAGGGGCCGGTTTATTGAAAGATGTTGCGCTTATGATCCTTTGAGCGCCGGAATACAGCTGCTCGACCAAAGTATAACACGCCTTGAGTTTTTTCCGTAAATCATCCCCAAGATGGGTGACACGACGCCCTGTATATCGTTATCACAGTAAACCGGAACGGATTAAAGATTGCAAGGATAAAAGCAGGAATGCAGATTAAGTACCGAAGACAGCAGAAGTCATCAGTTCTATTTGCCGCTTTAACCCGGTTAACTCTTCAGTCACCGGATTAAGGGCTTCCTCAGCGTCCTTTGCCCTTTTTTCCAGATCCTTCTTTTGAACCTCAAAGGCGGTCCGCTCCTCTTCAAAGATTTTCTTCAGCTGTTCAGCAGTCTTTAAACTCAGCGCCAAGTCTTTCTTGGCCTTGGAAGCAGCAGACTCCGTTTCAGCAAGTCTGTTCCGGAGTTCAGTGATCTCTTCAGCTCTCCGGTTCAAATCAGCCTGCAATAAAAATCAAGTGGAATAAAAGCAAAAGTCAGGCAAGTCTCAAGCACATAACCAAGTTATCCACTTGACACTTGGGGGCTAATGGGCAGTTGAAGCGTAAAACAATAGCAATTCAAAGACAAGTCTCAAGCACACAAACAAGTTGTCTACTTGACACTTGGGGGCTAATGGGCAGTTGAAGCGTCAAACAATAGCAATTCAAAGACAAGTCTCAAGCACACAAACAAGTTGTCTACTTGACACTTGGGGGCTAATGGATAGTTGAAGTATCAAAGGAAAATTCAGACAAGTCCCAGGCACATAAACCGAGTTATGCCCCTGGCACTTGGGGGCTAATGTAAGATCATTTGCTTAATCAGGAAGTACCGGTTCACCTTCTAAACATAGCTAAACCGGAACTTGGGGGCTACTATGATATAGACAGAAGCATGTCAAAAGCAAAAATCAAAAGCAAAGGATTACCTCATACTTGTCCTTCATCATATTAACCAAGCCCGCTTCATAATATCGACTGCTATGAAGCCGGTTCAAGTACCCGGAATAGAGCTCCTGGGCACTCATGTCGGCAAGGCTAGATAGCTCTGTACTCCATTTACCCCTTTCTTGATGTAACTTCTCCGCTTTAGCCGTATGTTTGGCTAGGACAGTGGGCTCAGCAGGAGCGGTGTAAGCTGTGCCGGTTACTTGAACTTCCGGAGAAGCAGTCGTTGGTGGTGGTGTCGCAGTGTGAACCGGACTAGCAGGAGCCGGACTAGTCCGAGGAGAATTGGCCCGGGCAGGACTTGCCGGTTCACGAAGTTCTCAGTATTGGGGTTCTCAGGTGCAGTGGTATGACCCATAGGAGCGGGATCTTCAAGCGGCATTGTGGGCTCGCCTTCTGGAGGGACGGTTGTATCCGAATCAATCACCGGATCATCAGTAGCAGCCTCAGCAGTTGGTTTGTTGGCTTTTGCCCTTTTGCTGGGTTTAGGCTTGCTGAAAGAAATTGGAAAAAGAAGTCAGAACTGTAAAGCAAAGTGCAATCATAAACCGGATAAATTAAAAAGACTTACCCTGGGACAGTTTTCAGGGGTGGGAGTTGTGTGGCAGTTGATTCGCCGGAAGAAGATAAAGGAGTATCCTAATAATTAGGGTCAGACGGTTTAAGAGGTTTGCGTATAAGCCCGGCCTTGGGGTGAAGAAGAGTTGGAGAGAGTATAACCTCAGAGCGGCGCCTCCGAGCCGGAGTAAGAGAAATTCCAGACGATTCAACTGCAAGGCCGCTATGGCGGGTAGTCCGGCGAAGGGCTTCATGTTGCTGTTTCTTCAAAAGAAAATTGGGGTCCAGTTGAGCATAAGGGTGAGAAAACTGATATTTCCGGACTGTCCGACGAATTTTTGGTGGAGGTGGTTCTGAATCTGAAGAAAGAATAGTTACCTCAATTTCTGCCGGTTTGTCCCCTTCAGCCAACTCCTGTGAAAAGTTACCGTTAAACACAAAAATGGATAAAAAGTGAACAAGACAAAGCCGGATTAACTCATACCTCAGAGTCCGGATCATCATCTTCAGCATGTGAACCAGAGCCAGCAGCCGCCTTTTTCTTCTTGATAGCGAAAGCTTTCCGGCGTGGTTGTTTTCCGGCCTTCTCCTGAGGTTTCCTCTTCCAAAAAGGATCATCAGCCTGTTCAAAAGGTGAAAAGTAATTGAAAGAACGGTTTAAAGGAACGGATTACAAACATACGAAAGAGAGCAAGACTTACTGCAGGCAGCTTGTTCTTCTTATAATACGGAGCCAATCCGGTTTGGCTGCATTCTTCCAAAGAGACATTGAGCATCTTTTTAGCACACTCAATGACTTCCGATTCAGAAAGTTTGTCTTTAGAAAATCGTTGAGGATCATCCGGTTTACCAGAATATTTACACATCAGACTCGGGCTTCGACTCAGAGGAAGGATACTCCAAGAAAGCCAGCAGCGCATAAAGTCAATTCCGGTCAAACCGTTGGCCATAAAGGCTTTCAACCTGGCAAGTTGAGAAGCAAACCGGGGCCGCTCTGAGGAGCTGAGGCGCTGCGGCAAAGGGTGATCCTCCGGAAGACGGTGCTCGCGATAACCCGGCAGTGGGTTTCCCCCTTCAGGTGAAGTGTCAATGCAATAAAACCAAGACTTGTTCCAATCCTTGGGGTGCGTGTGGAGAGCGGCATGAGGAAAGACTACGTCTCTTCTCTTCTGAATGCTGACCCCGCCCAGTTCTTGATGAGGTCCGCTGGTAAACTCAGTTCGCCGGTTCAAGTGGAAAAAGTCCCTGAACAGGTCGACTGATGGCTCTTCTTGCAAATAAACCTCTGAGAAAACTTGAAAATCGCAGATGTTGGAAATAGAGTTGGGACCTATGTCCTGAGGGTGGAGTTGGAAAGCAGCAAGCACATCCCGGAAGAACTTTGAACCGGGAGGAGTGAAACCTCGAGCAATGTGGTCGAAGAAGACAATAACTTCCCCCTCTTTGGGAGTAGGAGGGCATTTAGCTCCTGGAGCCCGCCATTTTAAAACGGACCGAGGGCCTAAAGTGCCGATTGCAGCAGCATTGGCTAAATCTTCTTCCGTAATAACGGAAGGAACCCAGTTGCAAGAGACAAACTGTTTGGCCATAGCAACAGAAGAACAAGTGCTGAAAGGGTAAAGTGTAAACCCGGGTTATTCGAGTACAGTGGCATAAACCGGAAGACATAGGCAAAGATCACGCAACGGTTTAGACAAGGGACTAATGATATGGCTAACCCGGCAGTAAGCAGGAAAACGTATTACTACCGGTTCATGATAATAAAAGAGAAGCTAAACTGTCGTGTTCGTCATTTAATTTTTACAGAAGCAACATATGACTGTTTAAACCGGAGAATACTTTACAGATCTACAAGGATGAAGAAACAAGTTTTTGTAGACAGCTAAGATAAAACAGATCTGAGCGCCCAGGAAAAACAAAAACAAATACGCTGCTATTGCAAGAAGAACTAGGGGGATTATATACAGAGCAGACAAATTTAAAGGTTGAATCTAAAGGACAAGATCTAAAGTATACGATAGCGGAACAGAGGCAAGTTCTAAGGGCAAGATCTAAAGGCTGAAATTACTGCGAACTTGGTGCCTAGGACGAACAGATGAAGCTTCCTTTGAGGTTTAATGGCGGAGGCGTGAGAAGAACCCTGGAGCTATAGATCTACAATGAAGAAGATGAAATACCTGGAACAACAAGAAGCGGCGGCGGAGTTTCTCTGCTCGCACTCAGGTTGATGCAGCGGCCGGTGGAGGAAAGCTCGACGGACGACGACGGAGATTTGAGTTCGGGCGACGGAGGAAGAAGAACGAACGGAAGGTGAATGAGGAAGAGTTGCAGCGGTATTTATAAAGGGGCAGAGAACGAAACGGCAGGCACGAGATTTGAGGAGGCAAAAAATCGGATAAAGATTCCCTGTCGCCTCGATTCTCGGGATAGCCTTTAAACAAAGGTGATAGACAGTTGGGCGCGTTAAATGCGGAAGTGATGTCACGGTCAAAATTAAGTGATTTTCAAGGATGACGTCATGGCCGGTTTACAAAAATGAGAAGACACAAGAAGGAAGATTATGCAAGACTGGGAAGATTGATGTGAACAAGTTCAAATCATTCTGGGGCCTAATGTCAGGGATATTACTAGCAGGTATGAACCGGCTAGTGTAAACCGGATTATGGTAATAAAGTTGTATCATCATACTTAGTAGAGGCTACGGCCCATGAGATCTTAGGGCCCGTGTATAGAGTTACGGTTTGTAAACCGCCTGATCATGTAACTTGAGAGATAAGGAAGAAAGAGCAGAGACCGAGGCGGACACAAGTATGAGCCGACCTCGGGACTCTGTAAACCAGACCGGACATCGCCTCTATATAAAGGGACGACCCGGCGACGGTTCAGGGAGAAGCGGGAAACAACCCTACACAGGCAAGCGATCCGCTCCCTGTTCATCGACGCCCAAGCAATACCAAACCAAACTAGACATAGGCTTTTACCTTCATCAAAGGGGCCGAACTAGTATAAACCCTCTGTGTCCTTTGTGTGCTTTTAACCCCTTCAAGCTAACCCGTGCGATGGTTCCATTATCAAGTCCGTTAAACCGGACAACTGCCGTGTTAATTCCACGACAATACCCAGAACAAAGTATGACTCAAAATGAATGCCTCTGGTGGTGTACCAGGATGTGCAATGATCTAGCGTAGGAAAGATATCGAAAAATGGACAAGCCATGAAACTATTGAAGGAAATATGCCCTAGAGGCTATAATAAAGTTGTTATTTATATTTCCTTATATCACGATAAATGTCTTTTATTCATGCTAGAATTGTATTAACCGGAAACTTGATACATGTGTGGATACATAGACAAAACACAGTGTCCCTAGTAAGCCTCTACTAGACTAGCTCATTAATCAAAGATGGTTGAGTTTCCTAACCATAGACATGTGTTGTCATTTGAATAACGGGATCACATCATTAGGAAAATGATGTGATGGACATGACCCATCTGTTAGCTTAGCATTTTGATCGTTTAGTTTTATTGCTACTGCTTTCTTCATGTCAAATACATATTCCTCAGACCTTGAGATTATGCAACTCCCGAATACCGCAGGAATGCCTTGTGTGCTATCAAACATCACATCGTAATTGTGCGATTATAAAGATGCTCTACAGGTATCTCCGAAGGTGTTTGTTGGGTTGACATAGATCAAGATTAGGATTTGTCACTCCGAGTATCGGAGAGGTATCTCTGGTCCCTCTCGGTAATGCACATCATAAGAATCCTTTCAAGCAATGTGACTAATGAGTTAGTTGTGGGATGATGCATTACGGAACGAGTAAAGATACTTGCCGGTAATGATATTGAAGTAGGTATGAAGATACCGACGATCGAATCTCTAGCAAGTAACATACCGATGACAAAGGGAATAATGTATACTGTCATTACGGTTTGACCGATAAAGATCTTTGTAGAATATGTGGGAGCCAATATGAGCAACCAGGTTCCACTATTGGTTATTGACCTGAGAAGTATCTCGGTCATGTCTACATAGATCTCAAACCCGTAGGGTCCGCATGTTTAACGTTCGATGACGATTTGTATTATGAGTTATGTGTTTTTAGTGACTGAAGATTATTGGGAGTCCTGTATGAGATCACAGACATGACGAGGAGTCTCAAAATGGTCGAGAGGTAAATATTGATATATTTGATGATAGTATTCGGACACCGGAAGGGTTCCGAGGGGTACCGGGTACATATGGGAGTTCCGGGGGGTTACTGGAACCCCCCGAGGGAAGATATGGGCCCTATGAGCCATAAGAGGGAGGCACACCAGCCCACATAGGGGTGGCGCGCCCCCACATGGAAGGAGGCTGAATTGGACTAGGGAAGGGGGCGGCGCCCCCCTTTCCTTCTCCTCCTCCCTCTCCTCCCCCCTTTCCCCTTCAAGAGAAGGAATAAGGGGGGGATCCTAATAGGACTAGGAGTCCTAGTAGGACTCCCCCACTTGGCGCGCCCCCTAGGCTGCCTCCCTCCCTCTCCCTCCTTTATATACGTGGGGAGGGCACCCCTAGAATACACATCAATTGTTCCTAGCCGTGTGCGGCTCCCTCCTCCACAATTTTCTCCTTCGGTCATATTGTCGTAGTGCTTAGGTGAAGCCCTACGCAGATCACTTCACCATCACCGTCGCCACGCCGTCGTGCTGATGAAACTCTTCGTCGACACTTTGATGGATCAAGGGTTTGAGGGATGTCATCGAGCTGAACGTCTGCTGAACTCGGAGGTGTCGTATGTTCGGTACTTGATTGGTTGAATCGCGAAGACGTTCGACTACATCAACCGCGTTGAACTAACACTTCCGCTTTCATTCTACGAGGGTACGTGGACACTCTCTCCCCGTCTCATTGCTATGCATCTCCTAGATAGATCTTTCATGATCATATGATTTTTTTGAAATTGCATGCTACGTTCCCAACAGTGGTATCAGAGCCAGGTCTATATGTAGATGATATGCACGAGTAGAACACAAAGGAGTTGTGGGCGGTGATGTTCATGCTGCTTACCACCAACATCTTATTTTGATTCGGCGATATTGTAAGATGAAGTAGCTCGAACCAACATTACATGACCGCGTTCATGAGACCGGTTCCACCATTACGTGCAACTTGTTTGCATAAAGGTGGCTGACGTGTGTCTGTTTCTCCTACTTTAGTTGAATCAAATTTGATTGCGTCGGTTGTCGGTGTCAAAACCGGCAGATCTCGGGTAGGGGGCCCAAGCTATGCGTTTAGAGGATCGATGGTAACAGGAGGCTGGGGACACGATGTTTACACAGGTTCAGGCCCTCTCGATCGAGGTAATACCCTACTTCCTTCTATATTAATATGAATGAATACGATTACAAGAGTTGATCTACCTCGAGATCGTAATGGCTAAACCCTAGAGTCTAGCCTATGAGGATATTGTGATGTCGATCATCCCCTCTACAAACTAAACCTCCTGGCTTATATACAAGCCAGAGAGGGCCTAGGGTTACAAGGGTGACTTGGGGAGGAAGTAATAGATACATCCGGACTCTACGCTTGCCTTTCTACGTACATAAGAGCCCTGACCGAATACGGGGGCGAGTCTTCTGCTTCTTCTTTTGCGGCCAATCAATACGGCCCAGCTTCATCGACCCGGACGCCCGAGGACCCCTGAATACACAACTCCCTCAGTAGCCCCCAGACTTGCCTTCAAGGACGAGATCGTGTCCGTCTTCATGGCTTCGGTCGAGATCGTGTCCGGCTTCATGGCTTCGGTCTTGCAAGGTGAGTCCTCCTGGATGATAGTTCGGCTTCTTTTAATATTGTATTCCGTTGATTCCTCGCCGCCGTCGCCTTGGCTTCCACGTGTCCAACGAATGCGAACCGTCTGGGCAGTTTTGCAATTATGCCCTTGACTGTGTAGGGAGGGCACCGATATAAGAGAATAGATCTCAGTTGCCTTCCCATTCCAATCCACGCGGAAGAAACCCTAGTGCCTGCAAAAAATCTCCAAACATGGCCAGCGCCCCAAGCTCTTCCTCGCGCCCTCATGGCCCCCGTGCAGGAGACTGGAAAAGCTGTTCCGTATCCCATGCGCATCTGAGGACACTTCAAGCACAAGGATATCTCCCTCCCGAGGATCTAGTTCCCGTCCGGGACGGACTAACTTCCATTGACAATCAAGCTCTGGTAGTCCGCCGCCTGTAACTCAAGTCCGGCGAGTTGCCGCCGCAGTTTTGGTCGCCGCCGGCCGAACTCCGGTGACCGCTGACGTAGCACTTAGTTAGGAACTAATGACCATTAGTTTAACCCCACACAGCCACTGACTGCGGGCCCCACTTCGTGGTCAAACCCAATCAGCGCTGGTTTTGACCGGGTTTAGACCATGTGACATTGACAGGTGGGCCCAGTGCCCTGCTAATTTAGGTTAGTGCTAATTTGTAATTAGTTAACCCTGTCACTCACTGACATATGGGCCCCGCCCGGCTAATTAAACTAGGTTAGATTTAAATAAGTTAGTTTAGTTAGTTGTGTCACTGACCAGTGGGCCCCACTGGTCAGGTTTGACCTGGACCATCCCTGTTGACTTGCTGACGTCATGATGACGCAGTGCTGATGCAGTAACTATTTTCTGTAATTTAAATAAATCAGAAATGATTTATTTATTTAAGAAAATAGCCAAAACTTCTAAAAATCATAGAAAATAATCTATAACTCAGATGAAAATAATTTATATATGAAAATTGATCAGAAAAATCCAAGGAATCTGTTTATGGCATTTTCATGCATGTTAGAACAACTTATGGTTGCTGTTTAGGTCAATTTGAATAAATGGCATTTGAATAATCACATATGGAGTTTGAATTTGAACCTTTGGTTCAAACCAACTTCATTTAATTTGGTTGCTAGTTGCATTAGGCCAAACCACATCATATTGCCATATCATGTTCATGCATCATATTGTTGCATTGCATTGATTGTGTTCTTTCTCTGTTTGTCGGTATTGTCCCCTCTCAGTAGACGATGTTCCGATGATGTGATCGATGACACCGATGAAGAGCTATTAATATCTTCAGAAGTGCCAGGCAAGCAAACCCCCATTGAGCATCCCGATACAATCCCACTCTCTCGCTCCTACTCTCTTTTACTGCATTAGGACAACAACGATTGAGCTGCTTTTTGCTGCGGTAGCTGAACCCCTTTCCTCTGCATGACCTGTCATTGCCACAGTAAATAGTTGAAACCCACTAGCATGAGTAGGAGATGTTTGAGCCATGTTGTGCCTACTCATACATGCTTTCTGGTTATGCCTGCTATTGCTTAGAGTTGAGTCAGGTCTGATTCATCGGGGATGAATTGGAATGTGGTGAACATGTCCTACTGTGTGTGAGCTAAGTGTGTGAACACGTTTTGGTAAAGGTAGCGGTGAGAGGCCATGTAGGAGTACATGGTGGGTTGTCTCACTGGAGCCGTCCTTAAGAACTGAGTTCTGTGTAAGTTGTCCAATGACAAAGCTACTACCACGCATTGGAATGCTTAAGTGCCCCTCTCGACTTATTAATCAGCTCGATCTCTGTCCAGGAGTTGCAACTAGTTTCTGGTGTTTGTAGGTAGTGCTAGTAGTCTACCAAGTGGCACCCGGTACAGGTGGGCTTGGGACAGACTAGGTGCAGTGGCCCGGTGTACCAAGTGGCACCCGGTTGGTGGGCTTGGGAACCCTGCACACATCATTTGGGGCCGTGAGCGACACCCCGGCCGGATCTCCCCACGGATGGAACCCGAATAGGCGATAAACCTGGACGAGAGACTTCTGTGGTTAGTCAGGTCGTGGCCGACACCCTTGCCAGGCTTCCGCTTGAAGGTTGCCAAGATACACGACGTGTACATGGCGGTAAGTGGCGAGAGCGTGTGTGAAGAAGTACACCCCTGCAGGGTTAACATGATCTATTCGAATAGCCGGGTCCGCGGATATGGACTTCTTGGATGCTTACGTGGTACATAGACAATCGAAAATGGATACTCTAAAATACTCAAGACAAGTGTGAGTGCTATGGATGGCCTTCTCGTAGGGAGACGGGAGCGGATCCATAGTGGTGTATTGATTGGTGAATATGTGGACTCGTTTGCGCCACCTCAAAGAGTTACTTGCAGTCGTAGTTCAGGATAGCCACAAGTCAAAGCTGGCTTGCTGCAGTCAAACTACACTACCCCCTTGTTGATACTATTTCATATGTAGTTAGTTCTGCTGTAAGTCTTGCTGAGTACCTTTGTACTCACGTTTGCTTAATTTATGTTTTGCAGAGAGACTTCAGTCTCGCTAGTGATTCCGCGTGGACTTCGACGTTTAGCTTGTTACCTCAGCTACGGTCTTGTGCCCTTAGAAGGGTCTTGTAGATAGTCAGGCTTCTTAGCCTTTTTCATTTGTAGTTGTCTGTACTCAGACATGTTATGCTTCCGTTGCCTGTATGCTCTGTATGTTGGGTCATGTGACCTCTGATTGTAATAAATGCTATGATGGCTCTTCTGGGCCTTATCTATATGAATTGTTGAGTTATGTTGTGATGCCATGTTGTACATCACATACTTGCATGTTATGCGTACGTGTAATGTGTATTGCTATGTGTGGGATCCGACACCTAGTTGTTTACCTTTGGTAGCCTATCTTACAGGGAAATGTCTCCTAGTGCTTCCACTGAGCCTTGGTAGCTTGCTACTGCTCCGGAACACTTAGGCTGGCCGGCATGTGTCCTTCTTCGTTCCTGTGTCTGTCCCTTAGGGGAAATGTCACGCGTTGCTCCTTTAAGTCCTTGTAGCTTGCTACGACTTGGGTTCATACGTTTATGACCGACACGTTCGTTGCTGGGTCATGTATGCCTGTCTCTGTAATTTAGTGCCACTTTTGGTTTATAACTGGTCATGTCGGCCCGGGTTCTCTGTCATATGGATGCTAGCGACACTATCATATACGTGTGCCAAAATGCGCAAACGGTCCCGGGCCAGGTAAGGTGGCACCCGTGGGGATACCGTGCGTGAGGCCGCAAAGTGATATGATGTGTTATAGGCTAGACCTATGTGACTTAGGATCGGGGTCCCGACAGCTTTGGTATCAAAGCCTGACTGCCTGTAGGATTAGTAAGCCAAACTGGCCGAAGTCGTGTCTAGAAACTCTTTAGTTATATAAGGGAATTGATTGTGGAAGGGAACGTAAGGCTCTTTTTACTCCTTTACCCTATGACCTTCTGATCTGAGTCACCTTCTTCTTTCTACGAGGATTAAGAACTAGGATTCTCATTCTATTTATTAGGATCACGTTATTGTGGATTCAACCCTCAGTTCAGTTTCTACTACTTCTGTTTGTTCAACTGTTGGTCTCAGAACCTTGACATTATGATGTTAAGTGGATATGCTACCCTTTTTGCTTGGATCTCAAAAGTATTTTCGAGCATTTGCAGCCGTTATGCTGTCCGAGTCATCCCAGGTTTCTAAATAGTCTGATGCATTTGCAAACCTTTCCTCCTTGTTTCCTATGTCCTTTTAGGCCAGATTAATCACACTAGTCAGTGTGTTGAGGTACTCTGTTACCTCGACATATATGTTGGACTTATTAATATGACCCTAAGTATCTTAGAAGATCACCCAGTAATCCAGCAATGTTTTATATTCTCAGTGTGATGATTCTAGCCATTATTCTCGAAAGCATCCCGTGATGCCATTTAGTTGTAAGCATTCTATTCCTGGGTTCCTGAACCCCAGATTCATTCTACTTACTTCATGTTGGTAGTATTTGCTCGTCCCTTTAGGATATTAGTAACCTTGTGATAATCTTCAAGGTCCATGGTTATCGTTCTTCCAATACCATGAACCATTATGGCAGAAGTTCTTCTAAACCAAAAGATCACAACCAGAGTGCTCCTGAGTAGTACTCCATTCATACCGTGACTCTGCCAGTCCTACCTTTCTGCATGGGTTGTCCGGAAGAAATATGTTGAACTAGTTCGACATGCTAGTCTATGCATCTGCAACTCGGAAAGTTATTCTGACCTTCGTCTATCAATTGATAGTCAGGAGTAGTTGTGTATTCGTTCATCGATGCCTATTACTCTTGTGGTCCGTCAAGCCATTCTATTCTGGAATGACTAGGAGAAACAAACTCCAGTACCTCATCCATTCCTAGGATTGGGTCAAAGAAGTTGTACTCCGCAGATGAAGGATGTTAAACCATCTTCTAATCTGTTCTATCCTGGAGTATTACCATCTTTATGTCAAGAATGTCGTGGGAATTGCACTATCTCTTATGAATTCTTGATGTTGTAATACTTCTTGCCATCATTATTCATTCCTCGATCTCCGTGTTATTGTAGCCGGAATACTGACAAGTGAATTGTGATGTGTGAAATCAATACTCCTAGCAACCCTATTGCTTAGTGGTTAATGGACGATAATTTCATTCTTAGTGTGTTGGCTACCAAGTCACCATTCTAAGATTGATCGTGCTACCTAGTCCATTTTCCTGTGCACTCCTTGATTGATGAGTTAGGAATTTGTCAATGTCCTCGCTCATTTGATCATATCGTCTTGCCTTGAAAAGCAAGATTGTTCTCGAGCTTAGTAACATATCAGTGGTTCATGATTTTCTGAATATCTTCTCGGAAGTATTACCAGGTTGTCACCTGACCGCTATGTTGAGTTCGTGATCAAGTTGGTACTCTTGTAAACCAACCTTTCTCCAAGAATCTGTGTTGGATACCCTGAACTAGTTGGTTAAGCTAAACAACAACTTGGAGAGTTGGAAGATAAAAGCTTAATCTACATAGCTCACTTCAAGGGATATCTTGTGTGTGTATTGAAGATAGATGATATCTTCTTCAATTGATCTCCGTGATTATTTGTGGACCTATTGTCTTATCTAGATTTTGATTTGAGTGTGGGCTATCATCAAGTCAAATCAGAACCAACGATATTCATAATGTTGTCTTACTCATGGTTGTTCCCTTGAGCATATACCATTACATCTTTTGGTCTGACCAATGCTATCACCGTGTTCACTTAATTGTGGAATTCCACCTATATGGAAATTCGGATGAGTTATTGTTGAGCCCATCGACAACGTCCTTATCCTCTCCGTGATTTTGTTGGACATTAAGCTAGTGTTGGAAACTTTGTAAGCAATGCCCTCGTGTTCCGTCATGAAGCTTATGCTTGGATGGAAGGAGTGACTTCCTCTAATTCATGTGCATTGATGCAAGTTGCCGCCGTGAATTCGGGAAAGCATGTTTTTACCTCCTCTGGAATCATCCCAAGTCAGTTATGCATGCGCGAGTGTATACTATGGCCTGTAGATTAATTACCTCCACTCCATATGTATTCCCTAGCACACCAAGCCACTGACTGATTTGTTCAAGGAAAAGGAGTTGTTGTGCTATCCTAGGTCATGCACAAGGTTCCGATATCCGCAATGATGGTTCCCAACCAGAACTCGATAGTGTTTTATTATAAGACTACTACATGATCATGCTTGTCTTGGACAACGTGCTCACATGTATGTAGCAGAACCAGCTCATGTTTTGGAGCTTACTACCGCAGTCCATTTCCCGAGAATCCCGCAACGTCGTCTCGTCGATTTGGGTTGCAAACTTTCATTTTTCTTCCTAGACTCGATGAGTCTGGACTATCCTGACACCAGCCAGATCTGAATCTCAGGCATATATGATGGTTGGTGCATTTCCCAAGAACTATAATATTGGTCTCTCAATAACCGGTAAAGTGGATGTCGTGGCCAACACACCCAGCCGGAAGACCTATTGTTGTAGTATCTTGATTGAATAAGTCGGCCACCTCCCCATAAGGATTTCGTAGGATTTACTCCCTAGTTGTTACTTATGGATTCTTATACTCCGAAGTCCAACCTTTACTTGATGTTCAAGATACCAAACATATCTATGAATGGATTACGCTAATACATCAAGGAGAACATTAGAAGCGGAGTGCTAAATGTCTCTCGGTCGATCATCCAGATCTTGCCCCTTGGCCTCGCTAAGGTGAAATCTGAGAAAGTGTTATCTTCCTTTGCATCTGCATCGTCCATCGCTATTCATCATGGTAGTATGTGGTGTTGCCAGGATCCTTGACACAGATATTGGTAAAACCTTGATGGATATGGGAATGCTCAAGTTCTTGAGAGCACGCACAAGCACTAGGTGTTATCACCGGCACTATCCGGGATTGCTTACAGTGTTCTTGGTTATGCTATAACCTCTCAAAGAATAGATTTACTCTCTACTGATGGGTTTTTTCCCAGTTACCAGAATCATTCCCAGCATTTGCATTTTGTTCCCAGCTTGCACCGCCAATGTGCCATCTCACCATGGGTCCCATCCATTTCCGATGATAAGCAAAATCATCCCTTGTGTTGTCTTCAACAAGGTAGTCCACATTATCCATTCTGGCCCAAGAATGTCATTCTTTCGAACTCCGACAAATGATCGTTTGTGATTGCCTTAGGCTGGTATAGGGAATTTCAATGATCCCTATATCAAAAGTAATTCTTTTTGCCACCTAAGGGAATAACTCTACGAGTCACCCTCGCTAAGGTGCCCCGTCTGATGACATCGATCACCATCTTCTTAGGTGTGGAATTATTGCCTACTGAGTGAACCATCATCATTTGTTTCACTCCATCCCTCTGGATGTGTGTTCCGTGTCTCAGCTCAAGGGATGTTTCGACGTCTCAATCCTTGAGTTGATCTTGAGTTCCTCGATCTTCGGAAAGATTGATTTCTACAGAGTATGACTCCGTTATCGTCTGGTTGGATGAAGATCTCAAACAAGGATGACAAGATCAATATGATGAAATAAATCAACATCTCCGAGAAGGAAAATTGGATCGAGAAGATTGTGCTAGCTTGTGTCCCCTTTGAATTCTTACCCTACGCTCGAATCTCGGGACGAGATTCTTGTTTTAGTGGGGGTGAGTTGTCACATCCCTATCTCCTGTCTGCCTAGTGCTAGGTTAGCTGTGCATCATGTTTAAAATTTTGTTAACTTGAAATGGGGATTGATCAAACCCTAGCACTAAATGAACTCAACTAGGTTCAAATAAAAATCCTTTTCAATAAACCCAGAAATGCCTTCATCAATGTGTGATAACTTTGGCAAGGGTTCTGATCCAAACCAAAAATATTGAACATTTTTAGGGAATTTTTGGGCTTTGAATTAAATTAATAAGTATTTAAATTGGGGCATATAAATATTTTTAATACCTTTAAATGCTCCAATAATTCTGAAAAATAGTTGAGGGTCTCTGTAAATAATTTATTTAATGCCCACAATTATTTTTAGGATTTATTAAAATGATTTGGGCTATAAACTAAATCAAAACAAAATAACAGAAATAGAAAACAGAAAGAAAATAAGAGAGAGAGAAGTACCTGGGCCTTCTTACCTGCGTGGCCCAATCCCTGTTTAGGCCCAGCCCACCAGGGGCAAGGTTGTCTTCAACCTTGCGCCTACTGGCAGCCAGCGCCGAGCGCCACCTCCTGCTTCGGGCTGTCGACGTCCCCTGCGCCCTCGTGTGGTGCCCTGGAGCTGGACTGGACGCCCAGAACCCCCTAGACCCTCTCCCTCACCCCCTCGTCCTTCTCCTCTCCCCTTGTGCTCTCTCTCTCGCAGCCACCGAACGCCATCGCCGCCGCGCTCGCCGCCACCGCGGCTAGTGCCACCGTCTCGCCTTGCCAGCACGTCCACGGGCTTCGCCTCCGTCGCCTACGCCTTCTACCCCGAGCCAATCAACGCCGGAAGCCCCGAATCGCCCTCCCCAACATCTCCTTCCTCCTCGGCTGCCGGAGATCCGCCTCGCCGCCCCGACTGCTCCGGTTCTTCTTCGGGCTCGCCGTCAGCACCAGCATGATCGCGGTGAGCCTCCGAGTCGTTTCCCACTTCTTACCATACCGATTCCGTCCTCTAGCTAGCTCCGCCGCCGTGGCCGAGAGCTTTGCTCCGCCGGCCATGTCGCCGCCACGGCCACAGCTACTGCCACCCACGTCCGAGGCCTTCCGCGAGCTCTGTGCACTCCCAGGAACTTTTTGCACCCACCTTTTCCTCCCCTAATGCACCGTAGCCTCGTTTCCGTCGACGTCCGAACTCCGGTGCCGCCCAGCTCGCCGGTGCGGTCGATTCCGGCGACCCCAAGGCCTCCCGATCGCTCTGTTGGATGCGGACGAACGCGGGCTATCTTCTGGTGGTCTCCGTGAGCCCAGCCGCCGCCTGTAACTCAAGTCCGGCGAGTTGCCGCTGTAGTTTTGGTCGCCGCCGGCCGAACTCCGGTGACCGCTGACGTAGCACTTAGTTAGGAACTAATGACCATTAGTTAAACCCCACACAGCCACTGACTGCGGGCCCCACTTCGTGGTCAAACCCAGTCAGCGCTGGTTTTGACCGGGTTTAGACCATGTGACATTGACAGGTGGGCCTAGTGCCCTGCTAATTTAGGTTAGTGCTAATTTGTAATTAGTTAACCCTGTGACTCACTGACATATGGGCCCCGCCCGGCTAATTAAACTAGGTTAGATTTAAATAAGTTAGTTTAGTTAGTTGTGTCACTGACCAGTGGGCCCCACTGGTCAGGTTTGACCTGGACCAGCCCTGTTGACTTGCTGACGTCATGATGACGCAGTGCTGACGCAGTAACTATTTTCTGTAATTTAAATAAATCAGAAATGATTTATTTATTTCAGAAAATAGCCAAAACTTCTAAAAATCATAGAAAATAATCTATAACTAAGATGAAAATAATTTATATATGAAAATTGATCAGAAAAATCCAAGGAATCTGTTTATGGCATTTTCATGCATGTTAGAACAACTTATGGTTGCTGTTTAGGTCAATTTGAATAAATGGCATTTGAATAATCACATATGGAGTTTGAATTTGAACCTTTGGTTCAAACCAACTTCATTTAATTTGGTTGCTAGTTGCATTAGGCCAAACCACATCATATTGCCATATCATGTTCATGCATCATATTGTTGCATTGCATTGATTGTGTTCTTTCTCTATTTGTCGGTATTGTCCCCTCTCAGTAGACGACGTTCCGACGATGTGATCGATGACACTGATGAAGAGCTATTAATATCTTCAGAAGTGCCAGGCAAGCAAACCCCCATTGAGCATCCCGATACAATCCCACTCTCTCGATCCTGCTCTCTTTTACTGCATTAGGACAACAACGATTGAACTGCTTTTTGCTGCGGTAGCTGAACCCCTTTCCTCTGCATGACCTGTCATTGCCACAGTAAATAGTTGAAACCCACTAGCATGAGTAGGAGTTATTTGAGCCATGTTGTGCCTACTCATACATGCTTTCTGGTTATGCCTGCTATTGCTTAGAGTTGAGTCAGGTCTGATTCATCGGGGATGAATTGGAATGTGGTGAACATGTCCTACTGTGTGTGAGCTAAGTGTGTGAACACGTTTTGGTAAAGGTAGCGGTGAGAGGCCATGTAGGAGTACATGGTGGGTTGTCTCACTGGAGCCGTCCTTAAGAACTGAGTTCTGTGTAAGTTGTCCAATGACAAAGCTACTACCACGCATTGGAATGCTTAAGTGCCCCTCTCGACTTATTAATCAGCTCGATCTCTGTCCAGGAGTTGCAACTAGTTTCTGGTGTTTGTAGGTAGTGCTAGTAGTCTACCAAGTGGCACCCGGTACAGGTGGGCTTGGGACAGACTAGGTGCAGTGGCCCGGTGTACCAAGTGGCACCCGGTTGGTGGGCATGGGAACCCTGCACACATCATTTGGGGCCGTGAGCGACACCCCGGTCGGATCTCCCCACGGATGGAACCCGAATAGGCGATAAACATGGACGAGAGACTTGTGTAGTTAGTCAGGTCGTGGCCGACACCCTCGCCAGGCTTCCGCTTGAAGGTTGCCGAGATACACGACGTGTACATGGCGGTAAGTGGCGAGAGCGTGTGTGAATAAGTACACCCCTGCAGGGTTAACATGATCTATTCGAATAGCCGGGTCCGCGGATATGGACTTCTTGGATGCTTACGTGGTACATAGACAATCGAAAGTGGATACTCTAAAATACTCAAGACAAGTGTGAGTGCTATGGATGACCTTCTCGTAGGGAGACGGGAGCGGATCCATAGTGGTGTATTGATTGGTGAATATGTGGACTCGTGTGCGCCACCTCAAAGAGTTACTTGCAGTCGTAGTTCAGGATAGCCACGAGTCAAAGCTGGCTTGCTGCAGTCAAACTACACTACCCCCTTGTTGATACTGTTGCATATGTAGTTAGTTCTGATGTAAGTCTTGCTGAGTACCTTTGTACTCACGTTTGCTTAATTTATGTTTTGCAGAGAGACTTCAGTCTCGCTAGTGATTCCGCGTGGACTTCGACGTTTAGCTTGTTACCTCAGCTACGGTCTTGTGCCCTTAGAAGGGTCTTGTAGATAGTCAGGCTTCTTAGCCTTTTTCATTTGTAGTTGTCTGTACTCAGACATGTTATGCTTCCGTTGCCTGTATGCTCTGTATGTTGGGTCATGTGACCTCTGATTGTAATAAATGCTATGATGGCTCTTCTGGGCCTTATCTATATGAGTTGTTGAGTTATGTTGTGATGCCATGTTGTACAGCACATACTTGCATGTTATGCGTACGTGTAATATGTATTGCTATGTGTGGGATTCGACACCTAGTTGTTTACCTTTGGTAGCCTATCTTACAGGGAAATGTCTCCTAGTGCTTCCACTGAGCCTTGGTAGCTTGCTACTGCTCCGGAACACTTAGGCTGGCCGGCATGTGTCCTTCTTCGTTCCTGTGTCTGTCCCTTAGGGGAAATGTCACGCGTTGCTCCTTTAAGTCCTTGTAGCTTGCTACAACTTGGGTTCATACGTTGATGACCGACACGTTCGTTGCTGGGTCATGTATGCCTGTCTCTGTAATTTAGTGCCACTTTTGGTTTATAACTGGTCATGTCGGCCCGGGTTCTCTGTCATATGGATGCTAGCGACACTATCATATACGTGTGACAAAATGCACAAACGGTCCCGAGCCAGGTAAGGTGGCACTCGTGGGGATACCGTGCGTGAGGGCGCAAAGTGATATGATGTGTTATAGGCTAGACCTGTGTGACTTAGGATCGGGGTCCCGACAACTGTTTCCGGAGATCATACAGACCAAGCTCCAGCCAATCCGGCATCCGACCCGTCAAGGGTTAATGTGGATTCAGTGCCGGATTGTCCCCTCTAGGAGGATTTGGATGGAATGTCAGTTACTAATTCCGAAGTGGAGGTTGCGATGGTTCACCGACGACGAAAAGCAGCCATGCATTACCCAACCTTTTCCGAGGAGGCGTTTAACGCCCTCAACTCTACAGATGCCTATATCCGAGCCGCTCAAGACAAACTCGCTGGAGCCACTCACCGGCTTTCAAAAGATATACAGGTAAATGTACATTTTGATGTTCCCATGCCAGTAGCCCCCGAGACTTAAAGCAGTTGGTACAACTGATTTGAGGATCGTTGTGTTTTTGCAGGTGATTCAAGAAAAGAATAACTCCTTATCCAAGGAGCTAGAAGAGTACTAGACCAAGCTCGCCGAATTCGAAAATTCAAAGAAATCTGGAAAGGATGCTGGTGGTAAGAACAATGGTGTCCAGACAATATGATATTTGCGCTGATCACTGGGTCGTTAAGTACATACTAATTGTAATACAACAATAGGTCCGACCGACCAAATAGAGAGGGAGCTAAGGGCTGCTTTGGTGGACAAAATATTTGCCGAAGGGGAAACAGCTGCTGGCAGGCGCGTATTGACGCAAGCCATAGATAAAATAAACCAAACGCAGGATAAAAATGTTAGGCTGGAACAGGAGCCAAAGAACGTAAGAGCCCAACTCTCAAGCGCTTTGGAAGAGAACCGGAGGCTAAAAGGCGGCATGTTCAGTATGTCCCTTATACCTAGCTCTCCTTATAGTCCCTTATTTTGAAAGATTTTCATAAAACTTTCCCTGTAGGTTTGTTAACTGGGCAACCCGAAGGGGGAGTGTCCGGTTTTGAAGGTGACGTGCTGCAAGAGCTGTCCAGGGTCAACGAGCGAGCTCGGAAGGCCATGAAGAATATGGCCAAGACTTTATGGCCGAGCGATTCACCTCCAGAAACTATGGAGGATTTGGCGGACTTGTTTAAAGGGGCTCGACGCCGCTTCGAACTGTGGAAAGCATCAACATGTCGCATGGGTGCTCGGGAAGTCTAGGCCATGGTGAAGACGCGCTACACCCGTCTTGATCCGAATCATATGGCCCATGAGGGACCTCGAGGGTCTGATGGACAAGAAATCCCTCTGCATTTGGTATATGACCGAGTAGAGACAACTGCCAAGTTTTCCCAACAGGACTGTAGACTAGACAACCTGATAGAGGGAATAGAGAAAGAGTAGTCGTTTGATTCTATGTATTAATGTACTTTTACCATCAAACTTATCTCCAGCCGAATTCATAAAAAGGTTGTCATGCCCGACCTTCTGCTTTAACCTCCATAAACCCAAAGGCTGGAGTGTTTCTGAATACTATATCTGTGGTAAACACGTGATATGTTCAGAAACTAGGCAATCAGGTCATAATTGCTTGAACAGACAAATTGTTTTTGGGGAGTTATGTTATATTACTGTTTAACGTAAGAAACATCTTCCAAGGAGATTAGTTCCGTTAGGGTTTCCTTTCCCTGGGTCAGCCTGCATACATATGCGAGCCTAGGCTATTGATCCTATGAAAAGGATTGTAGGATGCCATATCCCGTGGTAGTTTAAAATACATGCTTTAAAAAGCGATATGTCGTGTATCCGCCGACCGATTATTCCCTTAAGAGCGCTAGCTTTTGGCTTCACCCAGTCTGAGGTACATGTACAGATTACCCGGCTGTAACAATTACAGAGGTGCTCCCTTTGCGCCCTGGCCGAACAATCGGAAACGTAGGGGTAAGCATAGGAGCCAGGCAACCCAACTTGGCTAGAACTTAAGTCATATTGGTGCATATAATGGCAAGGAAGGACTGTAAAAAACAGACGACATTTTAAGCAAGAAGCTTTATTGGTAATGGGCTTCATTAAAGAAGCCCCCAAGTATATTTGAGGTAGATACATTCAAAGATGTACTTATCCTGTGGCAGTTCGGGCGAGCCAAATACTTGCCAATGAGAGAAAATGTAAAAAAGAAAAGGAGAGAAAATAAAAGCTAAGAGACAAGACCTAACTTGAAAGGAGGAAAAAAATTGCTACCGAACTATCCATAAAATCGTCGGAGCCTGGCAGCGTTCCACGGGTTTGGCTCAAGGCAGCTGTCCTATGCATTTCGAAGGCAATAGGCTCCACCGGTGAGTACTTCGTCGATAATGAAGGGGCCCTCCCATTTTGGTTTGAGCTTCTTCTTCTTCTTCTTCTTCTTCTTCTTCTTCTTTTTCTTCTTCTTCTCCAGGAGGCGTAAAACGAGTTCGCCGACGTTGTTTGTCTTGGCCAACACTTCTTTGCTCTGGTATCGCCTGGCCTGTTGTTGATAAAATGCAGAACGGGCTTGCGTTGTATTGTGCACCTCTTCAAGTCCATCTAGGTCGTCCTGCCGATCTAGCTCGGCTTCTCTCTCCTCGTACATGCGCACTCGAGGTGAGTCATGAATAATGTCACAGGGAAGAATAGTCTCTGCACCGTACACCATGAATAAAGGTGTGTATCCGGTCGTCCGATTAGGTGTGGTTCGTAGCCCCCAGAGTACGGAGTCAAGCTCTTCGACCCAGTGTTTATCAGACTCCCGTAGGGAGCACACTAGTCGGGGTTTAATGCCTCTCATTATCAGACCATTGGCTCTTTCGACCTGACCGTTTGTTTGAGGATGGTACACAGAAGCGTAATGAAGTTTAATACCTAACTTTGCGCACCAATTTTTTACCTCGTCAGCTGTGAAGTTGGTGCCATTATCTGTAATAATACTATGCGGGACACCATAACAGTGTACCACGCCGGATATAAAATCTATCACATGCCCTGCCTCAGCTGTTTTTACTGACTTGTCTTCTATCCATTTAGTGAATTTATCCACCATCACCAGTAAGTATTTCTTTTTATGGCTTCCCCCTTTAAGGGGTCCTACCATATCAAGCCCCAGACCGTGAAAGGCCAAGTAATGGGGATTGTTCTCAGAGTGGTGGGAGGCATGTGACTTTGATTTGCAAAGAGCTGGCAGCCAACGCAGTGTTGGACTAAGGTCTAGGCATCTTCTCGGGTAGTGGGCCAGAAAAAGGAAGCTCGAAAAGCTTTGCCTACGAGCGCCCAGGCTACAGCATGGTGGCCGCCGATTCCAGCGTGTATTTCAGTGAGAATTTCCCTTCCCTCCTCTTCGGAGATGCACCTTTGTAGAACACAAGTGGTGCTTTTCTTATATAGTTCACCTTCGTGAACTTTGTAGGCTTTAGAACGCCGGACTATGCGGCGGGCCTCATTTTGGTCATCTGGGAGCTCCTGCCTTTTAAGGTAAGCTAGGAAGGGCTCTGTCCAGGGGGCTATGACAACCATGATCTTGTGAGCCGAAGGAGTTATCTCCATGTCTGGTTCTCTGATGACGTCTTGGTTAAGTTTGGCCAGGGTGTATTTGGATCCGAATTCGTATCGCCGCCCGCGTGCTGCCATGTTACTGATGGCTTAAATAGCCTTTCCACAAAGGTTTTAGGCGGGATGGGGTCGCGTTTAGCGCCCATACGAGCGAGCACGTCAGCGGCCTGGTTATTATCGCGGGCTACGTGATGGAATTCCAACCCCTCAAATCTAGCCGATATTGTCATTACAGCATTGCGATAAGATGCTATTTTTGAATCCTTCGCATCAATATCTCCATTAATTTGGGAGATAGCAAGGTTTGAGTCCCCGCGTACCTCGAGGCATTGTATGCCCATGGATACAGCTAGGCGGAGACGATGCAATAGGGTCTCGTATTCGGCCGCATTGTTCGAGTCCGTGTACATAATTTGTAGGACGTATCGGACTATATCCCCAGTTGGAGATATCAATATTACACCAGCCCCCAATCCGACTATAATTTTGGAACCGTCGAAATACATTGTCCAGTGGGAGTATGAGCCGTACTCTTTAGGGAGTTCAACTTCGGTCCACTCTGCGACAAAGTCATCCAACACCTGGGATTTATTAGTCTGGCATGGCTTGTAAGATATTTCAAACGGTATGAGCTCAATGGCCCATTTGGCTATACGTCCAGTTGCGTCTTTATTGTTAATAATATCGTTGAGTGGTACCTCAGATGCCATTGTGATCGAACACTCTTGAAAGTAGTGTCGAAGTTTCCGAGATGACATGAAGACCACATAGGCAATTTTCTGATAGTGGGGGTACCGTGAGTTGCACAGTGTTAAAACCTTGGATACGTAGAATACAAGTTTTTGAACGGGGAATTTATGTCCCTTTTCGTCTCGTTCAAGGACGAGTACGACACTCACTACCTGGTGAGTGGCTGATATATACAGCAGCATAGGTTCTCCAACACCGGGAGCGGCTAGAATTGGGTTGCTTGCTAGTAGAGTTTTTATTTCTTCCAATCCAGCTGTCGCCGCGTCCGTCCATTCGAAATTGTCAGTGGGTCGTAGCAATCTATAAAGTGGCAATGCTTTTCCCCCTAACCTGGAGATGAAGCGGCTTAAGGCCGCTACGCAGCCTGCTAATTTTTGCACTTGCTTGAGGTCGGTTGGTGTTTTGAGTTCTGACAAGGCCCAGATTTTAGCTGGGTTAGCTTCGATTCCTCTATGGGATACGATGAAACCTAGTAGCTTTCCTGCTGGAACGCCGAAAACACATTTTTCCGGATTGAGCCTTATGTCATATTCTCGAAGGTTGGCAAACATAAGGTGGAGATCTTCCACCAAAGTCTCGACGTGTTTGGTCTTAACGACTACGTCGTCAACATATGCGTCCACTGTCTTGCCAATTTGTTTTTCTAAGCATGTTTGAATCATGCGTTGATATGTGGCGCCAACGTTTTTAAGCCCAAAGGGCATAATGTTGAAATAGAAAGGACCGTACAGGGTGATAAATACCGTTGCGGCCTGATCAGATTCCTTCATCTTTATCTAATGGTATCCGGAGTAAGCATCAAGGAAGCACAATGAGTCATGTCCGGCCGTTGCATCGATAATTTGATCAATGCGGGGCAAAGAAAAGGGATCCTTGGGGCAGGCCTTATTTAGGTTTGTAAAGTCGATGCAGAGGCGCCAGGATTTATCCTTCTTCAGCACCATGACTAAGTTGGCTAGCCAATCAGGATGTTTAATTTCTCTAATGAATCCGGCTTCCAATAGCTTGGCTAGCTCTTCTCCCATTGCTTGTCTTTTGGGTTCGGAAAACCGTCGCAGTGATTGCTTGACTAGTTTGAACCCTTTGGTAATATTAAGGCTGTGTTTGGCCAGCCTGTATGGGATTCCCAACATATCTTAAGGGTGCCAGGCGAATATATCACAATTTTCTGGAAGGAAGGTGCGTAACGCGCTGTCTACCGCCGGATCCAGCTGTGCCCCGATAGACGCTGTCTTGTTAGGGTCCGTTGGGTGCACTTGGAATTTTATGATTTCATCTGCTGGCTTGAAGGAGGTAGATTTTGATCTTTTGACGAGGATTACATCGTCCTTGTCCACCATTGATCATAAGGTAGTTAATTCTTCGGCTGCGAGGGATTCAGATAATGCCTCTAAGGCTAAGGATGCCGTCTTGTTCTCGGCACGGAGTGCTCTATCTGGATCACTTGTTAATGTGATGACTCCATCGGGCCCTGGCATTTTAAGCTTCATGTACCCGTAATGGGGTATAGCTTGAAAGCATGAAAAAGCGTCCCATCCTAGAAGGGCGTGGTATCCGCTATGAAAGGGAACAATGTGGAAGAGCAGTTCCTCCGACCTGTAGTTATCGGATGTGCCGAATACTACATCGAACTTAATGCTTCCTGAACACCGGGCTTCACGGCTAGGTATAATTCCTCTAAAGGTTGTGTTAGTGTGCTCAATGCGGGATTTGTCGACCTGCATTTTTGCAAGCGTTTCCTCATATATGAGGTTTAGTCCTCTTCCTCCATCCATAAGTACTTTAGTGAGGCAAAAACCGTCCACTATTGGGTCTAGTACAAGAGCTGCTGTTGCTCGGATTGGCCGGACTCGGGGTGCGTCTTCGGCGGAAAAACTAATTGCCGTGTCGCTCCATGGGCTTGCAGAGCTAATTTGATAAACCTCGGCAAGTTCACAATTCGCTCTCTTGCATCGGCTATTTGAGCAGAACGTCTCGAAGACAGTAAAGACACCGATGTCTTTTTCTCCTGATAAGGCGGTGGTAAGGATTGCCGCACCACTCTTAGCTACCTGTTGGAGTACCCAACATGCTCTAAGGCAGTGGTTTGGGATATTGTCCGGGGCTGCGTGTATTTGGCAAGGTTTATCGAGTAGTTCGTCCAGTACGGACCTGCATTTAAAAAAAGGTTTGTTCTTCTTGCCAATAGGCATTTTATCGGATGGCCTGCTAGGGTATTTCCATTTAGCCTTAACAGTGTGTTGTCCGAATATGGACCGTCCGAGAGGTATGTTCTGGGCTTTCCAAGTGTTTCCCATTACGCAGTACTTTCGTACTAAATGTGACAGTTCTTTGAAACTCAGAACACGACGTTGGTTGAGGGCGTTCAAGACTCCCTTGTCCATGCAGTTGCGGTAAAATAAGGAGCCCGCCTCGTCATCGCAGCAGTCCGTAATCTTGTTCTTGACGAGTAGGAATCTGGCCTAGAAGTGGTTCACCGTTTCCTCGGGCTGCTGCCGTATGTTCGCGAGATTATCTATGTTCGAGAATCCGGATTTACTTGGAGAGTTTTTCCCAGGGTGGGTGGGTGTTGGTAATTTTGAGTCCCGACCCAAAGTGGTATTCGGGGTTTTGACAACCTCCAATGAGGACGATCTGGGCTCAATGGGGCCTGAATGTTCCGGAAGCCTACCATCAATCCCAGAGCTCGAAAAACATGAAGCGTCTCCCGACAGGGGCATGTTCGGCTTGGTGGGTTCGGAGATCCGAATTATGACGGTCTTTGTCTCGAGAGGGGGGAGTCTCTTCGGTTCCGTCCTCAACTTCTGGCACTAGATGAGTGATCGGGATATGATCGATATCATCATGACCGGGTTTAGTTCCGATCTAATCTCCTGGTGATGAAAGCCCTAGGGCGGCGATGCGATCCAATAGCTCGATTAAAGGCGAGAGATATGTCGAGGTTGCATCATCGGAGTGGCCAGAGTCAACCTAAGGGTGTTGCTTGATGACCGCGGGGAGTGCGGCCGGCCCTGAGGCCGCGTGGGCGCATACTGTAAAACCGCCGAGCTGGAGAACCTGGCCGATGGCCAAGTTGTTTCCGAGGGTGATCCTGTCGTTGATGATGAGATGAGCCATTGATCGCTCATCGCGAGCGCACAACGGAGCTCTCAACGAAAGCACATTTGTCGCTGTCAAAACCGGGAGATCTCGGGTAGGGGGCCCAAGCTATGCGTTTAGAGGATCGATGGTAACCGGAGGCTGGGGACACGATGTTTACCCAGGTTCAGGCCCTCTCGATCGAGGCAATACCCTACTTCATGCTATATTAATATGAATGAATACGAGTACAAGAGTTGATCTACCTCGAGATCATAACGACTAAACCCTAGAGTCTAGCCTATGAGGATATTGTGATGTCGATCATCCCCTCTACAGACTAAACCTCCTGGCTTATATACACGCCAGAGAGCTAGGGTTACAAGGGTGACTTGGGGAGGAAGTAATAGATACATCCGGACTCTACACTTGCCTTTCTACGTACATAGGAGCCCTGATCGAATACGGGGCGAGTCTTCTGCTTCTTATTTTGCGGCCCATCAATACGGCCCAGCTTCATCGACCCGGATGCCTGAGGACCCCTGAATACAGGACTCCCTCATCGGTCCTTGTTGAAGGTTAAAACAAAAAACTTGATAAATCACCGTTGTGGTTTTGTGCCATAGGTAAGAACGGTTTGTCGGGGAAACTGATCGCCCACGAACACCTATGGGACCGGAGCCCCTTTTCGGTACGGCAGGGGGGTGGGGGATGCACGAAGAGCAGATCGAGGTGTGCACACGGGCAGTTTACCCAGGTTCGGGCCGCACGGATGTGTAAAACCCTACTCCTGCTTTGAATTGTATTGTGTTCTTGCTCGGGAGCGAGGAGAGCTACAGTACGTTCTAACCGCTAGCAAGACCGAGCGTGGGAATGATCGATGCCTGGAACCCTTCTCTACGTTGCGCACGGGCCTCCTTCTATAGGTCAAAGGGGTCACCGACAGCTGGCAACACTGATGGGGGTAAAAATGTAAAAAAGGGGGGGGGGGGTAGTTGGAACAGTGTTCCATACCTAACCCTGACGGCAGGGGACAAAGGCATTAAATGCCCGTCACCGTCGCCCAAACAGTGCAAAAAGTGGTCCGTCAGGGGCGCAACCGTCCGCCACAACGGTGGCCTTGTCATCGCCGCTTGCCACCGTGTCCCCCAGGCTGCACAGCCTTCCGCCACGTGCGCCCGGGATGGTCCCAGAGCGACACGTGGGTGTATGTGCTGGAGCGCGGGTACTGAGTGGAAGCTTGCTGCGGCAAGCGCCTTGCCGTGGTTGCTATCTCGTCGCTTCTGGGAGCTTGTCGCTCATCGGGCCTTGCCGCGACGCGTGGCGTGCCGCGGCAAGTTCCTTGAGATGCCTTTGATTGGCCTTCCCAGCAAGCTCCTCTTGCCAGGGTCTTGTGCCTTGAGTGGTTTTGTTCCTTGAGTGGCCATCCCGGCAAGCTCCTCTTGCTGGGGTCTTGTCTTTTTGACTTGAATACTTTGTTCTTGAATGGCTACAAAGGAACCACGGAGGACCCTGGCGGTCGCGCGGCAAGCCTTGCCGCGGGACGCTGCAACTGCCCGTGCACAAGTTCGGGATACTAAGGTACCCCTACTTTAGTACACCGACAGGAGCCCCCCGGGCCTGGGCCATACACGGTGCCGAGCGCTGTTGGGCCAGGCCCAAAACAGTGCACGGGCACGCGCGGCCTGCGGCACGCCGTATCCCACTGCGTATCCACTGCGCCCTCCCTTAACGACACGCGTTTAATGCGGCGTCGTGGGGGAGATCGTGGCCTGTTTCTTTAATTGGAAATGCGGAACGTCCGCCCCCTTCCCCCTTATAAGCAGGGGAAATAGGGGCAGTTCGTCCATTTGCCCGTTGCTTCTTCAATCCTCAGAAACCTCCGCCGCTCCCCTCCTTCCCGAAGGCCGAAAAAGAGCAGCGCTCCGCCCTCCGTCACCACCAGCATCACCAGCACCATCGTCCTCCTTTACCGCTTCCGCCATGGCTCCGAAAGGCGAGAAGGGGAAAACTAATGTGATGGCCTGGCTTATTAGGGATGATAGACTACTCATATCAATAAGGAATTCCTTATTTTCCGGAAGCCCATTCGGATAGAACTCCAAAGTTAAGCGTGCTCAGCTTGGAGTAGTTTCAGGATGGGTGACCGACCGGGAAGTTGCTCCCAGGTGCGCATGAGTGAGGACAAAGTGCGTAGAAAAGACTAGTATTGATATATGAGGCCAGTCTAGATCCCGCCAGGAGTAACGACCACCGGCGGGTGTGTCCGGGGTGTTACAAGTTGGTATCAGAGCCGACCCTCGCGGTTACACGGATGTTTGCGGACAGTTTGCAGTCATGTTGTGCATGACGTTTGTGACCCGTCGTGGCACATGGCATGGCACATGTGCTGTCCTGGAAGCACAGGCGATTGTGCCAAGAGGGAACGTTCCTGTGGCCCGACGAGGACGTCGGTTCCTCTGAGTGAGGGTGTATGTGATGGCCTGGCTTATTAGGGATGATAGACTACTCATATCAATAAGGAATTCCTTCTTTTTCGGAAGCCCATTCGGATAGAACTCCAAAGTTAAGCGTGCTCAGCTTGGAGTAGTTTCAGGATGGGTGACCGACTGTGAAGTTGCTCCCGGGTGCGCATGACTGAGGACAAAGTGCGTAGAAAAGACTAGTATTGATATGTGAGGCCAGTCTAGATCCCGCCAGGAGTAACGACCACCAGTTGGTGTGTCTGGGGCGTTACAACTAAGAAGTCGGCCGAGGCGCTGCGGCTCGCGGCGATGCGGAAGAAGAAGGCGGTCTTCCCCCCCAAGCTTGACGCCGAGGAGCTGAGGGATTCCTTCTACCTTTTCTGGTCGAGGGAGACGAAGGCGCATCCGCGCACCAAGGTACTCCCGGCCGTAGCTTGCGAGATGTTCCCGAATGGCTACGCATTCTTCGCTCTATTCTTCTACCGCGGGCTCTGCCCGCCCTACTCTGAGTTCTTCTGCGACATCATGAACACCTACGGGTTCCACCTCCTTGACTTCACCCCCAACGCCGTTCTCACCATGGCCGTTTTTGCACATCTGTGCGAAAGCTTTGTTGGAATCTTCCCAAATGTAGCTCTTTTCCGCCATTACTTCATGCCCCGAGTTGAGAGGGGAGAGCCTCTGTCTGGCGCAATCTCTTGGATCTCGAGGACCCACAAGAAGGAGGCGTATCTGAAGGGAGAGCTCCACGGCAAATGGGATGAGTGGAGAGCCAACTGGTGTTGGATCGTAGAGGATAACCCGCAGCACTTTACCGCCCGGCGCCAAGCCCCAGTAGCACGCGGCGACAAATGGAGCAACTTGGCCCCGGAAGACAGTAGATTGAAGATCGCCACTACCCGGATCCTTCGCCTCAGGCTTGCCGGGCTGACCGTAGGCGCAGTTGGAGCGGACTTTCTCCGCCGCCGCATCGCCCCCTTGCAGGAGAGGAAGAGGCCCGCCTGGGAGTTCGAGAACGCAAGAGATATCATGAGGCTACACCCGGGCCTTAATTATAACTTCACCGTCTTGGAGCTCAACGCAATGCTCCAGGCGTTGTTCAAGTACGACTCCGACCACCCCGAATGGTTCACGTTGCCGAGGGGCGTAGTTCCGTTGTGCAACAGCTCGTCGCTCAACGGCATCCGTGAAGTGATGCCGCTGTGCGACTCCCACGGGATCGACCCAACTTGGCAAGAGCCCACCGACGAAGCTGTGCAGACGTTCTTCGACAACTTGGAAGAAGTGTCAGTCAACCCCGACGAGAAGAAAGGCCTCACCCGCGACACCACTGACCAGGAGATGGCATATATTGCCACCAGGCTGGAAGAGGCGGCGGCAGCTGCGGCCGCGGGTGAGTTCGGGTACACAGTGGAGGAGGCGGAGGCAGCGGAGGCGACAAGCCTTGCCGAGCGAGAAGAGTTTCTCGAAGCGGGGAAGTTTGCCGGGCAGGTCGCCGAGACAAGTGAGCCCACCGAGCAGGTCGTCGGGTCGAGCGGGCCCGCTGAGCAAGGTGCCGAATCGAGTGGTCCCGTTGGGGACACAAGCGGCTCACTGGAGATCGGCTCCTCCTCTTCGTCTTCAGGCAGCTCGCCACCACCAGCAGAGCCTCCAGCTCCACGAAGGCGCCTTCGCAAGGCCGGGGACGTGACGGAGCGGCAGACGGGCAAACAGCTACCGCGTCGCGCAACGCGCGCCACCGCGGCAAGCAAGCCTGCCGCGGGAGCACCTCGCGCTTCTGCAGCGGCTGGAGGGGGGTCGTCCCGGACCGCAACTTCTGTCCCTTCCGCTCCCCACGCCATGACGGCAGCTGGAGCGGGGTTGTCTCAGACTACCTCCCCTGCTCCCGCCAAGCGGCCAAGGGAGCCCACTCCTCTGCCTCCTCATACTGCGCGTGCGCCAGACTTTGATTTCTCTGCGCTCAGCTCCGACGAGGAAGAAGAAGAGTAAGGCTTTGCAATTCTCGTTCTTGTACTTTTTTGATCTTATGTAGTTTTGTCTTGTATCTCTCTTGCCTAACTTTGAACCTGTTCTTCTTTCCAGAACTTTGGCCCAGAGGGCGGCGAAGAGAGCCAAAGTCCCTGTGATTGTCATCGAGGACGAGCCCGCCGCGACGGCACGGCGTGCGCCCGAGACAAGCCTGCCGGACCTGGCAACTGGTCTTCATAGCAGCCCCCAGCGCAGCCCCCATCGTAAGTGTGGTTTATCTTCTGCTGCTGGGCGCGCGTGGGTGCTTCTTCTTTTACTGACGTTTCGTTCGTTGATTCGTGTAGGAGCAGAGCAGCAACATCAAGAGCGCCAGGAGACCGTCCCCGACGTGCCGCACGCTTTAACCACTCCGCCAAGGGGAAGCTCTCCGGCAAGGACGAGTCCTCCGCCAAAGGCGAATACCCCGCCAAGGGCGAGCTCTCCGGCGAGGGCGAATACTCCGCCAAGGGCGAGCTCTCCGGTGAGGGATGACGCTAGCGGCCCTCCGCCGGCGGGAGCTACAATCACACCGCCGAGGGAGAGCTCACCGGCAAGGAACCTCACAGAGGAGCCGGCCCACGCAGGTAATCCCCTTGCTTCAAGCTTCCCTTGGCTTTTCCTCCTTCGATTCTTCTTTTTGGATATTTTCTTGATCGTTTGTCTTGTCTTTTCCTCCATCAGACCCATCCGCAGCTGAGCCAATGGATACGGAGGCTGTTGCTGACAACGCCGCCGTTGCCGAGAAAACGGTCGGCGCAGACGATCCCGCCGGCGCAGGGGCCGCCGAGGCTGACGCCGCAGCAGCTAGCGAAGGGGCTGGTGGTCGTACTGACGGCCCTGAGGCCGCAGGAGCGCCAGGCGCTACACCGGCCGCCGAGCCCTCCGCCGCTACCGCAGCCCCCAACTCCGACGAGCCCGAGCCGGGCGCCTATTTAAAGTCCGGTGACAACGTCTTCATCCAACTCCCTTGGGCGTCCATGTCCAGGGCGCCAGTCGAGGGAGAGGTCTTCGATGGGGAGGTACTTGCCTCTGCCGGGCTGAAGCTTGTCGACGCGCCGAGCCGCAGCAGTGAGCCTGAGGAGGAGCGGCTGCTGCGTAAGCTGCTGTCGCTTTATCGCGCCCGGCAGGCCAAGCTGGAGTCCCGCGAGGCTCTCACCGCGAAGGCAGGAGCTGATATCGAGAAGCGCGCGGAGGAGCTCCGGGCCATCAACCAAGCAGCTCTCCGGTCCTTGGCAGAGGAGTGGGAGCAACTTGCCGAGGCGCAACAGACCTTCATCTTGGAGAAGGCTGAAGTGGAGGAACAGCAGCGGCTTGCCGCCGAGAAGTTGTCCACGCTGGAGGGTGAGTTGGCGCAGCGGAAAGTCAACCTCGACGGTCACGAGGAGGAACTTGCCGCGTGCGAGCAATCTCTTGGCGGAGGATACTGCCGCGGCTGCTAAGACCGCCAAGAAGGAGCTAGAGGCAAAGGTAGCGCAGCTCGAAGCCAACCTCAAGACGAGCGGTGAGGAGGTTGCCGCACTCAAACTTGAGCGAGAGAAGGATGCCCACAGCCATTCGGAGCTGCAGGCCCGCCTCGCCGATAAGGGTAAGGAGCTCACCGCCGCCAAGGACTCCATCGCTGACCTCGAGCTGAAGCTGGCGACCTTGACCCAGACGCTAGACGGCGCTAGGGAGCGGGAGGCGACCCTGAAGGAGGAGGTCAGGGCCGAGAAGGCGTTGTTGGCGAGCGTTGCCGTCACCCAAAACATCTTCAGGGAGAACGTCGAGCATTGGATGGAGGGCCTTGTCAACGCCGCCGCAGATATCGACAAGGAGCTGGTGGAGCTGGGGGCGGAGTATCTCGGGTACTCCACCGACGAGCAACTCCACCCCAGCGCCAAGCTCACTCTGTTCTTCAGAGGTGTGGCGACATCCCTCCAGCAACTCCGGGAAAGGATCCCCAAGCAACTGGCGGACGAGTCGCGCAGGCTCTGCGTGGGAGCCTTGCAGAAGGTGTTGATGAATGTGGCCTACCGCAACCCGGGCATCAACCTCACCAATGTCCTCAGGAGCCTGCCGCCGGACGCCGATCTGGAGGCGCTCAAGGCTCTTGTCGCTCCTATTGTGGACAAGGTGGGCGGCATCAAGAGGGTCGAAGGCGATCGCGCAGACTAGGCCGCTTATTTTCTTCTTTCCTTGTCGCTGCCAACCACATTATTAACAATAGTCTATTAGAACTGCGACAAGTCTCTTTGTAATATAACTCTATTCTGGGTAGTAATCGCAACGTTATTTCCTTTACTCGATTTCCTCGCTTTGTATGCCTTTACCCTACGCTTTTAGGTAACTTGCCGGCGCAGACACCCTTGCCGCGAGCGCTGAGTGCGGGACTTCAGCAGCCTGCTGGCGGTGCTGTTACCGACAAGAAACCTTGTTGCAACTAGTCGCAGCACGCTTAAGTTGTTGAGCGAACTCGAAAACGAAGTAAGGGCGCGACACTAGTCGCAACACACTTAAGTCGTTGAGCGTGCTCGAAACAAAGTAAGGGCGCGGCTAGTCACGAGTTGGTTCCTCCGCGCACATGTTTTCCATACAAAGTGCGGTCGTTCAAGGAAGATAACTTAAGAATTTGAAAAATTTAATTGCTCAAACTTTGGCAACTTAGCTTTTGTGTCGTTCGCTTCCCGGCAAGGCAAAGCTTTCTTGAACGGTGTTTGGTCCATACCACTACTTTCTCCTCCCCCCCCCCCCGCAAACTTGTGCGCGAGGGAACCTTCCTTTGCTTGAGAAAAAAGAAGGAAGAGAAAATGTAGATATGGAGCCCTTGGGCTCGTTTTTGCTTACCGGGGATAGGTGCTGCACAAAGTGTCAGATAACACATGCAAGAAAAATAGAAAGCATGAAATGACAAGATGTGCGGGGCACATAAGCTTTACTGATGCGCGAGGTCTGCGCCCGGCTTTGTACAAAGGATTACATGCAACAGCAGCAAGACTTGTACAAAAGGTGGTTGCCGGAGCGGATCATGGCAACCGCACCTTACGGGTAAAACTTGCGAAGATGTTCAATGTTCCAGGAGTTGCTCACCGGAAAGCCATCTTCGGTCTCAAGGCGGACAGCTCCAGGCCTAGTGACTTGTTTCACCCGATAAGGGCCTTCCCACTTCGGCGTCAACTTGTTGGAATTCTTGGCGGACTGAACGCGCCGAAGAACAAGGTCGCTTCCTCGAGACTTCTGGCGTTAACCTTGAGGCTATGGTAGCGGCGCAAGGCTTGCTGGTAGCGAGCAGCTCGTACAGCAGCCTGAAGACGGTCTTCCTCAAGGAGCAGCGCGTCGTCTCGTCGCAGCTGCTCTTGCTCGAGCTCATCATAAGCGAGCACTCGAGGTGACCCGTATACGAGTTCCGTGGGGAGAACTGCCTCCGCTCCATAGACTAGAGCGAAGGGTGTCTGTCCAGTGGCTCGATTTGGCGTCGTTCTGATCGACCAAAGAGTCGCTGGCAGCTCCTCGATGCAGTTTCTTCCACACTTGTGCAGCCTGTCGAAAGTTCTGGTCTTGAGGCCACGCAGCACTTCAGCATTTGCCCTCTCCGCTTGACTGTTGCTTCTCGGGTGAGCAACAGAAGCGAAGCAGACCTTGGCGCCAAGATCTTGGACGTACTGCATGAAGGTGCGGCTCGTGAATTGTGTACCATTGTCGGTGATGACCCTGTTAGGGATTCCGAAGCGGCAAACAATCAACCTGAAGAACTTGACTGCTGACTGTGCGGTCACCTTTCTCACTGGTTCCACTTCCGGCCACTTTGTGAACTTGTCGATTGCAACATACAAGTACTCAAAGCCCTCGGCTGCGCGGGGAAAGGGGCCGAGGATGTCGAGCCCCCAGACCGAAAATGGCCAGGATAAAGGGATTGTCTGGAGAGCTTGAGCTGGATGGTGTATCTGCTTGGAATGGAACTGGCACGCTTCACACTTGGTTACTTGCGCAGTTGCATCCTGGAGGGCTTCTGGCCAAAAGAAACCTTGCCGGAATGCTTTGCTGGGAAGTGCTCTTGCGCCAATGTGGTCACCACATATGCCCCCATGTATCTCTGCCAACAGCTTTTGTCCATCTTCCCGGGGAATACACTTCAATTTCACACCGTTGAGTCTTGTTCTGTACGGTGTGTTGTCAACGAACTTGTACATACTTGACTGCCGGGATACTCTTTCCGCTTCTTCTTTCTCTTCGGGAAGTTCCCCTGTTTGAAGGAAACGGACAATCTGCTGTGCCCATGCTGGAGCTTGTGGCTCGACAACAAGGACTAAAGGCACATCTGCTGCTGTGGGAACATCCGCTTCTACGGCGAGAACTTGTGTCTCAGCCGGAGCTTGATGTTCCCCGGCAAGCTTGCCGGAGCAAAACTTGTCGGGAGCGTCTGCTTCAACTGTACAAACCCTAGGGCTTGCAGGAGTAGACTGCTCCTCAGCACTCTTAGTGTTGATCTTGGGGATCTTGTTGGCGGCGGCTTCGGGAAGCTCTGCCGGAAGATAGTCGCCGGAGATCAACTTCCTCTTCTTGCTCTGCCCAATCGATGGTGTTACGGATGGTTGAGTTAGCTTGAGCACAAAGATCCCTGGTTCCACAGGTAACTTAAGTGCGGCGCATTTTGACAGGCCGTCGGCGATGTCATTTTGAGCTCTTGGAACATGCTCCATTTGTAGGCCGTCAAAGTGTTCTTCAAGCTTGCTTACTTCATCAACGTAGGCTTCCATCAATGGGCTCTGATAATTCTTGTTCACTTGGCGGACGACAAGCTGCGAGTCACCCCTGACAATCAGCTTCTTAATCCCAAGGTCTGCCACGATCCTGAGACCGGCAAGCAAACCTTCATATTTTGCAGTGTTGTTTGTCGCTTGCTCCTTGGGGAAGTGCATATGGACTACGTACTTGAGGTGCTCTCCGGTGGGTGCGACAAGCAGCACACCAGCCCCGGCGCCTTGCAGCAAGAAGGCACCATCGAAGTACATTAGCCACTCTTTGCTTGCTTCCTTGACGGGGATGCTCGTTTCTGGAACTTCTTCATCTGATGTTGGCGTCCACTCTGCTATGAACTCTGCCAATGCTCTGCTCTGGATAGTTGAAGTGCTTTCAAACTTGAGGCCAAAGCTTGACAGTTCCAGTGCCCACTCAACAATCCTGCCTGTTGCTTCTGGATTCTGCAGTATCCTCTTCAGTGGAAAGCGAGTGACAACTGTTATCTCATGTGCTTGGAAGTAATGGCGCAGCTTTCTTGAGGCCATGAGAAGGCCGAAAAGCAACTTCTGCACACCAGAGTACCTTGATCTAGCCCCCTGGAGAAGAGAGCTGACAAAGTAAACTGGGCGCTGCACCATTTTCTTCCGTACCTCTTCTCGCATCTGTGGAGATCCGTCCTTGTGGGGGCCAGAGCTTGCCGGGGAAGCTCCTTGCTTGTCGCTGGATGTGCTTGCCGCGGATGCTGGCTCATCATCCGCCTCCCTCTCCGCTACTAACTCAGCACTAACCACTTGGTTGGTTGCCGCTAGGTACAACAGCAACTTCTCTTGTGGTTTAGGTGCGACAAGTATTGGAGTGGAGGACAGGTACATCTTCAAGTTTTGCAGCGCGGCCTCCGCTTCCGGAGTCCATTTGGACCTGCCTTTTTCAAAATTTTGAAAAATGGCAGGGCGCGCTCAGCTGACTTAGAAATAAACCTGCTGAGAGCAGCCACGCGACCGGCAAGTCTTCGCACATCCTTGACGCGCTTCAGTGCTTCTATCTGCTCAATGGCCTTGATCTTGTCGGGATTGGCTTCAATCCCCCTCTAAGAAACGAAGAACCCCAGAAGCTTGCCGGAGGGGACTCCAAACACACACTTCTCTGGGTTGAGCTTGAGCTGGATCTTGCGCAGATTTGCAAAGGTCTCTTCCAAATCTTGTATCAGGGTTGCTCTGTCCTTGCTCTTGACCACTATGTCATCCATGTATGCTTCTACATTTCTGTGAATCTGTGGCTCAAAAGCTGTATGGACCACCCTTGCAAAGGTTGAACCAGCATTCTTCAAACCAAAAGGCATCCTTATGAAACAGTAAGTGCCACACGGAGTGATGAATGCGGTCTTCTCTTCATCTTCTTCTGCCATGAAGATCTGATGATATCCTGAGTATGCGTCAAGAAATGAAAGCAGGTCGCACCCGGCCATGGAGTCAACAATCTGGTCAATGGGCGGCAAGGGAAATGGGTCTTTTGGACAAGCTTTATTTACATCGGTGAAGTCAATACAAAGCCTCCATTTCCCGTTTTCCTTACGCACGACTACTGGATTGGCCAACCACGTTGGATGGAGCACTCCACTGACAAGGCCTGCTGCTTCCAACTTCTTGATTTCTTCTGCTATGAACTCTTGGCGCTCCACTGCTTGCTTCCTGACTTTCTGCTTGACGGGCCGCGCATGAGGACAGACGGCAAGGTGGTGCTCAATTACTTTCCTGGGAACACCGGGGATGTCAGACGGTTTCCATGCAAAAACGTCGACGTTCGCCCGCAGGAAAGCAACGAGCGCGCTTTCCTTTTTAGGGTCAAGTGTGGCGCTGATGGTGAAAGTACCACCAGTGCCGTCCTCCTTGGCGGGCACCTTCTTGGTTTCTGGCGGAGCTACCATCGTCTTCTTACACTTGCCGGTGGAGCTCGATGGTGCGTCCTCGACGGCAGCGCAGCACTCCGAAGAGGTGCGTTTGCCGGAGTGGGCCCCAGAGCTCTTACCGGACTTGGTCTTCTCCTTCCCACCGGGAGCTTCAGCAGCAAGTGTCTTGCTATTTGTTGCGGTTGCTGCTTCCCGGTAGATCTTGTCGGCGCAGATAAGGGCATCTTTCTTGTCGCCAGGGACAGAGATGACGCTTATCGGGCCGGGCATCTTCAGCATGTTGTAAGTATAGTGAGAGGCCGCCATGAACATGGCGAGCGCTGGACGGCCAAGTATTCCATTATAAGGCAATGGAAAATCGGCAACGTCGAAAGTGACTTTCTCAGTCCTGAAATTCAGCTCCCCGCCAAACGTCACTGGCAGCGTGATCTTCCTCCTTGGCTTGCTCCTTCCCGGGTTGATTCCTTGGAATGTATCGGTCTCTTCGAGCTCGCTGTCAGTGATCTGGAGCTTCTGGATCACAGTGGAGGAGATCAAGTTCTAGCCGGCCCCGCCGTCCACTAACATCTTTGTGACCTTGAGGTTGCGGATAGTTGGTGAGACCAACATCGGCAAGCACCCGACCGCAGTTGTGCGATCGGGGTGGTCCTCAATATCAAAGATGATAGGTGTGCTGGACCATTTCAGAAGTTTGCGCGACTCGACAGGTGGTTCTGCTGCTTTGACTTCTCGCACCCACTGTTTGAGTTGACGGTGTGAAGTGTGCAGAGAAGCACCGCCGTCAACGCACAAAACTTCCGTGGCTTTCTGAAACTCCTGCTCGCTGGTCTCACCATCATCCATGTCCTCGTCGTCGTTGTCGTCTTTGTCCTTGTCGCGGCCGCGGGGAGGTCTGTCTCCTTGCCGCTGCTTGGCCTTGCCGCGGTGTCCTCCCCGGCCTTTGAATGGCCGCTTCTTGCTGGATCCCTCACCACCTCCTTGGGCCTTCTCCTTGTCGCGCCGCTCGTACTCAGCCTTCTGCTGCTCGACGAGCTGCTCGACCCTCTTGCAGTTCTGGAGGTCATGACCCTTGGTGCGGTGGATCTTGCAATACTGCTTGTCGGTGTCGTCCTGCTTGTCGGCGGCCGCCACAGCCTGGCAGTTGGTGCATGCGGCAGCCTCCTTGCCGGAGCTACCAACTTGGGCTTTCTTGGCGCCAGCCTCCTTGCCGGACTGCTCAACGACTAGCACTTCCTTGTTTTTCTTCTTCCTATTGTTCCGCCGCCGGTTTTTCTTTGCCGGGGCGGCTTCCTCACTGTTAGATCCCCCCGCGCCTATATCCTCTCCGGGGAGTTTCCTCCCTTCCTCAGCGCGTGCACACTTGTCAGCCAGGGCATAAAGCTCACTGACGTCCTAGATCTTGCACATCGCCATCTCCTCCCTCATCCTGCGGTTACGCACGTTCTGATGGAACGCACTGATGACCGCGGCAGGGTGGACGTCTGGGATGTTGTGTTGGACACGGCTGAATCTTTGGATGTACTTGCGCATGGGCTCTCCTTCCTTCTGGGCTAGCAGGTGAAGGTCGCTCTCTTGGCCATGGGGTTTGTGGCCGCCCGTAAAGGCGCCGACAAACTGATGGCACAGGTCGGCCCAAGAAGAAATGGAGTTGTCCGGCAAGTGCATGAGCCAGGACCTGACGTTGGGTTTGAGTACCAGAGGGAAGTAGTTGGCAAGGATCTTCTCGTCTCGCCCCCCAGCAGCTTGCACCGCGATGGTCTAGATGCTGAGGAACTCTGACGGGTGCGTCTTGCCGTCGTACTTCTCCGGCACGTCTGGCTTGAAATTCTTCATGCTGGGCCACTGGACTTGCCGCAGCTCATGAGTGAACGCAGGACAACCCACTGCGTACGGCAAGTCGCCTAGTCCCCCTGGCGCTTGCATGTCGACAGTGGGCCCAGCGAGCTGGTCTGACTGACGTCGCGCTTCTCTTCGGCGCTCGATGCGAGTACGAGCGTCTTCGTGTCGGCGATCTTGAAGAACTTGGCGCTGATCGCGACGAGCTCGCGGATCCGACGACGCGGTGGAGTCGCTGTCGAGGTTGACCCAGCGAGTCGGCGATCCTGGCTTTCGGGGCGGAGAGTGCACGGTGGTTGCACCCCCACCAGTCTTGTCGCCATCAGCCCGCGCCTAGCTGACTTGCCGCGGCCGCAACGTGCTCGGTTGCTGCGGAGTGTCGCTGTTGGCGAAGGCGATGATGATCTGAATGGTGGCCCTCCAGTCGTCGGCCTTGTCTGCCGCTGGAGGGAAGTCTAGGAGTAGTTGAGCTCATGCTAGAGCTTCTGCTGGAGTGGCGGGTAGCGGTGGCGAGCGGTGCGAGGAGCGGGACACGCTCGAACTTCTAACCGTGTTAGAAGGAGAAGCATCTCGTCCAGGCAACCGTGCCTTGCTCGTGCCGGCACGTTGGTGTGCATGCTGGCCTTGAGCGTCCCGAGATCCACCGGCTTGGCCTTGGCCCAACAAACGTATGGTACCGTGGGCACCATGACGTTGCCGGTCCCGCACCTCCTGAGACGGGTGCGGTGCATGTATGGACGCCGAGGTCTTGGAGTGCGCCCGGTCGTCTGCCTTGTCCTTGGACTTGGCGGTGCCGTGAGTTCCCTCGTCGACGTCCGTTCTCCCGCCGGCGTCTACCCCACCAGCCGTTGGCTCCGGCGGTGGTGGGATCGACGCGGACGGACCTGCTGCCTCCGAAGCTTTCTTCTTCGGCGGCATGTTGATGAAGAAGTTGAAGAACTACCCCGTGCGCAGGCCAGATCAGGTTCACACAACCTCGACGCGACCCCCTACCTGGCGCGCCAAAGATGTCGGGGAAACTGATCGCCCACGAACACCTATGGGACCAGAGCCCCTTTTCGGTACGGCAGTGGGGCGGGGGATGCACGAAGAGAAGATCGAGGTGTGCACACGGGCAGTTTACCCAGGTTCGGGCCGCACGGATGCGTAAAACCCTACTCCTGCTTTGATTTGTATTGTGTTCTTGCTCGGGAGCGAGGAGAGCTACAGTACGTTCTAACCCCTAGCAAGACCGAGCGTGGGAATGATCGATGCCCGGAACCCTTCTCTACGTTGCGCACGGGCCTCCTTTTATAGGTCAAAGGGGTCACCGATAGCTGGCAACACAGATGGGGGTAAAAATGTAAAAAAGGGGGGGGGGGTAGTTGGAACAGTGTTCCATACCTAACCCTGACGGCAGGGGACAAAGGCATTAAATGCCCGTCGCCGTCGCCCAAACAGTGCAAAAAGTGGTCCGTCAGGGGCGCCACCGTCCACCACGACCGTGGCCTTGTCATCGCCGCTTCCCACCGTGTCCCCCAGGCTGCACAGCCTTCCGCCACGTGCGCCCGGGATGGTCCCAGAGCGACACGTGGGTGGATGTGCTGGAGCGCGGGTACTGAGTGGAAGCTTGCTGCGGCAAGCGCCTTGCCATGGTTGCTTTCTTGTCGCTTCTGGGAGCTTGTCGCTCATCGGGCCTTGCCGCGACGCGTGGCGCGCCGCGGCAAGTTCCTTGCGATGCCTTTGATTGGCCTTCCCGGCAAGCTCCTCTTGCCAGGGTCTTGTGCCTTGAGTGGTTTTGTGCCTTGAGTGGCCATCCCGGCAACCTCCTCTTGCTGGGGTCTTGTCTTTTTGACTTGAATACTTTGTTCTTGAATGGCTACAAAGGAACCACGGAGGACCCTGGCGGTCACGTGGCAAGCCTTGCCGCGGGACGCTGCAACTGCCCGTGCACAAGTTCGGGATACTAAGGTACCCCTACTTTAGTACACCGACACGGTTCTTGCTAGAAGCCCGTAGCAGCCACGTAAAACTTGCAACAACAAAGTAGAGGGCGTCTAACTTGTTTTTGCAAGGATTGTTGTGATGTGATATGGTCAAGACGTGATGGGTTATACGTTATTGTATGAGATGATCATGTTTTGTAAATTATCGGCAACCAGCAGGAGCCTTATGGTTGTCTCTTTATTGTATGAAATATGAACGCCATGTAATTGCTTTACTTTATCACAATGAGTTGGCGAGACGACCACGACGCTATGATGAAGATCAAGGTGTCAAGCCGGTGACGATGGAGATCATGACGATGCTTTGCAGATGGAGATCAAAGGCACAAGATGATGATGGCCACAACACACATATTTTGATTGCATGTGATGTTTATATTTGTATGCATCCTATTTTGCTTAGTACAGAGGTAGCATTATAAGATGATCCCTTACTAAAATTTCAAGGTATAAGTGTTCTCCCTGAGTATGCACCGTTGTGATAGTTCGTCGTGCTGAGACACCACATGATGATCGGGTGTGATAAGCTCTACGTTTGCATATAACAGGTGCAAGACAATTTTGCACGTGCAGAATACTCGGGTTAAACTTGACGAGCCTAGCATGTACAGACATGGCCTCGGCACACTGGAGACCGAAAGGTCGAGCGTGAATCATATAGTAGATATGATCAACATCAGATGTTCACCCTTGAAAACTACTCCATCTCACGTGATGATCGGACATGGTTTAGTTGATTTGGATCACGTGATCATTTAGATGACTTAAGGGTTGTCTATCTAAGTGGGAGTTCTCAAGTAATATGATTTGAACTTAATTTATCATGAACTTAGTCCTGATAGTTTTATTATATCTACGTTGTAGATCAATGGCCCGTGCTACCGTTCCCTTGAAATTTAGTGCGTTCCTAGAGAAAGCTAAGTTGAAAGACGATGGTAGCAACTACACGGACTGTGCCTATAACTTGAGGATTATCCTCATTGCTGGACAGAAGAATTATGTCGTTGATGAACCGCTAGGTGAAAGGCCCGATGCAGGAGCAACTCCTGATGTTATGAATGTCTAGCAAGCTTGATCTGATGAATATTCTATAGTTCAGTGTGCCATGCTTTACGACTTTGAATTGGGACTTCAAAGACGTTTTGAACGTCATGTAGCATATGAGATGTTCCAAGAATTGAAGTTAATATTTCAAGCAAATGCCCGAGTTGAGAGATATGAAGTCTCCAACAAGTTCTATAGCTGCAAGATGGAGGAGACCAATTCTGTCAGTGAACACATACTCAGAATGTATGGGTACCATAACCACTTGACTTAGTTGGGAGTTAATCTTCCGGATGATAGTGTTATTGACAGAGTTCTCCAATCACTGCCACCAAGTTATAAAGGCTTTGTGATGAACTATAATATGCAAGGGATGGAGAAGACAATTCCCGAGCTCTTCGCAATGCTCAAAGCTGCGGATGTAGAAATAAAAAAGGAGCATCAAGTGTTGATGGTTAACAAGACCACTAGTTTCAAGAAAAAGGGCAAGGGAAAGAAGGGGAACTTCGAGAAGAATAGCAAGAAAGTTGCTACTCCTGGGAAGAAACCCAAGTCTGGAGCCAAGCCTAAAACTGAGTGCTTCTACTACAAAGGGACTTGTCACTTGAACTGGAATTGCCCCAAGTATTTGTCGGATAAGAAGGATGGCAAAGTGAACGAAGGTATATTTGGTATACATGTTATTGATGTGTACCTTACTAATGTCCATAGTAGCACCTGGGTATTTGATACTGGTTGAGTTGCTCATATTTGTAACTCGAATCAGGGGCTATAGATTAAACGAATATTGGCTAAGGCCGAGGTGACGATGCGCGTGGGAAATGGTTCCAAAGTCAATGTGATCGCCATCGGCACGCTACCTCTACATCTACCTTAGTTTTAGACCTGAATAATTGTTATTTGGTGCCAGCGTTGAGCATGAACATTATATCTGGATCTTGTTTGTTGCGAGACGGTTATTCATTTAAATAAGAGAATAATGGTTGTTCTATTTATATGAGTAATATCTTTTATGGTCATGCCTCCTTGATCAGTGGTATATTTTTGTTGAATCTCTATCCTAGTGACACACATATTCATAATATTGATGCCAAAAGATGCAAAGTTGATAATGATAGTGCAACATATTTGTGGCACTGCTGTTTAGGTCATATTGGTCTAAAGCGCATGAAGAAACTCCATGTACATGGACTTTTGGAATCACTTGATTATGAATCATTTGATACTTGCGAACCATGCCTTATGGGCAAGATGACTAAAACTCCGTTCTCCGAAACAATGGATCGAGCAACTGACTTATTGGAAATAATACATACCGATGTATGCGGTCCGATGAGTGTTGAGGCTCGCGACGGGTATCATTATTTTCTGACCTTCACAAATGATTTGAGAAGATATGGGTATATCTACTTAATGCAACATAAGTCTGAAACATTTGAAAAGTTCAAAGAATTTCAGAGTGAAGTAGAAAATCATCGTAACAAGAAAATAAAGTTTCTACGATCTGATCGTGGAGGCGAATATTTGAGTTACGATTTTGGTCTTCATTTGTAACAATGTGGAATAGTTTCACATCTCACGTCACCTGGAACACCACAGCGTAATAGTGTGTTCGAACGTCATAACCATACTTTATTAGATATGGTGTGATCTATGATGTCTCTTACCGATTTACCACTATCGTTTTGGGGTTATGCATTAGAGACAACTACATTCATGTTGAGACGACACCGTATGAACTGTGGTTCGGCAAGAAACCTAAGCTGTCGTTTCTTAAAGTTTGGGGTTGTGATGCTTATGTGTAAAAGCTTCAGCCCGATAAGCTCGAACCCAAATCAAAAAATGCGTCATCATATGATACCCAAAGGAAACTGTTGGGTACACCTTCTATCACAGATCCGAAGGCAAGATCTTTGTTGCTAAAAATGGATCCTTTTTTAGAGAAGGAGTTTCCCTCGAAAGAAGTGAGTGGGAGGAAAGTAGAACTTGATGAGGTAGCTGTACCTTCTCTCGAATTGGAAAGTAGCTCATCACAGAAAATAGTTCCCATGATGCCTACACAAATTAGTGAGGAAGCTAATGATGATGATCATGAAACTTCAGATCAAGTTACTACCTGTCGGGGAAACTGCTCCTCCCACGAACACCTATGGGGACCGAGCCCCTTTCGGTACGGCGGAGGCGGAGGTCGCGCGAAGAGCAGATCGAGGCAAGGCACACGAGCAGTTTACCCAGGTTCGGGCCGCACGGATGCGTAAAACCCTACTCCTGCTTTGGTTTGTATTGAGTTCTTGCTCGGGAGCGCTGAGAGCTACAGTACACTTCAGCAGCTAACGAGACCGAGCGTGAGAGTTCTGAGTGTCCAACCCCCCTCTACGTTGCGCATGGGCCTCCTTTTATATGCTCAAGGGGTCACCGACAGGTGGCAACGCAGTTGAGGGTAAAAATGGAAAGGTGTTGTAGTTGGTACAACCACCTGTACAGTGTTCCATACCTAACCCTGACGGCAGGGGACAAGGGCATTAAATGCCCGTCGCCGTCACCCAAACCGTGCAAAAAGGGGCCGTCAGGGGCGCCACCGTTCGCCACGGCGGCAATCTTGTCAGCGCCGCTTGCCAGCGCGTACCCCTGGCTGCACAGCCTCCCGCCACGTATGCTTGGGAGGGTCCCAGAGCGACACGTGGTGGATGTGCTGGAGCGCGGGTACAGAGTGGTAGCTTACCGCGGCAAGCGCCTTGCCGCGGTCGTTGTCTTGTCGCGTCCGGGAGCTTGTCGCTCACCGGGTCTTGCCGGGACACGTGGCGTGTCGCGGCAAGTTCCTCGATATGCCTTGAGTGGCCTTCCCGGCAAGCTCCTCTCGCCGGGGCCTTGTCTCCTTGGCTTGAATACTTTGTTCTTGAATGGCTCCAAAGGAACCACGGAGGACCTTGGTGGCCACCCGGCAAGCCTTGCCGCGGGGCGCTGTGACTGCCCGTGCACAAGTTCGGGATACTAGGGTACCCATACTCTAGTACACCGACAGGAGCCCCCGGGCCTGGGCCATACACGGTGCCGAGCGCTGTTGGGCCAGGCCCAAAACAGTGCAAGGGCACGCGCGGCCTGGGTCACGCCGTATCTTACTCCGTATCCACCGCGCCCTCCCCTAACGGCACGCGTTGATTGCGGCATCGTGGGAGAGATCGTGGGTGGTTTCTTTATTCAGAAAGGCGGAACGTCCGCCCCGTCCCTCCTTATAAGCAGGGGAAACAGGGGCAGTTCGTCCATTCACCCGTTGCTACTCCAACCTTGAAAGCCTCTGCCGCTCTTCTTCTTCCCAAAGCTGAAAGAGAACAGCGCTCCGCCCCCCCGTCGCCACCAGCACCACCAACACCGTCGACCTCCCTCACCACTTCCGCCATGGCTCCGAAAGCCGAGAAGGGAAAGGGCGTGAAGTCGGCCGAGGCGCTGCGGCTCGCGGCGCTGCGGAAAGAGCGGGCTGTTTCCCCCCCAAGCTTGCCGCGAGGGAGCTGAGGGAGAACTACTACCTCTTCTGGTCTGGGGAGACGCGGGCGCACCCGCGCACTAAGGTACTTCCAGCTGTCGCCTGTAAAATGGCTCCGAATGGATACGCGTTCTTCGCCTTGTTCTTCTACTGCGGGCTCTGCCTGCCTTTCTCTGAATTCTTCTGCGATCTTGTGAACACCTACAGGTTCCACCTCCTTGATTTCACCCCCAATGCCGTTCTGACCATGGCAGTTTTCGCGCATCTCTGCGAAAACTTTGTCGGAGTCCACCCCAATGTAGCCCTTTTCCGCCACTTATTTATGCCTCGAGTTGAGAGAGGAGAACCTTTATCCGGCGGAGTCTCCTGGATCTCGAGATCCCACAAGAAGGAAGCTTATCTGGAGGGAGAGCTCCGCAGCAAATGGGAGGAGTGGAGAGCCAATTGGTGCTGGATTGTCGAGGAGAACCCGCAGCCATTTACCGCCCGACGCGAAGCCCCGGTAGTTCGCGGCAACAATTGGAGCGACCTGGCCCCGGAGGACGGTAGGCTGAATATTGCCACCGCCCGGATCCGACGCCTCAGGCTTGCCGGGCTCACTGTAGGCACAGTTGGCGCAGATTTCCTTTGCCGCCGCATCGCCCCCCTGAAGGAGAGGAAGAGACCCGCCTGGGAGTTCGAGAATACGACGGACATCATGAGGCTGCGCCCGGGCCTCAACTTCAACTTCACTGTCCTGGAGCTCAACGCGATGCTCCAGGAGCTGTTCAAGTATGACCCCGATCATCCCAAAGTGTTCAGGTTGCCGAGGGGCGTCGTTCCGTTATGCAAGAACTTCGCACTCAGCCGCATCCGCACAATGATGCCGCTGTGCGACTCTCATGGGATTGACCCAACTTGGCAAGAGCCTGCGGAGGACGCCGTGCAGGAGTTCTTTGACAATTTAGAAGAAGTGCCGATCCGCTCCGACGAGAAGAAAGGCCTCACCCGCGACACCACTGATAAGGAGATGGCGTACATTGCCACTAGGATGGAAGAGGCGGCGGTAGCCGCAGCCGCGGGCGAGTTCGGATTCACCATGGAGGAGGTAGATGCAGCAAAGGCGGCAAGCCTTGCCGAACGAGGGGAGCTTGCCGGCGCGGAGGAGCCTGCCGGGCAGGGCGCCGAGTCGAGCGAGCCCGCCGAGCAGGGCGTCGAGTCGAGCGAGCCCATCGAGCAGGGTGACGAGTCGAGCGAGCCCGCCGAGGATACGAGCGGCTCGCTGGAGATCGACTCCTCTTCCGCCTCATCTTCGGACAGCTCGCCGCAAGCAGAGCCTCCAGCTCCACCAAGAAGGCGTCTCCGCAAGGCCGGGGACGTAACTGGGCGGCAAACGATTCAATAGCCGACGCGCCGCGCAACACGCTCCTCCGCGGCAAGCACGGTTGCCGCGGGAGCACCTCGCGCTTCTGCAGCAACTAGAGCGGGGTCTTCCCGGACCGCCGCTTCTGCTCCTGCCGCTCCTCACGCCACGGCGGCAGCCGGAGCGGGGTCGTCTCAGACCACTGCCACTGCTCCCGCCAAGCGGCCAAGGGAGCCTACTCCTCCGCCTCCTCGCGCCGGGCGTGAGCCGGACTTCGACTTCTCCGCGCTCAGCTCCGACGAGGAAGAAGAAGAGTAAGATTCTTGTTTTTCTTGCATTTCTTCAAATTTTTGCTGTTTTGTCTTGTATCTCATTTGCTTTGCTCTGAACTTGTTCCTTTTCAGAACTCTGGCCCAGAGAGCGGCAAAGAGAGCCAAGGTCCCGGTGATTGTTATCGAGTATGAGCCCACCATGACAGCAGGGGGTGTGGCCGAGACAAACTTGCCGGACCCGGCAACTGATCTTCAGAGCAGCCCCCAGCGCAGCCCCCAGCGTAAGTATATGGTTCACTTTCCGCTGTTAGGCACGCGTGGGTGCTCTTCCTTTGCTGATATTTGTTTGTTGATTTGTGTAGGAGCAGATCAGCCACACCAGGAGCGCCCGGAGACCGCCCCCGACATGCCTTCTGCTTCAACTACGCCGCCAAGGGGGAGTTCTCCGGCAAGGGAGAGCTCTCCAGCAAGGGGGAGTTCTCCGGCAAGGGAGAGCCCTCCGGCGAGGGACAGCTCTCCGGCGAGGGACAGCACCAGCGGCCATCCGCCGGCGGAGACCACGACTGCGCCGCCAAGGGAAATCTCTCCGGCAAGAGAGCCTACCGAGGAGCCGGCTCGCGCAGGTAATCTTCTCGCTTCAAACTTCCCTTGGGCTTTTCTTCCTTTGATTCTTCTTTTTGGATATTTGCTTGACTGTTTTTCTCCCCTTTCCTGCCGTCAGACCCATCTGCTGCGGAGCCGATGGAGACGGAGGCCGCTGGCGAGGAAAATACGCGCGGCAACACCGGCGACGCCGCTGCCACCAAAGAAGCGGCTGGTGCTGACGATCCCGCCGGCGACGAGGCCGCCAAGGCTGCCGCTGCAGCAGCTGGCGAGGGGTCCGGGGATCGCACTGATGGCCCTGAGGCCGTAGGAGCGCCAGGCGCTATGCCGACCGTCGATCCCTCCGCCGCTGCCGCAGCGCCAGGCTCCAAAGAGCCCCAGCCAGGCGCCTACCTGAAGGTCGGCGATGGCATCTTCATCAACCTCCCCTGGGCGTCACTGTCCAGGGCGCTGGTCGAAGGAGAAAGTTTTGACGAAGAAGTGCTCGCCTCTGCCGGGCTGACGCTTGTGGACGCGCCGAGCAGCAGCAGTGGCGAGCCCGAGGAGGAGCGGCTGCTGCGCAAGCTGTTGTCGCTCTACCGCGCTCGGCAAGCCAAGCTGGAGTCACGCGAGGCGCTTGCTGTGAGGGCGGGAGCCGACATCGAGAAACACACAGAGGAGCTCCGGGCCCTCAACCAGGCAGCTCTCCAGTCCTTGGCAGAGGAGCGGGAGCGACTTGCCGAGGAGCAGCAGGCCTTGTTCCTTGAGAAGGCTGAAGTCGAAGAGCTGCAGCGGCTTGCCGCTGAGAAGCTGTCTGCGCAGGAGGGTGAGCTGGCGCAGCGGAAGATCAACCTCGACGCTCACGAGGAGGAGCTTGCCGCGCGCGAGCAATCACTTGGCGGAGCCGTCAAGCAAGCAGAGGACGCTCCTGCAGCTACTGAGGTCGCCAAGAAGGAGTTGGAGACGAAGGTGGCGCAGCTCGAGGCCGATCTCAAGGCGAGCGGGGAGGAGCTTGCCGCGCTCAAGCATGAGCGGGAGAAGGACGCCCACAGCCACTCAGAGCTGCAGGTTCGCCTCGCCGAGAAGGGCAAGGAGCTCAGCGCCGCCAAGGACTCGAACGCTGATCTTGATTTGAAGCTGACCACTTTGACCAAGACGCTGGACGGCGCCAGGGAGCGGGAGGCGGCCTTGAAGGAGGAGATCAAGGCCGAGAAGGCGCTTCTGGCGAGTGCTGCTGTCGCCCAGAACACCTTTAGGGAGACTGTGGAGCACTGGACGGAGGGTCTCGTCAATGCTGCCACAGATATCGACAGGGAGCTGGCGCAGCTGGGGGCGGAGTATCTCGGGTATTCCTCCGACGAGAACCTCTACCCCAGCGCCAAGCTCACCTTGTTCTTCAAAGGCATGGCGACGGCCCTCCAGCGACTCCGGGAGAGGATCCCAAAGCAGCTGGCCGACGAGTCGCGCAAGCTCTGCGCGGGAGCCCTTCAAAAGGTGTTGGTGAAGGTGGCCTTCCGCAATCCAGGCCTCAACCTCACCAACGTCCTCAAGTCCTTGCCTCCGGATGCTGATCTGGAGGCGCTCAAGGCCCTTGTCGCACCCATTGTGGACAAGGTGAGCGGGATCAAGAGCGTTGAGGGCGATCACGCAGATTAGGCTCGCCCGTTTTCTTTTTTTCTTGTCGCTGCTGATTATGTTATGAAAACAATCTGTTAGAGCTGCGACAAGCTATCTTGTAATATAACTCTATTTTGGGTAGTGATTGCAACGTTATTTCCTTTACTTGACTCCTTCCTTTGTATGTTTCTGCCCTACGCTTTTAGGGAACTTGCCGGTGCAGGCACCTTAGCCGCGAGCGCTGAGTGCGGAACGTCAGCAGCCTGCTGGCGGTGCCATTACCGACAAGAAACCTTGTCGCAACTAGTCGCAGCTCACTTAAGTTGTTGAGCAAATTCGAAACAAAGTAAGGGCGCGACACTAGTCGCAACACACTTAAGCTGTTGAGCGGACTCGAAACAAAGTAAGGGCACAACTAGCTACGAGTTGGTTCCTCCGTGCACAGGTTTTCCATACAAAGTGCGGTCGTTCAAGGAAGATAACTTAAAAATTTAAAAATCTGATTGCTCAAGCTTTGGCAACTTAGCTTTTCTGTTGTTTGCTTCCCGGCAAGGCGAAACTTTCTTGAACGATGCCTGGTCCATACCACTATCTTCTCTCCCCCCCGGCAAACTTGTGGGCGAGGGAACCTTCCTTTGCTTGAGAAAAAGAAAGAAGAGAAAATGACAATATGGAGCCTCTTGGCTCGTTATTGCTTACCAGGGGTAGGTGCTGCACAAAGTGTCAGGTAACACATGCAAAATATAGAAAGCATGAAATTGACAAGATGTGCGGAGCACATGAGCTTTACTTATGCATGGGGTCTACGCCCGGCTTTGTACAAAGGATTACATGCAACAGCGGCAAGACTTGTACAAACGGTGGTTGCCGGAACGGGTTCCGTCAACCGCGCCTTACGGGTAAAACTTACGAAGATGCTCAATGTTCCAGGAGTTGCTCACTGGAAAGCCATCTTCGGTCTCAAGGCGGACAGCGCCGGGCCTAGTGACTCGTTTCACCCGATAAGGGCCTTCCCACTTTGGCGTCAACTTGTTGGAATTCTTGGCGGACTGAACGCGCCGAAGAACATGGTCGCCTTCCTCGAGACTTCTGATGTTAACTTTGCGGCTATGGTAACGGCGCAAAGCTTGCTGGTAGCGAGCAGCTCGTATAGCAGCCTGAAGACGGTCTTCCTCAAGGAGCAGCGCGTCATCTTGTCGCAGCTGCTCTTGCTCAAACTCATCATAAGCGAGCACTCGAGGTGACCCGTATACGAGTTCCGTGGGGAGAACTGCCTCTGCTCCATAGACTAGAGCGAAAGGTGTCTGTCCAGTGGCTCGATTTGGCGTCGTCCTGATCGACCAAAGAACCACCGGCAGCTCCTCGATCCAGTTTCTTCCGCACCTGTGCAGCCTGTCGAAAGTTCTGGTCTTGAGGCCACGCATCACTTCAACATTTGCCCTCTTCGCTTGACCGTTGCTTCTCGGGTGAGCAACAGAAGCGAAGCAGACCTTGGCGCCAAGATCTTGGACGTACTACATGAAGGTGCGGCTCGTGAATTGTGTACCGTTGTCGGTGATGATCCTGTTAGGGATCCCGAAGCGACAAACAATCGACCTGAAGAACTTGACTGCTGACTGTGCGGTCACCTTCCTCACTGCTTCCACTTCTGGCCACTTTGTGAACTTGTCTATTGCGACGTACAAGTACTCAAAGCCCCCGGCTGCGCGGGGAAAGGGGCCGAGGATGTCGAGCCCCCAGACCGAAAATGGCCAGGATAAAGGGATCATCTGGAGAGCTTGAGCTGGCTGGTGTATCTACTTGGAATGGAACTGGCACGCTTCACACTTGGTTACTTGTGCAGTTGCATCCTGGAGGGCTGTCGGCCAAAAGAAACCTTGCCGGAATGCTTTGCCGGCAAGTGCTCTTGCGCCAATGTGGTGACCACATATGCCTCCATGTATCTCTGCCAACAGCTCTTGTCCGTCTTCCCGGGGAATGCACTTCAATTTCACACCGTTGAGTCTTCTTCTGTACAGTGTGTTGTCAACAAACTGGTACATACTTGACTGCCGGGCTACTCTTTCCGCTTCTTCTTGCTCTTCGGGAAGTTCTCCTGTCTGAAGGAAACGGACAATCTGCTGTGCCCATGCTGGAGCCTGTGGCTCGACAACAAGGACTAAAGGCACATCTGCTGCTGTGGGAACGTCCGCTTCTACGGCGAGAACCTGCGGCTCAGCCGGAGCTTGACGTTCCCCGACAAGCTTGCCGGAGCAAATCTTGTCGGGAGCGTTTGCTTCAACGGAACAAACCCTAGGGCTTGCCGGAGCAGACTGCTCCTCAGCATTGGTGTTGATCTTGGGGACTTTCTTGGCGGCGGCTTCGGGAAGCTCTGCCGGAAAATAGTCACCAGAAATCAACTTCCTCTTCTTGCTTTATCCAGTTGATGGTGTTACAGATGGTTGGGTCAGCTTGAGCACAAAGATCCCTGGTTCCACAGGTAACTTAAGTGCAGCGCACTTCGACAGGCCATCTGCGATGTCGTTCTGAGCTCTTGGAACACGCTCCATCTGTAGGCCGTCAAAGTGCTCTTCTAGCTTTCTCACTTCATCGACGCAAGCTTCCATCAACGGACTCTGATAATTCTTCTTCACTTGGCGGACGACAAGCTGCGAGTCACCCCTGACAATGAGCTTCTTGATCCCAAGGTCTGCCGCGATCCTGAGACCGGCAAGCAAACCCTCATACTCTGCGGTATTGTTCGTTGCTTGCTCCTTGGGAAAGTGCATCTGGACTACGTACTTGAGGTGCTCTCCGGTGGGTGCGCCAAGCAGCACACCAGCACCGGTGCCTTGCAGCGAGAAGGCACCATCAAAGTACATCAGCCACTCTTTGCTTGCTTCTTTGACGGGGATGCTCGTCTCTGGAATTTCTTCATCTGGTGTCGGCGTCCACTCTGCTATGAATTATGCCAATGTTCTGCTTTGTATAGTTGAAGTGCTCTCAAACTTGAGGCCAAAGCTTGACAGTTCTAGTGCCCACTCAACAATCCTGCCTGTTGCTTCTGGATTCTGTAGTATCCTCTTCAGCGGAAAGCGAGTGACAACTGTGATCTCATGTGCTTGGAAGTAATGGTGCAGCTTTCTTGAGGCCATGAGAAGGCCGAAAAGCAATTTCTGCACACCAGAGTACCTTGACCTAGCCCCCTGCAGAAGGGAACTGACAAAGTAAACTAGGCGCTGCACCATCTTCTTTCGTATCTCCTGTGTAGATCCATCTTTGTCGGGACCAGAGCTTGTCGGGGAAGCCCCCTGCTTGTCGCTGGATGCGCTTGCCGCGGTTGCTGGCCCATCATCTGCCTCCCTCTCCGCTACTAACGCAACACTAACCACTTGATTGGTTGCCGCTAGATACATCAGCAACTTCTCTTGTGGCTTAGGTGCGACAAGTATTGGAATGGAGGACAGGTATCTCTTCAAGTCTTGCAGCGCAGCCTCCACTTCCGGAGTCCATTTCATTGGACCTGCCTTTTTCAATATTTTGAAAAACGGCAGGGCGCGCTCAACAGACTTAGAGATAAACCTGCTGAGAACAGCCACGCAACCGGCAAGTCTTCGTACATCCTTGACGCGCTTTGGTGCTTCAATCTGCTCGATGGCCTTGATCTTGTCGGGATTGGCTTCAATTCCCCTCTGAGACACGAAGAACCCGAGAAGCTTGCCGGAAGGGACTCCAAACACACACTTCTCGGGGTTGATCTTGAGATGGATCTTGCGCAGATTTGCAAAGGTCTCGTCTAAATCTTGAATCAGAGTCGCCCTGACCTTGCTCTTGACCACTATGTCATCCATATAGGCTTCCACATTTCTGTGAATTTGTGGCTCAAAAGCTGTATGGACTACCCTCGCAAATGTTGAACCAGCATTCTTCAAACCGAAAGGCATCCATATGAAACAGTACGTGCCACATGGAGTGATGAATGCAGTCTTCTCCTCATCCTCTTCTGCCATGAAGATCTGATGGTATCCTGAGTATGCGTCAAGAAATGAAAGCAAATCACATCCGGCTGTGGAGTCAACAATCTGGTCAATGCGCGGCAAGGGAAATGGGTCTTTGGGACAAGCTTTATTCACATCGGTGAAGTCGATACAAAGCCTCCATTTCTCGTTTGCCTTGCGCACGACTACAGGATTGGCCAACCACATAGGATGGAGCACTCCTCTGACAAGGCCTGCTGCTTCCAACTTCTTGATCTCTTCTGCGATGAATTCTTGGCGCTCCACTGCTTGTTTACTGACTTTCTTCTTGATGGGCCGTGCGTGAGGACAGACGGCAAGATGGTGCTCAATTACTTTCCTGGGAACACCGGGGATGTCAGACGGTTGCCACGCAAACACGTCAACATTCGCCCGCAGGAAAGCAATGAGCGCGCTTTCCTATTTAGGGTTAAGAGTGGCACTGATGGTGAAGGTACCACCAGTGCCGTCCTCCTTGGCGGACACCTTCTTGGTCTCTGGCGGAGCTCCCATCGTCTTCTTACACTTGCCGGTGGAGCTCGATGGTGCGTCCTCGACGGTAGCGCAGCACTCTGAAGAGGTGCGCTTGCCGGAGTGGGCATCAGAACTCTTGCCGGACTTGGTCTTCTTCTTCCCCCCGGGAGCTTCAGCGGCAAGTGACTTGCTGTCTGTTGTGGCTGCTGCTTCCCGGTAGATCTTGTCGGCGCAGATAATAGCATCCTTCTTGTTGCCAGGGACAGAGATGACGCTTATCGGGCCTGGCATCTTCAGCATGTTGTATGCGTAGTGAGAGGCTGCCATGAACTTGGCGAGTGCTGGACGGCCAAGTATCCCATTGTAAGGCAATGGAAAATCGGCAACGTCAAAAGTGACCCGCTCAGTCCTGAAGTTCAGCTCGCCGCCAAATGTCACTGGCAACGTGATCTTCCCCTTCGGCTTGCTCCTTCCCGGGTTGATTCCTTGGAATGTGCCAGTTTCTTCGAGCTCGCTGTCAGGGATCTGGAGTTTCTGGAGTACAGCGGAGGAGATCAGGTTCAAGCCGGCCCCGCCGTCAACTAGCATCTTAGTGACCTTGAGGTTGCGGATAGTTGGTGAAACCAACATCGGCAAGCACCCGACCGCAGTTGTGCGATCAGGGTGGTCCTCAATATCAAAGATGATAGGCGTGCTGGACCATTTCAGGAGCTTGCGCGATTCGATAGGTTGTTCTACTGCATTAACTTCCCGCACCAACTGCTTGAGTTGGCGGTGTGAAGTATGCAGAGAAGCACCGCCGTCAATGCACAAGACCTCTGTGGCTTTCTGGAACTCCTACTCGCTGTTCTCGACATCATCCATGTCTTCGTCGTCGTCGTCGTCTTCATCCTTGTCGCGGCCGTGGGGAGGTCTATCTCCTTGCCGCTGCTTGGCCTTGCCGCGGCGTCCTCCCCGGCCGGGGCGCTTCTGGCCGGATCCTCCACCACCTCCTTGGGCCTTCTCCTTGTCGCGCCGCTCGTACTTAGCTTTTTGCTGCTCAACAAGCTGCTCGACCCTCTTGCAGTTCTGGAGGTCATGGCCCTTGGTGCGGTGGATCTTGCAATACTGCTTGTCGGTGCCGTCCTGCTTGTCGGCGGCCGCCACAGCCTGACAGTTGGTGCATGCGGCAACCTCCTTGCCGGAGCCACCAACCTTGGCCTTCTCGGCGCCACCTTTGTTGCCGGACTGCTCAACGACTAGCACATCTTTGCCTTTCTTTTTCCTGTTGTTCCGCCGCCGGTTTTTCTTTGCCGGGGCAGCATCTTCGCTGTCAGATCCTCCTGCTCCTGTATCCTCTCCGGGGAGTTTCCTCCCCTCCTCAGCACGTGCGCACTTGTCGGCCAGGGCGTACAGCTCACTGACGTCCCTGATCTTGCACATTGCCATCTCCTCCCTCATCCTGCGGTTACGCACGTTTTGATGGAACGCGCTGATAACCGCGGCAGGGTGGACGTCTGGGATGTTGTGCTGTACACGGCTGAATCTCTGGATATACTTGCGCAGAGGCTCTCCTTCCTTCTGGGCGAGCAGATGAAGGTCACTCTCTTGGCCATGAGGTTTCTGGCCGCCCGTGAAGGCGCCAACAAACTGATGGCATAGGTCTGCCTAGGAGGATATGGAGTTGTCCGGCAAGTGCATGAGCCAGGACCAGACGTTGGGCTTGAGCACCAGCGGGAAGTAGTTGGCAAGGATCTTGTCGTCCCGCCCCCAGCAGCTTGCACCGCGATGGTGTAGATGCTGAGGAACTCCGACGGATGCGTCTTGCCGTCGTACTTCTCCGGTACGTCTGGCTTGAAATTCTTCATGCTGGGCCACTGGACTTGCCGCAGCTCACGAGTAAATGCAGGGAAACCTACCGCGTACGGCAAGTCGCCTGGTTCCCCTGGTGCATGCATGTCGACAGCGGGCCCAGCGCGCTGGTCTGATTGACGCCGCGCTTCTCTTCGGCGCTCGATGCGAGTGCGAGCCTCCTCTTGCTGTCGTTCATGAAGAACTTGGCGCTGATCGCGACGAGCCCGCAGATCTGATGACGCGGTGGAGTCGCTGTCAAGGTTGTTCCGGCGAGTCGGCGATCTTGGCCTTCGGGGCGGAGAGTGCACGGTGGTTGCACCCTCACCGGTCTTGTCGCCATCGGCCCGTGCCTGGCTAACTTGTCGCGGCTGCGATGTGCTTGGCTGCCGTGGAGTGTCGCCGTTGGCGACGGCGATGAGACTCTGAATGGTGGCCCTCCAATCGTTGATCTTGTCTGCCGTTGGAGGGTAGTCTAGGAGCAGTTGAGCTCATGCCAAAGCTTCTGCTGGAGTGGCGGGTAGCGGTGGCGAACGGTGTGAGGAGCGGGATATGCTCGGGCTTCTAACCATGTTAGAAGGAGCGGTATCCCGTCCAGGTGACCGTGCCTTGCTCGTGCCGGCATGTTGGCGTGCATGCTGGTCTTGAGCATTCCGGGACCCACCAGCTCGATCTTGGTCCAGCAAACGTATGGTACCGTGAGTACCATGACGCTGCCGGTCCCGCGCCTCCTGAGATGGGCGCGGTGCATGCACGGAAGCCGAGGTCTTGGAGTGCGCCCGGTCGTCGTGGGAGCCGGCTACGCCGCCGATGGGCAGCACAGCCTTGTCCTTGGACCTGGCAGGACCGTGAGCTCCCTCGTCGGCGCCCATTCTTCCGCCGGCGTCTACCCCACCAGCCGTTGGCTCCGGCGGTGGTGGGATCGACGCGGACGGAGCAGCTACCTCTGAAGCCTTCTTCTTCGGCGGCATGTTGATGAAGATGATGAAGATCTAGCTCGTGTGGACGCCGGATCAGGTTCACACAATCTCGATGTACCCCTACCTGGCGCGCTAAAGATGTTGGGGAAACTGCTCCTCCCACGAACACCTATGGGGACCAAGCCCCTTTCGGTACGGCGGGGGCGGAGGTCGCGCGAAGAGCAGATCGAGGCGAGGCACATGAGCAGTTTACCCAGGTTCGGGCCACATGGATGCGTAAAACCCTACTCCTGCTTTGGTTTGTATTGAGTTCTTGCTCGGGAGCGCTGAGAGCTACAGTACACTTCAGCAGCTAACGAGACCGAGCGTGAGAGTTCTGAGTGTCCAACCCCCCTCTACTTGCGCATGGGCATCCTTTTATATGCTCAAGGGGTCACCGACAGGTGGCAACGCAGTTGAGGGTAAAAACGGAAAGGTGTTGTAGTTGGTACAACCACCTGTACAGTGTTCCATACCTACCCCTGACGGCAGGGGACAAGGGCATTAAATGCCCATCGCCGTCACTCAAACAGTGCAAAAAGGGGCCGTCAAGGGCGCCACCGTTCGCCACGGCGGCAATCTTGTCAGCGCCGCTTGCCACCGCGTACCCCTGGCTGCACAGCCTCCCGCCACGTACGCTTGGGAGGGTCCCAGAGCGACACGTGGTGGATGTGTTGGAGCGCGGGTATAGAGTGGTAGCTTACCGCGGCAAGCGCCTTGCCGCGGTCGTTGTCTTGTCGCGTCCGGGAGCTTGTCGCTCACTGGGTCTTGCCGGGACGCGTGACGCGTCGCGGCAAGTTCCTCGATATGCCTTGAGTGGCCTTCCCGGCAAGCTCCTCTCGCCGGGGCCTTGTCTCCTTGGCTTGAATACTTTGTTCTTGAATGGCTCCAAAGGAACCAAGGAGGACCTTGGTGGCCACCCAGCGAGTCTTGCCGCGGGGCGCTGCGACAGCCCGTGCACAATTCGGGATACTAGGGTACCCCTACTCTAGTACACCGACACTACCTGTCACACCCTGCATTTTGTAACATGTTATTTGTATCTTTGGAGCATGAAAATTTGGACCAGCAAATTTTTTTAGCATCATTTGGCTTTTATTTGGAATTGAGTTTTCTTCATGTGCTTTTTCATGTGCTCATTAAAGTCAACTATGATCTCTTGTAGATTTCATCTCCATACCTAAAACTTCTGCCCAATGATCATGCCAAGTGTTATATAACAGTATAGTATTTTCTTACAAAATTATTTTGGCCAAAAAGTATTTTATAAATTTAGTTTTCCAAAAACCCCTGAATTGAGATTTGCACTGCAAGTACTTGATTTAGGGTGAGAAAATTATTTCAAAAGGTTTATTTGAGACCTAGTAGTCATAGGACTTCCAGAAACCACAAAGGTATAATTTTAAAAGTTATTTTCCTATTTTATTTAAAAGCTTTTTCTTAAGGCCAGAAATGGTCTTTAATAGGGGAAAATTATTTAACTATTTCAAAAATATTTGCCAAAATTCAGAGAGACTCAGAGGACATATATTGTCCATATATAAGAGTTTCAACACTTGGTCATGTTCAAAATAATGGGCTAAACCCTCTAAAACCCTTTCTGGATATTTCAAGCTTTTGAAATATTTACAAAGGAAACTCTCTCCAAAAATTCCAGGGAAATTCTATCATGTCATATATGACATATTTGATGATCTTGCCAAGTCCCAAGCCTTGGGAAGCAAGAAAACATCTTCAAACCCCTTCATAACCATTCTGTCCATATTTGAAGTTTGAGCAACTTTACATTGCCAAACTTGTCCAAATGCTCTCAAACTTGGTGCACATGCTAGAATGACCTAATAAGGCATCTAGGCCAAATGGCACAAGATTTGGAAAAGAGCAACTTGATCAGATCACCTCAAAACCCTTTCTGTTCAAATGCAAATTTGAACAACTTTACATTACCAACTTTTTATCTGGAGCTTCAAACTTTGTGGGCATGATCAATACTCCAAATGATGATGCTACACCAAGTGGTGCATCAAGGGGAGATGATTAGCTTGACTCAATCAAGATGAAACTGTTTCTGTTGATTTCTAGGGTTCACCAAAGTTACATCGGCTAGTTTCTCCAAATGAGCCCAAATTTGGTGAAGCACCCTATTTTCTTATGTCTTTCAACCCTGTCAAGTGCCATGTCAAGTGAACTTCATTTACTTGACCAAACACAGATCAAACACCTTCTGCAGAATTTCTAAAACCCTCAACTTGATCACTTTTTCTTTTCTCCATGGCCTCAACTTCTTACCACAGGCTCATTGAGTTACCAGCTACCTCCAGTAACTCCCCCAACACCTCAGCTCCATGATTGAAGGGTGAAACCCCTGATTTACCTTGCTGTACAGCAGGTTTCTACCATTTCACCAACACTCTCACTCTCTCTCAGCATCTCCAGGGCATCCAAGGCCTCAGGCCATTTCTTTACTTCCCCCCTGACCTTCTAGACACTGCTGGACACGCTAGTTTTGACCGGAGCGGCGAGGGCACGATGATGCCAGCCATACGCATGCTCTGGGTCACGCTACAGTGCGCCCCCGCACGGTGGCTCCAGCCAATCGCCGATCCCCGACAGCCTCGGGCCTCCCCCTTGCGCCAGTCGAGGCGCCTCGACGTCCGTGACCTCCCCGGCGCTGTCCCCCCTCCTCCTGCGCCCTCCAGTGAACGTCGTCGCACGCGCACCGGCCGCCCGCTTCGGCCATTCTTCTGCCTCACACGCGCGCACGCCTCTGACGCTTCCCCGCTCCTCCTCTCACCTCAGCTGGACGTGGAGCTAGTCCACGAACCTCCCCGGCGTGATCCCAGGCTCCAGAACCCTCCCTAGCCTCGCCTGCAACCTCACCGGCGCACGGGTCCACGGTGAACCACGGGCGCGGCTATATAAGCCCCTCCCGAGCTTCTCCAACAACACCACAAGCCTCACACCACTACACTGATCCCCCCAGCACCTCCAGTTCAACCCCAGGACGCCCCAGTGCTCGGGATCGACCGGAGCGCCGCCGCGTCGGGCCGCCGGTGATCTCGAGGTACGGGCCTCCCCTGCATCTCCTTCCACCCGTTTCGGAACCGCCGCACCTCACTGATCATTTCCCCCTAGTTCCCCCTCCGTTTGCAGTCGGGAACGACCGCAGCAACCACCCTCCGACGAGCCTCCGCCGTCCCACCTCGCCGCCGGTGAACCAGGCCTCCCCACCGTGCCGCACCACCACCACAGCAACCGCAACAAGACACTGAGCTCATCCCTGCCCTCCGTTGCCGTCGCCGTGGCCGGAATCCTCGCCGGTGAGCTCGCCGTCGCCATGGCCGTGGGGTTAGAGATGACAGGCGGGCCCCGCCTGTCATCCCCCCACCTCTCTCCCCCTCCTCTGTGCCGCTGACCCACGGGCCCCGCCCGTCAGGTTTGAAAACCCGACGTGCGCGCGCGCTGGCTCCCGTGCGGCTGGGCCAGTCCGTCTGGGCCGTGCACTGTGGCCTCCTCTGGCCCAGTGCACAGGACCCTTTTTCCTTTTTCTTTTCTGTAAATGCTTTAAACATTTCTACAGAAAAGAAAAATGATCCAAATTAAATATTTCCAACTCCTAAAATCTTGTAATATTCCAACCTATTTAATGGTACTACTTTCATTCAAATCCATGAAACTTTTCTGTACTGTTCAAATTTAAATTCAAATTTTGGCAGTAATACTCCTATTCTAAAATCAATATATTCTATTCTGTTACTCCAAAACTCCAACTAAGATTTTTCCCCATCTTAGAAATCTCTCTAATATTTTACAAAAATGAGTTGACATTTTTCTGCGCACTTTGATTTTTCTGTTTTGTTTGTATTCTTATTTTTCCGTTATTATTATGCGACGTATAGATCCCGTATTTGACGAAGTTGCTGTGGAAGAAGAAGGAGAAGGACTTGAAGACTTTGAAGACCAAGCCAATCCAGGCAAGCAGCTCGTTGACCACGATACACTTGTTCCTCGGAACCGTTTGTTTTCGATGCATGATGATAGGGTTACGATGGTAACCTAGTTGATTCCACCACATGATGCATGCTTGATCTTGATCTTGCTAAGTGCTAGATGACATGCAAATAGATGGTCATGATGCTTATATGATGCATGGGTGAGATGAACCCTCGTAGCTAAAATCTTTGCATGAACCCGTCGGGTGCCCCTAATGCCCGAGGGTGATGAAGTGATAGGTTATCACTTGAGAAAGAAGTGATGTGCCGGTAGATCATGTGCATGGTGGAATGATGGATTAGATTTATGTGTGACTACCGTCCCAACCAAACATGTGCAACCACACTACCCCTTATGGGACAGGGCTTTATTAATTACTTAGGTCGATACTAGCATGGTGCCCGCATTACTAGTGACGGGAAGACTTGAGGTCTTTCCCGGGACGGGGTCGTGCTTGGATAGGCGACCATGACTGTTTTCACAGGGCACCGGACACACCGTTGGTCCCTTCGGGTACGCGTGACATTGAAATTAGGGCAAGTCCCGTGATCTATTGTTTGTACCCGAGGGCCGTGTACCAACGAGTGGACTCTATGTTAGTGTCGTCTAAGGAAAGGTAATGACCGGGTGCTTACCCCGGGTACTTGAGGTACCGCGGGTCGTGGATGACACGGAAGTTCCCCGGATCTTGTGGGTAAAGTGCGCAACCTCTGCAGAGTGTCAAACTATTCGAATAGCCGTGTCCACGGTCATGGACAGTTGGGTGGTGCTACTTAAACTATGTCCATAATTTTACTTCATCGGTGTTGGAATGTGTGTGATAAGTCAAGGATGGTGACTTGACTCGATGAGTTGAATCATATTCATGTTGATATCGGTAACCTGTCTTCGAGGTTACGCGAGTTTATTGATGCATAGACTTGCTGATAGCATATTGCTCTAGCTTTCTGCTAGATTGTTCATTATTGTTCCATTGCATTGTTACCACATCATGGGTTGCTTGCGAGTACATTCAAAGTACTCATTGGCTTGCCACTGGTTATTTAATTGGCCAGGCATGGAAGAACAGGAATATGAGGAAGAGTTCTTTGGAGACGAACATGCGAACTAGGACGCTATCCCAGTCAGAATGCCTGTAGGGTTAAGGCAGATGGCATGGGTTCTACCTGTTTATCGAAGACTTCCGCTACTTGAGTTAATTGCTATTCAGCCCGTGAGGCTCTATCTATGTAAGACTTGGCCATAATGGCCTTAATTCGTGTAAGACTATTTGTATGGATTTAAGACTCTTGTTATTTCAGCTTCTGTGTGTTCAGTGAGCATTGATCTCTCGGATCACTGTACACGTGCATTCGGTGATCTCGACTTTTTAGTCGGGGTCCCCATAGAGCTGGTATCAGAGCCATCCTGACTGTAGGAAGCCTTAGTTAGCATGGGCGTTAGTTACTTGAGACCCCTTTTCAAAAACCTTCTGAACCTCTCTTCTTTTCTAAACCTGAGATTTCATCAGCTATTTAACCCCTCCTATTCCACCTTTGTAGATGGCCGCTGTACCCGAAGAGCACCTGACCACTGGGTTTCCCTTACTTCTCGAGGATAGCCTCGAGGAGTGTCAGTTCCACCGAGCACCCATCCTCACCTACCTTGAGCATTGGGTGAGCGATACTGAGGTGGAGTACCATGTGGAAGTGATCGTGAAGGCGAACGATCCTCCCACAAGTTGGTTCTTTGAGGGACCCCAGATGGCAACACTACCACTCGCTGCCGAGGCTGCTGCACTCAAGGCACTAACCCGTCTCCGCGAGCTTCTTCCGGAGATGGCAGCCAAGGTGGCAACTCGCTTCATACCTTATCGGAAGGAAGGTGACGAAGAAAGCAGCGCACTAGCCCCTCCACTGAAGGAAGGACTCTCGCTTCGGTTCCATACCTACTTCAGTCTGTGTGCCGACAGCCTGGCACAAGACTTGGCCTCGGAATCAATGAAGCTTCGAGAAGAACTTTACAAGACCAAGGCACTTCTTCGTCGAGCTCAAGAGAAGACAAACAGGATCAAGAAGGAAGGAGCACCTTCTGGACAATCCGCTATCGCATATCGAGGTGGAAGGCCCTCCGAGGATGTATCTTCCAAGGGTGAAGGACCACCTCGGCGACGCCGGATGACAGCAAGGGAATATCGCAAGCTTTTCCCTGCACCACCATCGAAGCACCGTCGTATCCAACTCCTCCACTCCCCCACTCCCTCAAGCGACAAGGGAGCCCAGACAGATGAAGACAAGGAGGAAGACCCAGAAGAGCCGGAATACGCGACCGAGCATTCCGCCGCTTAGGCATTATTCGCTACTCGGATATGCCAGTTGTAACCCCTACGGTAGGATAGGTCGTGTAACCCCTATGCGCAGTCGAGTCCTTGTATGGTTCATATGAAACCATCTAGCGTTTGCTTTTGTTGTGTCTGGATGTAAGACGTGATCTTCCTTCGGGAATGTGTAAACGACTACATCACCCATTTGGATTTTAATGAATGTGTTTTGGCCTCTCGGCCCTTGCATGATTTGATTTAGTGTCACACCCACCCCCTTACTAGGCACCCATCTTTCTTGCTTTCCCTCTTCCGAGTCATGAGACCTTTTACCGCTCCAACAGGATGCCTGTTGTAACTCGTACTGGTACCTCTACCCAGCAGCCTAAAGCCGGAGCATCCTCTCAGCCAGAGGCAGGCCACGACCAAACCAACGACCAAGCTCCACCACCACCTCCTCCAAGCATGGACATGGCTCAGCTTCTCCAAGCTTTCCGAGAGGAACGCCAAGCCAACACTGCAGCTCTCCAGCTGATTGCTCAAGCTGTCACCAACATCCGCCAGCCGGTGGGGAATGGCAATGGACGTTCCACGTTGGCAGAGTTCAAGAAGCATGCACCGCCAACCTTCATCGAGACTGCTGAACCCCTGGATGCAGATGACTGGGTCCGTTCCATTGAGGAAATTCTGGAACTAGTCGGATGCACCGAAGATCGCGAGAAGGTGGCTTATGCAGCCCACTGCCTCGGGGGAACTGCCAGAGCTTGGTGGGATGAATTCAAGGTCATGCATGCTGAACAAGACATCACTTGGGTGAACTTCAAGGCAGAATTCCGCAAGGCCCACATTCCTTCCGGAATCATGGCTATCAAAAAGCGTGAGTTCCGAGCCCTGAAGCAAGGAAGTGGCACTGTCAAGGAGTACATGCAGAAGTTCAGTGTTCTGTCAAGGTATGCCCCTGAAGATGTCAGCACTGATGCTGCCAAAAGGGAGCGCTTCATGGAAGGCCTTAATCAGACTCTGCAATACTTGCTTGTCGTGTGCGACTGCCCGTCTTTCCCTAACCTGGTGAACAAGGCACTTATGCTTGAAGACAAGCGGCGTGCTTTGGAAGACACTCGCAAGCGCAAGTTGGTCAGTAAGGGAAGTTCCAGCAACCAGAAGCCTCGTTCATGGCAGTCAGCCCTGGCCAAGCCCACCTATCAGCAGCCAAGAGCTCCTGCACCTCGTGCCAATCCTCAGCCTCAGCAGTATGCCAACCCCAGGCCAGCTTTCAACCCCAATACCAGTGGTGGCAACAAGATCAACACTCCAAACCAAGTCACTTGCTTTGGGTGTGGTCAGCCCGGACACATCTCCAGGGTGTGCCCTAACAAGAAGCCTGATGCCCCGCGCCCCAATGCGCAGAACCAGGGACAAGGCCGTGGAATGCCACCAAGGAACCCAGCTCCTCGCAATCCACCGAACTATGGGAAGGGGCGTGTGAATCACGTCACTGCTGAAGAAGCCCAGGAAGACCCAGACGTCGTGCTGGGTACGTTCCTTGTCAACTCAGCACCTGCAACTGTCTTGTTTGATTCTGGAGCAACGCATTCATTTGTCACTCAAAGATTTGCATTAAAAAGTGGCATGACCCCTACACCGCTGAGTAACCCTATGGTGGTACAAACCCCCGGAGCCGAGATGAGAGCCAAGATAGGCTGTAAAGGAGTCGGTATTACCATTAACGGTGTAGACTTCCTAGCAGACCTTATCATCCTGAGATCGCAAGGCTTGGATGTGATCTTAGGGATGGATTGGCTCAGCAAGCACCAAGGCTTGTTAGACTATGCCAATCGGACAGTCACTGTGACCAATGACCAAGGAGTCGAAGTCAAGTTTGCCCCCAACTCCTCTTCCGCTCAAGCCGCTAAAGTCAACTGTCTGTCTGAAGTTGGGCTAGATCAAGTACCGGTGGTATGTGAGTATCCTAATGTCTTTCCGGATGAACTGCCGGGAATGCCCCCTGACCGTGACATTGAGTTCATCATCGAGCTCGTGCCCGGAGCAGGACCCATCTATAAGAAGCCTTATAGAATGGGGACGGAAGAATTAGCCGAGTTGAAGAAGTAGCTAGAAGAGCAGCTAAGGAAGGGATTTATTCGCTCGAGTGCCTCCCCTTGGGGATCTCCTGTTCTGTTTGTGGCCAAGAGGGACGGTACCATCCGCTTATGCATTGACTATCGTTCCCTCAATGAAGTTACAATCAAGAACAAGTACCCACTTCCCAAGATCGAAGATCTGTTTGATCAACTCAGCGGAGCCAAGGTATTCTCCAAGATCGACCTCAGATCTGGGTATTACCAGCTGAAGATCAGACCCCAAGATATTCCGAAGACGGCATTCGTAACCAGATATGGCCTGTACGAGTGCACGGTCATGTCTTTTGGGTTGACCAATGCCCCAGCTTACTTCATGTATCTCATGAATAAAGTCTTCATGGAATATTTGGACAAGTTTGTTGTTGTCTTCATTGATGACATTCTTGTGTTCTCGAAGTCGGAGGAAGAGCATGAGCAGCATCTGAGGATGGTCCTAGACAAGCTTCGTGAGCACCAACTGTATGCCAAATTCAGCAAGTGTGAGTTCTGGCTGCATAAAGTTGGATTCTTAGGTCATGTCTTGACCGAGGAAGGATTATCTGTTGATCCTGCAAAAATCGAAGCTGTGACCCAATGGCAATCTCCAACGACCGTCAAGGAAGTCAGAAGCTTCCTCAGACTAGCGGGTTATTACCGCAAGTTCGTGGAAGGATTCTCTAGCATTGCACGACCAATGACTCAGCTCCTCAAAAAGGACAAGAAGTTCGAGTGGACGCCAAAATGCGAAGAGAGCTTCCAAAAGCTCAAGAAGAGATTGACCACCGCCCTAGTTCTGGCAACACTTGGTATTCACAAGGAGTTCGTGATATATTGTGATGCCTCTCGAACCGGATTGGGAAGCGTTCTGATGCAAGAAGGCCGCGTCATAGCATACCTCTCCAGGCAGCTACGACCCCATGAGGAGAACTACGCTACTCACGATCTTGAGCTAGCGGCAGTAGTTCATGCCTTGAAGACATGGCGGCATTACCTCCTAGGGAAACGGTGTGAGATTTACACAGACCACAAAAGTCTGAAGTATATTTTCACCCAAAAAGAATTGAACATGAGGCAGTGGAGATGGTTGGAACTCATCAAAGATTATGACCTCAGTGTTCAGTATCACCCTGGGAAGGCTAACATGGTGGCCGATGCCTTAAGCAGGAAGGCTTGCTCTTTGAATGTCGTTATTCAAGAAAGACAGCCAGCCTTGTTTAAGGAGATCGAGCAATTCAGTTTGGAATAGGTCACCCCCGGATTTCTGGATCATTTGGAAGTCAAACCGACCCTGCTGGACGACGTCAAGAAGGCTCAAGATGGACACGCAAGCACTGAAGGTATCAAGAGGAAGATGAAGCTGGGCAAGGCCCCAGGATTCTCCGAAGACGAGCACGGGATTGTTTGGTACAAAGGTCGCCTCTGCGTACCAAACAACACCGAGCTGAAGATGCTGATTCTGCAAGAAGCCCACGACACTCCGTATTCCATCCACCCCGGAGGAACCAAGATGTACCAAGATTTGAAGGCACGATTCTGGTGGCACGGTATGAAGAGAGAGATTGCAACCTATGTTGCAAGGTGTGATGTGTGCCAAAGGGTCAAGGCTGAATATCAGCGACCTGCTGGATTGCTTCAACCACTCAAGGTTCCTGAGTGGAAGTGGGATAAAGTCGGAATGGACTTCATCACTGGATTACCAAGGTCGAATAGAGGACATGACTCTATCTGGGTCATAGTCGATCATTTGACCAAGGTGGCCCATTTCATTCCTGTCAAGACCACTTATGATGGCAACCGGCTGGCAGCTCTCTACATCGACCGAATCGTAAGTCTTCACGGTGTTCCTAAGGAGATTGTGTCAGATCGAGGAACCCAGTTCACCTCAAGGTTCTGGAAGAAGTTCCAAGAGGCCTTGGGAACCAAGTTGTCTTTCAGCACAGCTTTCCACTCACAGACCGGAGGTCAAACTGAGCGAGTCAATCAGATTCTCGAAGACATGCTCCGAGCCTGTGTCCTGGCGCATGGAGCCAAGTGGGAAGACTGTCTCCCTTTTGCCGAGTTCTCCTACAACAACAGTTACCAGTCAAGCCTTCAGATGGCACCATTTGAGGTGTTGTACAGACGCAGATGTCGCACACCCCTCAACTGGTCACAGACTGGAGAAGGACTAATCTTTGGACCGGATAATCTCCGCGCAGCAGAAGAGCAAGTCCAACTAGTCAGAGAGCGATTAAAGGCAGCCAAGTCAAGGCAGAAGAGTTATGCTGACACTCGACGCCGAGACATGAGTTTCCATGTCGGGGACCATGTGTACCTGCGGGTAACTCCTCTGAAGGGAACCAAGCGTTTCCATGTCAGGGGAAGCTCGCACCAAGGTTCATTGGACCCTTTGAGATCACTGCACGACGAGGAGAAGTGGCTTATCAGTTGGAACTACCACCTGAGCTATCCGATGTGCACAATGTATTCCATGTGTCACAACTCCGGAAATGTCTCCAAGTTCCAGACAAGCCCAATCTCTACAAGGATGTGGATCACCAAGCCATTGATCTGCAGCCTGATTTGAACTACCGCGAGAAGCCTACTCGCATTCTGGACGAAGCAGAACGACGTACGCGGAGCCGTACCATCAAGTATTTCAAGGTCCAGTGGAGCAACCACACCGAAGCAGAAGCAACCTGGGAACAAGAAGACTATCTTAGATCCGAGTTTCCCGACCTCTTTTAAGCCCTAGTTTAGGAATCTCGGGGACGAGATTCTTGTAAGGGGGGTAGGTCTGTCACACCCTGCATTTTGTAACATGTTATTTGTATCTTTGGAGCATGAAAATTTGGACCAGCAATTTTTTTTAGCATCATTTGGCTTTTATTTGGAATTGAGTTTTCTTCATGTGCTTTTTCATGTGCTCATTAAAGTCAACTATGATCTCTTGTGGATTTCATCTCCATACCTAAAACTTCTGCCCAATGATCATGCCAAGTGTTATATAACAGTATAGTATTTTCTTATAAAATTATTTTGGCCAAAAAGTATTTTATAAATTTAGTTTTCCAAAAACCCCTGAATTGAGATTTGCACTGCAAGTACTTGATTTAGGGTGAGAAAATTATTTCAAAAGGTTTATTTGAGACCTAGTAGTCATAGGACTTCCAGAAACCACAAAGGTATAATTTTAAAAGTTATTTTCCTATTTTATTTAAAAGCTTTTTCTTAAGGCCAGAAATGGTCTTTAATAGGGGAAAATTATTTAACTATTTCAAAAATATTTGCCAAAATTCAGAGAGACTCAGAGGACATATATTGTCCATATATAAGAGTTTCAACACTTGGTCATGTTCAAAATAATGGGCTAAACCCTCTAAAACCCTTTCTGGATATTTCAAGCTTTTGAAATATTTACAAAGGAAACTTTCTCCAAAAATTCCAGGGAAATTCTATCATGTCATATATGACATATTTGATGATCTTGCCAAGTCCCATGCCTTGGGAAGCAAGAAAACATCTTCAAACCCCTTCATAACCATTCTGTCCATATTTGAAGTTTGAGCAACTTTACATTGCCAAACTTGTCCAAATGCTCGAAAACTTGGTGCACATGCTAGAATGACCTAATAAGGCATCTAGGCCAAATGGCACAAGATTTGGAAAAGAGCAACTTGATCAGATCACCTCAAAACCCTTTCTCTTCAAATGCAAATTTGAACAACTTTACATTACCAACTTTTTATCTGGAGCTTCAAACTTTGTGGGCATGATCAATACCCCAAATGATGATGCTACACCAAGTGGTGCATCAAGGGGAGATGATTAGCTTGACTCAATCAAGATGAAACTGTTTCTGTTGATTTCTAGGGTTCACCAAAGTTACATTGGGTAGTTTCTCCAAATGAGCCCAAATTTGGTGAAGCACCCTATTTTCTTATGTCTTTCAACCCTGTCAAGTGCCATGTCAAGTGGACTTCATTTACTTGACCAAACACAGATCAAACACCTTCTGCAGAATTTCTAAAACCCTCAACTTGATCACTTTTTCTTTTCTCCATGGCCTCAACTTCTTACCACAGGCTCATTGAGTTACCAGCTACCTCCAGTAACTCCCCCAGCACCTCAGCTCCATGATTGAAGGGTGAAACCCCTGATTTACCTTGCTGTACAGCAGGTTTCTACCATTTCACCAACACTCTCACTCTCTCTCAGCATCTCCAGGGCATCCAAGGCCTCAGGCCATTTCTTTACTTCCCCCCTGACCTTCTAGACACTGCTGGACACGCTAGTTTTGACCGGAGCGGCGAGGGCACGATGATGCCAGCCATACGCACGCTCTGGGTCATGCTACAGTGCGCCCCCGCACGGTGGCTCCAGCCAATCACCGATCCCCGACAGCCTCGGGCCTCCCCCTCGCGCCAGTCGAGGCGCCTCGACGTCCGCGACCACCCCGGCGCTGTCCCCCCTCCTCCTGCGCCCTCTAGTGAACGTCGTTGCACGCGCACCGGCCGCCCGCTTCGGCCATTCTTCTGCCTCACACGCGCGCACGCCTCTGACGCTTCCCCGCTCCTCCTCTCACCTCAGCTGGACGTGGAGCTAGTCCACGAACCTCCCCGGCGTGATCCCAGGCTCCAGAACCCTCCCTAGCCTCGCCTGCAACCTCGCCGGCGCACGGGTCCACGGTGAACCACGGGCGCGGCTATATAAGCCCCTCCCGAGCTTCTCCAACACCACCACAAGCCTCACACCACTACACTGATCCCCCCAGCACCTCCAGTTCAACCCCAGGATGCCCTAGTGCTCGGGATCGACCGGAGCGCCGCCGCGTCGGGCCGCCGGTGATCTCGAGGTACGAGCCTCCCCTGCCTCTCCTTCCACCCGTTTCGGAACCGCCGCACCTCACTGATCATTTCCCCCCTAATTCCCCCTCCGTTTGCAGTCGGGAACGGGCGCAGCAACCACCCTCCGACGAGCCTCCGCCGTCCCACCTCGCCGCCGGTGAACCAGGCCTCCCCGCCGTGCCGCACCACCACCACAGCAACCGCAACACGACACTGAGCTCATCCCTGCCCTCCGTTGCCGTCGCCGTGGCCGGAATCCTCGCCGGTGAGCTCGCCGTCGCCGTGGCCGTGGGGTTAGAGATGACAGTCGGGCCCCGCCTGTCATCCCCCCACCTCTCTCCCCCTCCTCTGTGCCGCTGACCCACGGGCCCCGCCCGTCAGGTTTGAAAACCCGACGTGCGCGCGCGCTGGCTCCCGTGCGGCTGGGCCAGTCCGTCTGGGCCGTGCACTGTGGCCTCCTCTGGCCCAGTGCATAGGACCCTTTTTCCTTTTTCTTTTCTGTAAATGCTTTAAACATTTCTACAGAAAAGAAAAATGATCCAAATTAAATATTTCCAACTCCTAAAATCTTGTAATATTCCAACCTATTTAATGGTACTACTTTCATTCAAATCCATGAAACTTTTCTGTACTGTTCAAATTTAAATTCAAATTTGGGCAGTAATACTCCTGTTCTAAAATCAATATATTCTATTCTGTTACTCCAAAACTCCAACTAAGATTTTTCCCCATCTTAGAAATCTCTCTAATATTTTACAAAAATGAGTTGACATTTTTCTGAGCACTTTGATTTTTCTGTTTTGTTTGTATTCTTATTTTTTCCGTTATTATTATGCGACGTATAGATCCCGTATTTGACGAAGTTGCTGTGGAAGAAGAAGGAGAAGGACTTGAAGACTTTGAAGACCAAGCCAATCCAGGCAAGCAGCCCTTTGACCACGATACACTTGTTCCTCGGAACCGTTTGTTTCCGATGCATGATGATAGGGTTACGATGGTAACCTAGTTGATTCCACCACATGATGCATGCTTGATCTTGATCTTGCTAAGTGCTAGATGACATGCAAATAGATGGTCATGATGCTTATATGATGCATGGGTGAGATGAACCCTCGTAGCTAAAATCTTTGCATGAACCCGTCGGGTGCCCCTAATGCCCGAGGGTGATGAAGTGATAGGTCATCACTTGAGAAAGAAGTGATGTGCCGGTAGATCATGTGCATGGTGGAATGATGGATTAGATTTATGTGTGACTACCGTCCCAACCAAACATGTGCAACCACACTACCCCTTATGGGACGGGGCTTTATTAATTACTTAGGTCGATACTAGCATGGTGCCCGCATTACTAGTGACGGGAAGACTTGAGGTCTTTCCCGGGACGGGGTCGTGCTTGGATAGGTGACCATGACTGTTTTCACAGGGCGCCGGACACACCGTTGGTCCCTTCGGGTACGCGTGACATTGAAATTAGGCAAGTCCCGTGATCTATTGTTTGTACCCGAGGGCCGTGTACCAACGAGTGGACTCTATGTTAGTGTCATCTAAGGAAAGGTAATGACCGGGTGCTTACCCCGGGTACTTGAGGTACCGCGGGTCGTGGATGACACGGAAGTTCCCCGGATCTTGTGGGTAAAGTGCGCAACCTCTATAGAGTGTCAAACTATTCGAATAGCCGTGTCCACGGTCATGGACAGTTGGGTGGTGCTACTTAAACTATGTCCAGAATTTTACTTCATCGGTGTTGGAATGTGTGTGATAAGTCAAGGATGGTGACTTGACTCGATGAGTTGAATCATATTCATGTTGATATCGGTAACCTGTCTTCGAGGTTACGTGAGTTTATTGATGCATAGACTTGATGATAGCATATTGCTCTTGCTTTCTGCTAGATTGTTCATTATTGTTCCATTGCATTGTTACCACATCATGGGTTGCTTGCGAGTACATTCAAAGTACTCATTGGCTTGCCACTGGTTATTTAATTGGCCAGGCATGGAAGAACAGGAATATGAGGAAGAGTTCTTTGGAGACGAACATGCGAACTAGGACGCTATCCCAGTCAGAATTCTGTAGGGTTAAGGCAGATGGCATGGGTTCTACCCGTTTATCGAAGACTTCCGCTACTTGAGTTAATTGCTATTCAGCCCGTGAGGCTCTATCTATGTAAGACTTGGCCATAATGGCCTTAATTCGTGTAAGACTATTTGTATGGATTTAAGACTCTTGTTATTTCAGCTTCTGTGTGTTCAGTGAGCATTGATCTCTGGGATCACTGTACACGTGCATTCGGTGATCTCGACTTTTAAGTTGGGGTCCCCACACTACCGTACCTCGTAGGTCAACTAGAGTACGATCCACACCAGAGTGGTATGATAATCCTATTTTGGAAGTCATGTTACTCGACCATGATGAACCTACGAACTATGAGGAAGCGATGATGAGCCTAGATTCCACAAAATGGCTTGAGGCCATGAAATCTGAGATGGGATCCATGTATGAGAACAAAGTATGGACTTTCGTTGACTTGTCCGATGATAGGCAAGCCATAGAGAATAAATGGATCTTTAAGAAGAAGACTAACACTGATGGTAATGTTACTATCTACAAAGGTCGACTTGTTGCGAATGGTTTAAAAAAAATTCAAGGAGTTGACTACGATGAGACCTTCTCACCCGTAGCGATGCTTAAGTCTGTCCGAATCATGTTAGCAATTATCACATTTTATGATTATGAAATCTAGCATATGGACATCAAAACTGCATTCCTTAATGGATTTCTTAAAGATGAGTTGTATATAATGCAACCAGAAGGTTCTGTCGATCCTAAAGGTGCTAACAAAGTGTGCAAGCTCCAGCAATCAATCTATGGACTGGTGCAAGCATCTCGGAGTTGGAATATACGCTTTGATGAGGTGATCAAAGCATATGGTTTTATACAGACATTTGGAGAAGCCTGTATTTACAAGAAAGTGAGTGGGAGCTCTGTAGCATTTTTGATATTATATGTGGATGACATATTGTTGATTGGAAATGATGTAGAATTTCTAGATATCATAAAAGGATACTTGAATAAGAATTTTTCAATGAAAGACCTCGGTGAAGCTGCTTATATATTGGGCATCAAGATCTATAGAGCTTGATCAAGATGCTTGATGAGACTTTCACAAAGCACATACCTTGATAAAGTTTTGAAGAAGTTCAAAATGGATCAGTCAAAGAAAGGGTTCCTGCCTGTGTTACAAGGTGTGAAGTTGAGTCAGACTCAATGCCCGACCACTGCAGAAGATAGAGAGAAAATGAAAGTCATTCCCTATGCCTCAGCCATAGGTTCTATCATGTATGCAATGCTGTGTACCAGACCTGATATGTGCCTTGCTATAAGTCTAGCAGGGAGGTACCAAAGTAATCCAGGAGTGGATCACTGGACAATGGTCAAGAACATCCTAAAGTACTTGAAAATGACTAAGGATATGTTTCTCATTTATGGAGGTGACTGTCGGTGTCAAAACTGACGGATCACGGGTAGGGGTCCCAAGCTGTGTGCCTGAGGATCGATGGTAACAGGGGACCGGGGACACGATGTTTTACCCAGGTTCTGGCCCTCCCTATAGAGGTAATACCCTACTTCCTGCTTGATTGATCTTGATGAATATGGGGTTACAAGAGTTGATATACCTCGAGATCATAATGACTAAGCCCTAGAAGCCTAGCTTATGATGTTGTCATTCTGTACCTATAGACTAAATCCTCTGGTTTATATATGCGTCGGAGGGACCTAGGGTTGTACATGATCATCTTGCAGAGGAATGAAACATTACACTAGGACTATAAACTTGCCATTCTACACATATAGGAGTCCTATCCGAATACGTGCAATAATATTGAGCGATGATCTTCACGGCCCACCAGTCTGGACCATAACGAGTAATCCGGCCACCCGAGGACCCCTTAATCCAGGACTCCCTCAGTAGCCCCTGAACCAGTCTTCGATGACGATGAGTCCGTCACGCGTACTATCTTCGGCATTGCAAGGCAGGTTCCTCCTTCTGAACATACTGAAGTGTTATTTCTTGCACAAAGGAACTATGTACGGCTCTGCATGGTTAATACAACTCTTAGCCGCAAAGGCAATGTGTCGAAAACGGACACTGTGTCTTTACTGACAACTTTTCGGCGAAACATCATGTTTGACCGTTTAATATTTCGAACCATTTTCTTGGCTTGGGTTTCATGTTTCGAGGCATAGCCCCCATTGGCACGTCTTGTCTAAGGAGAGATCGTGCCCTCTTATTATGGGATCCTTATCAATATGACATGGGTAACCCAACCGCGCCTTACGCATGATTACGTTGGGAACGGGCAAGTTTTATAGCAGGAGTGGGGGATGTTTGGTATTTTACCATCTATAAAAGGACACAGATCCTTCCCCCTTTACTTCACGCTCTCCTCAAGCCCTTGCTTCCCTATCTTCTAGCTTCAGCGCCCGCAACTCTAGTGTCCGCAACTCCCATCTCCTCAACCACCGCCTCCTTCTACAGCAATGGCTGGATCCGGTTCCAAGGGCAAGTGGGATGCCTCCACAGTCACAGAGAAGAACGTGAAGAGTCTCTGGAGCACGTGCTACCTTGCCAAAGACATAGCGCGCTGGATTCCAGACAAGAATCAGGTGATCCCTGTCCCTGATCTGGGTGAGAGGGTGGTATTCATCCCTCACCTTATTCGGGGGCTGGGGTTTCCGCTTCACCCCTTTGTTCGGGGTCTCCTATTCTTTTACAGGCTAGATTTCCACGATCCGGCCCCGAACTCTATCCTGCACATATCATCTTTCATAGTCGTATGTGAGGCATTCCTCCGCGTCCCCCCCCCCCACACTTCGGCTTATGGCTCAAGATCTTCAATCTGAAGCCGAAGGTGGTTGACGGGCAGCACATGGACTGCGGGGGAGCTATGGTGAGCAAGCTCCCGAATGCCACCTGGACCAAGGGGGATGTTGTAGAGACAAACAAGATATGGCAGCACGAGTGATTCTACATCACCGAACCCCGCGATGCCAAGTTGGCGGTCACGCCCGGGTTTAGATCCGAACCCCCAGAGAGGCTCACCTCATGGACCACCAAGGGCCTTGATTGGGGGTCTCAGGCGGAGGTGAAGACGCTCCAAAACCGCATCTCTAGTATGATGGCGAAGGGCACCCACCTCACAAACGTGATTCAGGTGATGCTCTTCCGCCGTACACTCCCTTGCCAACTCCGGGCCTCCCACTTATGGGAGTTTAATCCGGAAGAGCCGCAGACCCTGAAGCGCTTCCTCGGCACTATGCATGAAGGTCTATGGAAGCAGCTCTTCAAGGCCTAGAAGGATTGGCCTGAGGAGACCGAACACAAGGGCTTCAATAGTGTGGCTTCGGCCTGAGAGGTAAGCACAATTTCGCCGAATACGCATCTTGTCCATATTTCAATTATAACAGGAACTAGAACTCTTACGTTCCATTCAAGCCTGGACGAAGAAGGCGGAGCGGATCAGTTGTCCGGATCTGTGCCCGAAACCCCAGCCACGCCCAGCTAACGACGATGCTGGTCCAGGCGCCGTACAAGGCGCCGAAGAAGAAGGCTAAGAAGAAGGGCAAGGAGGTCAAGACCGACCCCCGCCCTAAGGGTCCTGTAGACACAGTGTCCGAGGAGACCGACGCCCACTTCTCCCATGACAAAGAAGAAGAGGAGGAGGAGCAGGAGGAGGAAGAGATCGACTCCCCCATCAAGGCAACGGGGAAGAAGAGGGCGGCCCCCGTCGACACGGGAAAAGGGGCGCCTAGGAAGAAACTGAACATCCCGGACAGCTCGGACTCAACGTCCGTGGCCAGCTTCCGAGTACAACCCGGGATCAAGCCCCTGGCCGAATCGTAAGTATTCAGACTATTGCTATTGAGTTCGGTTTAGGTAGCTTTCATTGTTTTAAGCAACTTTATTTTGTTGTTTTGTATCCCTCCCCACACACTCCCTGATGCTTCACTATCATCAGGGAGCTCTCTACCAACCAAGATGGTGGAGAGTGATACGCCACCGCGGGCTCAATCACCTGTCCTAGCGGACACTGAAGTGCCCTCCCTACAGGCGTCCCCTTCGCGAGCAGGTGGGAGAGGGGCGGATGAGAAGGTGCCCGAGGCTAACACGGCGCCCGTAGGCAACGGTGCGCCGCTCCGCCCCAACTCGCCGGTCGCCAACGCCGCCACCGACCCGGCCGTCCACGAGCAATAGGACTCGTCGCTGCCGTCGTCTGTGCGGCGCGATGGCTGCACGGCGATGCCTTCACCCTCACCGGCTGCGGCGTCGTCCTCGCTGGTCCGCCGCGGTCCGGTCAATCAGCAGCCTGCGCTGTTGATGGCGCGGGAGCTCTTGCGCTACCGCCCAGCAGATGACCTCTACGACGAGTGGCTCCACCGCATCACCGAGCTCGTCAACGCCGCTGGGGAAGCACCTGCACCGACGCACTCCTCCCATCCCCCATCGCTCCTGGCGGGGAACGAAGGCCACGGAGTCCCGGCTCCGCCTCCACTCTACGACGCTGGCCAAGAGGTCCGGCGCGAGGCTCCGCAGCGTGAACCGCCCCACAGAGCCCACGCGTGCAACGAGGAGAGCTGCCAGGTGATTCCGCATCCCCAGGCAGGGGCTCGCGGCCCCCCTGGCCCGCAGCGCCAGGACCGCGCGCCACAGGTGGTGGTGGCGCCAGCGCCCCAAGAACCAGCACCGCAGGCGCAGGGGGCGCCTACGATCATGAGCGTGGCTGGATGTCGTGCCTTAGCTCCTGAGCTACGACACCTCGTCTGGCCCGGAAAGTTCAAGTCGGACCTTCCTCCACGCTACGACGGCAGACCGACCCCACGGAGTTCCTCCAACTCTATGAGTTGAGCATCGAGGCATCCGACGGCACTGAGCAAGTCATGGCGAACTGGTTCCCCATGGCTCTCAAGGATGGCGCACGCTCCTGGCTCCTGAACCTCCCCGTGGGATCCATCTCCTCCTCGGGGGATCTTCATGAGCGTTTCATCGCCAACTTCCAAGGCACCCACGACCGAGCCCCGGCAGCTGCAGATCTGCGCCGCGTGAGATAGAAGCCGGGTGAGACCATGCAAAAGTACATCCAACGCTTCAACACCATGCGCCTCCGGATCCCTAGGGTGTCGGACGAGGCCATCATCTCGGCGCTCTCCGACGGCATCCGCGATGTCAGGATGAGGGAGGAGCTCTCCATCCATGAGGACCTGTGCACATCCCTCAAGATGTTCAAGCTCGCGGCAAAGTGCGCTAGGGCGGAGGAAGGACGCCTCTCCCTCCAGGAGCTGCCTGAGGCGGAGGCGGACGACAAGAAGACCAAGGCCAAAGAAGCAAAGCACAAGGGACCCGCCGTGCTGGCTGCGGAGCCAGAAGTGAAGCGTGGCTGCGGCTACGACGACCCCCCAGAGACAACCGACCGTACCACGTCTTCCACAATGTCCACAGCCACAACACTAACGACTGCCAGGAGCTCAGGGCGATGCGCGGCGGGCGCGTCGGGCAGTGCCTTGAGCGTGACAACCACGGCTACGGCCGTGGAGGAGGCCGAGGTGGAGGACGTTGGGACGGCAGGAACTCGCGCCAAGGGTGGTGCGAACAGCCTCGTGTATACCACTGGCAGGAGCAGCCTCGTGACGCCCCCTGGCACGACCAGCCTCGTGAGGGTCGCCCTCAGGGCAATGGGGGCCTGCCTCCGCTGCCACCACCGCCAAGAAGGAACGACGATGACCGCCGGGGAGATGGAGGAGGGGGCTTCCAGGAGCCGCGTGCAGTTGCATGCATCTTGGGAGGAACCCATGCTCCGGCTTCACATCGCATCTTCAAGCAGTTCGCCCGTGAGGTGAACGCAGCGCTTCCTAGGCCAGACACCACATGCAACCTCAGGTGGACCAAGCAAGTCATCGCCTTCGACCCCAAGGACCAGCTCAAGTGCACCGCAACCCCAGGCGATCTCCCGATGCTCTGCACCCTGATACGTCCAAAACATATCTATAATTTCTGCTTGCTCCATGCCTCTTTTGTGTGATATTGCTATGATATTTATACACTTCCATACACTTTTGATCATATTTGGACTAACCTATTAACTTAGTGCACCCCAGTGCCAGTTTCTGTTTTCTGCTGTTTTTGTATTTCAGGTTTTCCCATTACGTAAACTGCCAGAAAAATTCCGGGAAAAATATATAAAAAATCAGCATTCCAGAAGCTTCCATGCGGCCAAAGTAGGGCCGGAGGGGGGCCACCAGGGCTCCAGGCGCCCTGGGGGTGCGGCCCCCCTCCTGGCCGCGCCGGGGGGGCGCCTGGGCCCCCCAGGCCTCCGCTGATGCCCCCCTTTGGCATATATTTAACACGCATCCCGAAACCCTCGAGGACGGAACCCTTTTTTGCGATCTCATCTCTGTTCTGCCGCCGCCGCGCTTCCAAGATCGGGAGCACCAGGAGAACTCTTCCCGGCACCCTGCCGGAGGGGAGGATCACCACCGGGAGCCTCTCCACCACCATGGACGCCTCCCGGATGAGTTGTGAGTAGTCTCCCTTGGACCATGGGTCCATGACCAGTAGCTATGTGATGTTCTCCTCCCCTCTTTGTTCTTCACTAATTAGACCTCGTGAGCTGCCCTACATGATCGAGGCACATATGTAATCCTTATGTTGTTGATATGATGAGTTTGCTGGGATCCGATGGATTATGAGATTATGTTCAGATTGTGTTTGAGTAATATATTTGATTTACCTCTTTTATATTTATGTTCTTGAGTAATTCTTGCATGTTCTCCGTTGCTGTTTATTGCTTCGGCCAAGTAGTAGGTAGTAACTCCAAGAGGGAACGTTATGCTTGATTGTGGGTTCATGCCCCTCGATGACTAGCTTGAGTGACAGAAACATGAGTCTAGGGGATGTGCTGTTGCCACAAGGGGGAAAACAATGGTGCTTGTACTCACGGGTGCAAGGATTGTTTACTTTACGCAAAGTTCTTTTAAATGCAGTTGTCTGTTGCTTTGAGTTTACACTATGGGTGGGACTCGCAATTTAATACCAGCGAGATGTTCTGGATAGATATCTCAAGGTGGATGATTAGTAGTAGATGCAGATGGATTCCGGTCTACTTGCCTTGGCGTACCGCCCATGCTTTTGAGCCTCTACCTTTCTTTGTAGCATAGTTAGCATTGGTTTGCGCACATAATCCTGTCAATTGCCCAGCTGTAATTTGTTTACCTCGCATAGCTGTTTTATCGTCTTTTGGGAGAGAGACATCACTAGTGAACATCATGGGACCCCGGTCCATATTACCATCACTGATCACATCCGCTATTTACTTTCAGTTCTTACTTACTAGTTGCAGTTATACCTATCACTATTATCTCTTGCGTTTGATCCTTTGTAAACGACAAGGCCGGAGGGATTGACAACCTCTCTGTACTCGTTGGGGGCAAAGTTATTTGTATCTGTGTGCAGGTCCAGTCGATCGCTAGTTGCGCCGCTAGCAGTTGACACCTTCTTGTTGAACCTTGGAGTCTCAGGGGAATTCGATCCTTGGTATCTTTGCCAAGGTAAAACTACCGCTACACTGCATCTCAAACCTTCCACTTGGGGTAACCAACGAGGGGCGAGAAGCCATCACACCCCGACCATCAGCAATGTCCTCGTGACCAAGACCCTCATCGACGGCGGAGCAGGACTCAACGTCTCTCTCCGTCCAGACCTTTGAGACACTCCAGGTCCCCCACGATCAGCTCCACCCGACCAAGCCATTCTACGGAGTCACAGATGGCTCCACACTCCTGATGGGGCAAGTCCGCCTTCCCGTCTCCTTTGGTGACCGTGACAACTATCACACCGAGCTCATCGACTTCGACGTCGCCGACATCCACCTCCCGTACAACGCCATCCTTGGGTATCCCGCCCTCGCCAAGTTCATGGCGGCGACCCCTCACGGCTACAACATCCTCAAGATGCCCGGGAGTGGCAGAGTCATCACGATCGGCTCCGACAAGAAGGAAGCGGTGCGTTCCCTGGAGCGCGCCTACCAGACTACGGCGGTCGAATACTCCGATGAGGATGGAGCCGTCCTCGCCCTGCAGACCGCCCCCAAGAAGAAGAAGAACCTGCCCATCAACGGACCTCAAGATGCAGGGGCTCCTGATGGCTCCGCCTCGGGACTCGCGCCTGCTGACGAGGAGCCCTCCACCCTTGGATAGGGAGGCGCGCCCGACGCCCCTCTCAGGACAGGCTCGGGGGCTCTCCTCTGGAGCGTCTCCGGCCTGACCAGCGTCTCGAGGGAGGTGTTCGGGCAGCACCTGCAGGCGTGTCTTGACACGCGTTTTTGTGAGCCCAGCGTGGGCCGCACAGTGCTGGGGGCTCAGGACTTCATCGACCTGGTTACCTAAGAACTTCAGTACGCAAGGCTCATCTGCGGTGAGCGTAACCGCACAACCCCAAGCTCACCTGCCCGCAGCCCGAGCGACCGCTTCCGCGTCTGCGTTGACATCATGGGCCTCAACCGAGTGAGTAGCCCTTCTGGCCGACGGCGGTCAGTCGGAGGAGGGCCCTCCCCTGCAGCTACGTTCGCACACTCTTCGGCTTCCGCAACACGGCTGCCACGTTACAGCACCTCGCGCGGCAGGCCTTGGGGGCTCGGGAGGTTCAGTGGCAGGCGGTCCGGACGGAGCGAGAACCGGACCCGCGCGACCGCTGAGAGCCTCCGGAGCCCCTGGGCCACAGGAGCCCGACGATCTTCAGGAGCGACCCGCGTGGCTCGCGTCTTCAGCTACCCCAACTCTTCTTCGACAAGTATCAGGTGATGCTTCAGGTATCCAATCGAGGGCGCCCCCCCGGGCTCCATCATCCTCGGGCTGCTGGGGGCTATTCCCCCGCAGTTGTCTCCTTTTTGTGCATGATCAAGGCTAGTTGCTTCTTTCTATTCGCATTATCTGCATGCTTGGCGTTCTCACCGTCACTAAGGTCATGAGCCCTTGTGAGCCCACTCGCGACCGCCCCATGATTAAGGACTGGCACGGCGTCTGCGCTCGGGTCCGTCCATGCAGCGTCGCTAAACCCAATGGCTGAGCTCTGTCTTGCAAGCCATTCCCATGACGTCACCTCCCGTGGTCCTTGGTGCCTTGTTCTCGCATGGGCTAATCGTGGATGGGTAAGTAGGGGCCCGTGGCAGGTGCCTCGCTCATGCAGGAACCGTGTACCGGTTGTTTTTCTTTTGGATCGTTGCATGAGAAGACTGGGCACGTCGTTTGTGCTTGGGTCCGTCCCTGCATCGTCGATAAATCCAGCAGCTGAACTCTGTCTCGCGAGCCATTCCCATGACGTCACCTCCTGGGGTCGCTGGTGCCGCGGCCTTCTCATGCGATACCCTCTAGAAATGCACTCGGCGCAGGTCGACACAACACCTCTCTTTTCACATTTTGCAGTAGAAGACTCAGGCGCAACCCGCCTCAGGGTAGGGTCTCGTGAGTGATGCGTAAGCTCATGAGAACTTCCTCAGAGTCGTTTAGCTCATCCTGAGGAGGGCCCATATACACCTTTGCTGTCTTGCCGTGCAAGCCACGTGTCAGGATGGGGCTGTACACGCCCCAGAGTCTCTCTCGGTGGGAGGCTCCCTCCCACGGTCCAGTGGAAGTGCCATGCTCCGCGCTGGAAGAACCAACCGAGGAGTGCTTATGCCCACGAACCAGTGGAAGCACCAAGCTCCACGCTGGCCGCTACGACCGAGGCGCGGTTATGCCCACACTCCGCGCAAGTGTGGTAGCCCTATGCTCTGCGCTAGTTATAAACAACTGAGGGAGACCCCCAGTGGTCGCACCAACCTCAGGGAGCTTTTCAGCTCACGATGCTCACAACTTCTCCTTGGATGGGTGTCGCGAGGGGGGCTAGGCACGGGGGCTATGCTTAGGTCACGCTTGGCAGACGCCACCCTACCAGGTGCCCAGACACCTGGCCTTCTCGCGCCCCCATCCCAAGCGAAGGCTCGTGAGCAAGGTATGGTGCTCGTTCTCCCTCATGAGAGCCCTTCGAACGTCAAGGGGGACCCCTGGCCATCGTGACCCAGGGGCCTCACTAGCCACGTAGCCCCTCATCCCTTGAGTCTAGTTATTACGATAACCCCGGTCACTCGGAGGGCTCAACGGCGATCGAGGTATGCGCGGGGCTAGGCCCTGCCGATGCAGAACGCAAACGGGATCGCTTGAACGTCAAGGGGGACCCCTGGGCATCGTGACCCAGGGGCCTCACTGGCCATGTAGCCCCTCATCCCTTGAGTCTAGTTATTCCGATAACCCCGGTCACCCGGAGGGCTCAATGGCGATCGAGGTATGTGCGGGGTTGGGCCCTGCCGACGCAGAGCACCTAAGCAAACATGAAAGGAAGCAAGCACGAAAATCATGAAGTTATCACAATAATACCAAGTTCTTCAAATTCAAACAAAGTTCTTACGCCTCCCCGAGGCACTCGCACTTCTCTCTCTGGACAGGAGCAGCTCAGGCATCACCAAGCGCGTCATCACCAGTCTCCGCCTCTACGGCTGCGGTAGTAGTGGCCTGGAGGAACGCCTCCACCAGCTCCGTGACCTTCGCCCCGAGGGCCTCAGCAGCTGCGCCCTCTATGATTGTGGTCACGGGCTCGGACAGCGAGGCCAGGTCAAGAGCGGGATCACGAAGACTCAGGTGGACGCACACCTGTGTCAGGGCCAAGGTAAGGAGCGTGCGGCTCTCGACGTCGGTTAACTGGCCAATTGCGGCCGCAACCTCGCGCAGGGACTTCACAAGCGCGGCAAGGAGCCCAGCGGGGCGTTCCTCTGGAGCGGCCTGCGGCTTTTTGAACCCTTCCCCGTAGGTAGGCTGCAGCGCCGTACGGGCCTCAAGATCAAAGGCGGCGAGGGCCTCGTGACCCACTGCTGCTGAGGCCGCAAGGGCGTCTTCCTTGTCGCTCGCAGCTTGGGTCGCCTTGGCCCTGCTCAACCTCAACCTTCAGCTTCTCCAGGCTCATGCGGTCAGCAAGCTGCTCCTGTTGCAGCCGGGACGTCTCAGCCTTCTGCGCCTCGAGCTGCTTCCCCAACCCCTCGAGCTCTAGAGCGCGCCTAGTGCCTTCCTCGCGAAGGGCCTCCAGCTCGCTCTCCACCTCGAGGCAGTGCTTCTTGAAGGACGCAGCATCGACTCACGCAGCGTCACATGCCAGCGTGGCTGCCGCAGCTTCCTCTCGACCTTTGGCAGCAATCGCTGAGGCCTGGTTCCAGGAGGCCCGTGCAGACTCGTCTGCCAGGAGCCGCCCGGAGATCAGCCCCAGGCGTCCCTCCATCATGCGGTCGTCACCACCCTGAAGTTCGTTACGAAGCCGACCCAGTGCAGCGGAGGCAGCCTCTAAAGTCTCAGTCCAGGCTGCGTCGTCCGGCGCACGAGCACCGACAAGACCGGCAGCTCGACCAGGGGCTCAGGGGCTCCAGCCCCCCTTGCTGAAGCAGCCGGAGCAGGAGCTGCCGCGGCCTCGCAAACAGTGAGGATGCCCTCAAGCGATGCCGCCGCCGCGTGCCCGTTGGCCTAGTTGGCCGAGACGCCCAGAGCCGTGGCACCCTTCTCCACGTCCACATCAGCAGCAGGAGGAGCAGGGCACCGCGACGTGGCCTCCCCCTTCGCCTTCTTCATCACGCCACCCAGGCTGCTGCATCAGGAGAAGCGCGTCAGGGACACAACAACTAAGGATAACATGAGATTGCACACTTACTCGTCGGAGGCGAGGCGCAACCTCCTCTTCACCAACAGGTCGTCTGCAGCCGCTGGCGCTATGGGCGTGCCGGTAGTACGGATCTTGGCAAGGCGCGAGGCCACAGTCCTGGGCGCAGCCATGGTCACCAGTTTCGCTAGCACGACACTCCTCGGCGGGGTCGCCACGTTTCTTCCCCCGGATGCAGCGCGTCCGGATCGTGGTGGACTGGTCGCCTGGGGCCGTCTAGCGGCACCTGCGCCTGATGCCACTGCTCCAGCGGATGCCTCGGAGGAGTCTCCCTCTTCGTCTAGGGTCTCCTCCGAGTCCCCCTCGTCGCTCCGATCGTCGACGCCAGAAAACACGTCAACCGTAGGCGGAGCATCCACGGGCGCACCGAAACCTGACACGGCCTTCAACAGCTCGACCTTGTCAGGGCAGCTGTACAAAGGCAGGTGGAACCCGGAGAGGTCCTCAGGAACCATCCCCAGGAGAGTTATTGAGGCGAAGTCCAGATCGGCCTCGACCAGCGCCCCCGAGCGTAGCCGGAGCCTGTCGTCATCACCCATCAGCTTCCACATGGGGCGTGAGTGTGCCTGCAGCGGCGTCAGAAGCTGCCTCAAGAACTCCTTCATGATCTGGCCCCCTTCAAGCCTTGAGCCCAGGTCGGCTTCAATCCTTGCCAGGACAGGCCCGGCAAGGGTGTCGGTGAGCTTCGCGTAGCTCCAGCTGGCGCATTTCGCCGGACGGGCGGAAGGCAGCACTAGCAGTGGATGGACGCGCTGGGCGTCCAGATAGACCCACCTCTTCTGGTGGGAGTCTATCTTCTTCCCGGCTGTCATCAGCCAGCAGCCCTGGCGCTGGAAGACGAAGGAGACATAGCCCGAGCACGGACCCTCGTCGTACCAGTGCATGGAGAAGAAGTGGCGGAAGAGGGCGACAGTCGGCCTCACCCCCACGAGCGCCTCGCAGTAAAAGGCGAAGAGCGACAGGACGAAGATGGAGCGAGGCTGGATGTGGAGAGCATGCACCTGGTAATGTTCCAGGATAGCGTAGAAGAATTCCGAGAAGGGCGGCACGAGCCCCACGGAGATGCTGTGAAGAAAGAAGGGGTAGCAGGACTTCGGCAAGATCCGCATCGCGGTGGATCCGGCCCAGATCCCCGTCGGGCCATGCTCGTTGTGGATGCTCGACAAGAAAGGCTAGACCTGTGAGTAGTCCTCCTACTTGGTGATGGAGGAATCCTCCAGCGTCACCTCAAGGGAAGATGCAGATCCAGACGCCGGCGTGGTACCCTTGTTCTTCTTCGCCATTGTTGAAGGTGCCGGAGGATGCATGCGATTTAGGAAGGCGGGAGGCTTAGGGGAGCGGGGTCGCCCACGTCCCATCCAACCGTCGCGCGCCAGCCTGGCCCGCAACCTTTTTTGGGGGCCGCGGCGCTTCGTCCTCGGCCAAGGCTTCGCCCCGAAGCCAACTCCGCGCGCGCCTTGGGCCCGAGGGCTACTGTCGGCGTCCTGGGAACCAGGGTACCCAGACTTGATTGTCTGCGGGCCACGACGCGCTCCTACCACGGCCTGGTACGGCCCAGCTGATCGACCAGCTGCCCAAGACCCTCGCGACGGGGCTAGTCCTCGCGAGGAGAACAACGTCAAGACCCCCTCAGGAGCGGCCTCGGCAAGGTGCTCCGGAGGGGCGGAGTATCCAAGGCCAAGCCTGCCTCAGGAGGAGGCAGCGACATAAGCACTGACGCATCACGCCAGCAAGTGCCAGCGCCTGCCAGCGGCGCAGTTGCCGTTTCGGTGCAAAGGAGGAAGCGCAGGCGTAGGTTCCTGAGGAGCGGGACAAATGTTTCTCCTTTGGTACAACAAGACCGAAGACCGCAAGGATGACAGGGAGGATGTCACCACTGAGCCCACCACCGCGTCACCGCTTTATCCTTTTGCAGGCGAAGACTGCTTTTGTCAAGGTAGGAACGTCCTCGTGTTCCCGCTCAAAAATGGCCGTTGTGGGATCCCTTCCCGCCTAAACATTTTGGGGGAAGAGGACCCTGGCCGCCTATATAAGTAGCAAGGATCCTCACTGTGGGAGAGGGGGGCAAGTTAGGTCAAGTCAATTCAAGTGGAGCAGATCCATAAACTCTGCCACCACGCAAAGGAGCAAGAACTCTAGCCTCCTGAGCTCACCTCCTGAGCTCAGGAACCACTGTACTAGTTCATATTCCAGTCCTCCTGAGGCCAATCCACCAAAGCAGGAAGTAGGGTTTTACACCACAAGCTGGTTTGAACCTAGGTAAACTCTTGCGTGCTTCACTTGTTGTTTGCTTGAATCTCTTCACTGGACGAGGGCGAGACGCTAGGTAGACGTGAGTGGGAGAGATCTTCGTTCACGCCCCTGTGTTCGAACTTCTTGGGTTTGCGGAGCCCGTAATCCGACAGTTTGGTATTGCGCGTAATCACTCTTTATCCAACGTCTTGGTCCATAAAGGAGGTGTCCGCGGAGCGAACCAGGCAATTAGACTATACAGTTTTATTGCTTTCACTTAGCCATAGGAGCTTGACTTGTGGGGCTAAGTACTAGCCCCTCGTGCGTGTTCAGCTATCCGAATTATGGTGCCTACTTTACATGGCTGGGCGAAGACCAGCCCCTTGTATAACATGGAGTAGATCGCTAACGATCGTAGTGTAACTGAGTAGTCGAATCGCCGACCAGCTCTCGCTTATCATGACAGTCAGTTTTTGGCTTTCTCTACCGAGGTACTTGACCGAATGAACCAAAAATACAATCGCAGTAGTTCTCCCTTTACTACCTTAGCCGAACAATGCGGAACATAATGTGCTAAGCACATGAGTCGGCCAACCCAACTTTAGACCCAAGACATGATTCAGAGCTGATGCATATAATGCAATATCCGGGACACCGAGCAGTTCCCTATAGGTGTTTAGACTTGGATGTGTGCCATGCCGGATACAACCCCTAGTATTAAATCCAGATTTGAGGCACATGTGGCAATCTGAAGTAGGGAGAGAATGCAACTGGTAATAAAATAAACTCCAACCAAATTGGAACTAGATTGCCTCTTTTATATCCCGTTTAATACGTTGAACCGCATGGTTGCAGATAATGCCAATAACATCTTTACATGCCAAAAAAAATAAAGGAAATGAAAAAGCAAAAGGGTAGCTCAGAAGAACCTGAGCTCGATTAGCAGTTGTGCCCCTGTCGACTGCCCCATAAGGTAGCAGCTTACGTACCTCGCGTACACAATTATGCCCTTAAAATACCTTGGGCGGCGCTAGGGGCATACAACACCTCATTATTCCATAGTTCCGCTTGACCCTATTCAGACTCTAAAATATATCTTCTTTTTTCACGTTCATTTAAAAACCTGCATTGTTTGAGGCCGTACATGGTACTCTTTTCCAGAATCCTGTTCTTTTTCCTTCTTTTTTATTTTTTACAGGCGGCCATTACAATTCTCCTTCTCAAGGACAAATTACCATGGAGAAAAAGGCGTAGACGTGCAGCAGGGCCACTGGTTGAAATTTCTTTCCCATAAATTAGGGCTCTGTGTAAACCTTTTTACTATTTCCCTTTTTCTATTCTATTTGTTGGCATGTCAAATGCCCGAGGCTGTTATCGACGTTATCTTTAACCTCACAGTTCGCCGTATTAAATGGGATATAAAAGAAGCAGTTTCGTTCCAATTTGTTTGGGCTGTTGTTTATTTTTCACCATTTATATTCTCTACCCCCAAGACCGATCGCCGCGTATGCCCTAATACCTGGACTTCATACCAGGGGTTGTACTCAGCCTGGCACACCTACAAAAAGTTCGAACACCTATAGGGAACTGTTCGGCGTCCCAGATATTGCGTTATATGCATCGGCTCTGGATCATGTCTTTGGTCAATAGTTGGGTTGCCCGGCTCCTGTGCTTGCTACCTTACATTCCGCATTATTCGGCTAAGGTAGTAAAGGGAGAACTACTGCAATTGTACTTCTGGTTCGTCCGGTCAAGTACCTCAGTAGAGAAAGCCGAAAACTGACTGTCATGATGAGGCAAGAGCTGTTCAAGCAATTCGGTGACCTAGTGTTATACTATGATCGATAGCGATCCACTCAGTGTTATACGAGGGGTTGGTCTTCGCCCAGCCGCGTCAAAAAGGCACTATAACTCGAAAAGCCTGGTACACACCATGGGCTAGTACTTAGCCCCACTAGTCAAGCTCTTATGGCTAAAGTGAAAGCAATAAAGCTGCATAGTCTGGTTGCCTGGTTCGCTACGCAAACACCTCCTATACGGACCAAGACGTTGGGTAAAGAGTGTTCCTGCGTTTTACCGAACACCCCTGTACTATTTACATGGGGGTTGAAGCCGACGACTGGAAACTTTCAGATTTACATAAACAGCCGCACATGAGGGAAAAGTCGCTCGTTAATATAACATCGCAAAATTTATATACATCGGCACATTGGCTTAGTCCTTACAACCCGAATACAAATCAATCGAAGACTATATCCTTTGAGCATTGGCCCTCTACAAGGCGGGCTCCTTCTAGGACATCGTCAAAGTACCTTTCTGGTCTACGATGATCCTTGCCTTCTGGAGGGCCAGCAGTGGCTATTTCCGCGGCCTTCATCTTCGCCCAATGCACCTTCACGCGGGCAAAGGCCATCCGAGCACACTCTATGCAGGCCGAGCGCTTGGCAGCATCGACCCGCGGACTCGCATCGACGAGCCTCTTCACCAATCCAAAGCAACTACTCGGGATTGGATCAGTGAGCTATAGCCGGACTATCAAGTCCTTCATGGCCGAACTTGCCGTGTTGTGCAGCTCGACCAGCTGCTTCATTTGGTCGTTGAGGGGCACCGGATGGTTGGATGCAAGGAACTGCGACCAAAACATTTTGTCCGTGCTGTTCCCCTCTTGAGCTCGGAAGTATTGGGCGGCGTCGGCGATGCTCCTCGGGAGATCCGCAAACACGCCCAGAGAACTCCACAATCATGTCAGCCCAAGATACCTCCGACCTCCGAAGATGCTCTGCAAGAGAAAAACCTTACCAGCTGCTATCTGACACGCTTATTTTATCTCCTTCGGAGCACCACGCGATTCAGTTCGCGCCTCCTTGGCAGCATTAACTGCCGTAGCGAGTTAGGCCGCTTGCTCTGAATTCGCCTTCTCCAAGGTGTCGCATTAGCGAATCGCATCTTGAAGCTCGGCCTCGACTTCGGTCACCCGAGTCTCGTGCTGTTGACGCAGGACCTTCTCATCCTCCAGGTCGGCAGCCGCTTTATCAACGACTGCCTTGCTCGCTCTGGCCTCCTCCTTGGCCGTGGCAAGGTCGCCCTTCAGAGCCTCGATTGCAACTGCGTTAGTTGTTTCACAAAAATATATATAACATGTATTAGCTCATGTTCAGACATATAGTGCGTTAAAATTTAGATTTCCTAAACCCGCATACCTTGTGTTTTGTCAAAACGCTTGTTGACGCGGTCGAGATCTTCATTAGCTAGTCTAAGTTTCTGATTTAACTCAAAAACCTCTGCGGCGCCGGCAGACACCATAACTAGCGCAGCCTGCTCAAGCACCAAACTCATAGTTCAGCTCTATCATATGCTATAGCATGGATGCTTCGTTTGATCCTGTTCAGAATCAAACAAAGCATCAGGGGCTACTGTATATATTAGGTCTCGGGTGTTAGCAGAATAAGAGGTTGGTGTTAGCAGAATAAGATCTTCAGGGGTGTTATCATAATAGATCTTCAGGGGTCTATTATGATAACACCCCTGTAGATCTTATTCTGCTAACACCAACCTCTTATTCTGCTAACACCCGAGACCTACCCGTAGCTACAAAACTAACCGTGAAGGAGCCGAACGAACTGCACGGGCTAAGAAAAAAACTGACCCCACCTTATCCTCCCGTCAGCCACCCACTCCTCTGTCTCTCCCCTTAATCTCCTCCACCGCACCACCTCCCCCGCGCCGCCGCACCAATTCCCACCCCCGCGCCGCCACCCCCAACCCCGCCGGCCATGGCGCTACCTTCCCCAGGCCAGGGCGCCACGCAACCACGACGCCCCCACCACCACGCAGTGCACCGCACCACCTAGCTTCTACCTTCTACCTCCCAAGGCCGACGCGTCCCCAACACCCTCTCATGGCCGGAGCTCACCCACCTACGTCCCATGGATGGCGCGCCCCAACCTCTCCAACCGCCGGCCGCCACCCACAACGGATCTAGGACCCTCATGACCGGATCCGCCATCCTCTAGATCCTCACGGCCGCGTCCCAACCTTCGACGGGGACCTCGCGTTCATGCACCTCTCGCCCCACCCACAGTTGTGCGGTGTCGCCGATGGGATGTGCACCTCCTTCGTCATCGACCGAGATCTTCCGGTGGGCGTGCAGCTCCTCCAGCACCTACCTAGCTTCCCATGGTCATCACCCCCCTACCTGGCTTCCCTGCCCACGACCCTCAATCCCCTCCACCTCCAATCCCCTCTAGAGGGACAACTTGGGGTCAGTGCTGTCGCGACTTTCCTCCACTGTTCGCCGCGGTCCCTTGTATCACCACCCTGTCTGGATCCCGTTCCACCCCGTCCGGATCGAGCCGGGCCGGATCCGCCGATGGGATGGGCCTACCCTCGCTCCCAGTGCAGCTCTGTTGGCGCCCCAGTGCAGCTCGGCCACCGCCCCCTTGCAGCTCAATGGTGTGCGGTTTCAGATGCTGCCCCGCGGATCCACCTCCTCCTGCCACCCACGTACTGCTGCAACAGGCCGCCGCCTCTTGTGGTCGCCGTCGCCGTGCGACACTGCCTGCCACCAGCCTCACAGGTCGTGCATCCCACGCCCCAACCGTCCTGATTCAATCGGGAGCGCGAGGTTCAGGTTTGTCGTCGTCTTGTGGTCGCCGTTGCCGTGCAGTTCGCTGTGCGAATCATTTGTTGCTGTTTATAAATATTTTCTGATGTTTTTCAGGATGCTGTCTAGTTCAATTCAGTTGGGTGCTAAAAATGTGCAGCTCAGAAATCTGTTTTTGCATCCAGGATTTGCCATCGGAGATTGTCTAAATCCTCGTGGTGGTGTTCCTTCCTGTTGGTGGTGGTGCTACTCCGAGATGGAGTGGAGCTCTACCCTGACGCGTGGTGCATGCCCTTCACCGTGCCGCCCCGTGCAGTGCACTACAATACAATTTTGCAGTGTAAAATGTTTGTATTTCTTTCACAATAGATGCAGTTCTTGGTAAATCCATATGTGGTTCAGTTTGCGGAAAAGGAGAAAAAGGGAAGAATTTGCATCAATATTGCAGTGCGATTTTGGTCGCGTGGCGGTGCATTTTCGGTGGTTATGCAGTGCGGGGTGTGCACGCATGCAGTCCGGTCACACCAGTTTTCTTGCGAATGCAACACAATAGTTCGTTAGTGTGCCCCGACACAACATTGTGAATTTCTATTGCAGTTCACTCTGCATAATATTTGTGCTTGAATCCAGTGGCGTGGCCCTGTGTGAAAGTTGGTGTGGTTCACTATTGTGTGTGCTGTAGTTTTGTGTTTTTTAGTGGTGCAATTTTGTATTAGTGGAAGTGTGGCCAATAGACTCAGAGGGACCCCACTGGAGGTTCACTTCTTTTTCTGATGAAACTTGTTTTCTTTGTGGGATGATTGAAACAAGTAGTTCACTCCATTTGTGTAGCAGCTCATTACCCCTCTGTATGAAGTACAATTTGTTTCGTCTGTTTCAAAATTCATTCGACTAGATCAAAACCTGCAGTGCGTTTGGTCCTTCGATGTGGTTCACTTTTGAGAGCAATGTCGTTCACTTGTGCCCAACATGAAAAGTGCTTAAATTTTAGCGAAACAACAAAATAATAATGCGGTTCACTTCGATATATGTCGCGCTTCACGTGCCCTCACCTTTGCGGTACCCTTGTTCATAAAAATTGAAAAAGGACAACAAAAACATGTTTGAGAAAAATCTATGTTCGACAAAAAAAATCATGAAGTTCACTTGACTGTTTGATGCAGTGCGGTATTTTGTCTGAAGCAGTGCGCTCATCTGTCTGATGCAGTATACACGACGATTTGGTTGTCCCGAAAAACAGAGTGTCCGCGTTTCGGTATTTTTGAAATTGCTCTTAAACCGTAAAGAATTAGAGAGAGCGTTCTACATGAAAAAGTAGCGTCTCAACGATATCTTTCCAACTGTGTATCGTTTGGATCATTTCGACCAGCGGTTTGTAAAACTTTCGCGAAAAACGGCCGCTGCCTCTCGTAGTCAGCCGCACGATTTTCAAAATTAACTAAAAACCGTAAGGAATCTCAAAAACATTTCAACATATGAAAGTTGCGCCTCGTTCGTAGCTTTCCAACGGTGTATCATATGCCGCGTTTCGACACACGGTTAAAAAACCGAAGCTAAAACAGTACCGAAAATTGATTTTTTTTTTCTTCGAAAAAACACAATTCTGCGATTTAATAAATTCAAAACTGCTCTTAAACCGTAGCGAATTAGGAAAAATAATAGATATGAAAAATATGCGCCTCAACGATACCTTTCCAACAGTGTATCATTTGTTTCATTCCGACGATCGGTTTAGAAGAAAACGTGAAAAAATGCTCGTTGTCATTCGTTATGAGCCGCGTGATTTTCGAAACTGCTCTTAAACTATGATGAATTTTGAAAAGTGTTCAACATGGCGAAGTTGCGTCTACTCCATAGCTTCTCAATGGTATATTACACGATAATTCCGATAAACGATTAAAAAACTATAGAGAAAAAGGTACCCGAAAAAACAACACGTATAGTTTTTTCGAGACGATGTTCACTGGTCGCTCTGTTGCAGTATCTCAGCTACTGAGAGTGCAGTGCCCTCGCGTTGTGCGTGCAGTGCGGAAGTGTTATCAGAATAGTTATTCTGCTAATATTAGCAGAATAGACCGGCTATATATATATAGATATGAAAAAAAGTTCTCTTTATAGAACATTACATCGCATACCTCAAAGCCTGTAAGTAGGCTGTTGAAGGCTTCGTTCAATCCGCCTTTGACGGACTGAATCTTCCCCAAGACCGCACTCATCATAGTGCGGTGTTCCTCCACGATGGAAGCACTTTGTAGTGCTCCTTCTAGAGTGTTCGGCGCCTCCGGATTGACGGTAGGCGCCGCAGGAGCAGTTGCTCCCTCCCTGTCAGGGATTTTACTAGCAGGTGTAAACCGGCTAGGGTAAACCGGATTATGGTAATATAGTTGTGTAATTGTAAACTCAGTAGAGATTATGGCCCATGAAGGCTTAGGGCCCATGTGTAGAGTTGACGGTTTGTAAACCGTCTTGTCATGTAACTTGAGACACAAGGAAAGAAGAGCAGAGACCGAGGCGGACACGATTATGAACCGGCTTCGGGGCTCTATAAACCGGACCGGGCGTCGCCTCTTATATAAAGGGACAACCCGGCGACGGTTGAAGGACAAGAAACAACCCGTCGAGACACAGGCAAGCAATCCGCTCCCTGTTCATCGACGCCCAAGCAATACCAAACCAAACTAGACGTAGGCTTTTACCTTCATCGAAGGGACCGAACTAGTATAACCCTCTGTGTCCTTTGTGTGCTTTTAACCCCTTCAAGCTAACCCGTGCGATGGTTCCATCACTAAGTCCATTAAACCGGACATCTGCCGTGCTAATTCCACGACAGTTGGCGCCCACCGTGGGGCCTCCGCATGATGGTTTCGAGTTCTTGAAGGGCAGCTTTGAAGGACTCAAGGGCTATGCGGTCGGCCGAATGACCAAGAGTCGCCGCGGCCGGATCTACATCGACGACGCTAGCTGGGGCCCGGAGGCCGATTCAATCGAATACGGGTACCGGGTTCCCTTCGGCGGCATCCACGTCTTCATCGGCAAGATTGGCGAACCGGGACCTGAGCCGGACATCTTCTCCGACATCATCGAGCCGACTCAGCGTGCGAGATCGGCCCGGATTCAGCCTGCCGTGAAGCGCGTTTTCGTTGGAGCAACACATGGAGTCCAAGCCAAGGACGGATCGGATTCTGGTGGTGAGACAGTTGTCTATTCCGACGATGAATCCTCGTCCGGAGAAACGGAATCCTTGTATCTATTGCGGGACAGCCGGTCTGAGGGTGTGTTCGACGGGGACAGTATTTTGGACCCCTTGGATCTGCCAAACCGGGTGGCTGTCTTTATGGCCGGATCACAACCTACGCCGTAGCCCACGGTGACCGGGGCGTTCACAGCCGGAGTAGGGGGGAGCGGCCAAGCTCCCTCGGCCTCTGACGCTCTATCGACCTTGGTAGAGGAGTTGACAGCACGGGCAGTAGCAGTGGTGGCTCCCGCAGACAAGGCGCAGCACGATGCAGAAATCCTGCAGCTGAAGGGCCGGATCGAGCAAGCCAGGCAGGATCTAAATGCAGAAAAAGCTATGATAGCAACAAGACAGGCAGAGCTGGATTCTCAGGCTTTTCAGCTACGGATGGATCAGGCCTCTGCGCAGGGAGTAAGGGATTGAAGGCATCAATCTCGTCTACCGCTGGTCTATGAGGCGATGAATCTCTTTGGGACGCTAGGAGGGGGAGCCAGCAATAATCCGGAGGCGAACCGGAGGGGAGCCCCAGTGACCGGTGAACCGGTACGGGAACCCACTGCGGAGCAAGATCGACGGGTTATGCACACTCCTCACATCCCCACCCCTCCTGGCCACTACTCGAACCCCTTGGATAACATTGTCGCTGCCTCTTCACACCTGGCCGCTTTACCCATTAAGGGGACATCCCCTGTGGCAATGGAAGCACGCAGGGTCAAGGATCTGCTCAACACGGCGTTAACATAGCAGCAGGCGTACTCTTACAGCAGGGAGAGACTTCATTCAACACCCCGCCATAGCCGGAGTTACACTAGGCATTGGGATGAACCGGAGGTGTCCAGCAGTGAACGGAGGCGACATCGTCACAGACAGGATAATCCGGCGGGCGCAGAGGCGCGAGCCTAGGAGGCGGTAAACCGGGCCGGACCTACGGCCCGTGAGGAGATGTCGGGACCCCGATCCTAAGTCACACCGGTCTAGCATGTAACACACCATATCACTTTGCGGCCTCACGCACGGTATCCCCACGGGTGCCACCTTACATGGCCCGGGACCGTTTGCGCATTTTGGTTCACGTATATGATAGTGTCGCTAGCATCCGTATGACAGAGAACCCGGGCCGACATGACCAGTTATAAACCAAAAGTGGCACTAAATTACAGAGACAGGCATTCATGACCCAGCAACGAACGTGTCGGTCATCAACGTATGAACCCAAGTCGTAGCAAGCTACAAGGACTTAAAGGAACATCGCGTGACATTTCCCCTAAGGGACAGACACAGGAACGAAGAAGGACACATGCCGGTCAGCCTAAGTGTTCCGGAGCAGTAGCAAGCTACCAAGGCTCAGTGGAAGCACTAGGAGACATTTCCCTGTAAGATAGGCTACCAAGGGTAACAACTAGGTGTCGGATCCCACACATACCAAGCATTTCAATAACATACACACAATATGCTCAATATGTGCAAATACAACATGGCATCACAACAAGACTCTAATAAACAAAATATTTATTCATTAGGCTCCGAGAAGCCAAATATTACAAACATGGGTCTCATGGCCCAACATTCAGAGCATACAAGCAACAAGCGGAAGCACAACATGTCTGAGTACAGACATCTACAAATGAAAAAGGTTGAAGAGCCTGACTATCTACAACACTCATCCAAGAACGTAGCTGAGGTACAAGCTACTTGTCGAAGTCCAAGCGAAACTACTAGTGAGACATCAATCTCATCTGCAAAAACATAAATTAAGCAAACATGAGTACAAAGGTACTCAGCAAGACTTACATCAGATCCTATCATACATGCACTTGTATCAAGATGGCAAAGTGGGGTTTAGTTGCAGCAAGCCAGCTTTGACTCAGTGGCTATCCTGTACTACGATTGCTGGTAACTTTGAGGTGGCGCACACGAGTCCACTAATCACCACACAATACACTACTATGGATTCATTCCCGTCTTACGAGAAGGCCATCCATAGCACTCACACTTGTCTTGAGTATTTTAGAGTATCCACTTCAAGTTGTCTATGTACCGCGTAAGCATCCAAGAAGTCCATAACCGTGGACCTGGCTATTCGAATAGATCATGTTAACCCTGCAGGGGTGTACTTCTTCACACACGCTCTCACCACTTACCGCCATGTACATCTCGTGTATCTCGGCAACCTTCAAGCGGAAGCCTGGCGAGGGTGTCGGCCACGACCTGACTAACCACACAAGACTCTAGTCCAGGTTTATCGCCTATTCGGGTTCCATCCGTGGGGAGATCCGGCCGGGGTGTCGCTCACGGCCCCAAATGATGTGCGCAGGGTTCCCAAGCCCACCTCGCCGAGTGGATCTACGCTTGGTACACTGTGCCACGGTGCCTAGTCTGTCCCAAGCCCACTGGCCGAGTGCCACTTGGTAGACTACTAACACTACTTACAAACACCAGAAACTAGTTGCAACTCCTGGACAGAGATCATGCTGATTAATAAGTCGAGAGGGGTCGAGTTACCGGAACCCAATGTGTGGTAGTAGCTAGTCATTGGACAACATACTCGGAACTCAGTTCTTAGGGACGGTTCCAGTGAGACAACCTACCATGTACTCCTACATGGCCTCTCACCGCTACCTTTACCAAATCGCGTTCACACGCTTAACTCTCAGCATCAGAACATATCATTTCACTCCAATTCATTCCCGATGAATCAGACCTGACACACTCTAAGCAATAGCAAGCAAGGCATGGTAAGATCACAACATGGCTTCAATCAACTCCTACACATGCTAGTGGGTTTCAACTATTTACTGTGGAATGACAGGTCATGCAGAGGAATGGGTTCAACTACTGCAGCATAAAGTAGCAGTTGAAGTCGTTGTTGTCCTAATGCAATAACAGGGAGCACGAGCGAGAGAGGGGTTGTATCGGAATGAACAAGGGGGTTTGCTTGCCTGGTAAGACAACGTGCAGAGCACCGCTCCTCTGACAGGTACTCTGGATCGGTCTCTGGAGCTGGACCTATCGAGAAGAACGGTGCCGACAATCAAACACAAGCATATGCAACAATATGATGAATGAATATGGCATGAAGATATGATGTTGTTGAGCTAATGCAACTAGCATTTTAAATTGGTTGAACTCCATTTGAACCAAGGGTTCAAATGCAATTCTAAGAATAAGCATTTAAAATGCCATTTATGTGTTTTCACATAGACAGTAGGTTTAACTTCATTTGTCATGCATGAAAATGGTACAGATGGATATATTGAATTTTTCTGATAATTTTTCATATATAAATTATTTCATTCTGAGCTACGGTTGAATTTCTGTGATTTTTTTGAAGTTTAAACCAATTTCTGAAATAAATAAATCATTTAAGATTTATTTAAATACCAGAATTGGAATACTGCGTCAGCGTGACCCAAGCATGATGTCAGCAGGTCAAAGGGCTGGTCCAGAGTCAAACTTGACAGTGGGGTCCACCGGTCAGTGACTCAGTTAATTAACTGAGTTAATTAACACTAAACTAATCCTAACAGAAATGTCAGCAGGGCAGGGCCCACATGTCAGTGACTAAACTAATTAACAAAACTAATTAATTAACTTAATCTAGTCAACTAACTGGAGGGGTGGGGGCCTGCCTGTCATTGACCCAGGGGGTCAAATCCTGGTCAAACCCCAGTTAACACGCCGACGTTTAGCCGCCGGCGGCAACAAACGCGGCGGAGGGCGTCGGGATTTCCATTCCGGGGGTCTTTTGCGCCGCGGAGACCACAGGCGAGGAGCTGGAGCTCGTCCGCGTCCATTCCAACCAGCGGCAGCAGCTAGGGCGGCCGGAGCTCGCCAGAAACGAGCTCGCGGCGGCGCCGGAGTTCGGCCCTCGTCAAATATGGGGCTACAGGGCCCGGGAAGGCCAACGGAGGGGTGCTACGGGCTCCTGGTGAAGCGGCGGATGCGGTGGCGTGCTCAGTTTGGAGCTTGCGTGGCTGTGGCCATGGCGGCGGCATCGCCGGCGGCGGTGAGCTTGCGGTCACGGAGGGATTCGGGGCTACAGTACGCACGAGAGTGAGGGGACAGGGGGGAAAGATAGAGGAGCTCATGACGAGTGCAACGCGACGGACGGCGAGCTCGGGGAGGTCCTGGAGCGGTCGGGGCGGCGAGAGGGATCCACGGCGGCCGGCGGTGAAGATGAGGTCGGGGTCGAGGCCTCAGGGCGTCAGGGGTTGATTTCTTTGGCTTGGAGATGCACCGCAACGAGGCGGAGCTCGGGGACTCGTCGGAGGGGCGACGGGAAGGCAGTGGCTACAGGAACGGCGATAGGCGGCGACGACGGCGGTCGGGACCGAGCTCGAGAAGGAGATAGAGGAGAGGGGAGGGGTCCAGAAGAGTGCGAGAGGGTCGGGGAGGTCGCGTGGCTCCTCCAGAAGCGACCAGGCGGCGAGGGGGATGAAGCAGGCAGGAGGCGTGGCGCCCTCGCCGTGAGCGCGCGCCGGCCACACGCCTCGGCCTACTGGCGCGAGGTTGGTGGTGACTGGCTTGGCCAGTGGGCCGGGCCAGCTCTGCCTGTTTGGGCTGTAGGTAAGTCAGGTAAGTTCTTCCCTTTTATTTTCTTTTCTATTTTTCTGACATTTGTTTTGATTTAGTTTCTAAGCTAAATCAATTATTTTCTTCTAACATTTTATTTTGCAGGGACCTAGGAATTAATCCAAGCCCCTCAAAATAAAGAATCCGAATTTTGGACATATATAAAATATATAATATATATACATATCCAATGCAAATAACTATTGCATTAATTCCAAATGCCCAAAATAAATACTTATGAGCTCCTAATAATATTGGTTTGATTTTTATCTCTAACCAATATTTTCAGAGAGCATCATGAACATTTTCTTGGACCTTTTTGGAGCAATTTTTATTTGGGTCATTTTCAAAAATGGTTTCTTAGGGTTTCACAAGTCCTCAGTTCAATTTCATTTGAAATTTAAACATGATGCAAACCACAAGACTAACCTAGTGCATACCAGAACTAGGGTTGTGACAACTCGCCTCCACTTGAAAGAATCTCGTCCCGAGATTCAGGAGTAGGCGGAAAGAAGGTGGGGTACTCAAGTCGGAGACGATCTTCTCGCTCCCAAGTAGCTTCTCTCTCGGTATGATGAGACCACTGAACCTTGAGAAACTTGATGTTATGACGTCGAGTGACACGCTCTGCTTGATCCAGAATGCGAACGGGATACTCTCGATATGTGAGGTTATCTTGGAAATCAAGCGTTTCGTGGTCCACTCCGCGGATGGGATCCGAGAAGCAACGCTTGAGTTGAGAGACGTGGAAGACATCATGAACTCGAGAAAGATGTGGGGGTAGTTCCAATTGGTAGGCAACCTCTCCTCGTGTAGCGACAATGCGAAAAGGACCAATGTAACGAGGAGCCAACTTTCCCTTGATACCGAAACGATGGGTACCCTTCAAAGGAGTAACCCGAAGATAAGCTTTGTCACCAACCTCATAAGCCACTTCCTTATGATGACGATCATATTGGCTCTTTTGACGAGACTGGGCTGTTTTCAAATTCTCACGAATGATGCGAACTTGCTCTTCTGCTTCTTGGATCATATCCGGTCCAAAGAATTGTCTTTCGCCGGTTTCTGACCAGTTCAAAGGTGTTTGACATCTTCGTCCATAAAGAATCTCAAAAGGAGCTTGCTTGAGACTGGATTGATAGCTATTGTTATAAGCAAACTCGGCGAAAGGAAGACATTTCTCCCAATCCATACCGAATAAGATAACGCAAGCTCTAAGCATGTCTTCGAGAATTTGGTTAACCCGTTCCACCTGACCACTTGACTGAGGGTGGAAAGCGGTACTGAAGGAAAGATGGGTGCCCATGGCAGTCTGGAAACTCTCCCAGAAATGAGAAGTGAAAAGACTACCACGGTCTAAATTGATCTCTAGTGGAACACCATGAAGTGACACTATTCGAGAAATATACAAGTCAGCAAGCTGACTAGCAGTGATACTCTCTCGAACAGGTAGGAAGTGAGCCACTTTGGAGAGACGATCAATGACTACGAAGATAGCATTATTCCCTCTCTTGGTCCTGGGAAAGCCGGTGATGAAGTCCATACCAACTTTATCCCATTTCCACTCAGGAATAGCTAGAGGCTGAAGGGTGCCAGCAGGTCTTTGATGTTCTGCCTTAACGCGACGACAAACGTCACATTTAGCAATGAACTCAGCAATTTCCCTCTTCATCCTAGTCCACCAGAACCTCTGGCGTAGATCCTGATACATCTTAGTACTACCGGGATGAATCATGAGAGGAGATTCATGAGCCTCTTTAAGAATCAATTGCCGAAGATGTTGCTTCTTGGGAACCACCAGCCGGTTTTGGAAGAGAACAACACCTCGGTCATCTATGGAGAAACTACCAGCAATACCCTTGGCAATGTTTCTCTTGATCCGGGTAATTCCGGTATCATGCTTCTGGGCTTCTATGATATGATCCACAAGAGTAGGTTTCGCCACCAAAGTTGAAAGGAATCTGTGAGGAGCAATGTGAAGGTTAAGCTTACATAATTCCTCATGGAGAAGTGGTTGGCCCTGCTGCAACATGAGATTGTTGCAATAGGATTTACGACTTAGCGCATCAGCCATGACATTTCCCTTGCCTGGGGTGTAGGTAATTCCTAAGTCGTAATCTGAGATCAACTCCAACCAACGTCTTTGCCTAAGATTCAAATCTGGTTGGGTGAAGATATACTTGAGACTTTGGTGATCGTTGTAGATCTTGCAACGGTTACCAAGGAGGTAATGTCGCCAGGTCTTAAGTGCATAGACTATGGCTGCAAGTTCTAGATCATGTGTAGGATAGTTCTCCTCATGTGGATGCAACTGTCGAGATGCATAGGCAATCACACGACGATCCTGCATAAGAATGGAACCTAGTCCCTGTCGTGAGGCATCACAGTAGATAACAAAGTCCTTAGTGAAATCCGGTGGCACAAGTATGGGAGCAGAAGTCAGGCGTCTTTTCAGTTCCTGAAAACTGTGCTCACACTATGGGGACCACTCAAACTTTTTATCTTGCTTGAGAAGTTCCGTGAGAGGTTTGGCCACTTTAGAGAAGTTCTCAACAAAGCGGCGACAATAACTGGCTAGACCAAGGAAACTCCTAACTTGTTTAACTGTTTCAGGCGGAGTCCAATCAAGGACGGCCTGAACTCTCTCGGGGTTGACAGCAATGCCCTTACCAGAGATTACGTGGCCGAGATAGGTCACTTCTGGCAACCAAAATTCGCACTTGGAGAACTTGGCATAAAGGCGGTGCTCTCTGAGTTTTTCTAGAACAAGTCTAAGATGTTCGGCATGCTCTTCCTCGTTCTTCGAGTAAATAAGAATATCATCGAGATAAACCACGACGAACTTATCTAAATACTCCATGAAGATCGAGTTCATCAAGCGGGAGAAAGTGGCTGGAGCATTTGTTAGACCGAAAGACATGACGGTGTACTCGTACTGACCATAACGAGTGACGAAAGCCGTCTTGGGGATGTCCCCATTTCTAATCTTGATTTGATGGTATCCTAACCTCAAATCCATCTTGGAGAAGACTGAGGATCCAGCGAGCTGATCATACAGGTCGTTGATCCTGGGAAGCGGATATTTGTTCTTTACCGTGACCAAATTAACGGGACGATAATCTACGACCATCCGATCCGTACCATCCTTCTTCTTAACGAAGAGGACGGGGCAAGCCCAGGGAGAAGAACTAGGACAGATGAAACCCTTTTGCAAGGACTCATCAAGTTGTTTCTTAAGCTCAGCTAGTTCTAAGGGTGCCATTTTGTAGGGTCTCCTAGAGATTGGAGCGGTTCCTGGGATAAGCTCTATAACAAACTCTACATCTCGGTCGGGTGGAACACCTGGCAGTTCCTCTGGAAAGACATCCGGAAAGTCACAGACTACCGGAACATCTTCAAGATCTGGAAGAGGGATGGCATTAAGAGAATAGAGTTGACGCTTTGCAACTCTAGTGGTGACAGTGACTATCTTACCAGATGGATGTGTAAGCTGAACAGACCTAGTGAAGCAATCAATCTTGGCATGATGAGCTGTCATCCAGTCCATACCCAAGATGATATTAATATCTGAAGACTTGAGGGCTACTAGTGATGCAAGGAACACAAGTCTGTCAACAAGAATTTCATTACCATGGCTTACACTAGAAGTTTGCCATTTGGAACCAGGAGTTTGAATGAGTAGTGGGGAGGGCATATCACAAAATGACATGTCGTGCAAGCGGGCATAACTTTCGGAAATGAAAGAATGAGACGCTCCAGTATCGAATAGAACCGATGCCGGATGACAATTGACGAGGAGTGTACCAAGAACGACATCTGGATCATCATGAGCGTTTTTGGCTGAGACGTGATGCACACGTCCATGTTCGGTGGAAGCTGACTTGACACTTATCATCTTGCGTGATGATTTATCACGTCTAACAAATTTCTCGGACTGGGATGGAGCAACACGGGTCTGAGTGCAAATACGGGCAATGTGTCCCGGTTCTCCGCACTTGTAGCAAATCCTGGAGGTAGGACGTGGACCCGCATTGGCAAACAGTCCATCAATAGACCTGGGTGGAGCATACTGCTGAACTGGAAGAGGTACCACACAAAATGGCCTCGGAGGATAAATGGGTGAAAGAGCAGAGTTTGGAACCCAAATCCGGCGCTTCTGAGAACTAGTACCGGAGGAAGATCCCAAATCAAGGGTGTGCTTACGAGACTCCTCGTAAGTGAGCTGAGCTGTCTCTGCATTGATGGCCTTGTTCACAAGATCTTGGAATGTGTTGCAATGATGCAAGTGGAGATCACGACGCAGTTTGGGGTTGAGACCCTTCCGGAACCTAGCCTGCTTCTTGGCGTCCGTGGACACTTCTTCTGTAGCATAGCGGGCGAGGTTCTCAAACTCTCGACTATAAGAATCAACAGCCATCTTAGCCTGTGTAAGACTACAGAACTCTTCTCTCTTACGATCGATAAGGGCTTGAGGGATATGATGTTCATGAAAAGCCTCGGTGAAATCTCTCCAGGTAGGAATCTGGCCAGCTGGAATCATGGCCTCATAGTTCTGCCACCAAAGACTAGCAGGTCCTTCCAGGTGATAAGTGGCATAGATGACCTTGTCATCTTCAGCTACGTTCGCAGAACGCAGCTCGTGAGTGATACTACGGAGCCAGTCATCTGCAACGAGTGGCTCAATGGAATGATGGAAGGTGGGTGGTTTCAGACGAATGAAGTCATGGATGGTTGTTGATTCCTTGCACTGTTGTGCGGTGTTCTCCTCAATACGTGCCAACAAGCGGTTAGACTCATGCTTGTTTCTCTCCATCTCTAACATTAACTCCGCCAACGAAGGCCGGTCGGGAGGATCCTCCTCATCCCTACCACCTCCGTGGTTCTGTCTACGAGCAGCTGAGCTTCGCTTAACTGAAGACATCCTGAGAAGCGAAATCGAAGTCGGAAACATCAACAACTATAGGATGCATAAGGTAGAACAAGAAATTAGTATCTCTCGAACTACTAGGATAATTCCGGCAGCATAACGGCAGTAAAATGCTCAGAATGAGACATCCTGCTAACAAAGGGTAGTTCAACATCTCAACATCATCACTCAAGGTTCTGTGATAGTACTAAACAAACTATACTGGAAGAGCTTGAAACAAGAATAAGACTCTGATCAACCAATCCTAAGGGACTACGGAGTAGTAACTCGTGATCCTGATAGACGGAAGAGAAAGCCTAGTTCCTTAACCCCGTAGGAAAGGTAGGATGACTCAGATCAGAAGACTTGAGGTATAAGGAGTAAAAAGAGCCTTACGTTCCCTTCCACAATCAATTCCCTTATATAACTAAGGAATTTCTAGACTCAACTTCGACCAGTTTGGCTTGGTAATCCTACAGGCAGTCTGGCTCTGATACCAACGCTGTCGGGACCCCGATCCTAAGTCACACCGGTCTAGCATGTAACACACCATATCACTTTGCGGCCTCACGCACGGTATCCCCACGGGTGCCACCTTACCTAGCCCGGGACTGTTTGCGCATTTTGGTTCACGTATATGATAGTGTCGCTAGCATCCGTATGACAGAGAACCCGGGCCGACATGACCAGTTATAAACCAAAAGTGGCACTAAATTACAGAGACATGCATTCATGACCCAGCAACGAACATGTCGGTCATCAACGTATGAACCCAAGTCGTAGCAAGCTACAAGGACTTAAAGGAACATCGCGTGACATTTCCCCTAAGGGACAGACACAGGAACGAAGAAGGACACATGCCGGTCAGCCTAAGTGTTCCGGAGCAGTAGCAAGCTACCAAGGCTCAGTGGAAGCACTAGGAGACATTTCCCTGTAAGATAGGCTACCAAGGGTAACAACTAGGTGTCGGATCCCACAGATACCAAGCATTTCAATAACATACACACAATATGCTCAATATGTGCAAATACAACATGGCATCACAACAAGACTCTAATAAACAAAATATTTATTCATTAGGCTCCGAGAAGCCAAATATTACAAACATGGGTCTCATGGCCCAACATTCAGAGCATACAAGCAACAAGCGGAAGCACAACATGTCTGAGTACAGACATCTACAAATGAAAAAGGCTGAAGAGCCTGACTATCTACAACACTCATCCAAGAACGTAGCTGAGGTACAAGCTACTTGTCGAAGTCCAAGCGGAACTACTAGTGAGACATCAATCTCATCTGCAAAAACATAAATTAAGCAAACATGAGTACAAAGGTACTCAGCAAGACTTACATCAGATCCTATCATACATGCACTTGTATCAAGATGGCAAAGTGGGGTTTAGTTGCAGCAAGCCAGCTTTGACTCAGTGGCTATCCTGTACTACGATTGCTGGTAACTTTAAGGTGGCGCACACGAGTCCACTAATCACCACACAATACACTACTATGGATTCATTCCTGTCTCCCATACGAGAAGGGCCATCCATAGCACTCACACTTGTCTTGAGTATTTTAGAGTAGCCACTTCAAGTTGTCTATGTACCACGTAAGCATCCAAGAAGTCCATAACCGTGGACCCAGCTATTCGAATAGATCATGTTAACCCTGCAGGGGTGTACTTCTTCACACACGCTCTCGCCACTTACCGCCATGTACATCTCGTGTATCTCGGCAACCTTCAAGCGGAAGCCTGGCGAGGGTGTCGGCCACGACCTGACTAACCACACAAGACTCTAGTCCAGGTTTATCGCCTATTCGGGTTCCATCCGTGGGGAGATCCGGCCGGGGTGTCGCTCACGGCCCCAAATGATGTGCGCAGGGTTCCCAAGCCCACCTCACCGAGTGGATCTACGCTTGGTACACCGTGCCACGGTGCCTAGTCTGTCCCAAGCCCACTGGCCGAGTGCCACTTGGTAGACTACTAACACTACTTACAAACACCAGAAACTAGTTGCAACTCCTGGACAGAGATCATGCTAAGTCGAGAGGGGTCGAGTTACCGGAACCCAATGTGTGGTAGTAGCTAGTCATTGGACAACATACTCGGAACTCAGTTCTTAGGGACGGTTCCAGTGAGACAACCCACCATGTACTCCTACATGGCCTCTCACCGCTACCTTTACCAAATCGCGTTCACACGCTTAACTCTCAGCATCAGAACATATCATTTCACTCCAATTCATTCCCGATGAATCAGACCTGACACACTCTAAGCAATAGCAAGCAAGGCATGGTAAGATCACAACATGGCTTCAATCAACTCCTACACATGCTAGTGGGTTTCAACTATTTACTGTGGAATGACAGGTCATGCAGAGGAATGGGTTCAACTACCGCAGCATAAAGTAGCAGTTGAAGTCGTTGTTGTCCTAATGCAATAACAGGGAGCAGGAGCGAGAGAGGGGTTGTATCGGAATGAACAAGGGGGTTTGCTTGCCTGGTAAGACAACGTGCAGAGCACTGCTCCTCTGACAGGTACTCTGGATCGGTCTCCGGAGCTGGACCTATCGAGAAGAACGGTGCCGACAATCAAACACAAGCATATGCAACAATATGATGCATGAATATGGCATGAAGATATGATGTTGTTGAGCTAATGCAACTAGCATTTTAAATTGGTTGAACTCCATTTGAACCAAGGGTTCAAATGCAATTCTAAGAATAAGAATTTAAAATGCCATTTATGTGTTTTCACATAGACAGTAGGTTTAACTTCATTTGTCATGCATGAAAATGGTACAGATGGATAGATTGAATTTTTCTGATAATTTTTCATATATAAATTATTTCGTTCTGAGCTACGGTTGAATTTCTGTGATTTTTTTGAAGTTTAAACCAATTTCTGAAATAAATAAATCATTTAAGATTTATTTAAATACCAGAATTGGAATACTGCGTTAGCGTGACCCAAGCATGATGTCAGCAGGTCAATGGGCTGGTCCAGAGTCAAACCTGACAGGCGAGGAGCTGGAGCTCGTCCGCGTCCATTCCAACCAGCGGCAGCAGCTAGGGCGGCCGGAGCTCGCCGGAAACGAGCTCGCGGCGGCGCCGGAGTTCGGCCCTCGTCGAATATGGGACTACAGGGCCCGGGAAGGCCAACAGAGGGGTGCTATGGGCTCCCGGTGAAGCGGCGGATGCGGTGGCGTGCTTAGTTTGGAGCTTGCGTGGCTGTGGCCACGGCGGCGGCATCGCCGGTGGCGGTGAGCTTGCGGTCACGGAGGGATTCGGGGCTACAGTACGCGCGAGAGTGAGGGGACAGGGGGAAAGATAGAGGAGCTCACGGCGAGTGCAACGTGACGGACGGCGAGCTCGGGGAGGTCCTGGAGCGGTCGGGGCGGCGAGAGGGATCCACGGCGGCCGGCGGTGAAGATGAGGTCGGGGTCGAGGCCTCAGGGCGTCCGGGGTTGATTTCTTTGGCTTGGAGATGCACCGCAACGAGGCGGAGCTCGGGGACTCATCGGAGGGGCGAGGTGAAGGCAGTGGCTACGGCAACGGCGATCGGCGGCGACGACGGCGGTCGGGACCGAGCTCGAGAAGGAGATAGAGGAGAGGGGAGGGGTCCAGAAGAGTGCGAGAGGGTCGGGGAGGTCGCGTGGCTCCTCCAGAAGCGACCAGGCGGCGAGGGGGATGAAGCAGGCAGGAGGCGTGGCGCCCTCGCCGTGAGCGCGCGCCTGCCACACGCCTCGGCCTACTGGCGCGAGGTTGGTGGTGACTGGCTTGGCGAGTGGGCCGGGCCAGCTCTGCCTGTTTGGGCTGTAGGTAAGTCAGGTAAGTTCTTCCCTTTTATTTTCTTTTCTATTTTTCTGACATTTGTTTTGATTTAGTTTCTAAGCTAAATCAAATATTTTCTTCTGACATTTTATTTTGCAGGGACCTAGGAATTAATCCAAGCCCCTCAAAATAAAGAATCAGAATTTTGGACATATATAAAATATAATATATATATATATATATATATATATATATATATATATATATATATATATATATATATATATCCAATGCAAATAACTATTGCATTAATTCCAAATGCCCAAAATAAATACTTATGAGCTCCTAATAATATTGGTTTGATTTTTATCTCTAACCAATATTTTCAGAGAGCATCATGAACATTTTCTTGGACCTTTTTGGAGCAATTTTTATTTGGGTCATTTTCAAAAAGGGTTTCTGAGGGTTTCACAAGTCCTCAATTCAATTTCATTTGAAATTTAAACATGATGCAAACCACAAGACTAACCTAGTGCATACCAGAACTAGGGTTGTGACAGGAGATCCGTCAAACAACGCCGGTTCACACAACCACAGCAGAGACGGGAGTCACGACAAGTTCCTTTGGGGTGCAGTGTCTCATTCCCGCTTTACGAAGCGTAAGGTTACCTAAGGATTTCAAGGGTCCATGTAAGGTGCCTAATTACACAGCAGATTTGGCTCCGGAGGCTTGGATTGAGAGCTATGAGATGGCTATGGAGATGCTAGACGTGGACGAAGCGGCTTGCGGAAAATATTTTACCATGATGCTTGAGGGTACAGCCCGGACCTGGTTAAAGGGCTTACCTCCTAACTCCATCGGATCATGGGGGGAATTGCGCCGTCAGTTTATTAAAAATTTCAAGGACACATGCAAGCAGCCAATGTCAGTGGTGGACCTAGCGGCGTGTATACAAGGAGAGCAGGAGCCTACGAGTGCGTGGGTGCGGCGAGTGTCAGAAATCCTGCACTCTTCGAACGGTATCAGCCCCAGTACGGCGATAGTAACACTGGAAAACAATTGCCGGTTTGAGTCTCTAAAGCTGAAGCTGGGACGGCTCAAACAGGATTGTAATGACATGGGAACTCTTATGAGCGTTTTGGTAAAGTATGGGGACTCCGACAACACTAAGTACCCAGAAGCGGATGGAGATAAATCTGGAAAGGCAAATAAATCCGGTAAACCGGTGCAGGCTAATCCGGTGGGAACAAGCTTCTTAAGTAAGCGAAAGGCAGAGGGTGGCTCTGATTTCGTGGCCAATACCCAAGTTCAAGGGGGTTTTTAGCGCAACAAGGGTAAACCGTCTTCACAAAATGGCGGGAATTTCGTTAATTGGGAGCAACAATTGAACGAACCTTGCCCGAGACATGGAACAAAGGAACGTCCAGCTAAACATACCTGGGGAGAATGTCGGATCATGATGGAGGCCGTGAACCGGGCCCGATCGAACAACGGACCACCAGGCGGCGGTTCAGGCCCCGGGTTTCATGGTCCGGGTCATCAGGGGAACGGCTCCGGATCAGGATTTCATGGCAACAACAATGGCTACAATAACCAAGGCAATCATCAATATGGTCAGGGCGGTTACAATAACCAAGGTAATCATCAGTATGGTCAGGGCGGTTACAATAACCAAGGCAACCATCAGTATGGTCAGGGCGGCTACAATAGCCAAAACAGCCAGCAGCAGGGCCAAGGTAATCACAACAATCAAGGCAATCAGTAGCGTCAGCAGCAGCAGCAATCCGGATATCAGAGTAATCCAAAGGAGCTGAGTAGTGGATAGTATCATGTGTTCACTACAAGTTTGTGCAAACGGGATCAAAAAGTCTTAAAGCGGGCGGTCCACGCGGTTGCACCGGCAACACCATGATTCCTGCGCTGGTCGGAGCAACCTATTGTGTGGAGCAGAGAGGATCACCCGCCGCGAGTTGATAATCCGGGCCAACTGGCCTTAGTGGTAGCACCACAAGTAGGTGGATACAAATTCACCAAGGTTCTCATGGATGGCGGCAGCAGCATCAATATCTTGTATTATGAGACCTTCCGTCGCATGGGGCTGATGGATAAGAAGCTAAGACAGTCCAACACGGTATTTCATGGGGTAGTGCCAGGTAAACCATCTTACCCGGTTGGGAAAATTGACCTAGAAGTTACCTTTGGAGATGAACAGGATTCCAGGTCAGAGATGATAACCTTTGAGGTGGTAAAGATCAGGAGCCCATATCATGCCTTGTACGGACGGCCGGTTTACGCTAATTTTATGGCTAGGCCATGCTATGTTTATCTGCAGCTCAAAATGATGGGTCACAAAGGAACCATCACGGTTCATGGAAGTCGCAAAATTGCATTAGAGTGCGAAGAAGGAGATGCTGCTTATGCGGAGGTAGTATGTGCTACGGAGGAGTTGAAGTTTTACAAAGACAATGTTGATCCGGCAGATATGTCCCCGTTGAAGAAGCCAACTACAGAGCATGATCCGGCATTGAAGTTCAAATCTGCAGAGGAAACCAAGCAAGTTGACTTTGTGCCAGGTGATGCATCCAAGCAGTTCACTATCAGCGCTAACCTTGATCCTAAATAGGAAAGCGCGCTCGTCGAGTTCATCCGTGAGAATCGGGGTATCTTTGAATGGAAATCTTCTGACATGCCAGGTATACCGAGGGAACTCGCTGAGCACAGTCTTAACATTGATCCAAAGTTTAAACCAGTCAAGCAATATCTACGCCGTTTCAACGAAGAAAGGCGCAAGGCTATAGGGGAAGAAGTGGCGAGGCTGTTGGCTGCAGGGTTCATAGTTGAAGTGTTCCACCCGGAGTGATTGGCTAATCCGGTGCTGGTGTTAAAGAAAAATGGAAAGTGGAGAATGTGTGTGGATTACACAGACCTGAACAAGGCGTGTCCAACCGATCCTTTTGCTCTCCCCCGTATTGATCAAATCATTGATGCTACGACAGGATGTGAGCGGTTAAGTTTTTTGGATGCGTATTCCGGATATCATCAGATCAAGATGGCAGTTAAAGATCAGGAGAAGACAACCTTCATAACTCCTTTTGGTGCTTTTTGCTATGTGTCTATGCCTTTTGGGCTCAAGAGCGCCCAAGCCACATACCAACGTTGTGTACAGAATTGTCTTAAGGGGCAGATAGGGAGAAATGTTCATGCCTATGTGGATGATATCGTGGTGAAGTCAAGGAAGGAGGAGACACTGATAGAGGACCTCAAGGAGACCTTTGACAACCTTCGGGCCTATAAAATGATGCTCAATCCGGAGAAGTGTGCTTTTGGTGTTCCGGCGGGCAAGCTCCTTGGGTTCTTAGTGTCCAACAGAGGAATAGAAGCCAATCCGGAGAAGATCAAGGCAATCACGTCCCTGACTAAACCGGCTTGTATCAATGATGTTCAGCGTATCGCCGGCCGAATCACAGCATTGAGCCGGTTCATCAGTCGTCTGGGGGAAAAGGCAATCCCGCTCTACCAGATGCTCAAAAAGACAGACCGGTTTATATGGAGTGATGAGGCAAACGCTGCGTTTGAGGATTTGAAGCGGCAGCTAGGAGAACCACCGGTCCTTGCTGCCCCCATTGATAAAGAGCCGCTGCTGTTATACGTCGCTGCCAATGCACGGGCAGTTAACGTGGCAATCGTGGTTGAGCGCAAGGAAGCAGGAAAGGAGTATCCGGTTCAATGTCCGGTTTATTATGTCAGTGAGGTCCTCATTGAATCCAAACAAAGGTACCCGCATTGGCAGAAGGTGGTATATGGTGTATTCATGGCAAACCGAAAGTTGAAGCATTATTTCCAAGGCCACCCAATAACTGTTGTCAGTTCAGCTCCATTGGGGGATATAATCCAGAACAGGGAAGCTACTGGCAGAGTAGCGAAGTGGGCGATTGAGCTTAGCCCACACGGATTAAAGTATGTGCCACGCACCGCTATCAAATCCCAAGCATTGGTAGATTTCATCAATGATTGGACAGAACTGCAAGCACCAGAGGAGAAGCCAGATCTTACATACTGGACTATTCACTTTGACGGTTCAAGGCAATTAGAAGGCACGGGGGCTGGAGTTGTGTTAACTTCCCCGCGAGGTGACAAGTTTTGTTATGTCCTCCGTCTAATGTTTCCTTGTACTAACAATGCAGCAGAATATGAGGCATTGCTTCATGGCCTACGGATGGCTAAGGAGATGAACTTGAGCCGGGTCAAGTGTTTTGGTGATTCAGATTTAGTGGCACAGCAAGTATCCGGCAAGTGGGATTCCAAAGACCCTCTCATGGCAGCTTACAGGCGAGAAGTTGAAGCAGTCGCAGGATATTTCAAGGGGTATCAGGTGGATCACATAGACCGGCGAAGGAATGAAGCGGCCGATGCTCTGAGCCGGCTGGGTTCTCAACGTAAACCGGTGCCACCAAATACTTTTTTGGATGAGCTGCACAGTCCATCGGTTCAGGTACCATCGGAGGAAGATCTGGCCGTTCCTGATCCGGAAGCGCAACTAGTTGCAGCACTTCATGTTATTCCGGATTGGACACTCCCATACTTGGCGTACCTAAGCCGTGGAGAGTTGCCGGACGACGAGATTGAAGCAAGACAGATAATCCGGCGGTCCAAATCCATGACAATTGTAAATGGGGAACTTCACCATCGCAGTGTTTCCGGAGCATTTCAGCGGTGTGTATCATCCGAGGAAGGCTGTGACATCCTTCGAGAGATCCATGAAGGGGATTGTGGCCATCACGCCGGTTCAAAATCCTTGGTGGCTAAAGCTTTTCGACATGGGTTTTATTGGCTGACAGCCCATGCCGATGCGGAGGATTTAGTCCGAAAGTGCGATGCTTGTCAGAACTTTTCACGGCGTGCTCTTGTTCCGGCACAGGAGCTGCGAATGATACCAATTACTTGGTCGTTTGCGACTTGGGGGCTGGATATGGTTGGGCCCTTTAAAAGATCCCAAGATAAAAAAACTCATCTGCTGGTTGCTGTGGACAAGTTTACAAAGTGGATTGAGGCAGAGCCTGTGAGCAAGTGTGATGCGGCGACAACGGCTAAATTCATCAAAAAGGTAATTTTTCGGTTTGGCTTTCCACACAGCATCATCACAAACAACGGCACCAATTTATCTAAAGGAGAGATGGAAGAGTTTTGTCAACGGGAGCATATTCGCCTGGATGTGTCTTCTGTAGCTCACCCTCAATCCAATGGTCAAGCTGAAAGGGCTAATCAGGAGATTTTGCGAGGTATCAAACCCCGGCTTATGACTCCCTTCCAAAGAACACCAGGGTGCTGGGTTGAGGAGTTACCTTCTGTCCTCTGGAGCATCAATACTACGACGAACCGGTCCATAGGTTATACACCTTTCTTCATGGTGTACGGTGCTGAAGCGGTCCTTCCAAGTGATATCCGTCATGATTCACCACGGGCGACGGCTTATGTTGAAGCGGCCAATGAGCAGGCAAGACAAGACAGTTTGGACCGGCTAGATGAAGAGCGTGACATAGCAGCCGCACGGTCCGTGATTTATCAACAGGACTTGCGCAGATATCACAGCCGCCGAGTCAAAACCAGGACGTTCCAGGAGGGATATTTGGTGCTCCGGCTCATCCAAGACCAAACATATATGCACAAGCTATCCCCACCTTGGGAAGGGCCCTTCGTGGTCAGCAAGAATCTCCACAACGGTTCATATTACCTGGTGGACGTTCGAGATCATAAGGACTCACGGACATCAGAAGAAGAGACAAAGAGGCCGTGGAACATCGCTCTCCTGCGGCCTTACTATACTTAAGCCATGAGCTCTGCTATATCCTATGTATATATTATGATTAATGAATAAACCGGCGCCCTCAGTAAACCGGGGGATCAGCCTTTTTTCCAATACAAGTATCTTATGGAAATTCACTCAGGTGATATCCATGTAAAGTTTATTCCTATTGATATATATATCATTTTCATTAAGAAGATAAGATGCCTTGATCTATCTATGTTGATATGCAGGACAACTATTTATTAAGGGACCAAAGAAGGGTTGCCGCACAGTGCAACTCCCATATAGGTACCCTACTTCTACATTTACTAAAGGGCTTCCTGTTCAAACATAGGTCGTATTCGAACCAAAGAGAACATCGCCAAACTTACTAAAGGGCTTCCTGTTCAAACATAGGTCGTATTCGAACCAAAGAGAACATAGACAAACTTACTAAAGGGCTTCCTGTTCAAACATAGGTCATATTCGAACCAATGAGAACATAGCCAAACTTACTAAAGGGCTTCCTGTTCAAACATAGGTCGTATTCGAACCAAAGAGAACATAGCCAAACTTACTAAAGGTCTTCCTGTTCAAACATAGGTCATATTCGAACCAAAGAGAACATAGCCATTCCTGTTCAAACATAGGTCGTATTCGAACCAAAGAGAACATAGCCATTCCTGTTCAAACATAGGTCGTATTCGAACCAAAGAGAACATAGCCATCCCTGTTCAAACATAGGTCGTATTCGAACCAAAGAGAACATAGCCACTCTCACTAGGGGGCTTCTTGATCATATTCGAATCATAGCTTAACCCCTTTGGTCCGGTTTACTGATCGTATTCGAATCAGAAACCTCGATTTGGAGCCTGGCAGCTCGCAAAAAGCCTCGACTACATGGTCTTATTTGCAAACCTGTGGTTTTTGTGTTTGTGTTCTCATGTGTTTCTATGGTTTTTTGATCCGGAGTGGGACAACTTTAAAGTTGACCACATATCTTCAAAGGTCTGGACACAGAGCTCCAGCATTATTTAAACCGGTAGTTCTTGTAAACCCGGAATAATTGGGTACGCCCCAACGGAACCAAGAGCTTCCTCAGAAACAACAATGTTCGCCGGATTAAGGATATTGAGCATACTTAATCACAGGTATGAAGTTATTTCTGGTACAAAACAGACACTTGTTTGATATATTTATGAGAGCGTTTTAATCGGTCCGGCGGTAAACCGCTAGGACATCTTTTTAGTGTTATCTATGCAGAAACAGTTGGTATGCAAGATAAACCATATCAGAAAAAGGATTCAAATTGGCAGACGCCAAAGCAAAAGTTGGGACATCCGGATCAAGACGGACAAAGTTTCAAGCTATCCTATTACAAGGCACAGCAGGCCCGAACGGATTAAGGTTTTTTCGGCAAAACAATACCGCAGCTACAAAGATAAACTGTGCGACCTATGCTTCCTCCTGCTGCGACGGCTGAGGATCGACTTGTTCCGGAGCTTCTTCGTCTTCTTGAAGCGGTTGAAAGTCAGGAACACGCCAATCGATTTTTGATAAAGCACGGAAGTACATCTCTTCCATAATGAGATCAGACGGATCAATATCTGGAGTGCAAGTGTGGGGGCACACTGGTGGGATTAGATTTTCGGTATCATAAACCGGCCGATCCACCCGCTCATTTTATAAATCGTACGCCGGATGATACCTGGTCAAGTCTGATTCAACAGCAGGTTTGCTGGCAAGAGGACGCATCTCCTTAGTCAAAGCATGAAGGTCTTTGCCAGTGAAGGCCGATCCATCTTCTTTGGTGCTAGGATACCCATTCATGGCTTCTTCCGGATCAAAGTCTGGAACCCACGCTTTGGCTCTGGTGAGCGCTACAAGAGAACCGGCTCGAGCAGCAGACTTCTTCACCTCTTCTAAGCGTACTGGCAAGATAGACATCTTCTCCAAAGTACCTTGGATAGTAGTGGGGGCCGGTTTATTAAAATACATCGCACTTATAATCCTTTGAGCGCCGGAATACAGCTCCTCAACCAGAGTATAAGAGGCCTTGAGTTTCTTCCGCAAATCATCCCCAAGATGGGTGATGCGGCGTCCTGCATATGATTATCACAGTTAAACCGGAGCGGAATAAAGATTGCAGAGATGAAAGCACATGCAAGTTAAGTGTTTACCAAAGACGGCGGAGGTCATAAGCTCTATCTGCTGCTTTAAACTGGTCAACTCTTGAGTCCCCGGGTTAAGAGCTTCCTCAGCATCCTTTGCTCCTTTTTCAAGAGCATTCTTCTGCACCTCCCAGGTTGCCCGCTCCGCTTCAAAATATTTCTTCAATTGTTCAGCAGTGGTTAAACTCAGCGCCAGATCTTTTTTGGCCTTGGCAGCAGCAGATTCAGTTTCAGCAAGTCTATTCCGGAGCTCGGTTATCTCTTCAGCTCTCCGGGTCAAATCAGCCCGCAAAGGAAATCAAGTGGAATAAATGACAGTTCAGACAAAGTCTCACGCACATAACAAAGTTATCTACTTGACACTTGGGGGCTAATGACCAATTGAAGCATCAAAGGAAGACAATTAAAGATAAAGTCTCAAGCACATAAACAAGTTATCTACTTGACACTTGGGGACTAATGGGCAATTGACGCATCGAAAGAACGATTCAGACAAGTCCCAGTCACATAAAACGAGTTATGCCCCTGGCACTTGGGGGCTAATGTAAGATTTTTTGCTCACATTTGAAAGTACCGGTTCACTTTTCAACAAAGCTAAACCGGAACTTGGGGGCTACCATGCTATAGACAGAAATACAAAGAAGGCAAAAGGAAAAGACAAGCAAGATACCTCGTATTTATCCTTCATCAGATTGACCAAGCCCGCTTCATAGTCCCGACTGGTATGCAGCCGGTTCGAATATCCGGAATAAAGCTCCTGGGCACTCAGATCAGCATAGTTGGATAAATCGGTGCTCCATTTGCTTTTCTCTTGTTGAAGCTTCTCCGCTTTAGCAGTATGCTTGGCTAAAATGATAGGCTCAGCAGGAGCGGTAAAACCTGTATCGGTTATTTGAATATCCGGAGAAGAGGCAGCGGCCGGTTGTGGAGTAGCAGTATGAACTGGACTAGCGGGAGCCGGGCTAGTCCGAGGAGGGTTGGCCCGGACAGCACTCGACGGTTCATGAACATCTTCAGCATTGGGATTTTCTGGAGCAGTAGCATAATCATGATCCATGGGAGTAGGATCGTCAAGCTGAACTGTAGGCTCATTTTCCGGAGGAATGACTGTATCCGGATCAACCGCCGGATCATCAGTGGCAGTCTCAGCAGCCGTTTTGCTGGCCTTTGCCCTTTTGCTAGGCTTGGGTTTGCTGAAAGGATTTGAAAAAAGAAATTAGATTCATAAAGACAAATACAACGGTAAACCGGATAGGGATAAAAGACTTACCCAGGGACAGTTTTCAGAGTTGGGACCTGTGTGGCAGTTGATTCGCCGGAAGATGATAAAGGAGTCTCCTGATAATTAGGATCAGACAGTTTAAGTGGTTTGCGTATAAGTCCGGCCTTGGGATGAAGAAGAGTTGGAGAAAGTAAAACCTCAGAGCGGCGCCTCCGGGCCGGAGTTAGAGATATTCCAGAAGATTCAACTACATGGCCACTATGGCGTGTAGTCCGGCGGGCTTCATGTTGCTGCTTCTTCAAAAGAAAATTGGGATCCAGTTGAGCGTAAGGATGAGAAAAAGGGTATTTCCGAGATGCCTTACGAATCTTGGGCACCGACGGTTCAGAATCTGAAGAAAGAGTGATTACCTCAGTTTCGGCTGCTTTATCAGCTTCAGCCAAATCCTGTGAAAAGATATTGTTAACATAAATCGGGATAAAGGTGAAAAAATCATATCCGGATTAACTCATACCTCAGAGTCTGGATCATCCTCTTCACCATGTGAACCGGAGCCAGCAGCTGCCTTTTTCTTCTTAACAGCACAGGTTTTCCGGCGTGGCTGTTTGCCTGACTTGTCCTGAGGTTTCCTTTTCCAAAAAGGATCGTCGGCCTATATACAAGAGGAAAGATAAATAGAAGATAATGGACGGATTAAAAGCAAGCAGAAGAGATTGAGAGCTTACCGCGGGCAGTTTATTCTTCTTATAGTATGGAGCCAATCCGGTTTTGCTACATTCCTCCAAGGAGATGATGAGCATTTTCTTGGCAGATTCAATAACTTCCTTTTCAGGAAGTATTACGTCGCTGAACTGCTGAGGATCATCCGGCTTTCCGGTATACTAATACATCAAACCAGAGCGCCGGCTCAGAGGGAGGATACTCCAGCCAAGCCAGCAACGCATAAAATCAACTCCAGTCAATCCGTTGGCCATAAAGGCTTTGAGTTTGGCGAGTTGAGAGGCGAACCGGGGCCGTTCTGAGAAGCTAAGACGCTGCGGCAGTGGATGATCTTCAGGAAGACGATGTTCGCGATAACCCGGCAGTGGGTTCTCTCCTTCAGGTGAAGTATCGTGGCAATAGAACCAAGATTTGTTCCAGTCCTTGGGGTGTGTATGGAGAGTAGCGTGAGGAAAGACCGCGTCTCTTCTCTTTTGAATGCTAACCCCGCCCAGTTCTTGATGAGGTCCGCCAGTAAACTCAGTTCGCCGGTTCAAATGGAAAAAATCCCGGAACAAGTCGACTGATGGCTCCTCTTGAAGATACACCTCGGAGAAAACTTGAAAATCACAGATGTTTGATATGGAATTTGGACCTATGTCCTGAGGATGAAGCTGAAAAGCGGCAAGCACGTCTCGAAAGAACTTTGAACCGGGAGGACTAAAGCCCCGGTGTCGGTGTACTAAGGTAGGGGTACCCTAGTACCCCAACTTGTGCACGGGCAGCGGCAGCTCCCCGCGGCAGGGTTCACCACGCGCTTGCCGGAGACCTTCCTGACCCTTATCTAGCCATTCAAAAACAAAGTATACAAGACAGAAGACCAAGACCCCGGCAAGAGGAGCTTGCCGGGAAGGCCGTCCCAGGCTCGAGATTGCTTAACTAGCACGAGGCCCTGGCAAGAGGAGCTTGTCAGGACGAATAGAAGATTTCATCTTAGAAGACCCGGCAAGGGCTCGGGGAGCGGCAAGCTTCCGGGCCCGGCAAGGTCGAGATCCCCGGCAAGGTGCTTGCCGGGGGAGGTGCGCTGTGTGCCCGCGCTCCAGCTCATCGGCCCACGCGTCGCCCTGGGGCCACTCCAGGGACGCGTGGCGGATGGCTGTGCAGCCTGGGGGACACGGCGGCACTCCACGGTAGAGGATCCATCGCCGTGGCAGACGGAGACGCAACGGCGGGAGCTTTTGGGGTCGACGGCGACGGGCATTAAATGCCCTTGTCCCCCACTGTTAAAGTAGGTATAGACCACTGTTCTGTACTGTAGCTCCACTGTTCCCGCACTGTTACAACTACCACCTATTTTACATTTTTACCCCTTTCTCCTACGTTGACACCTGTCGGTGACCCCTTGCACTATAAAAGGAGGCCCATGCACAACGTGGGGGGGGTTCGGTTGGAAACCTAGATCATTCTCACGCTCGTGTAGCTGCTTCTTCAAGCTCCGAGCGCCCAAACTCAATACACAACCAAGCAGGAGTAGGGTTTTACGCATCTGTGCGGCCCGAACCTGGGTAAAAACTGCCCGCGCGTCCGCTTCGATCTGCTCTTTGTGCTCCCTCCGCCCTCGTACCGCACAGACAAGGGGCTCCGGTCCCATAGGTGTTCGTGGCGGACAGTTTCCCCCGACATCTTTGGCGCGCCAGGTAGGGGGCGTCGAGGTTGTGCGAACCTGATCCGGCGTTCGCGCGGGCGCAATCTTCATCAACCTCTCCAGCTTCATCAGCAACTTCATCAGCGACAACTCCATGGCCCCGAAGAAGAAGCCTTCGGAGGTCGGAGGCCCGTCCGCGTCTCACCCGCCGCCACCAGAGCCAACGGTGGGCGGGGGAGACGCCGTCGGAAGGGTGGTTGCCGGCGAGGACACTCACGGTGCCACCAGATCCAAGAACAGGACGGACGACCGGACCTCGGTCTCCGTGGACGCGCCACGTCCATCGCAACATACGACGACCCCGCAGCGCCATGCCACGGGAGGTGGTATCCGCTTGCTGGGACAAGGCCATACTGGAGGTTCGCGGGACGCCCCGGACCCCCGTCCGGGCACAAGCAAAGCGAAGGCGCCGGCGCGGGACCCCGCTCCTTCTAACGTCGTTAGAAGTCCGAGCGTATCCCGCTCCTCGCACCGCTCGCCCGCGTTCCCCACTACTCCGGCAGAAGCGCTCGCAAGGGCGCAGCTGCTCCTCGATTTTCCTCCAGCGGCCGACAAAGCCGAGGAATGGAGGGCCACTATCCGGAGCCTGATAGACTTCGCCAACAACGACTCTCCGCAGCAGCCGTCGGCCTCGCGGCCGCGGCAGGCCGAGAAGACGAAGGCTATCGGCGACAAGACTGCCGGAGGTGCGACAAGCGTGCACTCCCCGCCGCAGAAGCAGAAGACGCCGCCCCGCCGGAACAACCCCGACGACGGCTCCACAGCCTCGTCGGACCCGCGGGCCCGTCGGGACCAGCGCCAGGTCCTCGACGACCGGCGAGATGAAGACGCTCGGACCACGATCGAGCGCCGCCGAGAAGCTCGGCGACAATCCGACAAGAGAGCTGGGAACGCTGTCGACGCACCCGCGCCCGGTGAACCAGGCGACTTGCCGTACGCGGCAGGCTGCCCTGCGTTCACCCGCGAGCTGCGGCGCGTCCAGTGGCCCAGCATGAAGAACTTTAAGCCCGACGTACCGGAGAAGTACGACGGCAAGACACACCCCTCGGAGTTTCTCAGCGTCTACACCATAGCAGTGCAAGCTGCCGGGGGGCGCGACGAGAAGATCCTAGCCAACTACTTCCCGCTCGTGCTGAAGCCGAACGTCCGTTCGTGGCTCATGCACTTGCCGGAAGGCTCTATCTCTTCTTGGGCCGACCTCTGCCATCAGTTTGTTGGCGCCTTCACCGGCGGCCACAAACCTCATGGCCAGGAGAGCGATCTCCACATTTTGGCCCAGAAGGAAGGCGAACCCCTGCGCAAGTATATCCAACGTTTCAGCCGGGTACAGCACAACATCCCCGACGTTCACCCTGCTGCGGTTATCAGCGCGTTCCATCAGAACGTGCGTAACCGCCGCATGCGTGAGGAGATGGCGATGACCAAGATCAGGGACGTCAGCGAGCTCTACGCTCTTGCCGACAAGTGCGCCCGTGCAGAAGAGGGGAGGAAACTCCCCGGGGAGGATGCTGGCGCAGGGGGAAGTGACAGCGACGACGCCGCCCCGGCAAAGAAGAGCCGGCGGCGGAACAACAGGAAGAAGGGCAAGAAGGAAGTGCTTGCCGTCGAGAAGTCCGGCAAGGAGGCCCCCGCCAAGCAAGCGCAGGCTGGCGGCTCCGGCAAGGAGCCTGCCCCTGCGGCGGCGGCCGACAAGCCGGGTAGCTCCGACAAGCAATACTGTAAGATTCACCGCACCAAGGGTCACGACCTCTCCAACTGTAAGCGCGTCGAGTACCTCGTCGAGCAGCAAAAGGCCGAGTACGAGAGGCGCGACAAGGAGAAGGCCCAAGGTGGCGGGGAAGAGCCCAGCAAGAAGCGGCCATTCAATGGCCGGGGAGGACGCCGCGGCAAGGCCAAGCAGCGGCAAGGAGATCGACCTCCCCGGGGCCGCGACAACGACGAAGACGACGATGAAGACATGGAGGACGACGAGAACAGCGAGCAGGAGTTCCAGAAGGCCACGGAAGTCCTATGCGTCGACGGTGGCGCCTCCCTGCACACCTCCCACCGCCAGCTGAAACAGTGGGTGCGTGAGGTAAATGCAGCGGAGCCGCCCGTGGAGTCGCGCAGGCTCCTCAAATGGTCCAGCACGCCCATCATTTTTGACCTTGAGGATCACCCTGACCGCACCACGGCGGTCGGGTGCTTGCCGATGCTGGTCTCACCCACCATCCGCAACCTCAAGGTCACCAAAATGTTGGTTGACGGCGGGGCCGGCCTGAACTTGATCTCCTCTGCTGTGATCAAGAAACTCCAGATTCTAGACGGCGAGCTCGAAGAGACCGGTTCATTCCAAGGAATCAACCCGGGAAGGAGCAAGCCCAAGGGAAAGATTACTCTGCCGGTGACCTTTGGCGGGGAGCTCAACTTCAGAACTGAGCGCATCACCTTTGACGTTGCTGATATTCCATTGCCCTACAATGGGATACTCGGCCGTCCCGCCCTCGCCAAGTTCATGGCAGCTTCCCACTATGCCTACAACGTGCTGAAGATGCCGGGGCCGATAAGCGTCATCACTGTCCACAGCGACAAGAAAGATGCGCTTATTTGCGCCGACAAGATTTACCGGGATGCGGCAGCTGCGGCCGAGAAGGATACTCTTGCCGCTGAAGCTCCCGGGGGGAAGAAGACGAAGACCAAGTCCGGCAAGTGCTCTGGGACACACTCCGGCAACCGCACCTCTTCGGAGTGCTGCGCTGCCGTCGAGGACGTTCCATCGAGCTCCACCGGCAAGAGCAAGAAAGGAATGGCTGCTCCTCCGGCAACCAAAAAGGCGTCCGCAAGGGAGGATGGCACTGGTGGTACCTTCACCATCAGCGCCACCCTTGACAGCAAATAGGAAAGCGCGCTCGTCGCCTTCCTGCGGGCGAATGTCGATGTGTTTGCTTGGCAACCATCTGACATCCCCGGTGTTCCCAGGAAGGTGATTGAGCACAAGCTTGCTGTCTGCCCTCATGCGCGGCCCATCAAGCAAAAAGTAAGGAAGCAAGCCGTGGAGCGCCAAGAGTTCATCAACGAGGAGATCAAGAAACTAGAGGCAGCAGGCCTAGTTAGAGGTGTGATCCATCCGACGTGGTTGGCAAACCCAGTCGTCGTGCGCAAAGCCAACGGGAAGTGGAGACTGTGTATAGACTTCACTGATGTCAATAAAGCATGTCCCAAGGATCCCTTCCCTTTGCCGCGCATTGACCAGATCGTTGACTCCACTGCCGGATGTGAGCTACTCTGTTTTCTTGATGCATACTCAGGCTATCACCAGATTTTCATGGCTAAGGAAGATGAAGAGAAGACTGCATTTATCACTCCATGTGGCACCTATTGCTTTATCCGCATGCCATTTGGACTGAAGAACGCAGGCTCAACTTTTGCAAGGGTAGTGTACACTGCTTTTGAGCCACAGATCCACAGGAATGTAGAAGCCTACATGGATGACATCGTGGTGAAGAGCAAGAGCAAAGAAACACTGATTCAAGACTTGGAAGAAACGTTTCAGAACCTGCGCAGGATACAACTCAAGCTGAACCCCGAGAAGTGCGTCTTTGGAGTTCCCTCCGGCAAGCTTCTCGGGTTCTTTGTATCACAGAGGGGGATTGAAGCCAACCCCGACAAGATCAAAGCCATCGAGCAGATAGAAGCTCCAAAGCGCGTCAAAGATGTCAGAAGGCTTGCAGGTTGCGTTGCTGCCCTCAGTAGGTTCATTTCAAAATCCGCAGAACGCGCCCTACCTTTCTTCAAAATCTTGAAGAAGGCAGGTCCCATGAAGTGGACTCCGGAAGCGGAGGCGGCGTTGCAGGATTTGAAACGGTACCTGTCCTCCACTCCTATACTTGTCGCACCTAAACCACAGGAAAAGTTGTTGCTATACTTAGCGGCAACCAACCAAGTGGTTAGTGCTGCGTTGGTAGCGGAGAGGGAGTCCGACGAGGAGTCAGCGTCACCGGCAAGCGAACCTAGCGACAAGCAAGGGGCTCCGGTCCCATAGGTGTTCGTGGCGGACAGTTTCCCCCGACATCTTTGGCGCGCCAGGTAGGGGGCGTCGAGGTTGTGCGAACCTGATCCGGCGTTCGCGCGGGCGCATTCTTCATCAACCTCTCCAGCTTCATCAACAACTTCATCAGCGACAACTCCATGGCCCCGAAGAAGAAGCCCTCGGAGGTCGGAGGCCCGTCTGCGTCTCACCCGCCGCCACCAGAGCCAACGGTGGGCGGGGGAGACGCCGTCGGAAGGGTGGTTGCCGGCGAGGACACTCACGGTGCCACCAGATCCAAGAACAAGACGGACGACCGGACCTCGGTCTCCGTGGACGCGCCGCGTCCATCACAGCACACAACGACCCCGCAGCGCCATACCACGGGAGGTGGTATCCGCTTGCTGGGACAAGGCCATACTGGAGGTTCGCGGGACGCCCCGGACCCCCGTCCGGGCACAAGCAAAGCGAAGGCGCCGGCACGGGACCCCGCTCCTTCTAACGTCGTTAGAAGTCCGAGCGTATCCCGCTCCTCGCACCGCTCGCCCGCGTTCCCCACTACTCCGGCAGAAGCGCTCGCAAGGGCGCAGCTGCTCCTCGATTTTCCTCCAGCGGCCGACAAGGCCGAGGAATGGAGGGCCACTATCCGGAGCCTGATAGACTTCGCCAACAACGACTCTCCGCGGCAGCCGTCGGCCTCACGGCCGCGGCAGGCCGAGAAGACGAAGGCTATCGGCGACAAGACTGCCGGGGGTGCGACAAGCGTGCACTCCCCGCCGCAGAAGCAGAAGACGCCGCCCCGCCGGAACAACCCCGACGACGGCTCCACAGCCTCGTCGGACCCGCGGGCCCGTCGGGACCAGCGCCAGGTCCTCGACGACCGGCGAGATGAAGACGCTCGGACCACGATCGAGCGCCGCCGAGAAGCTCGGCGACAATCCGACAAGAGAGCTGGGAACGCTGTCGACGCACCCGCGCCCGGTGAACCAGGCGACTTGCCGTACGCGGCAGGCTGCCCTGCGTTCACCCGCGAGCTGCGGCGCGTCCAGTGGCCCAGCATGAAGAACTTTAAGCCCGACGTACCGGAGAAGTACGACGGCAGGACGCACCCCTCGGAGTTTCTCAGCGTCTACACCATAGCAGTGCAAGCTGCCGGGGGGCGCGACGAGAAGATCCTAGCCAACTACTTCCCGCTCGTGCTGAAGCCGAACGTCCGTTCGTGGCTCATGCACTTGCCGGAAGGCTCTATCTCTTCTTGGGCCGACCTCTGCCATCAGTTTGTTGGCGCCTTCACCGGCGGCCACAAACCCCATGGTCAGGAGAGCGATCTCCACATTTTGGCCCAGAAGGAAGGCGAACCCCTGCGCAAGTATATCCAACGTTTCAGCCGGGTGCAGCACAACATCCCCGATGTTCACCCTGCTGCGGTTATCAGCGCGTTCCATCAGAACGTGCGTAACCGCCGCATGCGTGAGGAGATGGCGATGACCAAGATCAGGGACGTCAGCGAGCTCTACGCTCTTGCCGACAAGTGCGCCCGTGCAGAAGAGGGGAGGAAACTCCCCGGGGAGGATGCTGGCGCAGGAGGAAGCGACAGCGACGACGCCGCCCCGGCAAAGAAGAGCCGGCGGCGGAACAACAGGAAGAAGGGCAAGAAGGAAGTGCTTGCCGTCGAGAAGTCCGGCAAGGAGGCCCCCGCCAAGCAAGCGCAGGCTGGCAGCTCCGGCAAGGAGCCTGCCCCTGCGGCGGCGACCGACAAGCCGGGTAGCTCCGACAAGCAATACTGTAAGATTCACCGCACCAAGGGCCACGACCTCTCCAACTGTAAGCGCGTCGAGTACCTCGTCGAGCAGCAAAAGGCTGAGTACGAGAGGCGCGACAAGGAGAAGGCCCAAGGTGGCGGGGAAGAGCCCAGCAAGAAGCGGCCATTCAATGGCCGGGGAGGACGCCGCGGCAAGGCCAAGCAGCGGCAAGGAGATCGACCTCCCCGGGGCCGCGACAACGACGAAGACGACGATGAAGACATGGAGGACGACGAGAACAGCGAGCAGGAGTTCCAGAAGGCCACGGAAGTCCTATGCGTCGACGGTGGCGCCTCCCTGCACACCTCCCACCGCCAGCTGAAACAGTGGGTGCGTGAGGTAAATGCAGCGGAGCCGCCCGTGGAGTCGCGCAGGCTCCTCAAATGGTCCAGCACGCCCATCATTTTTGACCTTGAGGATCACCCTGACCGCACCACGGCGGTCGGGTGCTTGCCGATGCTGGTCTCACCCACCATCCGCAACCTCAAGGTCACCAAAATGTTGGTTGACGGCAGGGCCGGCCTGAACTTGATCTCCTCTGCTGTGATCAAGAAACTCCAGATTCAAGACGGCGAGCTCGAAGAGACCGGTTCATTCCAAGGAATCAACCCGGGAAGGAGCAAGCCCAAGGGAAAGATTACTCTGCCGGTGACCTTTGGCGGGGAGCTCAACTTCAGAACTGAGCGCATCACCTTTGACGTTGCTGATATTCCATTGCCCTACAATGGGATACTCGGCCGTCCCGCCCTCGCCAAGTTCATGGCAGCTTCCCACTATGCCTACAACGTGCTGAAGATGCCGGGGCCGATAAGCGTCATCACTGTCCACAGCGACAAGAAAGATGCGCTTATTTGCGCCGACAAGATTTACCGGGATGCGGCAGCTGCGGCCGAGAAGGATACTCTTGCCGCTGAAGCTCCCGGGGGGAAGAAGACGAAGACCAAGTCCGGCAAGTGCTCTGGGACACACTCCGGCAACCGCACCTCTTCGGAGTGCTGCGCTGCCGTCGAGGACGTTCCATCGAGCTCCACCGGCAAGAGCAATAAAGGAATGGCTGCTCCTCCGGCAACCAAGAAGGTGTCCGCAAAGGAGGATGGCACTGGTGGTACCTTCACCATCAGCGCCACCCTTGACAGCAAATAGGAAAGCGCGCTCGTCGCCTTCCTGCGGGCGAATGTCGATGTGTTTGCTTGGCAACCATCTGACATCCCCGGTGTTCCCAGGAAGGTGATTGAGCACAAGCTTGCTGTCTGCCCTCATGCGCGGCCCATCAAGCAAAAAGTAAGGAAGCAAGCCGTGGAGCGCCAAGAGTTCATCAACGAGGAGATCAAGAAACTAGAGGCAGCAGGCCTAGTTAGAGGTGTGATCCATCCGACGTGGTTGGCAAACCCAGTCGTCGTGCGCAAAGCCAACGGGAAGTGGAGACTGTGTATAGACTTCACTGATGTCAATAAAGCATGTCCCAAGGACCCCTTCCCTTTGCCGCGCATTGACCAGATCGTTGACTCCACTGCCGGATGTGAGCTACTCTGTTTTCTTGATGCATACTCAGGCTATCACCAGATTTTCATGGCTAAGGAAGATGAAGAGAAGACTGCATTTATCACTCCATGTGGCACATATTGCTTTATCCGCATGCCATTTGGACTGAAAAATGCAGGCTCCACTTTTGCAAGGGTAGTGTACACTGCTTTTGAGCCACAGATCCACAGGAATGTAGAAGCCTACATGGATGACATCGTGGTGAAGAGCAAGAGCAACTGCGGCAAGATGACGCATTGCTCCTTGAGGAGGGACGTCTCCAGGCTGCTGTACGAGCTGCTCGATACCAGCAAGCTTTGCGCCGCTACCATAGCCGCAAAGTCAAGGCCAGGAGTCTCGAGGAAGGCGACCTTGTTCTTCGGCGTGTTCAGTCCGCCAAGAATTCCAACAAGTTGACGCCGAAGTGGGAAGGCCCTTATCGGGTGAGACAAGTTACGAGGCCCGGCGCTGTCCGCCTCGAGACCGAAGAAGGCTTACCGGTGAGCAACTCCTGGAACATAGAGCATCTTCGCAAGTTTCACCCCTAAGGCGCGGTTGCCGTGATCCGTTCCGGCAACCACCTTTTGTACAAGCCTTGCCGCTGTTGCATGTAACCCTTTGTACAAAGCCGGGCGCAGACCCCGTGCATCAGTAAAGATTTCGTGTTTTCGCATCGATTGCCTTTCGCATGCTTCTCTTTGCTATTCGCATGTTTTATTTGGCATTTGATGCAACACTTAGACATTCGGTAAGCACTATTACGCCGAAAGGCAATATGCTTGTTTCTCTCTCCTTTTCCTTTTTCTCTTAAGCAGAAGGAACGTTCCTCGCGCACAAGTTTGCCGGGGGGGAAGGAGGTGGAGGAGGAACTAAGTGCCGTTTAAGAAAGAAGAGCCTTACCGGAAAGCAAACAACATGAGCAAGCAGCATGTGAAAGATAAGTTGTTAGAATTTGACCAGTTCAAATTTTAATTTTTGGTTGTCTTCCTTGAACAATCACACTTTGTATGGGAAACCTGTGCGCGGAGGAACCTACCCGCGGCTTGCCGCACCCTTATCTTGTCTTCGAGTCCACTCAACGATTTAAGTGAGCTGCGACAAGTGTCGCGCCCTTGCTTCGTTTCCGAGTACACTCAGCAAGCTAAGTGCGTTGCGACTTGCTGCGGCGAGGTTGCTTGCCGGCGAGGACCTTGGCCAGCAGGCTGCTCAGCGCTCAGCGCTCGCGGCAAGGGCCCCTTTCCGGCAAGCTCCCCGGGAGCGTAGGGTGAGGAACATACAAAGTCAAAGATTGGAACAAGGAAGATAACATTGCACTGATTGATTGAAGTAAAGCAAATATCTTACAAGGACAACTTGTCGCAATGGACTAATGAGTTCGTAACATAATGTGCAGCAACGAAAAGATAAAGATAAATGGGGCCCTAGTCTACGCGGTCGCCCTCCTTCCTGCCAAGCTTTGCCACCTTGGCGATGATATGGCTGACCTGCTCCTTCAGGGCCTCCGTGTCTGCATCCGCCGGCAAGCTGCAAAGAACGTTCTTGAGGTTGATCCCCGGGTTGCGGTACACGATCTTCGTCAAGACCCGCTCCAGAGTTCCTGCGCAGAGACGGCGCGACTCCTCGGCCAGCTGCGCGGGGATGCGGTTCCGGAGACCTGCAAGGGCCGGAGCGACGCCTCTGAAGAAGAGGCTGAGCTTGGCGCTGTGCGGGAGGTCTGGATCCGGCGAGTAGATAAGGTGTTCGACCTTCAAGGCAAGCAACTCCTGGTCAATGATAGATGCCGAAGAAACCAGCTCTTCGGTCCACAGCTCAATGTTCTTGCGGAAGAGCTCGGATGCCTTGTTGGTGCTGTCCACCAAGGCCCGCTCCTTGCGGAGCTCCTCCTTCAGCTTATCTTCTCGAAGCTTGGCGGCGTCAATTGAATCCCTCAGAGTTGAGACTTTCAGCTCCAAGTCCTCGATGGAGTCCTTGGCGGCCTTAAGCTCATCGCCCCTCTTGGACAGATTCACTTGGAGCTCCGCGTTGGTGTGGGCGTCCTTCTCGCGCTCAGTAATGAGCGCGGCAACCTTCTCGGTGCTCACCTTCATCGCCGCTTCTAGTTGAACAACCTTGGCGGCAAGCTCCTTCTTGGCGTCTTCCGCGGCAGCAGCAGCGGCCTTCGCCTCCTTCAGCTCCCCGCCAAGGGCAGCCTCGCGAGCGGCAAGGTCCTCCTCATGGGAGTCGAGATCCACCTTCCGCTGCGCGAGCTCTCCTTCTCGCCGGGACATCTCTACCCCGGCGAGCCGTTGCTGTTCGTCGGCTTCGGCTTTCTCAAGTACCCACTCCTGATACTCGCCGGCGAGACGCTCACGCTCCTCCGCCACCTCGCGGAGGCCCGCCTTGTAGGCAGCGCTGAGCTCCGCCGCACGCTTCTCCATTTCGGCGGCGGCCTGGGCAGCAAGGGCTTCCCGGGAGGCAAGCTTCGCCTGCCTGGCCCGGTAAAGGGCCAGGAGTCGGTGGAGAAGCTTCTCCTCCTCGGGCCCATCTCCTTCGCCGGGCGCCTCGACGACTGTCAGACCCGCGGAGGCGAGGACTTCTCCGTCAAACGCCTCGCCCTCCGCGGGAGCTCTTGATGAAGACCCCCAAGGCACTTGGATAAAGACGCCATTGGGGGCACGAAGATAGTACGCCTGCTTCTCGCTGGTGGAGGGGCCGGCGGCCGGTGTAGCATCCGGTGCTCCCGCCACCTCCGGGTCGGCGGTGCGGTCGCCGTCCCCCTCCCCGGTCGCGGCGTCAGCGGCCGGAGCGTCCTCTTGCGCGGCCGGCTCGGTGGCCTTGGTCGCCTCCTCGGTGGCCTCGACCATCTCCACGACGACGGGAACGTCATCGCCACCGCCCTGCGCGCCCTCCTCATCCTCGATATTGATGACCTCGGTCTCCATCGGCGCAGGAGGAGGAGGAGGAAGATCTAGAAGAAGAAGAAAAAGAAGTTCAAAATCAAGCAAAGATCCAAAAAGAAGCAAAGTCAAGAAAACCAAGTACAGAACATACCTTGGCGGACGCCCTCTGCGGCGGGCTCCCTTGCCGGGGGGCTCGACCTTGGCGGAGTGGCCGTCCTCGCCGGGCTGCTCGCCCTTGGCGGGGTACTCTGCCTTGGCGGAGTACCCGCCCTTGGCGGAGCGCTCTCCCTTGCCGGAGAGTTCTCCCTTGCCGGGGACGGCGGGGCCTGCGGCTCCTCGGTGACGGTCTCCGGGCGCTCTTCCCGCTGCGGCACCACTCCCCGGGGAGCACGGAAGTACTCGGGGTGTGCCGGGTCGAACTTGAAAAGTTCCCTGACCATACCCCGCAGCTCGAGTGTTGTGAAGTTAAAATTGAGGCCGGGGCGCAGCCTCATGATGTCTGCCGGGCCGCCGTATTGCCACGCCGGCCTCTTCCGGTCTTGGAGGGGGGCGATCCGGCGACGAAGAAAGTCCGCGCCCACTTCAGCGACAGACAGCGGCGCCATCCGAAGACGCATGATTCTGACGAGAGCGATATCCAGCTTGGCATCGTCGGAATCAAAATTACTCCAATCCCTGCCGCGCACGATGGGCGATGTGCGCGGCGCGGTGAAGTGTTGCGGCCGCTCCTCGACGACCCAGCACCACTCCGCGCGCCACTCTTCCCACTTGCCGCGGAGCTCCCCCGGCAAGTAGGATAATTTCTTATTCAGCCTAAACACCCAAGAGATTCCTCCGGAGAGGGGGGCGTCGGCCTCTACTCTGGGGATGAAAAAGTGCCTAAAGAGAGCTACGTTGGGCTGGATTCCTACGAAGTTTTCGCACATGTGTGCGAAAACGGACATGGTGAGGATGGCGTTGGGAGTGAAATCGAGGAGGTGGAGGCCATAAGTATTCATGATATCGCAGAAAAAGTTTGAGAAGGGAGGGCACAGACCGCAGTGGAAGAAGGCTGCGAAAAAGTAATACCCGCCGGGGTAGTGATCCTTGGCGGCGGCCGGGTAGACGCGCGTGCGGGGGTGCGCTGGGGTCTCCTTGGCCCAGAACAAATAATATTTGTTCCAAAGCTCCCGCACGCCGAGCTTCGGCGCAAAGACGATGTGCTCCTTCCGGAACGCGACGAGCTTCGCCGCCTGATCTGACTTCTCCCGCTTGGACTTCTCCGACTTCGCCTTGTCGGTCTTTGGGGCCATGGCGGACGCGGTGGAAGGAAGGGGACGAAGAGCTTGGTGATGGCGGAGGAGTAGAGGCAAAGAGCAGAGGAATCTGAGGAAGAAGACGATGGCAATGAGTGCGCAGGGAGGGGAACCGCGCCGCTCTCTCTGCTTTTATGGGAGAGTGGGGGGCGTTTCGCCCTTCCCATTAAAGAAATCGTGGGCACGTCCCATCCCACGGCGCCGCAATCGACGCGTGCCGTTGCCGTGGGGTGCGGCGGATATGGAAGTGGATTCGGCGCGCCGCGGGCCGCGGGTGCCCGTGCACTGTTTTGGGCCTAGCCCAACAGCGCTCGGCACCGTGTGTGGCCCAGGCCCGGGGGCTCCTGTCGGTGTACTAAGGTAGGGGTACCCTAGTACCCCAACTTGTGCACGGGCAGCGGCAGCTCCCCGCGGCAGGGTTCACCACGCGCTTGCCGGAGACCTTCCTGACCCTTATCTAGCCATTCAAAAACAAAGTATACAAGACAGAAGACCAAGACCCCGGCAAGAGGAGCTTGCCGGGAAGGCCGTCCCAGGCTCGAGATTGCTTAACTAGCACGAGGCCCTGGCAAGAGGAGCTTGTCAGGACGAATAGAAGATTTCATCTTAGAAGACCCGGCAAGGGCTCGGGGAGCGGCAAGCTTCCGGGCCCGGCAAGGTCGAGATCCCCGGCAAGGTGCTTGCCGGGGGAGGTGCGCTGTGTGCCCGCGCTCCAGCTCATCGGCCCACGCGTCGCCCTGGGGCCACTCCAGGGACGCGTGGCGGATGGCTGTGCAGCCTGGGGGACACGGCGGCACTCCACGGTAGAGGATCCATCGCCGTGGCAGACGGAGACGCAACGGCGGGAGCTTTTGGGGTCGACGGCGACGGGCATTAAATGCCCTTGTCCCCCACTGTTAAAGTAGGTATAGACCACTGTTCTGTACTGTAGCTCCACTGTTCCCGCACTGTTACAACTACCACCTATTTTACATTTTTACCCCTTTCTCCTACGTTGACACCTGTCGGTGACCCCTTGCACTATAAAAGGAGGCCCATGCACAACGTGGAGGGGGTTCGGTTCGGTTCAGTTAGAAACCTAGATCATTCTCACGCTCGTGTAGCTGCTTCTTCAAGCTCCGAGCGCCCAAACTCAATACACAACCAAGCAGGAGTAGGGTTTTACGCATCCGTGCGGCCCGAACCTGGGTAAAAACTGCCCGCGCGTCTGCCTCGATCTGCTCTTCGTGCTCCCTCCGCCCTCGTACCGCACAGACAAGGGGCTCCGGTCCCATAGGTGTTCGTGGTGGACAGTTTCCCCCGACAAGGTCCTTGGCGCCCCACCCATGTATGGATACAATAGGGTGTTAGGCCAACTCTCGCGAAGAAACGGTGATCAAAGAAAATACAAAAATCAACCTAGAGTCCGAATTGATCGAGACTCTCAAAGCAAGTGAGAACAAGCACCGATTTCGTCGTTTTCATAGGCGTTGGAAAGCTATTGGGGAATTGAGGTGATAGGACTTATAGTTTTTACTATCTGGAGGATTTTACATACGTGCACACACAGGATCACGTGCGTGGAAAATTTTGAGCCCAAAAAGGGTCGTCTTGGCCCTGAAAAATGGCCTGCAGGATTGGAAAAAATGAAAGTTATCGCAATTACAGCTCAAATTTTGATGAGCCGGCATATCACTTTGGTGTTCAGGTCCTGGGCGCCCCACCCATGTATGGATACAATAGGGTGTTAGGCCAACTCTCGCGAAGAAACGGTGATCAAAGAAAATACAAAAATCAACCTAGAGTCCGAATTGATCGAGACTCTCAAAGCAAGTGAGAACAAGCTCCGATTTCGTCATTTTCATAGGCGTTGGAAAGCTATTGGGGAATTGAGGTGATAGGACTTCTAGTTTTTACGATCTGGAGGATTTTACATACGTGCATACACAGGATCACGTCCGCGGAAAATTTTGAGCTCAAAAAGGGTCGTCTTGGCCCTCAAAAATGGCCTGCAGGATTGGAAAAAATGAAAGTTATCGCAATTACAGCTCAAATTTTGATGAGCCGGCATATCACTTTGGTGTTCAGGTCCTTGGCGCCCCACCCATGTATGGATACAATAGGGTGTTAGGCCAACTCTCGTGAAGAAACGGTGATCAAAGAAAATACAAAAATCAACCTAGAGTCCGAATTGATCGAGACTCTCAAAGCAAGTGAGAACAAGCACCGATTTCGTCGTTTTCATAGGCGTTGGAAAGCTATTGGGGAATTGAGGTGATAGGACTTCTAGTTTTTACGATCTGGAGGATTTTACATACGTGCACACACAGGATCACGTGCGTGGAAAATTCTGAGCCCAAAAAGGGTAGTCTAGGCCCTCAAAAAATGGCTTGCAGGATTGGAAAAAATGAAAGTTATCGCAATTACAGCTCAAATTTTGATGAGCCGGCATATCACTTTGGTGTTCAGGTCCTTGGCGCCCCACCCATGTATGGATACAATAGGGTGTTAGGCCAACTCTCGCGAAGAAACGGTGATCAAAGAATGTCGGGGGAAACTGTCCACCACGAACACCTATGGGACCGGAGCCCCTTGTCTGTGCGGTACGAGGGCGGAGGGAGCACGAAGAGCAGATCGAGGCAGACGCGCGGGCAGTTTTTACCCAGGTTCGGGCCGCACGGATGCGTAAAACCCTACTCCTGCTTGGTTGTGTATTGAATTTGGGCACTCGGAGCTTGAAGAAGCAGCTACACGAGCGTGAGAATGATCTAGGTTTCCAACCGAACCGAACCCCCTCCACGTTGTGCATGGGCCTCCTTTTATAGTGCAAGGGGTCACCGACAGGTGTCAACGTAGGAAAAAGGGGTAAAAATGTAAAATAGGTGGTAGTTGTAACAGTGCGGGAACAGTGGAGCTACAGTACAGAACAGTGGTCTATACCTACTTTAACAGTGGGGGACAAGGGCATTTAATGCCCGTCGCCGTCGACCCCAAAAGCTCCCGCCGTTGCGTCTCCGTCTGCCACGGCGATGGATCCTCTGCCGTGGAGTGCCACCGTGTCCCCCAGGCTGCACAGCCATCCGCCACGCGTCCCTGGAGTGGCCCCAGGGCGACGCGTGGGCCGATGAGCTGGAGCGCGGGCACACAGCGCACCTCCCCCGGCAAGCACCTTGCCGGGGATCTCGACCTTGCCGGGCCCGGAAGCTTGCCGCTCCCCGAGCCCTTGCCGGGTCTTCTAAGACGAAATCTTCTATTCGTCCTGACAAGCTCCTCTTGCCAGGGCCTCGTGCTAGTTAAGCAATCTCGAGCCTGGGACGGCCTTCCCGGCAAGCTCCTCTTGCCGGGGTCTTGGTCTTCTGTCTTGTATACTTTGTTTTTGAATGGCTAGATAAGGGTCAGGAAGGTCTCCGGCGAGCGCGTGGTGAACCCTGCCGCGGGGAGCTGCCGCTGCCCGTGCACAAGTTGGGGTACTAGGGTACCCCTACCTTAGTACACCGACAGACCTGAACACCAAAGTGATATGCCGGCTCATCAAAATTTGAGCTGTAATTGCGATAACTTTCATTTTTTCCAATCCTGCAAGCCATTTTTGAGGGCCTAGACTACCCTTTTTGGGCTCAGAATTTTCCACGCACGTGATCCTGTGTGTGCACGTATGTAAAATCCTCCAGATCATAAAAACTATAAGTCCTATCACCTCAATTCCCCAATAGCTTTCCAACGCCTATGAAAACGACGAAATCGGTGCTTGTTCTCACTTGCTTTGAGAGTCTCGATCAATTCGGACTCTAGGTTGATTTTTGTATTTTCTTTGATCACCGTTTCTTCGCGAGAGTTGGCCTAACACCCTATTGTATCCATACATGGGTGGGGCGCCAAGGACCTTGTCGGGGGAAACTGTCCACCACGAACACCTATGGGACCGGAGCCCCTTGTCTGTGCGGTACGAGGGCGGAGGGAGCACGAAGAGCAGATCGAGGCAGACGCGCGGGCAGTTTTTACCCAGGTTCGGGCCGCACGGATGCGTAAAACCCTACTCCTGCTTGGTTGTGTATTGAGTTTGGGCGCTCGGAGCTTGAAGAAGCAGCTACACGAGCGTGAGAATGATCTAGGTTTCTAACTGAACCGAACCGAACCCCCTCCACGTTGTGCATGGGCCTCCTTTTATAGTGCAAGGGGTCACCGACAGGTGTCAACGTAGGAGAAAGGGGTAAAAATGTAAAATAGGTGGTAGTTGTAACAGTGCGGGAACAGTGGAGCTACAGTACAGAACAGTGGTCTATACCTACTTTAACAGTGGGGGACAAGGGCATTTAATGCCCGTCGCCGTCGACCCCAAAAGCTCCCGCCGTTGCGTCTCCGTCTGCCACGGCGATGGATCCTCTACCGTGGAGTGCCGCCGTGTCCCCCAGGCTGCACAGCCATCCGCCACGCGTCCCTGGAGTGGCCCCAGGGCGACGCGTGGGCCGATGAGCTGGAGCGCGGGCACACAGCGCACCTCCCCCGGCAAGCACCTTGCCGGGGATCTCGACCTTGCCGGGCCCGGAAGCTTGCCGCTCCCCGAGCCCTTGCCGGGTCTTCTAAGATGAAATCTTCTATTCGTCCTGACAAGCTCCTCTTGCCAGGGCCTCGTGCTAGTTAAGCAATCTCGAGCCTGGGACGGCCTTCCCGGCAAGCTCCTCTTGCCGGGGTCTTGGTCTTCTGTCTTGTATACTTTGTTTTTGAATGGCTAGATAAGGGTCAGGAAGGTCTCCGGCAAGCGCGTGGTGAACCCTGCCGCGGGGAGCTGCCGCTGCCCGTGCACAAGTTGGGGTACTAGGGTACCCCTACCTTAGTACACCGACAGGAGCCCCCGGGCCTGGGCCACACACGGTGCCGAGCGCTGTTGGGCTAGGCCCAAAACAGTGCACGGGCACCCGCGGCCCGCGGCGCGCCGAATCCACTTCCATATCCGCCGCACCCCACGGCAACGGCACGCGTCGATTGCGGCGCCGTGGGATGGGACGTGCCCACGATTTCTTTAATGGGAAGGGCGAAACGCCCCCCACTCTCCCATAAAAGCAGAGAGAGCGGCGCGGTTCCCCTCCCTGCGCACTCATTGCCATCGTCTTCTTCCTCAGATTCCTCTGCTCTTTGCCTCTACTCCTCCGCCATCACCAAGCTCTTCGTCCCCTTCCTTCCACCGCGTCCGCCATGGCCCCAAAGACCGACAAGGCGAAGTCGGAGAAGTCCAAGCGGGAGAAGTCAGATCAGGCGGCGAAGCTCGTCGCGTTCCGGAAGGAGCACATCGTCTTTGCGCCGAAGCTCGGCGTGCGGGAGCTTTGGAACAAATATTATTTGTTCTGGGCCAAGGAGACCCCAGCGCACCCCCGCACGCGCGTCTACCCGGCCGCCGCCAAGGATCACTACCCCGGCGGGTATTACTTTTTCGCAGCCTTCTTCCACTGCGGTCTGTGCCCTCCCTTCTCAAACTTTTTCTGCGATATCATGAATACTTATGGCCTCCACCTCCTCGATTTCACTCCCAACGCCATCCTCACCATGTCCGTTTTCGCACACATGTGCGAAAACTTCGTAGGAATCCAGCCCAACGTAGCTCTCTTTAGGCACTTTTTCATCCCCAGAGTAGAGGCCGACGCCCCCCTCTCCGGAGGAATCTCTTGGGTGTTTAGGCTGAATAAGAAATTATCCTACTTGCCGGGGGAGCTCCGCGGCAAGTGGGAAGAGTGGCGCGCGGAGTGGTGCTGGGTCGTCGAGGAGCGGCCGCAACACTTCACCGCGCCGCGCACATCGCCCATCGTGCGCGGCAGGGATTGGAGTAATTTTGATTCCGACGATGCCAAGCTGGATATCGCTCTCGTCAGAATCATGCGTCTTCGGATGGCGCCGCTGTCTGTCGCTGAAGTGGGCGCGGACTTTCTTCGTCGCCGGATCGCCCCCCTCCAAGACCGGAAGAGGCCGGCGTGGCAATACGGCGGCCCGGCAGACATCATGAGGCTGCGCCCCGGCCTCAATTTTAACTTCACAACACTCGAGCTGCGGGGTATGGTCAGGGAACTTTTCAAGTTCGACCCGGCACACCCCGAGTACTTCCGTGCTCCCCGGGGAGTGGTGCCGCAGCGGGAAGAGCGCCCGGAGACCGTCACCGAGGAGCCGCAGGCCCCGCCGTCCCCGGCAAGGGAGAACTCTCCGGCAAGGGAGAGCGCTCCGCCAAGGGCGGGTACTCCGCCAAGGCAGAGTACCCCGCCAAGGGCGAGCAGCCCGGCGAGGACGGCCACTCCGCCAAGGTCGAGCCCCCCGGCAAGGGAGCCCGCCGCAGAGGGCGTCCGCCAAGGTATGTTCTGTACTTGGTTTTCTTGACTTTGCTTCTTTTTGGATCTTTGCTTGATTTTGAACTTCTTTTTCTTCTTCTTCTAGATCTTCCTCCTCCTCCTCCTGCGCCGATGGAGACCGAGGTCATCAATATCGAGGATGAGGAGGGCGCGCAGGGCGGTGGCGATGACGTTCCCGTCGTCGTGGAGATGGTCGAGGCCACCGAGGAGGCGACCAAGGCCACCGAGCCGGCCGCGCAAGAGGACGCTCCGGCCGCTGACGCCGCGACCGGGGAGGGGGACGGCGACCGCACCGCCGACCCGGAGGTGGCGGGAGCACCGGATGCTACACCGGCCGCCGGCCCCTCCACCAGCGAGAAGCAGGCGTACTATCTTCGTGCCCCCAATGGCGTCTTTATCCAAGTGCCTTGGGGGTCTTCATCAAGAGCTCCCGCGGAGGGCGAGGCGTTTGACGGAGAAGTCCTCGCCTCCGCGGGTCTGACAGTCGTCGAGGCGCCCGGCGAAGGAGATGGGCCCGAGGAGGAGAAGCTTCTCCACCGACTCCTGGCCCTTTACCGGGCCAGGCAGGCGAAGCTTGCCTCCCGGGAAGCCCTTGCTGCCCAGGCCGCCGCCGAAATGGAGAAGCGTGCGGCGGAGCTCAGCGCTGCCTACAAGGCGGGCCTCCGCGAGGTGGCGGAGGAGCGTGAGCGTCTCGCCGGCGAGTATCAGGAGTGGGTACTTGAGAAAGCCGAAGCCGACGAACAGCAACGGCTCGCCGGGGTAGAGATGTCCCGGCGAGAAGGAGAGCTCGCGCAGCGGAAGGTGGATCTCGACTCCCATGAGGAGGACCTTGCCGCTCGCGAGGCTGCCCTTGGCGGGGAGCTGAAGGAGGCGAAGGCCGCTGCTGCTGCCGCGGAAGACGCCAAGAAGGAGCTTGCCGCCAAGGTTGTTCAACTAGAAGCGGCGATGAAGGTGAGCACCGAGAAGGTTGCCGCGCTCATTACTGAGCGCGAGAAGGACGCCCACACCAACGCGGAGCTCCAAGTGAATCTGTCCAAGAGGGGCGATGAGCTTAAGGCCGCCAAGGACTCCATCGAGGACTTGGAGCTGAAAGTCTCAACTCTGAGGGATTCAATTGACGCCGCCAAGCTTCGAGAAGATAAGCTGAAGGAGGAGCTCCGCAAGGAGCGGGCCTTGGTGGACAGCACCAACAAGGCATCCGAGCTCTTCCGCAAGAACATTGAGCTGTGGACCGAAGAGCTGGTTTCTTCGGCATCTATCATTGACCAGGAGTTGCTTGCCTTGAAGGTCGAACACCTTATCTACTCGCCGGATCCAGACCTCCCGCACAGCGCCAAGCTCAGCCTCTTCTTCAGAGGCGTCGCTCCGGCCCTTGCAGGTCTCCGGAACCGCATCCCCGCGCAGCTGGCCGAGGAGTCGCGCCGTCTCTGCGCAGGAACTCTGGAGCGGGTCTTGACGAAGATCGTGTACCGCAACCCGGGGATCAACCTCAAGAACGTTCTTTGCAGCTTGCCGGCGGATGCAGACACGGAGGCCCTGAAGGAGCAGGTCAGCCATATCATCGCCAAGGTGGCAAAGCTTGGCAGGAAGGAGGGCGACCGCGTAGACTAGGGCCCCATTTATCTTTATCTTTTCGTTGCTGCACATTATGTTACGAACTCATTAGTCCATTGCGACAAGTTGTCCTTGTAAGATATTTGCTTTACTTCAATCAATCAGTGCAATGTTATCTTCCTTGTTCCAATCTTTGACTTTGTATGTTCCTCACCCTACGCTCCCGGGGAGCTTGCCGGAAAGGGGCCCTTGCCGCGAGCGCTGAGCAGCCTGCTGGCCAAGGTCCTCGCCGGCAAGCAACCTCGCCGCAGCAAGTCGCAACGCACTTAGCTTGCTGAGTGTACTCGGAAACGAAGCAAGGGCGCGACACTTGTCGCAGCTCACTTAAATCGTTGAGTGGACTCGAAGACAAGATAAGGGTGCGGCAACCCACGGGTAGGTTCCTCCGCGCACAGGTTTTCCATATAAAGTGTGATTGTTCAAGGAAGACAACCAAAAATTAAAATTTGAACTGGTCAAATTCTATCAACTTATCTTTCACATGCTGCTTGCTCATGTTGTTTGCTTTCCGGTAAGGCTCTTCTTTCTTGAACGGCACTTAGTTCCTCCTCCACCTCCTTCCCCCCAGGCAAACTTGTGCGCGAGGAACGTTCCTTCTGCTTAAGAGAAAAAGGAAAAGGAGAGGGAAACAAGCATATTGCCTTTCGGCGTAATAGTGCTTACCGAATGTCTAAGTGTTGCATCAAATGCCAAATAAAACATGCGAATAGCAAAGAGAAGCATGCGAAAGGCAATCGATGCGAAAACACGAAATCTTTACTGATGCACGGGGTCTGCGCCCGGCTTTGTACAAAGGGTTACATGCAACAGCGGCAAGGCTTGTACAAAAAGGTGGTTGCCGGAACGGATCACGGCAACCGCGCCTTAGGGGTGAAACTTGCGAAGATGCTCTATGTTCCAGGAGTTGCTCACCGGTAAGCCTTCTTCGGTCTCGAGGCGGACAGCGCCGGGCCTCGTAACTTGTCTCACCCGATAAGGGCCTTCCCACTTCGGCGTCAACTTGTTGGAATTCTTGGCGGACTGAACACGCCGAAGAACAAGGTCGCCTTCCTCGAGACTCCTGGCCTTGACTCTGCGGCTATGGTAGCGGCGCAAAGCTTGCTGGTATCGAGCAGCTCGTACAGCAGCCTGGAGACGTCCCTCCTCAAGGAGCAATGCGTCATCTTGCCGCAGTTGCTCTTGCTCGAGCTCATCATAAGCGAGCGCTCGAGGAGATCCGTATACGAGTTCCGTGGGGAGAACTGCTTCTGCTCCATAGACTAGAGCAAAAGGTGTCTGCCCGGTGGCTCGACTCGGTGTCGTTCTGATTGACCAAAGAGCCGCCGGGAGCTCCTCTATCCAATTCCTTCCGCACTTGCGCAGCCTGTCAAAGGTCCTTGTCTTGAGTCCGCGCAGCACTTCAGCATTTGCCCTCTCCGCTTGACCGTTGCTCCTCGGGTGAGCAACAGAAGCGAAACAGACCTTGGCGCCAAGGTCTTGGACGTACTGCATGAAGGTGCGACTAGTGAATTGTGTACCGTTGTCGGTGATGATCCTGTTAGGGATCCCGAAACGGCAAACAATCGACCTGAAGAACCTGACTGCTGACTGTGCTGTCACCTTTCTCACTGGCTCCACTTCCGGCCACTTTGTGAACTTGTCGATTGCAACGTACAAGTACTCAAAGCCCCCGACAGCGCGAGGGAAAGGGCCGAGGATATCGAGCCCCCAGACCGAGAAGGGCCAAGACAAAGGGATTGTTTGGAGAGCTTGAGCTGGCTGATGTATTTGCTTTGCATGGAACTGGCACGCTTCACACTTGGTTACTAGTGCAGTTGAAGCAAGTGTTCCCGACAAGCCTCGCCCCGGCGAGCTTGCCGGGGGACCGTCAGCTCCGACAGGACCAGAGGTCTCTGCCGTAGAAGCTGGGGTTCCCGCAGCGGCCCTCGAGCCTTTAGTCCTTGCCGTCGAGCCCCGAGCTCCGGCATGGGCGCAGCAGATCGTCCGCTTTCTACAAACTGGAGAACTTCCCGACGACCCTCAAGAGATAGAGAAGATAACCAGGCAGTCAAGTATGTATCAGTTTGTGGATAACGAGCTGTACAGAAGAAGACTCAATGGTGTCAGGTTGAAGTGCATCTCCAGGGAAGATGGACAGAAGCTGTTGGCAGAAATACACGGAGGCATATGCGGCCACCACATTGGCGCAAGGGCGCTTGCCGGGAAAGCTTTCCGGCAAGGGTTCTTTTGGCAAGAAGCCCTCCAAGATGCAACTGCACTAGTAACCAAGTGTGAAGCGTGCCAGTTCCATGCAAAGCAAGTTCATCAGCCAGCTCAAGCTCTCCAAACAATCCCTTTGTCCTGGCCCTTCTCGGTCTGGGGGCTCGATATCCTCGGCCCTTTCCCTCGCGCTGTCGGGGGCTTTGAGTACTTGTACGTTGCGATCGACAAGTTCACAAAGTGGCCAGAAGTGGAGCCAGTGAGAAAGGTGACAGCACAGTCAGCAGTCAGGTTCTTCAGGTCGATTGTTTGCCGTTTCGGGATCCCTAACAGGATCATCACCGACAACGGTACGCAATTCACTAGTCGCACCTTCATGCAATACGTCCAAGACCTTGGCGCCAAGGTCTGTTTCGCTTCTGTTGCTCACCCGAGGAGCAACGGCCAAGCGGAGAGGGCAAATGCTGAAGTGCTGCGCGGACTCAAGACAAGGACCTTTGACAGGCTGCGCAAGTGCGGAAGGAATTGGATAGAGGAGCTCCCGGCGGCTCTTTGGTCGATCAGAACGACACCGAGTCGAGCCACCGGGCAGACACCTTTTGCTCTAGTCTATGGAGCAGAGGCAGTTCTCCCCACGGAACTCGTATACGGATCTCCTCGAGTACTCGCTTATGATGAGCTCGAGCAAGAGCAACTGCGGCAAGATGACGCATTGCTCCTTGAGGAGGGACGTCTCCAGGCTGCTGTACGAGCTGCTCGATACCAGCAAGCTTTGCGCCGCTACCATAGCCGCAAAGTCAAGGCCAGGAGTCTCGAGGAAGGCGACCTTGTTCTTCGGCGTGTTCAGTCCGCCAAGAATTCCAACAAGTTGACGCCAAAGTGGGAAGGCCCTTATCGGGTGAGACAAGTTACGAGGCCCGGCGCTGTCCGCCTCGAGACCGAAGAAGGCTTACCGGTGAGCAACTCCTGGAACATAGAGCATCTTCGCAAGTTTCACCCCTAAGGCGCGGTTGCCGTGATCCGTTCCGGCAACCACCTTTTGTACAAGCCTTGCCGCTGTTGCATGTAACCCTTTGTACAAAGCCGGGCGCAGACCCCGTGCATCAGTAAAGATTTCGTGTTTTCGCATCGATTGCCTTTCGCATGCTTCTCTTTGCTATTCGCATGTTTTATTTGGCATTTGATGCAACACTAAGATACTCGGTAAGCACTATTACGCCGAAAGGCAATACGCTTGTTTCCCTCTCTTTTTCCTTTTTCTCTTAAGCAGAAGGAACGTTCCTCGCGCACAAGTTTGCCGGGGGGGGAAGGAGGTGGAGGAGGAACTAAGTGCCATTCAAGAAAGAAGAGCCTTACCGGAAAGCAAACAACATGAGCAAGCAGCATGTGAAAGATAAGTTGTTAGAATTTGACCAGTTCAAATTTTAAATTTTTGGTTGTCTTCCTTGAACGATCACACTTTTTATGGAAAACCTGTGCGCGGAGGAACCTATCCGTAGCTTGCCGCACCCTTATCTTGTCTTCGAGTCCACTCAACGATTTAAGTGAGCTGCGACAAGTGTCGCGCCCTTGCTTCGTTTCCGAGTACACTCAGCAAGCTAAGTGCGTTGCGACCTGCTGCGGCAAGGTTGCTTGCCGGCAAGGACCTTGGCCAGCAGGCCGCTCAGAGTCCAGCACTCAGCGCTCGCGGCAAGGGCCCCTTTCCGGCAAGCTCCCCGGGAGCGTAGGGTGAAAAACATACAAAGTCAAAGATTGGAACAAGGAAGATAACATTGCACTGATTGATTGAAGTAAAGCAAATATCTTACAAGGACAACTTGTCGCAATGGACTAATGAGTTCGTAACATAATGTGCAGCAACGAAAAGATAAAGATAGATGGGGCCCTAGTCTACGCGGTCGCCCTCCTTCCTGCCAAGCTTTGCCACCTTGGCGATGATATGGCTGACCTGCTCCTTCAGGGCCTCCGTGTCTGCATCCGCCGGCAAGCTGCGAAGAACGTTCGTGAGGTTGATCCCCGGGTTGCGGAACACAATCTTCGTCAAGACCCGCTCCAGAGTTCCTGCGCAGAGACGGCGCGACTCCTCGGCCAGCTGCGCGGGGATGCGGTTCCGGAGACCTGCAAGGGCCGGAGCGACGCCTCTGAAGAAGAGGCTGAGCTTGGCGCTGTGCGGGAGGTCTGGATCCGGCGAGTAGATAAGGTGTTCGACCTTCAAGGCAAGCAGCTCCTGGTCAATGATGGACGCCGAAGAAACCAGCTCTTCGGTCCACAGCTCAATGTTCTTGCGGAAGAGCTCGGATGCCTTGTTGGTGCTGTCCACCAAGGCCCGCTCCTTGCGGAGCTCCTCCTTCAGCTTATCTTCTCGAAGCTTGGCGGCGTCAATTGAATCCCTCAGAGTTGAGACTTTCAGCTCCAAGTCCTCGATGGAGTCCTTGGCGGCCTTAAGCTCATCGCCCCTCTTGGACAGATTCACTTGGAGCTCCGCGTTGGTGTGGGCGTCCTTCTCGCGCTCAGTAATGAGCGCGGCAACCTTCTCGGTGCTCACCTTCATCGCCGTTTCTAGTTGAACAACCTTGGCGGCAAGCTCCTTCTTGGCGTCTTCCGCGGCAGCAGCAGCGGCCTTCGCCTCCTTCAGCTCCCCGCCAAGGGCAGCCTCGCGAGCGGCAAGGTCCTCCTCATGGGAGTCGAGATCCACCTTCCGCTGCGCGAGCTCTCCTTCTCGCCGGGACATCTCTACCCCGGCGAGCCGTTGCTGTTCGTCGGCTTCGGCTTTCTCAAGTACCCACTCCTGATACTCGCCGGCGAGACGCTCACGCTCCTCCGCCACCTCGCGGAGGCCCGCCTTGTGGGCAGCGCTGAGCTCCGCCGCACGCTTCTCCATTTCGGCGGCGGCCTGGGCAGCAAGGGCTTCCCGGGAGGCAAGCTTCGCCTGCCTGGCCCGGTAAAGGGCCAGGAGTCGGTGGAGAAGTTTCTCCTCCTCGGGCCCATCTCCTTCGCCGGGCGCCTCGACGACTGTCAGACCCGCGGAGGCGAGGACTTCTCCGTCAAACGCCTCGCCCTCCGCGGGAGCCCTTGATGAAGACCCCCAAGGCACTTGGATAAAGACGCCATTGGGGGCACGAAGATAGTACGCCTGCTTCTCGCTGGTGGAGGGGCCGGCGGCCGGTGTAGCATCCGGTGCTCCCGCCACCTCCGGGTCGGCGGTGCGGTCGCCGTCCCCCTCCCCAGTCGCGGCGTCAGCGGTCGGAGCGTCCTCTTGCGCGGCCGGCTCGGTGGCCTTGGTCGCCTCCTCGGTGGCCTCGACCATCTCCACGACGACGGGAACGTCATCGCCACCGCCCTGCGCGCCCTCCTCATCCTCGATATTGATGACCTCGGTCTCCATCGGCGCAGGAGGAGGAGGAGGAAGATCTAGAAGAAGAAGAAAAAGAAGTTCAAAATCAAGCAAAGATCCAAAAAGAAGCAAAGTCAAGAAAACCAAGTACAGAACATACCTTGGCGGACGCCCTCTGCGGCGGGCTCCCTTGCCGGGGGGCTCGGCCTTGGCGGAGTGGCCGTCCTCGCCGGGCTGCTCGCCCTTGGCGGGGTACTCTGCCTTGGCGGAGTACCCGCCCTTGGCGGAGCGCTCTCCCTTGCCGGAGAGTTCTCCCTTGCCGGGGACGGCGGGGCCTGCGGCTCCTCGGTGACGGTCTCCGGGCGCTCTTCCTGCTGCGGCTCCACCTCTGCACAAGAGAAGATAGAAGAACTAAGACATTCAGAGATCAAAGCCCTAAGCGCGCCCCGACGAGCAAAAACAGTAAACCTCTAACTTACGCTGGGGGCTGCGCTGGGGGCTGCTCCCCGGAGCGGCGCTCGGGTCCGGCAAGCTCGGCTCCGGCGCGATCCCTGCTTCCGCGACGGATGGGTCTCCCACGACCTCAACTGTGGGCACCTTAACCCTCTTCGCGCGCTGCTCCAAGGTCCTGCAATCACAAGCAACAAGCAAAGTCAAGCGTCAGCAACAATCGAGATATAAAAATCAAGAAGGAGTAAGGTCTCGGGTCCTTACTCTTGGTCCTCCTCGTCGTCCTCGCTCAGCGCGGAGAAGTCAAACTCCACGGTGGGCGCGTCGGCACGAGGAGCGGAGGATGAAGATTCCCTCGCGCGTTTCGGAGCCACCGGGGCTGGGGGCTGCGTAGGCCCAGCCCCTGTGGTGGCCGGCGCCCGAGAAGTGGGCGGAGCAGCTGCTCCGCTCCGAGAAGATCCTTGCCGGCTCGGTGCCGGCCTGCGGGACGCCTCTGTCGTGGTCCGCGCGCGCGGGGCCTCTGCCGTGGCCGGCACGCCGGTCGCCCTTGGCACGGCTTGGCTCGGCCGGGGAGCTGCCCGGCGAGCTGGCTGTTGCCGGGGCGCTCGCGCCTGCTCCCCCGTCGCCGCCTTGCGGAGACGCTTCAATGGGGACTGCTTCGGGCTTGCCGGGGGCGGGGAGCTCTCCGACGAGGAGAGGTCGTCGGCGTACAACTCTGTCGATCCGCCAGAGTCTTCGGCCTCCTCCTCCTCCTCCTCTTCTGCCTCGGCCGGCTCGCTGGGCCCAGCATCCGACGATGCGGCCCTCTTCCCCTTGGCGCCTCCGCCCCTCGCGGCGCCCCTGCTTCCTCCGGCTGTGCCCTCCATTGCCGCGGCCTCCGTCGCGATCCCACTGATCCCGGAGTGCCTCAGCGAGGGGACCCCGGCGAGCGCGTCGGGAGGGAGCTCTAGCAGCTTGCGAATCTCCTCCTTATCCGCCTGGCTGGAGGCATCCGCGGCTTCCGCCTCCGCGGGTGTGTATCCAAAGTTTCCCGCCGCCGCGGCTGCGGCGACTTCTTCAGCGCGAGAAGCCATGTAAGCAATCTCTTGGTCGGTGGTGGCCCGCGTGTGCAGCTTGAGATCGTCCTTCTTCTCCAACACCTCCGCAAGGCGGTCGTAGAACTCGAGGACGTCGATAGGCTTGGGCGCAATCCACGTGCGCTCCAATCCATGAGAGTCGCACGCGGGCATCATAGCGACAAGGCGATCCCGGGCGCTGCTGGCGCAGAGCGGCACCACTCCCCGGGGAGCGCGGAAGTACTCGGGGTGTGCCGGGTCGAACTTGAAAAGTTCCCTGACCATACCCCGCAGCTCGAGTGTTGTGAAGTTAAAATTGAGGCCGGGGCGCAGCCTCATGATGTCTGCCGGGCCGCCGTATTGCCACGCCGGCCTTTTCCGGTCTTGGAGGGGGGCGATCCGGCGACGAAGAAAGTCCGCGCCCACTTCAGCGACAGACAGCGGCGCCATCCGAAGACGCATGATTCTGACGAGAGCGATATCCAGCTTGGAATCGTCGGAATCAAAATTACTCCAATCCCTGCCGCGCACGATGGGCGATGTGCGCGGCGCGGTGAAGTGTTGCGGCCGCTCCTCGATGACCCAGCACCACTCCGCGCGCCACTCTTCCCACTTGCCGCGGAGCTCCCCCGGCAAGTAGGATAATTTCTTATTCAGCCTAAACACCCAAGAGATTCCTCCGGAGAGGGGGGCGTCGGCCTCTACTCTGGGGATGAAAAAGTGCCTAAAGAGAGCTACGTTGGGCTGGATTCCTACGAAGTTTTCGCACATGTGTGCGAAAACGGACATGGTGAGGATGGCGTTGGGAGTGAAATCGAGGAGGTGGAGGCCATAAGTATTCATGATATCGCAGAAAAAGTTTGAGAAGGGAGGGCACAGACCGCAGTGGAAGAAGGCTGCGAAAAAGTAATACCCGCCGGGGTAGTGATCCTTGGCGACGGCCGGGTAGACGCGCGTGCGGGGGTGCGCTGGGGTCTCCTTGGCCCAGAACAAATAATATTTGTTCCAAAGCTCCCGCACGCCGAGCTTCGGCGCAAAGACGATGTGCTCCTTCCGGAACGCGACGAGCTTCGCCGCCTGATCTGACTTCTCCCGCTTGGACTTCTCCGACTTCGCCTTGTCGGTCTTTGGGGCCATGGCGGACGCGGTGGAAGGAAGGGGACGAAGAGCTCGGTGATGGCGGAGGAGTAGAGGCAAAGAGCAGAGGAATCTGAGGAAGAAGACGATGGTAATGAGTGCGCAGGGAGGGGAACCGCGCCGCTCTCTCTGCTTTTATGGGAGAGTGGGGGGGCGTTTCGCCCTTCCCATTAAAGAAATCGTGGGCACGTCCCATCCCACGGCGCCGCAATCGACGCGTGCCGTTGCCGTGGGGTGCGGCGGATATGGAAGTGGATTCGGCGCGCCGCGGGCCGCGGGTGCCCGTGCACTGTTTTGGGCCTGGCCCAACAGCGATCGGCACCGTGTGTGGCCCAGGCCCGGGGGCTCCTGTCGGTGTACTAAGGTAGGGGTACCCTAGTACCCCAACTTGTGCACGGGCAGCGGCAGCTCCCCGCGGCAGGGTTCACCACGCGCTTGCCGGAGACCTTCCTGACCCTTATCTAGCCATTCAAAAACAAAGTATACAAGACAGAAGACCAAGACCCCGGCAAGAGGAGCTTGCCGGGAAGGCCGTCCCAGGCTCGAGATTGCTTAACTAGCACGAGGCCCTGGCAAGAGGAGCTTGTCAGGACGAATAGAAGATTTCATCTTAGAAGACCCGGCAAGGGCTCGGGGAGCGGCAAGCTTCCGGGCCCGGCAAGGTCGAGATCCCCGGCAAGGTGCTTGCCGGGGGAGGTGCGCTGTGTGCCCGCGCTCCAGCTCATCGGCCCACGCGTCGCCCTGGGGCCACTCCAGGGACGCGTGGCGGATGGCTGTGCAGCCTGGGGGACACGGCGGCACTCCACGGTAGAGGATCCATCGCCGTGGCAGACGGAGACGCAACGGCGGGAGCTTTTGGGGTCGACGGCGACGGGCATTAAATGCCCTTGTCCCCCACTGTTAAAGTAGGTATAGACCACTGTTCTGTACTGTAGCTCCACTGTTCCCGCACTGTTACAACTACCACCTATTTTACATTTTTACCCCTTTCTCCTACGTTGACACCTGTCGGTGACCCCTTGCACTATAAAAGGAGGCCCATGCACAACGTGGGGGGGGTTCGGTTGGAAACCTAGATCATTCTCACGCTCGTGTAGCTGCTTCTTCAAGCTCCGAGCGCCCAAACTCAATACACAACCAAGCAGGAGTAGGGTTTTACGCATCTGTGCGGCCCGAACCTGGGTAAAAACTGCCCGCGCGTCCGCTTCGATCTGCTCTTTGTGCTCCCTCCGCCCTCGTACCGCACAGACAAGGGGCTCCGGTCCCATAGGTGTTCGTGGCGGACAGTTTCCCCCGACACCCGGGCCATATGATCAAAGAAAACAATAACTTCTCCTTCTTTAGGAGTAGGGGGCATTCATTTCCTGGGGCCCGCCATTTCAGAACTGCTTGAGGGCCCAGAGTGCGAACTGCAGCAGCATTAGCTAAGTCTTCTTCCATAATGATGGAAGGAACCCAGTCGCAAGAAACGAACTGCTTGGCAGACATATTAGCAGATGGAAAGTGCTGAAAAGGTGAAGTATAAAATCCGGATTATTGTCACATCCCTAGCTTCTGGTAATGCACTAGGCTAGCCTCATGTGTGCATCATGTTTAATCTTGAAAGAAACTTGAAATGGGGATTGCCTAAACCCTAGCAGTAAAGTAATTCAACTAGGGTCAATTAAAATCTTTTCAATGAACCCAAAATGCCCTTTGGAAAAGTTCATCATTTATGGATTGATTAAAAACCTCTGACAAAAATGTTGCACATATTTCTAGGACATTTTTGGATTTTTGAATTAACTCATAATGTATTTGAGTTGGAGCAAATAAATTCTATAATTATTTTTAATGCTCCAATTATTCTGAAAACATTTTGTGGAGTTTTGGAATAATCCATATTGCATCCACAAATAATCTCAGAAGCAACAAAAATGGTTTAGTATTAGTACTAAATCAAAAACATACAAAAAAAATAGAAAACAGTAATTAAAATGAGAAAAGCAGAGAGAGAGAGAGAGACTCACCTAGGCTTTACCTGGCAGCCCAAGTAGATGGCCCAGCCCACCAGGGGTAGCCTCATCTTGTACCTCTTGCCAGTAGGCAGAGGAGAAGCTGGGCACGGCGCGCGCCGGCACGCAGCTGCCTGCCTGGCCCTCCCCTAGCCAGCGCGACGCCACCGACGACCTGCGGCAGACGTCTGGAACCCGCCCGACCTCTCGCACTCTCCTCCTTCGCTCTCCCCTGCTTCTCCTCGCCATGGCCAAAACCACCGCAGCCGCGCCGACGAGCACCACCGCGGCCACAGCTACCCCCTCGTCCCTCCTTTGTGCCCACAAGCCCTGCAACGTCGCCCTCTTCCTCCTCGCTGAGCCACGCTTCGCCGGAAGCTCTGCATCGTCTTCCCTGACCCCATCTTCAACCTCCGGCCGCCGACAACCTCGTCGTCGATTCACCGGCTCCGATGCCTCCCCGAGCCCTTTGAGCTACCCTACCGCCTCCCTGTGAGCTCCTACTTCGATTCCCCCTCTTCCCCGACCTTCCCGCACTCTCTAGCTACGGCCCCACCTCCGGCCGGAGCTGTGGTCCGCCGGCCATGTCGCCGCCGTGGCCACAGCTGCTGCCGCCCTCGTCCGAGCGCATAAGCACACTCAGCGCACCCCCAGGAGCACGCCGCACCCATCAGCTCACCTCCCCGTGCCCCGCAGCGCCTAACTCGACGGTGCCCGATCTCCGGCGCCGCCGCGAGCTCGTTTCCGACGAGCTCCGGCCACCCCAGCTCCTCCCACTTGCGGGGATGGATGCAGGCGAGCAAGAGCTACTCCCCGGAGCCCTCAGGTCACCAAACCACCAACCATAGGCGAAACCCGAGCCGCTCCAGCGTGCCTCTGCCGCGTTTGGGGTCGCCGCCGGCGTAACTCCGGTGACACCGACGTGGCAAGTCATTAGCCACTAATGACACTCTAACTAACCCCCAAGGGCCACTGACATACGGGCCCCACTGTTAACTACCTAGTTTAGGTTTAATTAAAATAGGATTAACCCTGGCTCACTGACGCGTGGGCCCAGGCCCTTGACTAATTAGAGTTAGGTTTAAATTAGTGTTATCTAATTTAGTTAATTAGTTGAGACACTGACATGTGGGCCCTGTGTCTGTTTAGTTTAGTTTTAAACTTTTAGTTAGTGCTGAGAGACTGACCAGTGGGACCCACTGGTCAGGTTTGACTGGACCAGCCCCTGTTGACTTGCTGATGTCAGCATGACCTAGTGCTGACGCAATAAGTGTTTTCTGGAATTTTAAATAAATCAGAAATGATTTATTTATTTCAGAAAATATTCAAAACTTCTAAAAATCATATAAAATCAACCATAGCTCAGATGAAAATAATTTATATGTGAAAAATGATCAGAAAAATTCAAGGGATCTGTTTATGGCATTTTCATGCATGTTTGAAGAAGTTAAACCCGCTGATCAGGTCAAATCAATTAAATGACAATTAAATAATCACATATGGAGTTTGAATTTGAATCTTGGGTTCAAACCAACTTCATTTAATTGTGTTGCTAGTTGCATTAGCTCAACCCACAGCATGTTGCCATGTCATGTTCATGCATCATATTGTTGCATTGCATTGATTGTGTTCTTTCTCTGTTTGTCGGTTTTGTCCCCTCTCAGTAGACGACGTTCCGACGATGAGTTCGATGACACCGATGAAGAGCTATTAATATCTTCAGAAGTGCCAGGCAAGCAAAACCCCATTGAGCATTCCGATACAAACCCACTCTCTCGCTCTTGCTCTCTTTTACTGCATTAGGACAACAACACTTCAACTATTACATGCTGCGGTAGTTGAACCCCTTTCCACTGCATGACCCGTCATTGCCACAGTAAATAGTTGAAACCCACTAGTATGAGTAGGAGTTGTTTAAGCCATGTTGTGCGTACTCATTCATGCTTTCTGGTTATGCCTGCTATTGCTTAGAGTTGTGTCAGGTCTGATTCATCGGGAATGAATTGGAATGTGGTTAACATGTCCTGCTGTTGAGAGCTAAGTGTGTGAACACGATTTGGTAAAGGTAGCGATGAGAGGCCATGTAGGAGTACATGGTGAGTTGTCTCATTGGAGCCGTCCTCAGGAACTGAGTTCTGTGTTGGTTGATCCATGAACAGCTACTACCACACGTTGGGCCCTGAAATATGACCCTGCTCGACTTATTGACTGCCCATGTTCTCTGTCCAGGAGTTGCAACTAGTTTCTGGTGTTTGTAGTTTACTGGAGGTCGTGCGTAGCGCTGACCCTTGGAGTGCGCTGTGACACGGCAGGTACGTGGCACGGTGTACCGGTCGCCCGTTTGGTGACGCGGGAACCCTGTACACATCGTTTGGGGACGTGAGTGACACCCCGTCCGGATCTCCCCACGGATGGAACCCAAATAGGCGATAAACCTGGACGAGAGACTTGAGTGGTTGGTTAGGTCATGGTCTACACCCACGTCAGCTTTCGCTTGAAGTCTGCCGAGCACATGTCATGTGCAGACGCTAAGTGGTGGAAACATGTGTGAAGAAGTACACCCCTGCAGGGTTATATATGATCTATTCGAATAACCGTGTCCGCGGAAATGGACTTCTGGGTTGCCTATAACAGTTCATAGACAAGTGAAAGTGGATACTCTAAAACACGCAAGATAAGTGTGACTGCTATGGATGGCCTTCTCGTAGGGAGACGGGAGCGGATCCATAGTGGTGTATTGATTGGTGAATATGTGGACTCGTGTGCGCCACCTCAAAAGAGTTACTTGCAGTAGTAGTTTAGGATAGCCACCGAGTCAAGCTGGCTTGCTGCAGTCAAACTCCACCAACCCTTTGTTGATACTGATGCATATGTAGCTAGTTCTGATGTAAGTCTTGATGAGTACCTTTGTACTCACGTTTGCTTAATTTATGTTTTTGCAGAGAGACTTCAGTCTCGCTAGTGATTCCGCGTGGACTTCGACGTTTAGCTTGTTACCTCAGCTACGATCTTGTACCCTTGTAGGATCTTGTAGATAGTCAGGCTTCTCAGCCTTTTTCATTTGTAGTTGTCTGTACTCAGACATGTTATGCTTCCGTTGCCTGTATGCTCTGTATGTTGGGTCATGTGACCTCTGTTTGTAATAAATGCTATGATGGCTCTTTTGGGCCTTATCTATATGATTTGTTGAGTTATGTTGTGATGCCATGTTGTACAGCACATACTTGCATGTTATGCGTACGTGTAATGTGTATTGCTATGTGTGGGATCCGACACCTAGTTGTTTACCTTTGGTAGCCTATCTTACAGGGAAATGTCTCCTAGTGCTTCCACCGAGCCCTGGTAGCTCGCTACTGCTCCGGAACACTTAGGCTGGCCGGCATGTGTCCTTCTTCGTTCCTGTGTCTGTCCCTTAGGGGAAATGTCACGCGTTGTTCCTTTAAGTCCTTGTAGCTTGCTACGACTTGGGTTCATACGTTGATGACCGACATGTTCGTTGCTGGGTCATGTATATCTGTCTCTGTAATTTAGTGCCACTTTTGGTTTATAACTAGTCATGTCGGCCCGGGTTCTCTGTCATACGGATGCTAGCGACACTATCATATACGTGTGCCAAAATGTGCAAACGGTCCCGGGCCAGGTAAGGTGGCACCCGTGGGGATACCGTGCGTGAGGCCGCAAAGTGATATGATGTGTTACAGGCTAGACCTGTGTGACTTAGGATCGGGGTCCCGACAGCTTTGGTATCAGAGCCTGACTGCATGTAGGATTAGTAAGCCAAACTGGTCGAAGTTGTGTCTAGAAACTCTTTAGTTATATAAGGGAATTGATTGTGGAAGGGAACGTAAGGCTCTTTTTACTCCTTTACCTTATGACCTTCTGATCTGAGTCACCTTATCCTATTCCACGGGGATTAAGAACTAGGCTTTCTCTTATGTCTATCAGGATCACGTTAATTGTGGATTCAACTCTCAGTTCAGTTTATTCTACTTCTGTGTGTTCAACTATTGGTCTCAGCACCTTGACATTATCATGTTAAGTGGGTATGCTACCCCTATGCTTGGATCTCAAAAGTATTTTCGAGCAATTGCAGCCGTTATGCTGTCCGAGTCATCCCAGGTTTCTAAATAGTCTGATGCATTTGCAAACCATTCCTATCTGTTCTTAATGTCCTTTTAGGCCAGATTAACCACACTAGTCGGTGTGTTGAGGCACTCTGTTACCTCGACATATATGTTGGACTTATTATTATGACCCTAGGTGTCTTAGAAGATCACCCAGTAATGCAACAATACTTTGTATCCTCAGTGTGATGATTCTGGCCGTCATTCTCAAAAGCATCCCGTGATGCCATTTAGTTAGTAGGCATTCTACTCCTGGGTTCTTGAACCCAAGATTCACTCTACTTACTTCATGTTGATAGTATTGCCCGTCCCTTTAGGATATTAGTAACCTTGTGATAGTCCTCGAGGTCCGTGGTATATCCTTCTTCCAAATACCATGAACCATCCTTGGCAGAAGTCCTTCTGATCCAAAAGATCACAACCCGAGTGCTCTTGAGTAGCACTCCATTCATATTGTGACTCTGCCAGTCCTACCTTTCTGCATGGATTATCTGGAAGAAATATGTTGAACTAGTTCGACATACTAATCTATGCATCCACAACTCAGAAAGATATATGTTCCTTTGAGTTGTCCCTTTCAGTTGTGTTATGACCTCGTCTATCAGTTGATAGTCAGGAGTAGTTGTGCATTCGTGTTTATCGATGCCTTTTACTCTTGTGATCCGTCAATTCATTCTATCTCGGAATGACTAGGAGAAACAAACTCCAGTACCCTATCCATATCCCGGATTTGGTCAAAGAAGTTGTACTTCGCAGATGAAGAATGCTAATGCAACTTCTAAACTATTCTATCCTGGAGTATTACCATCTTTATGTCAAGAAAGTCATGAGAATTGCACAACCTTCTATGAACTCTTGATACAGTGATACTTCTCGCCATTATCGCTCATTCCTCGGTCTCCGCGTTGTTATAACCGGAATACCGACAAGTGAATTGTGATGTGTGAAATCAATACTCCCAGCAACTTCGTTGCTTGGTAGTTAATGGACGATAATCTCATTCTTAGCATGATGGTTACCGAATCATCATCCTAAGATTGATCGTGCTACCTAGTCCACTTTCTTGGTGCACTCCTTGATTGATGAGATAGGATTTTGTTAAGTCCTTGCTCATTTGATCATATCGTCTTGCCCTGAAAAGCCAGATTGATCTCGAGCTTAGTAACATATCGATGGTTCGTGATTTCCGAACATCTTCTCGGAAGTATTACCAGGTTGTTCCCTGACCGCTATGTTGAGTTCGTGATCAAGTTGGTTTCTTATAAACCACCACTTCTCCAAGAATCTGTGTTGGATACCCTGAACTGGTTGGTTAAGCTAAAACAATAACTTGGAGAGTTGGAAGATAAAAGCTTGCCAGCTTAGTTCATCTCAAGGGGTATGTTTGCGTGTGTTGAAGATAGATGACATCTTCATCAATTGGTCCCTGTGATCAGTTGTTGGATCTATTGTCATATCAAAACTTTGATTTGAGTATGGGCTACCATCAAATCAAATCAGAACCAACGATGTTCATAATGTTGTCTTACTCGTGGTTGATCCCTCGAGCATACACCATTATATCTTCTGGGTCTGACCAATACTATCACTTGTTCACATAATTATGGAATTCCATCTCCATGGAAATCTGGATGGATTATGGTTGAGCCCATCGACAACATCCCTACCTTCTTCATGATTTTGTAGGACATTAAGCTAGTGTTGGAAACTTTGTAAGCATTGCCTTCGTGTCCCGTTCATGAGGTATATGTCGATGAGAGAAGAGACTTTCCCTAATTCATGTGTAATTGATGCAAGTTGCCACAGTGAGTTGAGAAAGTTTATTTTGCTTCCTGTAGAATCATCCCAAGTCAGTCATGCATACGTGCGAAGTATTCTGTGGTTTGGAGCCTTGCAACCTTCACTCTATATGTATCCCTAGCACACCAAGCCACTGATTGATTTGTTTAAGGAGAAGGAGTTCCTTCTTAAGAGCTAACCTGGGCTTAATCAAGGACTTCGATATCCTCGATGATAGTTCCCCAACCCGAACTTGGTAGTGTTTCATTGTAAGACTACTACGTGGTCATGTTTGTCCTGGACAATGTGTTCACATGTATGTAGCAGAACCAGCTCATGTTTTGGAGCTTGCTACCGTAGTTCACTTCCCGAGAATCTCGCAACACCATCTCGTCGATTTGTGTTGTAAACTTTCTTTTCTTTCTAGACTCGATGAGTCTAGAATATCCTGACACCAACCAGAACTGAATCTCAGGCAGATATGATGGTTGGAGCCTTTCCCAACAACTATAATATTGGTCTCTCGATAACCGGTAAAGTGGATGCCGTGGCCAACACACCTAGCCGGAAGACCTATTGTTGTATTATCTTGATTGAAGAAATTGGCCACCTCCCCATAAGGATTTCGTAGGATTTACTCCCTAGTTGTTCCTTATGGACTTTTTGTGCTCCCGAAGTCCGACCTTTACTTGATGGCCATGTTGATGCTTTTAAGCATTGACCGTGGTACCTTGTACATCAAGGAGAATATTAGAAGCGGAGTGCTAAATGTCTCTCGGTCGATCATCCAGATTTTTGCTTCCTTAGCTCCGCTAAGGTAAAATCTGAGACGGTGTTATCTTCCTTTGCATCTGCATCGTCCACCACTATTCATCATGGTAGTATGTTGTTTTGACAGGATCCTCGACACGGATGATGGTAAAACCTTGATGAATATGGGAATGCTCAAGTTCTTGAGAGCACGCACAAGCACTAGGTGTTATCACTGGCACTAGCAGGGATTGCTCCCAGTGTTCTTGGTTATATTATACCCTCTCAAAGAGTAGATCCACTCTCTACTGTTGGGTTTCTTCCCAGTTACCAGAATCATTCCCAGCATTTGCATTTTGTTCCCAGCTTGCACCACCATGTGCCAATTTTCCATGGGTTACCTTTCTCAGCCACTGCTGTTCAGGATTATCTTCAAAAGTGGTCCTACGATAGGTTCCATCCATTTCCGATGATAAGCAAAATCATCCCTTGTGTTGTCTTATACAAGGTAGTCCACATCATCCATATTTGGCCCGAGATGTCATTCCTTCGGACTCCGTCAAACGATCGATTGTGTTTGCCTTAGGCTGGTATAGGGAATTTTAATGATCTCTATATCAAAAGTAATTCTTTTTGCCACTTAAGGGAATAACTCTACGAGTCACCTTCTCCAAGGTGCCCCGTCTGGTGGTATCAGTCACCATCTTCTTAGGTGTGGAATTATTGCCACTAGGTGAATCTTCATCGTTTGTTTCACTCCATCCCTTTGGATGTGTGTCCCGTGTCTCAGCTCAAGAGATGTTTCGACGTCTCAATCCATGAGTTGATCTTGAATTGCTCGATCTTCGAGAAGATCAAATCCTGTAGAACTCACGTTCTTTTGTTATCGTGTTGGATGAAGCTTTGAAATCAAAGATGCCAAGATCTACAGGATGCAATGAATCAACAATTTCGAGGAGGGAACCGGGATCGAGAAGATTGTGTTAGATAGTGTCCCCTCTGATTTCTTATCTCACGTCATGAATCTCGGGACGAGATTCTTGTTTAGTAGGGGTGAGTTGTCACATCCCTAGCTTCTGGTAATGCACTAGGCTAGCCTCATGTGTGCATCATGTTTAATCTTGAAAGAAACTTGAAATGGGGATTGCCTAAACCCTAGCAGTAAAGTAATTCAACTAGGGTCAATTAAAATCTTTTCAATGAACCCAAAATGCCATTTGGAAAAGTTCATCATTTATGGATTGATTAAAAACCTCTGCCAAAAATGTTGCACATATTTCTAGGACATTTTTGGATTTTTGAATTAACTCATAATGTATTTGAGTTGGAGCAAATAAATTCTATAATTATTTTTAGTGCTCCAATTATTCTGAAAACATTTTGTGGAGTTTTGGAATAATCCATATTGCATCCACAAATAATCTCAGAAGGAACAAAAATGGTTTAGTATTAGTACTAAATCAAAAACATACAAAAAAAATAGAAAACAGTAATTAAAATGAGAAAAGCAGAGAGAGAGAGACTCACCTAGGCTTTACCTGGCAGCCCAAGTAGATGGCCCAGCCCACCAGGGGCAGCCTCGTCTTTTACCTCTTGCCAGTAGGGCAGAGGAGAAGCTGGGCACGGCGCACGCCGGCACGCAGCTGCCTGCCTGGCCCTCCCCTAGCCAGCGCGACGCCACCGACGACCTACGGCAAACGTCTGGAACCCGCCCGACCTCTCGCACTCTCCTCCTTTGCTCTCCCCTGCTTCTCCTCGCCATGGCCGAAACCACCATAGCCGCGCCGGCGAGCACCACCGCGGCCACAACTACCCCCTCGTCCCTCCTTTGTGCCCATGAGCCCCGCGACGTCGCCCTCTTCCTGCTCGCTGAGCCACGCTTCGCCGGAAGCTCTGCATCGTCTTCCCTGACCCCATCTTCAACCTCCGGCTGCCGACAACCTCGTCGTCGATTCACCGGCTCCGATGCCTCCCCGAGCCCTTTGAGCTACCCTACCGCCTCCCTGTGAGCTCCTACTTCGATCCCCCCTCTTCCCCGACCTCCCCGTACTCTCTAGCTACGGCCCCACCTCCGGCCGGAGCTGTGGTCCACCGGCCATGTCGCCGCCGTGGCCACAGCTGCTGCAGCCCTCGTTCGAGCGCATAAGCACACTCAGCGCACCCCCAGGAGCACGCCGCACCCATCAGCTCACCTCCACGTGCCCCGCAGCACCTAACTCGACGGAGCCCGAACTCCGGCGCCGCCGCGAGCTCGTTTCCGACGAGCTCCGGCCACCCCAGCTCCTCCCACTTGCGGGGATGGATGCGGGCGAGCAAGAGCTACTCCCCGGAGCCCTCAGCTCGCCAAACCACCAACCATAGGCGAAACCCGAGCCGCTCCAGCGTGCCTCCGCCACGTTTGGGGTCGCCGCCGGCGTAACTCTGGTGACTCCGACGTGGCAAGTCATTAGCCACTAATGACACGCTAACTAACCCCCCAGGGCCACTGACATACGGGCCCCACTGTTAACTACCTAGTTTAGGTTTAATTAAAATAGGATTAACCCTGGCTCACTGACGCGTGGGCCCAGGCCCTTGACTAATTAGAGTTAGGTTTAAATTAGTGTTATCTAATTTAGTTAATTAGTTGAGACACTGACATGTGGGCCCCGTGTCTGTTTAGTTTAGTTTTAAACTTTTAGTTAGTGCTGAGAGACTGACCAGTGGGACCCACTGGTCAGGTTTGACTGGACCAGCCCCTGTTGACTTGCTGATGTCAGCATGACCTAGTGCTGACGCAATAAGTGTTTTCTGGAATTTTAAATAAATCAGAAATGATTTATTTATTTCATAAAATATTCAAAACTTCTAAAAATCATATAAAATCAACCATAGCTCAGATGAAAATAATTTATATATGAAAAATGATCAGAAAAATTCAAGGAATCTGTTTATGGCATTTTCATGCATGTTTGAAGAAGTTAAACCTGATGATCAGGTCAAATCAATTAAATGACAATTAAATAATCACATATGGAGTTTGAATTTGAATCTTGGGTTCAAACCAACTTCATTTAATTGTGTTGCTAGTTGCATTAGCTCAACCCACAGCATGTTGCCATGTCATGTTCATGCATCATATTGTTGCATTGCATTGATTGTGTTCTTTCTTTGTTTGTCGGTTTTGTCCCCTCTCAGTAGACGACGTTCCGACGATGAGTTCGATGACACCGATGAAGAGCTATTAATATCTTCAGAAGTGCCAGGCAAGCAAAACCCCATTGAGCATTCCGATACAAACCCACTCTCTCGCTCTTGCTCTCTTTTACTGCATTAAGACAACAACACTTCAACTGTTACCTGTTGCGGTAGTTGAACCCCTTTCCACTGCATGACCCGTCATTGCCACAGTAAATAGTTGAAACCCACTAGTATGAGTAGGAGTTGTTTGAGCCATGTTGTGCCTACTCATTCATGCTTTCTGGTTATGCCTGTTATTGCTTAGAGTTGTGTCAGGTCTGATTCATCGGGAATGAATTGGAATGTGGTTAACATGTCCTGCTGTTGAGAGCTAAGTGTGTGAACACGATTTGGTAAAGGTAGCGATGAGAGGCCATGTACGAGTACATGGTGGGTTGTCTCATTGAAGCCGTCCTCAGGAATTGAGTTCTGTGTTGGTTGATCCATGAACAGCTACTACCACACGTTGGGCCCTGAAATATGACCCCGCTCGACTTATTGACTGCCCATGTTCTCTGTCCAGGAGTTGCAACTAGTTTCTGGTGTTTGTAGTTTACTAGAGGTCGTGCGCAGCGCTGACCCTCGGGGTGGGCTGTGATGCGGCAGGTACGTGGCATGGTGTACCGGTCGCCCGTTTGGTGACGCGGGAACCCTGTACACATCGTTTGGGGCCGTGAGCGACACCCCGACCGGATCTCCCCACGGATGGAACCCAAATAGGCGATAAACCTGGACGAGCGACTTGAGTGGTTGGTTAGGTCGTGGTCTACACCCACGTCGGCTTTCGCTTGAAGTCTGCCGAGCACATGTCGTGGGCAGACGCTAAGTGGTGGAAACATGTGTGAAGAAGTACACCCCTGCAGGGTTATATATGATCTATTCGAATAGCCGTGTCCGCGGAAATGGACTTCTGGGTTGCCTATAACAGTTCATAGACAAGTGAAAGTGGATACTCTAAAACACGCAAGATAAGCGTGACTGCTATGGATGGCCTTCTCGTAGGGAGACGGGAGCGGATCCATAGTGGTGTATTGATTGGTGAATATGTGGACTCGTGTGCGCCACCTCAAAAGAGTTACTTGCAGTAGTAGTTTAGGATAGCCACCGAGTCAAGCTGGCTTGCTGCAGTCAAACTCCACCACCCCCTTTGTTGATACTGATGCATATGTAGCTAGTTCTGATGTAAGTCTTGCTGAGTACCTTTGTACTCACGTTTGCTTAATTTATGTTTTTGCAGAGAGACTTCAGTCTCGCTAGTGATTCCGCGTGGACTTCGACGTTTAGCTTGTTACCTCAGCTACGATCTTGTACCCTTGTAGGATCTTGTAGATAGTCAGGCTTCTCAGCCTTTTTCATTTGTAGTTGTCTGTACTCAGACATGTTATGCTTCCGTTGCCTGTATGCTCTGTATGTTGGGTCATGTGACCTCTGTTTGTAATAAATGCTATGATGGCTCTTCTGGGCCTTATCTATATGAGTTGTTGAGTTATGTTGTGATGCCATGTTGTACAGCACATACTTGCATGTTATGCGTACGTGTAATGTGTATTGCTATGTGTGGGATCCGACACCTAGTTGTTTACCTTTGGTAGCCTATCTTACAGGGAAATGTCTCCTAGTGCTTCCACCGAGCCTTGGTAGCTCGCTACTGCTCCGGAACACTTAGGCTAGCCGGCATGTGTCCTTCTTCGTTCCTGTGTCTGTCCCTTAGGGGAAATGTCACGCGTTGTTCCTTTAAGTCCTTGTAGCTTGCTACGACTTGGGTTCATACGTTGATGACCGACACGTTCGTTGCTGGGTCATGTATGCCTGTCTCTGTAATTTAGTGCCACTTTTGGTTTATAATAGTCATGTCGGCCCGGGTTCTCTGTCATACGGATGCTAGCGACACTATCATATACGTGTGCCAAAATGCGCAAACGGTCCCGGGCCAGGTAAGGTGGCACCCGTGGGGATACCGTGCGTGAGGCCGCAAAGTGATATGATGTGTTACAGGCTAGACCTGTGTGACTTAGGATCGGGGTCCCGACAATTATTCAAGTACAGAGGCATAAACCGGATCACATATGCAAAATCACAACGACGGTTTAGACAAAGGACTAATGGCATTGACAACCCGGAAGCAAGCGGGAAACGAGCTGCTACCGGTTTATGACAACAAAAAAGAAAGAAGCTAAACCGTCGGGTTCATGGTTGATACGTTGCAGAAACAATGCATGATTGACTAAACCGGCGAGTATCTTACAGATCTATGAGGAGGAAGAAACAGGTTTCTACAAGAGGCTAAGGTAAAACAGATCTGAGCGGTAAGAAAAAGAGGAAATTTATGCAGGTATATTACAGAAGAACTGCGGGGGTCTTATACAGAGCGGATGAATCTAAGGATTTAATCTAAAAATACCAAGTCTAAGCATAAAGCCTCGAAGCAGGAGTGGATCTCGAAGGTAATATGAGATTGAATCTACCGCAGAAACAACGTAAGGGATGAACAGCCGAAGATTCGAGGTCTAATGGCGGAAGCATGGAAGAACCCTAGATTACGGATCTGCAGCGAGAGAAGGGGAGTACCTGAGGCAGGAGGAAACGGCGGCGGAATGGCTCTCGACACGATTCAGGTTGATGCAGCGGCCTGGTCGACGACGGTGACGAGCTTGAGCGCAGCGGAGAAATTTCGGGCGATGGGGAAGAAGACGAGCGGGGGAAGAAAGGCAGAGATGCGGCGGTATTTATAGAGGTTGAAAGACGAAACGGCAAGCGCGGGATTTGAGGAAAACAGAGATGGGATAAAGATTATTCTGTCGCCTCGATTTTCGGGATGGCCTTTAAACAAAGATAACAAACAGCTATGCGCAATAAATGCGGAAGTGATGTCACGATCGAATCAAGTGATTTCCAGGGATGATGTCATAGCCGGTTTACAAAAACCAAGAAGATACAAGAAAGAAAGTTATGCAAGATTTAGAAGACTGACATGAACAAGTTCAAATCATTCTGGGGCCTAATGTCAGGGATATTACTAGCAGGTGTAAACCGGCTAGGGTAAACCGGATTATGGTAATATAGTTGTGTAATTGTAAACTCAGTAGAGATTACGGCCCATGAAGGCTTAGGGCCCATGTGTAGAGTTGACGGTTTGTAAACCGTCTTGTCATGTAACTTGAGACACAAGGAAAGAAGAGCAGAGACCGAGGCGGACACGATTATGAACCGGCCTCGGGGCTCTGTAAACCGGACCGGGCATCGCCTCTTATATAAAGGGACGACCCGATGACGGTTGAAGGACAAGAAACAACCCGTCGAGACACAGGCAAGCAATCCGCTCCCTGTTCATCGATGCCCAAGCAATACCAAACCAAACTAGACGTAGGCTTTTACCTTCATCGAAGGGGCCGAACTAGTATAACCCTTTGTGTCCTTTATGTGCTTTTAACCCCTTCAAGCTAACCCGTGTGATGGTTCCATCACTAAGTCCGTTAAACCGGACATCTGCCGTGCTAATTCCACGACACCCCCCATTACGGGGGGTGTTCCCTTGATTCCAGAGCCGCACTAGAATCCGGAACAGTGTTCGATGGGGCCTCGAATTGTTTGGGCCCCCCATCTTTGGTCGCCATGGGGATCGATCCCCCCCGGTCGACCGCGGCCGATGGATTGTCCTCGGCCGCCCTCTCATCCGTCCCACTCCCACCCGGTGGAACAAGGGGAGTTTGCTGAGAGGATACCTCGGCATCCCCCACGATGGGCAACGAGCCCCGCGGAGGCGTATCGCTCTCTGTCTCTCTGGATGCCAGGGAATTCCCCGAGGACAGTGAAGCCACGGGGATGTCGCGCAGAGGGATACATAAAGATAAAATAAATATTAGACGCTGCAAAGGAAAAATATCTGAATATGAGCAGTTTAAATACTTATGATTCGGCCAGGGGCTTGATCCTTAGCTGAACTCGATAACTGTGTTCGGACAATGAGTCCGAACTAATAGGAAGAGTTAGCTTCTTCCTGGGCGTGGGCGTGCCTGCGTCAGCAGGGGCCGCCCTTTTCCTCCCCTTGGCTAGGACGGGGGATTCTTCTTATTGCTCCTCCTCTTCTTCTTCGGGAGAGAGTTGGGAGCCTGTTTCCTCGGACCTTGTGTCCGTAGGGCTGGCAGGGTAGGGGTCACTCTTGACCTCCTTGCCCTTCTTCTTGGCCTTCTTCTCCGACGCCTTATACGGCGCCGGAATCAACATCGCCGTCACCCGAGGCATCTCTGGGTCTTCTGATAGGGGAGCTGGACACTTGATCCGCTCCGCCTTATTCGTCCAGGCCTGGATTGAAAGCAAAAACTCCAACTCCTGTTATAATTAAAACAGGGAAGGAATATATGTTCGGCAGAAATCTCAAATACCTCTGATGCAGGGAGCATAGTACTGAAGCCCCTGTCCTCAGTCTCCACCGGCCACCCCTTCTGAGCCTTGAAGAGGTGCTTCCAGATGTCTTCGTGTGTAGAGCCGAAGAGGTGCTTCAAAGGACAGGACCCTTTCGGATTGAACTCCCATGGGTAGGAGCCCCGATGTTGGCAGGGGAGGACGAGACGGGCAAGCATTACCTGGACCACGTTAGTGAGTTGGGTGCACTTGGAGATCATGTCAGAGATACGTTTCTGGAGGGCTAGCACATCCGTCTGAGACCCCCAATTTGGACCCTTGTCGGTCCAGGAGGTTAGCCTCTGCCGGGGTCCAGATCTGAATGGAGGAGCTGCCACCCACTTGGGGTCGTGGGGCTCAGTGATGTAAAACCACTCCTGCTGCCAGATTTTGTTTGTCTCCACGAACACCCCCTTTGGCCAGGTGGCATTAGGGAATTTGTTTATCATAGCACCTCCGCACTCGGCGTGCTGCCCGTCGACCACCTTCGGCTTCAAATTTAAGGTTTTGAGCCAAAGGCCGAAGTGTAGGGGAATGCAGAGGAATGCTTCACACACCACTATGAAAGAGGATATGTGAAGAATTAAATTCGGGGCTAGATCATGGAAATCTAACCCGTAAAAGAATAGGAGGCCCCGTACAAAGGGGTGGAGAGGAAATCCCAGCCCTCGAATGAAATGCGAGAGGAATACAACCCTCTCACCCGTCTTAGGGACGTGGATCACTTGGTCCCTCTCAGGGACTCGATGGGCCACATTGTCGGCGAGATAGCCCGCACTTTGGAGGCTCTTTACAGTCTTCTCCGTGATCAAAGATGCCTCCCACTTGCCTTTGGAGCCGGTGCCAGCCATTGCTGGATACGGCCGCGGTGGTGGAGGAGTTGAGGATTGAGGGTGCAAGAGATGTGGGCGCTGGGGGCTGAGGAGATTGGAGAGCTAGGGATTGAGTAGAGCGTGGGAATAAAGGGTAAAACTTTGGGTCCTTTTATAAGTGGTGAATGCTAAACTCCCCCCCACACCAGCCATAAACCTTGCCGGTTCCCAACGAGGTCATGCGTAAGGCGCGGTTAAGATGCTCATGTCACGTTGATAAGGATCCCGTAATAAGCAGGCACGATCTTTGTTTTGACAAGACATGCCAATGAGGATATACTTCGAAACGCAAAACCAGGGCCAAGAAAATGGTTCGATATGTGTTAAAGGCACAGACATGATGCTTCGCTGAAAGGTTGTCAGGAAAGACATAATACCCATTTTTCGATACCTTGCCTTCAAGGCTAAGGGTTGTACTAACCATGGAGAGCCATACACAGTACCTTTTGTAGGGAACATTTCTTCAATATGTTAGGGAGGAGGAACCCGCCTTGCAATGCCGAAGACAATACGTCAGCCGAACTCATCATCATCGAAGACTGGTTCATGGGCTACTCAGGGAGTTCTGGATTAAGGGGTCCTCAGGTGACTAGATCATTCATTATGGGCCGGACTGGTGGGCCGTGAAGATTATCGATGACGACTATCTCCCGTGTCCGGATAGGATTCCCCATGTGTAAAATAGCAATTTTAGTGTCCGGGTGTAATACTTTCCTTCCTCTGCAAGGTGATCATGTACAAACCCTAGGTCCCTCCGGTGCATATATAAACCAGAGGGTTTAGTCCGTAGAGACGGCAGTAGAATCATAGCAATCTCATAGGCTAGACTTTTAGGGTTTAGCCATTACGATCTCGAGGTAGATCAACTCTTGTAATCATATTCATCAAGATCAATCAAGGAAGAAGTAGGGTATTACCTCGATCGAGAGGGCCTGAACGTGGGTATACATCCTGTCCCCTGTTTCCTGTTACTATCGATCCTCAGACGCATAGTTCGGGACCCCCTACCTGAGATTTGCATGTTTTGACACCGACAGCGGCCTCTTTCCTTCTCCTCCTCCCTCTACTTACCCATTTCCCCCTCCAAGAGAAGGAATAAAAGGGGGGCCGAATCCTACTAGGACTAGGAGTCCTAGTAGGACTCCCCCACTTGGCACGCCCCCTAGGCTGCCTCCCTTCCTCTCCCTCCTTTATATACATGGGGAGGGCACCCCTAGAACACACATCAATTGTTCCTAGCCATGTGTGGCGCCCTCCTCCACGATTTGCTCCTCCAGTCATATTGTCGTAGTGCTTAGGCGAAGCCCTGCGCGGATCACTTCACCATCACCGTCGCCACGCCGTCGTGCTGACGAAACTCTTCCTCGACACTTTGCTGGATCAAGAGTTCGAGGGACGTCATCGAGCTGAACGTGTGCTGAACTCAGAGGTGTCGTACATTCGATACTTGATCGGTTGAATCGCGAAGACATTCGACTACATCAACCGTGTTGAAGTAACGCTTCCGCTTTCGGTCTACGAGGGTACGTGGACACACTCTCCCCGTCTCGTTGCTATGAATCTCCTAGATAGATCTTGCGTGATCGTAGGATTTGTTTTGAAATTGCATGCTACGTTCCCAACAAATATCATGCTAGCTATCTTACGATCATGCAAAGTAATATGAAAATGAATGCTCAAGTCATGTATATGATGATGATGGAAGTTACATGACATTATATCTCGGAATGGCTATGGAAATGCCATAATAGATAGGTATGGTGGCTGTTTTGAGGAAGGTATAAGGAGGTTTTATGTACCGGCGAAAGTTGCGCGGTACTAGAGAGGCTAGCAATGATGTAAGGGTGAGAGTGCTAATCCATGGACTCACATTATTCATAAAGAACTCACATACTTATTGCAAAAGTTCATTAGCCCTTGAAGAAAAGTACTACTACGCATGCTCCTAGGGGGTAGGTTGGTAGGAGTTAACCATCGCGCGCCCCCGACCTTCACCCAAAGATAGGCAATCAAGGATAAATTGTGCTCCAACTTCCTAGCATAACGGGAGACTATACGTGCATGCTTCGGGAATCACAAACCTTAACACCAATATTCCTACTGAACACAACCATCCACTAGTACCTCCCACATATTATCATCTCTGTATCGCAAAACTATTGCAAGGAATCGAACATATCATATTCAGTGATCCATAAGTTTTATGTAGGATTTTATGACTAACCATGTGAATGACAAATTCCTGTTGACTCTCTAAATATATACAACTGAAGCAAGGGAGTTTAAATCTTTCTACAAAATATAATTATCTAACAAATATATATGTGAATCAAAAGAGCATTTTACAAATAACGGTTTTCTATGTGTAGAGAAACATGCAATCCAAACTACAAATGATATAAGTGAAGCACATGAAGCATTCTATAAAGCCATACTCAAAAGATTTAAGTGAAGTGAAATGATCATTCTATAAATCAACCAAGGACTATCTCATACCAGCATGGTGCATAGAATAAAAATAATAAACAAATAGAAAAGATGCTCCAAGATTTTATGCATATCGTGTGAACAAAATGAAAACCGAAACATACCGATAATTGTTGAAGAAAGATAGGATGCCTTTCGGGGCATTACCAAGCTTTGATACTTGAATCTCCTTGAATATTTACTTGGGGTTCCTTGGGTATCCCAAGCTTGAACTCTTGCCTCTCCTCCTTCTCCTCATATCGAGACCTCCTCGATCTTCGAACACTTCATCCACATAAAACTTAATCGAACTTTCATTAGCGGGGTAGTGCATATAACAACTAAATCCCATCACGTACTTCTGTAACATTATCGTATAATTATAATCAAACATTACCCACTGTATGCTATCAAAATTATATGGCCCCAAGTCAAAGGAGGCTCAACAAGATTACAAACATACGCAAATAATGAAGCTATAATAGCAATCTGTGAAAACACTACAGTCTGTAAAGATTTGAATTACGGTCATCTTCTATAGCCCAAACAATTCTGAAAACTAAGCACGTAATAAAAAATTGTATAGAAGTACCATGTAAAAAATAAAAAATGTATGCCCTTCCAATAAAAAAATGTAAATTCACGCACTATAGACAAAGTTTATGTTTATGCACCGCACATACCAAGCAAACAATGTAAGAATCCTAAAGGTAAATCTTGGCACATTATTTGTACAAGGGGATAATTATTTTTTCGAGAACTTCCATGATTTTTTTTACATTGTATCCATGAGCATGAACACAAGTTTTCAAGGCCGACCCTCATTTCTCCGATGCATAACCTTCCAATTGTTTCTCTTTTTTGAAAAAGTTGTAAGTTCTCCTCTATATTTTTTGTTTTTGAACTTTATGAAAGCACTCAATAGAAATAAATGATTCTCTAACATTGCCGGGTTGTCTCCTTGGCAGCACTTTCCTTAAAGCCATTAAGCTAGGCATAAAGTGCTCAAGTAATGGATCCACCCAGATCCCAAGGTATATCAAAGCCAATTTTAATTAACAATGATTTGTAATTTAGTAGCGAGAACAAAGCAACATATATCATGCAATGACGAAGTCTAACTCTCTTCCTATGTATCGGCATGTCATAAAAGAACAATTCATTCACATCAAGTAAGACCAATGCATAGTATAAACATTTTTTGCAATTTTATTGTGTTGGAAACATAGAGAGGCAGAGATGTATTTCCTCTCTCATAATAATTGCAAGTAGGATCAACAAGCACATGCATATTATATTCAAAAAAATCAGCATGTGTAGTAGTAAAATGCAACCCATCAATATAATCCTTAATAAGAGCAAATTCTCTGATATAGTATAGTTGGGAGAATTCAAAAATATAATAGGACTATCATGCATGGGTGTAATGGCAACAATTTCATCCTTAACATAAGTAACTATAGCAAGTTCATCTTTATAAGCATAATTCATATTGGCATCTTGGCCACAAGCATAGCAAGCATCATAAAAAAGGATATTTCGAATGAATCCAAGGGATCATAGCAATTATCATAGCATTCATCCTTCCATAAGTACAAAGGGAAATTAAACAATGTATGAGTTGAGGGGTTACTCTCTTAAAAAGGTGCGCACGGGTAGCTAATCCATTATTGCTCCTCTTGTTCTTCGCTCTCCTCCTCATCATTTTCATCCAATGAGCTCACAGTGTCATCAATTTCTTCTTCCATTGATTCCTGCAAAATATTAGTCTCTTCTTGGAAAGCGTGGACTTTCTCAATAAATGCACCAATATCATAATTTTATTCATAATTCTCATAGCAATATTTAAATATAGCATAATTTTCAGGTTAGTAAACAACATCATCATAATTTTCACATTTTTCAAACAAAGATTCAATTTCATAAGCACCCATAAAAGCAACACATTCTTGTATCCATTCCACATCATAGTAATCATATATACCATTAACATAAGAAGCCAATGTTTCATTATCATTAAATTCACATGAAAAGGGAAGTGGTCTAGCCTTCATTCTAGAGCAACAAGTATAATCATATCTCTGGCATAAATTCCAAGCATACCAATGCAACATATCAATTTGATCCCATAACAATTTCCCTTTTTGAGTCAAGCAATTATCTCTAAAGTATTCACGTTGATCCAATGTTACTCCCATTATCAAGTGCAATGGGGTTTTCTCGGGATTATCAATTTTTTTCCACTTAACAAGCATCGATGGTTTTAGGAGGTTCCCCATCTCCATCAGTAGCAAGTACACCTATTTTTTTGGCATTTCATGTTCCATATCCATAACTAAATATACATAACACCTTACAAAAGGAAATAAAATCTACTTAGTGATAAAGCAAACAAGCACACACGAGAATATTCACCCCACTCTATTGCTCCCCAGCAACGGTGCTAGAAAAAGGTCTTGATAACCCACAAGTGTAGGAGATAATTTGTAGCCTTTTTCAATAAGTAAGAGTGTTGAACCCAATGAGGAGCTAAAGGTAGAACAAATATTCCCTCAAGTTCTATCGACCACCGATACAATTCTACGCACACTTAACGTTTGCTTTACCTAGATCAAGAATAAAATAGACCTTAGCACCAATATTCTTACGAAAGCATAATTACTCATTAACATGACTCACATATCACATCATCATATCTCAAAACTATTACAAGGAATCAAGTTTATTTTGTCCAATGATCTTCATTAAAGTTTTTATTATATCCTTCTTGGATATCTATCATTTTGGGACTAATTTTCATGTGTTGCTTTTGATAAGCTCAAACAAATATAAGTGAAGATCATGAGCATAATTTTCTTTCTTTATCTCAAAATAATTTAAGTGAAGCAAGAGAGAATTTCTTTTTTTTTTTCTAACTTTCAAATAAATCTAAGTACATCAAGAGAGTATTTCTTCAAAAATATTAAAGCACACCGTGCTCAAAAAGATATAAGTGAAGCACTAGAGCAAATCCATAGCTCATAAAAATTTAAGTGAAGCATAGAGAGCAATTCTATCAAGTCATGGCATAATTTTGGCTCTCTCAAATATGTGTGCAGAGCAAGGATTCAAGACTTAAAAAAAAAGCAAAAAACAAGCAAAGACTCATATCATACAAGACGCTCCAAGCAAAACACATAGTATGTGATGAATAAAAATATAGCTTCATGTAAAATACCGATGGTTGTTAGAAGAAAGAGGGGATGCCACTCAAGGGGCATACCCAAGCTTAGTTGCTTGCTCATCTTTGGATAATAACTTGGGATGCCATGGGCATCCCCAAGCTTAGGGGCTCTTCTTACTCCTTGTTCCTTCATCCATCGTAAGATAACCCAAAACTTGAAAACTTCAATCACACAAAATTGAACAAAACTTTTGTGAGATCCGTTAGTATAAGAAAACAAATCACTACTATAAGTACTATAGAAAACCAATTAATATTTTATTCTTGCATTATATCTACTGTATTCCAACTTTTCCGTGGCAAAAACTCACCATAGAATCATCAAAACAAGCACACAACACAAAGAAAACAAAATATTTCAAAAACAGAACAGTCTGTAGCAATCTGGAAATTTCGAATACTTATGTAACTCTATTTTTTTTAAAAAAATAGGATCATGTGAACAATTTGTATTTTAATCTTCTGCAAAAATAATCAACTCAAAAACACTCTTCTGTTAAAAATGAGAGTTTTTTCATGAGCACAAAAGTTTCTGTTTTTCAGCAAGATCAAATCTACTATCATCAAACATTTATTCAAACCACAAAAACACATCTAAACAGAGGTATTATTGGGTATTTTTCAAAAACAGCAAGAAAACCAAAAGGCAAAAAGATACAAGTTGGGTTGCCTCCCATTGAGCTCTTTCTTTATAGCATTAAGATAGGCTTGAGATTTCAATGATGCTCACATAAAAGACAAGAATTGAAGCACAAAGAGAGCATCATAAAACATGTGACAAACACATTTAAGTCTAACACACTTCCTATGCATAGACATTTTGTAGGAAACCAAATTATCAAGACAAGAAATATCCAACATATGCAAGGGAGAAGAATAAAACATTAACAATCTCAACGTAACGAGAGGTAAATTAGTAACATGAAAATTTCTGCAACCATATTTTCCTCTCTCATTAAAATTACATGTAGGATCATACTCAAATTCAAAAATATATCTATCACATTACATATTCTCTAAACGATCCACATGCATAAAAGTCTTATAGTCTTCCAAGATAGTGGGACTGACATCAACTAAAGTCATGACCTCTCCAAACCCACTTTTATCAAGAATTTCATAAGATTGATCATTCTCCAATGTTGTGGGGTCATTATTACCTAAAGTTGACACTCTTCCAAACCCACTTTCAATATTATCGTAAACATAATAGTCATGAGGCTTAAATAAATTTTCAAGATCGTAAGAAGAATCACCCCAATCATGGTCATTGCAATAAGTAGAGGACATATCAAAATTAGCATCCGCAAGCTTGGGGTTTTGCACATCATTAGCATAACTGACATTAATAGAATTTATTATAACACCATTGCAATCATGCTTGTCATTTATAGTTATACATACAATTATGTATGTATTATATGACCAACTTTCTATGGGTCACATAGACATCCAAATAAGCAGTAGAAGTGAGATGGGGAAAAGAGGTCTGAAATAAAAAGGGAATACGATTTATGTATGGATTCCGGTAAAATACCGGCACTCTATTCCATAAGAGTGGAATAGGAAATTAAGATGAGGATGGTATCATCATAAAGAAAGATAGAGTAATATAATATCCTAAATTCTACTAATCCACATATCGTATGTGTGTCTTTCTTTATCTTTATCGATCGGGAGTAGTGAAAATTTTCCTATAAATTGAATTTCTATTTTCAAAAAAATGGGGTTTACCAAATTTTTAATGACTCTGAGGTTCAACCCAATCCATCTTTTCTTTCTCTTTCTAATATTTTAGATAGAAGAAATGTCGTACATGGACGATAGTTCGAGTCGGCGGCTCTCCTAGGCTTCCCTCATCTAGGATCCCTGGGGAAGAGGATCAAGTTGGCCCTTGCGAATAACTTGATGCACTATCTCCCTTCAACCCTTTGAGCGAAATGTAGCAAAAGGAAGGAAAATCCATGGACCGACCCCATTGTCTCCACCCCGTAGGAACTACGAGATCACCCGAACACGGAACATTCCATTGGGTAGGGCTTCCATAACTAAACCTTCGAAAGTTACTTTTGCTTCTCTCGGGTTTTTTTTTCTCTCCTATTTTTTTTCTGTCATATTTTTTCTCCTATTTTTCTATTTTTATTTTAAAAATAGGAAGGCTTAGTTTCTCATTGTGCTTCTTCAGGACATTTTCCATTAAGTAAAGGCGCTATCATGAATCACTTCATAAGTTTCTTATTTTATCACTTCCTCACAATTCTCAGATTCATGAATCTCAAGCAAAACTTCATAAAGATAATCTACTGCACTCAACTCACTAGCAATTGGTTCAACATAATTGGTTCTCTTGAAAAGATTAGCAAGTGGATGAGGATCCATAACAATAGATTTTTAGAAAGCGAGGATGCAAGCAAATGGAAGGCACATGGCAACACAAGCAAAGATTGCAAGCAAAAAGATAGATCTAGAGAGAAAACGACGAACAAAAAAAAGGGCGAATAAAAATGGCAATTTTTTGTGAACTGGGGGAGATGAAAACGAGAGGAAAATGGCAAATAATGTAAATTTCGAGGAGATGAGATTTGTTATTAGGAACCTGGTATATGTTGAAGATCGTCCCCGGTAACTACGTCGGTATTTTCCCAAAGAGGAAGGGATGATGTAGTACAGTAGCGGTAGGTATTTCCCTCAGTGATGAAACCAAGGTTATCGAACCAGTAGGAGAACCAAGCAACACAACATAAACGACACTTGCACACAAATAACAAATACTCGCAACCCGACGTGTAAAAGGGGTTGTCAATCCCTTTCGGGTAACGGACATCAGAGAGTTGTAAATATTGATAGATCGAACGCCAAATAATATAAATTGCAGCAAGGTATTTTTGGGTATTTGGTTTAATATATCTGAAAATAAAAGCAAAGGAAAATAGATCGCAAAGGAAAATAATATAAGGAAGAGACCCGGGGCCCGTAGATTTCACTAGTGGCTTCTCTCGAGAAAAAATAACAAATGGTGGGTGAACAGTTACTGTTGGGAAGTTGATAGAACTTCAAATAATCATGATGATATCCATGCAATGATCATTATATAGGCATCACGTCCAAGATTAGTAGACCGACTCCTACCTGCATCTACTACTATTACTCCACACATCGACCGCTATCCAGCATGCATCTAGTGTATTAAGTTCATGGAAAAATGGAGTAATGCAATAAGAATGATGACATGATGTAGACAAGATCTATTTATGTAGAAATAGAACCCATCGTTTTATCCTTAGTAGCAATGATACATACGTGTCGGTTACCCTTCTGTCACTAGGATCAAGCACCGTAAGATCGAACCCACTACAAAGCACCACTTCCCATTGCAAGATAAATAGATCAAGTTGGCCAAACAAAACCCAATATGGGAGAAGAAATATGAGGCTATAAGCAATCATGCATATAAGAGATTAAAGAAGACTCAAATAACTTTCATGGATAAAAAGATAGATCTGATCGTAAACTCAAAGTTCATCGGATCCCAACAAACACACCGCAAAAGAGTTACATCATATGGATGTCCAAGAGACCATTGTATTGATAATCAAGAGAGAGAGAGAGAGAGAGAGAGAGAGAGAGAGAGAGAGAGAGAGGAAGCCATCTAGCTACTAACTATGGACCCATAGGTCTACAAGGAACTACTCACGCATCATCGGAGAGGCACCAATGGAAGTGGTGAACCCCTCCGTGATGGTGTCTGGATTGGATTTGGTGGTTCTGGACTCTGTGCCGGCTGGAATTGATTTTCGTCAACTCCTTTAGGGTTTCTGGAATATTGGGGTATTTATAGAACAAAGAGGCAGTCCGGGGGGCACCCGAGGTGGGCATAACCCACCAGGGCAGGGTTGTGCTCGCCTCGGAGCACCCCCATGTGCTTCTCCGGCCCACTAGATGTCTTCTGGTCCAAAAAAATCCTCAAGAAGTTTCACTGCTTTTGTACTCTGTTTGGTATTGATTTCCTGTGATGTAAAAAACATGTAGAAAACAGCAACTGGCACTTGGCACTATGTTAATAGGTTAGTACCAAAAAATGATATAAAATGACTATAAAATGATTGTAAAACATCCAAGAAAGATAATATAACAGCATGGAACAATAAAAAATTATAGATACGTTGGAGACGTATCATCATGTATGTATTGTGTTGTGTATTACCAATATATTTCTGCCTATGTTTCAGACTGTAAAATATAGTCATTGATATTTTTTGCTATTAAATAATACTTGCTGGAGACTAAAATCAAAGAGCTCATGCCCATTTGTAGAGGTGAGTTGACTGGACCTGTGCGGTGCATTGAGAATGCGAAGCGAGGCTGAAAGTTAGACTAAATTTCTGTGCTTCACGAGTTGCTTTGTAGCAAAGTTAAATACTCTGCCTTTTTATAGTGAGGGGAGATACTTGTTGTATATCAAAGCTATGCACCGCTTATCTTTTTTAGATGTAAGATACTCTGGTTTGTGGTAGGGAGAGATATTGTGTTACTTCTGTCCATTCTTGTACTCCCTCCGTTCCGATTTACTTGTTTTAGTTCAAATTTGAACTAAAACCACGACGAGTAAATCAGAATGGAATATCTCAACTTAATAACAATTGATTATGCTCTTTGTTGATTTTCCATGACGTAACTTTTTGATGACGCGTTTCTTGTGTCGAGGCTTGTATGATTCATGAGATGATTGGTTTTAAGATAAAAAAGCATTCATGTGCATTAGATTGTGTACCAACCTATTTTGTGCATTAGATCTGGTCATGTTCTCCTTGTTCTTTTCCCCTTTGTTCTGCGGAGGACATATTATTAGGTCCAAGCTATTGTCTGGATAAGTTAAGGCTAGGTTAGGAAGAGAAATTAGAAAAATGAAGAAATAGTGGCAAACAAAAAAAGACATTATGATACATTGTTTTGGGGAAATTGTCATGATTGTGTGTCCTTGTAGTTGTAATATTTTAGCCAAAGTTTATTTATTCATGCTTTATTTCCATCTTGCATACATGGCCGAGACACACACATGTCTACAATCTTTCTCATTCATCATCTAGGAATGCAACCATCTTTTTTTATTTCAATTTTACTTCATAAGCAAATATTTGTATGCTAAAACTATAACCAAAATGCTTTCACTAGAAAACATAAACGTCATATATAAATCCACTTGCACTTTATCTCTCTTGGAATAGTGTCACATCTAAAACATTTTCCCGTGGCAACGCACGAGCATTCAACTAGTAGTAGAATTTAGAAACAAAGTATCTCAAGTTTTGCCGGCAATCAACAATGCCCTGTTGTTTAAAATTAATTCCCATTTCTTGCATGGGACCTAAGCATGCACTTTTCAACCAATTTATATGCATTGGAGCATGTGCATGTAGAGAAATTTATAATTATGCACATAAAATGCCTAGAAAACCACGTTAATTTATAAAAATGTCCAAACGAACCCCAAAATATTCCAAAATTTAACACAACACTCCTGTTGTTCTATGTTCACACTAGAAATTTTTTTGAAAGCAATAAGAGGCAACGGATATCGTTTCGTCCCCAAAGGTGGCACGTTCCCTACCAAAACCATCAGGCTTGTTGTGAGAAGCTCTAGTTTGTGAGAAGCTTATATCCAAACCTGCCCCAAATGGGACAAACATTTTTACCATAGCATGTTGATGCCGCTTCATGATAGCATGCCAAGTTTCATAAATTTCAGACGAGTTTTGGATTAACTAGAATTTAAAAACCATGTATCTCAATGTTTGCGGCCGAGCGACGGTGGCAGGGTGTTTGACATTCATTCCCATTTCTTGCATGTGACCTAAGCATGCAACCAAGGACACATATTTGGGTTTTCAACCAATTTATATGCATTAGAGCATGTGCGTGTAGTTCAAATTTGAATTATGCACATAAATGCATTGAAAATTCAATTGAAGTATATAAAAGTCCAAATGAACCCTGAAAAATTCCAAAATTAACACACCACTCCTATTGTTCTATGTTGACACTAGAGAAAAAAATTGAAATCAAGAAGAGGAAACGGATATCGTTTCATCCAGGAAGGTGAAATGTTCCCTACCGTAACCATGAGGCTTGTTGCGAGAAGATCTGGTTTGTGAAAATATTATACCCCAACCTGCCCCAAACGGGACAATATTTTTACCACTGCATGTTGATGTTGTTCCATGATAGCATGTCAAGTTTCATGAATTTTAGACGAGTTTTTGATTTACAAGAATTTTAAAACCATGTATCTCAATGTTAGTGGCCGAGCGACGGTGGCAAAGGTGTTTGACATTCATTCCCATTTCTTGCATGGGACCTAAGGTTGCAACCAAGGACACACATTTGATTTTCCAACCCGTTTATATGCACTGGAGCATGTGCATGTAGTTCAAATTTGAATTATGCACATAAACACATGGAAAACTCAGTTAATGACACAACACTCTTGTTGTTCTACGTTGACACTAGAAATGTTTTGAAAGCAAGAAGAGGCAGCGAATATCATTTTGTCCACAAAGGTGACACGTTTCCCTACCGGAACCATGAGGCTTCTTGTGAGAAGCTCTAGTTTGTGAGAAGCTTATACCATAACCTACACCAAATGGGACAATATTTTTTACCCCAATATGTTGATGCCATTCCATGTTAGCATGCCAAGGTTCATGAGTTTCAGATGAGTTTTGGATTTACTAGAATTACAAAAGCAAGCAACTCAACGTTTACCGGAGAGCGACAGTGCCGTGGTGTTCGAAATTCATCCCCATTTCTTGCATGGGACATAAGCATCAACCCATGGATACATATATCATTTTACAACCCATTTTGGTGCACCGGAGCATGTGCATGTAGTTTAATTTTGAATTGTGCACCTGAAATGCCTAGAAAACCAAGTTAATCTATATCTATACATAATAATAAAGGACGGAAGATTTCCTGGTTCTTCATCCGTCACCCTTTTATATCCGTTGATTTTATGTTAACTATTAAGATTAACGGACGCGATTTAAAGTATGTCTATAGTTCATGAAAATTACCCACCAATGTCACCCATAAGCCAGGAAAAAAACAATCAGTTTTTCTTGTCGATCATAGTTTTTTTCCGCATATATCAAATTTAAGGTATGAGATAGCTAACCGGGCTTGCTGCTTGGTTCTTGTCGGTCATAGTTAACTTGCTTGTCCTGCCCGATTTTTCTGTTAGGCACTAGATATATTAGGGGAGTCGAACTTGCCTCTTAAGCTCATCTCGAGCCCAACTAAAAGTGCGACACTTGGCAAAGGGACGTTCGTAGCGTCTCTCGCTAGCCTGGGTGGATTAGCTCGTGCATCCGGCGCGGTCAATGCACGTCCGAGACACTACGCCTCATGGTGGTAACATGTCATCCTCTTGGCTAACCGGGCCAAGGCGCGCTGTTGCTAGCAGGGCTTGGTCACGACGACTAAGAGAAGTACGGCAACCCCAAGTGGTAGGCATGAAGCTCGCGACAGTGCACACATTATGAAGGATAGCGGATGAGAGTGAGTGACGCGTATCTGCCGGCATATGGGCTCAGCACACCAGCGGCAGCCGACAACATAGTTGGCGATGTTGGAATAAGCCACGACGGTGATGATCGGTGTGCCTATGTGTGCGTGTTGTCGAGCCGGGAACTGGTTCGTGGCCGTGCCGTGTCCGTAGGCGTGCCTGCGTGGAGTGTGTGTATGTGTCGTGTATGAGTCCTGATCACATACGTGTCGTAGTCCCTGTGGTGGTGGCGATCAGTTGCGCCAGCCGCACTTAACGCTCAGGCAGCCAGGGCGAGCGAGGTGACAGATCATGGAGGAGGTGGGCTGCGTCGTGCGCACCAACCCAGTATAAACACCCTCCCGTGATTTGAGTTTGTGGTTGTTATAGAGCGACTTGGTGTGTCCAGAAATAACAGAAAACTAAGCGTTCTTTGTTGCCTAGGTGTTCGTCGCCAGATAGAAACAACTAGCCTACTACTTGGTCCACCTTGGTCCAACAGCGAGAGTAGGGTTCACTCCCAACAGGCTTCCAAGGCACGTCTACAACACTACGACTCCTGGTGGGCTGGTGGCATGCTGGCATGATGGCGGGTCTGCGATCTATCGATGGCCAACATGTGTGGCTCACGCGCTGTGATGGTGGCTCGTGGCGTGCTAAACCGACTAGGAGTAGTGCAATGACTCATGTTGATAGGCGTGAAGCTTGCATCAACGCATACATGACGAAGGTCAGCAGGTGAGTGTCGGCGATGTGCATCCGCCGGTATGGGCTCGGCAAACCAGCAGCAGCCGGTAATGCAGTGGGTGAAAGCATCAGACCATGAGGCTAATATTAGGGTGGTGCGAGTAAGCACAACAGTTTGTGGAGCTAATTAAAGCACGACAGCCACTCGACCAGCACTGGCGTGTGGCGGCCGACACTTGCTGCGTATCGTGGAGGCTATTTGACAAACAGTTGCATGTTTACTATACAAACGTGAACATATGCCAGCTTACTCGAGGCAGCTAGCTAGCAGCCAGTAAGCATATTTCTACGAATGTTACACATGTATTTAATTCGATTTTCTTCATAAAATTATTTTTTGAACTTGATCAGACACATAGGACACATAGGAATGTCTGCACACTGCCTATGCATGTGATAACAATGCAAGTTCCATTGCATGTTGTATATTTTATTAATTTAATAAATTGTATTGTTTTGCAAGTGCCCATATGCCAACAGAGCTAGCTTATAATGGATTTAATTACTATTGTGTTAAAGCTGCAGTGTAGAACTTTAGCGCTTAAGTACTCTTTGTCTTGCTTGCATTGTTAGAACCCATTTTGTCTAAGCCAAAGAGCTATTTAAGAATTAGGTGCACTTTATTCATATTTTTATTTCCTTTGTACCACTTCTTCTCTAAGTAAACTTTTCATAAATGTAGAACGGTGGCATTGATGTTCCTATGTGCTATGTTCTTTTAGTATAATAGTGGTGCAATTGCGCAAGAATATTTTTTTCTCACTTTGCCATGATATGATGTAAGTCCAATTTTGTATGTTGCACCATGGCAGCGGCAGTGCATTCATCTAATGACTCTTCTAGAGTTGTCGTGCTTTAGAGTTCAGCTGGTTCGATGGCGACGGGCTCCGAGAGGTCAATATAGATGAGCGAGGTCTGTGATGGCCGAGTCCGCCGCCTTGTAATTGACCACGGTCAGATGTCTCATTGACCATGCATTGACGAGTGTTGGAAAGGAGGATAAGTGGCGATACGGGTGAAATTATGTGTTGAAATAAAGGGTATGTAAATGTGGGAGGTTTGGAGCCATGCTTAACACACGCTCAAGGTGTAAGGTCTATTTTATCTCCTGTTGCAACGCACGGGCATTTTTTCTAGTGTATAAAAATGTCCAAATGAACCCTGAATAATTCCAATTTTTTATAACACACCTATAGTTGCATATTCACTTCAGATCAAAGTTCTAGCAATTCTAACACCATCCTTTGCAGTTGTGACCCCATTATGTAATTCAAATCAAGACGAAAAATCAAGTAGATCGCACACAGTTTATTATCACCAACCGTGTGAGATGCAGCACAAAATATCTTGGAGCACCGTCGAAGTATAGTACGCATACGGCCTGGGGCGGAGCTGGACCTAAAGTCACCCTGATGCACCAGTTCAATATGGCATAATTTTTTTCTAGCAATAGTGTACCAAGTAAAAATGACTTATGTGCCACTAGCATAGACTAACGAACATAATGCAAGTTAATGCATAAAAAAACCAACAACAAAAATGTTACTAGGATGGTGAAAAAACAAAAAATATCACTGGCAATAAATGTTTTGTATTTCAAATCTCAAAATAGACCACCAAACATCAAGGTTTGGTAATCTACATAGCCAAAAAATTGATTTGAAATTTTCATCTAGAACACAGAATAGCCAAATAAAAGTAGTTAGGTAGCTAAATATTTGCACGTTACCTTTTTGTATATTTGCTTCTTCAAAGCCATGATACACTCAACCACATTGATCATTGGTGACTTTCGGCTCTCAAACCAATGAGGATTAAACCTTCGCTCTTCAGTTCCACACTCTAAACATTCAAAATAATGTTTCTTAGTTGATAAGGTACGCTAACCAAGTACTTCCTTCTTATCACATTTTTTAAATTAAGATTGTAGTGATCTATCAATTTCTTCTTGCCTTGATAGCATTGAATCTCTTCATCCCAATTCATGTTTTTCAGATCTTATGATGTATTGATAAATAAAAAAAAGTCTGGATAAAAAACACATGAGAAAATGATGGGAAAAAATGAGTCATGGTTGTGCGTCTAGCATCGATAAATTGATTTCTGGCTCGCATGGCTGGCTCTCATCTTCCTACATCAATTAGCTTCTAGGGCCTACTGCCAAAAAGCCCAGGACTACAGGCTCCAGCTTAAAAGGCCAGCTGAATGGAGGTTGTCCTTGGCGCAAATATTCTGCTCCCTGATGCACAACAATCAATGTAACCTGATGCACACACGTCTTATGGAAGCTAATCACTACTGGACAAACAACTTGACCCAGATGCCTGTGCATCAACGAGCAAACATGCAACCCAGCCTCTGCATACGGCTTACGCGAGAAGGTGCGTCGGCTACAGTCGGGGGAAACTGTCCTCCCACGAGCACCTATGGGACCGGAGCCCCTTCTACGTTGCGGTAAGGGAGCGGAGGGAGCACGGAGAGCAGATCGAGGGGCACACGCGGGCAGTTTACCCAGGTTCGGGCCGCGATGATGCGTAAAACCCTACTCCTGCCGTTAGTTGTATTGAGCTTTTGGGCTCGGGAGCTTGAAGATCTACAGTATCAGCTGCACCGAGCAAGGGAGTGAACGAGTTTCTGGGATCGAACCCCCTCTACGTTGTGCATGGGCCTCCTTTTATAGCTCAAGGGGTCACCGACAAGTGCCAACGTAGAGGAGGGTAAAAGTGTAAATTTGGTGGTAGTTGCAACAGTGCATGAACAGTGTATGAACAGTGGTCTTCACCTAACCTTGACGGTGGGGGACAAGGGCATTTAATGCCCGTCGCCGTCGACCCCAAAAGCGTCTGTCCATGCGTCTCCGTTCGCCACGGCGGTAGCTTCGTCACCGCAGCTCGCCAGCGTGTCCGTCAGGCTGCACAGCCATCTGCCACGTGCCCCTGGAAGGGCCCCAGGGTGACGCGTGGCCGAATGAGCTGGAGCGCAGGCACACAGAGTGAGCTTCCCCCGGCAAGCACCTTGCCGGGGTCGCTATCTTGCCGGGCCCGGAAGCTCGCCGCTTCCCGGGCCCTGCCGGGGCGCGCGATGCGCCGCGATGTATCTTTTGTGGTGTTATCCTTTGGCCTTCCTGGCAAGCACCTCTTGCCAGGGTCTTGTGCTGAAAAGATGTCCTTGAGCCTGGTGCGGCCTTCCCGGCAAGCTCCTCTTGCCGGGGTCTTGTCTCTTAACTTGGATACTTTATTCTTGAATGGCTTGAAGGGGTCTGGAGCGGGCCTTGGCAAGCGCGTGGTACGCCCTGCCGCGGGAAGCTGCTGCTGCCCGTGCACAAGTTGGGGTACTAGGGTACCCCTACCTTAGTACACCGACAGGAGCCCCCGGGCCTGGGCCACACACGGTGCCGAGCGCTGTTGGGCCAGGCCCAAGACAGTGCACGGGCACACGCGGCCCACGGCGAGCCGTATCCCTCTCCGTATCCGCCGCACCTCTCCCTAATGGCACGCGTCGATTGCGGCGTCGTGGGAGAGGTCGTGGCCTGTTCTTTAATGGGAAATGTGGAACGTCCCCCACTTCCCCCTTAAAAGCAGAGGACGCAGGAGCAGTTTCCCCCATCGTCTTCATTGCGCCTTGAGTCCCCAGAAACCCCCGCTGCTCCCTGCCTCTGCCCTTCCCCCACCGTCCTCCCCACCCGCCGTGCCGCCGTTCCCCCTCGCCGCCCCCGCCATGGCCCCGAAGAGCGACCAGACGAAGAGCGACAAGGTGAAGGGCGACAAGGCGAAGAAGGAGAAGTCCGAGCAGGCGGCGAGGCTGGCAGCCATGCGGAGGAAGAGGGTGGTCTTTCCGCCAAGGCTCGGCCCGAGGGAGCTGCGGGACAAGTACTACCTGTTCTGGCGAGGGAGACGAAGGACCATCCCCGCACCCAAGTCCTCCCCGCCGTGGCCGTCGACATGTTCCCGGGAGGTTACTACTTTTTCGCTGCATTCTTCTACTGCGGTCTTTGCCCTCCGTTCTCGGAGTTCTTCTGCGACGTGATGAATACGTACGGCTTCCGTCTCTTAGATTTCACCCCAACGCCGTCCTCACCCTTGCCGTTTTCGCACATCTGTGCGAAAACTACGTTGGAGTCCACCCAAATGTAGCTCTTTTCCGCCACTTGTTCACGCCTAGAGTAGAGTCCGGATCCCCCCTCTCCGGCGGCATCTCTTGGATCTTCAGGAACAAGAAGGAGGCGTACTTGAAGGGAGAGCTCCGCGGCAAGTGGGAGGAGTGGAGGGCATATTGGTGTTGGATTCTGGAAAAGGATCCTGAGCAGTTTACCTTGCCGCGCCAGACTGCCATAGTGCGCGGCAAGGATTGGAGTGACTTGGCCCCGGAGGACGACAAGCTGCAGATCGCCTTAACTAGAATTCTTCGTCTCCGGGCTGCCAACTTGACTGTGGGTGAAGTTGGAGCTGATTTCCTCCGCCGCCACATCGCCCCTCTGCAGGAGAGGAAAAGGCCAGCTTGGGAGTTCGGCAACGCGGCAGACCGCATGAGGCTGCGCCCCGGGTTGAACTACAACTTCACCGTCCTGGAGCTGAAGGGGCTGGTCCAGGAACTGTTCAAACACGACCCCAAGCACCCGAAGTGGTTCAAACCGTCGACCGGAGTAGTCCCTCTGTGCAACAACACTGCCCTCAGTGCCATCCGTGCGGCAATGCCAGAGTACAACTCCCACGAGGTCGTCCCCACTTGGCTAGAGCCCTCGGCGGAGACCGTGCAAGCCTTCTTCGACAACCTGGTTGAAAAACCACGCAACACCGATGAGAGGAAGGGGCTCACCCGGGAGACCACCGCGCGGGATGTGGCATACATTGCCTCCAGGATGGAGGAGGCCGCCGCGGCAGCAGCGGCAGGCGAGTTTGGATACACCGTTGATGAAGCGGAGGCAGCGAACGCGGTGAGCCAGGCCGAGGAGGAGGAAATCCTCAAGTTACTGCAGATCACGCCCGAGGAGTTTGCCGGGGAGCCTACCGGGGAGCCTGCCGGGATTGGCGAGGCTGCCGGGCAGGGGACCGAGTCCAGCGGGCCTGCCGAGGAGGAGGAGGAGGAGGCCGAGTCCGGTGATTCTGACGAAGACTCCGGCGGATCCTTGAATCTTGACGATGACGCCTCCTCGTCCTCGGAGAACTGTAATGCCCCGGATGTAATACTTTCCCTTTTGGGCTTATAATAAATCTCCGGCTTCATCTATTTCCATTTCGGGTTCTTTGTCTTTCGGGCTTTCGTCGTTTTGTTGTGTGAGTGTGTGGCATTCATTCATATCATGTAGACATGTGCATTGCATTGCATTTGTGTTGTGGGTTGCATCCGGTTCGTGGCGTTTCTTCCCGTTGTCCGTTTCGTGTTCCGGAGCTCCCTCACGTGTTCGTGACGTCCCGTAGGCCTTCTTTGTTGTTCGGGCGTTTTTCGTTACCGGTGTGCCGTGAGGTTGTGTTGTGTGTTGTTGTTTTGTTGTGTGCAACCCGCCTCTCAAATCTCGTCTCGTTTGGACTCCGTTGACTTTTCCCTCCGTTGTCCGTGTGGGTCCGAAGTGCCCTTACTTCGTGTCCCGGGAATACCCCACTGCTTTCTTTTATCTCCGTCTAGTCCTTTTAAAATCATCCCGCGATCGGATCCGTTGGATCCAGATCGGAGGGCTCCTAAACATCCCCTAGTCTCAAACCCTAGTCTAATTGCTATATATAGACCCTAGTCTATGTTGGCATTCCCCTTCTTCTTCCTCCCCTTTCCTTTTCTTTTTTTTCCCTTCTTCTTTCAGATCCAAATCAGATCCCCAAAATAATCCTCTCAGATCCCGAGGGGATCGACCGAGCCAACCAGCCTCCGACCGGACCTCGAACGAGGCGAGGTCAACGCCGCAGACCGTATCGCCGCCTGGCCTCGAGGGCACTTGGCCGCTCCGCGCGCTGGCCCCCGACCGTTGCCGCGTCGACCGCGCCAGGCCGATCGCCTTCGGCCGCTTCGCTTCGGCGTCGGGCCCGTATCGCCGCACCTGCGGGACCACATCAACCGCACGCCGCGAGCTGGGCGCCGCCGCATCGGGCCTCCTCGCCACTTGGGCTTCTCAGCCGGTCGCCCCGGTGGGCCGCTCCCTTGCCATCGCCGATCCGCCGTGCCAGGCCGGCCAGCCGCTCCTCGGGCCGCGCCAGCCAGACCGGCCCAGCCCGATCTGCCGGGCCGCCGCTCCTCCCGCGCTGTAGCAGGCCGCCTTCGCCAGCCGCCCCGCGGGCCTGCTTCTCGCCGGGCCACCGGGCCGCCTCCTTCCGGCCCGTACCAGCCACGGGCCAGATCCGCCGCCGCACAGTGCCTCTCCCTCCGGGCCGCACTGTTCATCGGGCCCGTTACTGTTCATCCGCCAGATCTGACCCGAGGTTGTTTTTTTTCCCTAAGACCCCAGATCTGTTATCTGAGATGCATACTTTGACCTGCTGTATCTTTTTACCTGTTGCTCCGTTTTGAGCGTGTGATATGTCCAGATGTTCGTGGAGATGCCCTCTACGTTTTACCTGTTGTAGTCATGCATGTTAGATGTCATCTAGGGGCTTGTTTTGCTGTTACAAGAGTGTATGATGATATAAACTGCTGTTATGTGTTATTTTTGTGCCACCTTTGACATGTGATATCTTTTAGCTCGTTTGTCCAAACGAAGCAAATGACATGTCCACGTGTTCGTCTTGACACGAACTACGTGTTGTGTGTGATAGGTTGCATGGTAGATTTATTGTTTCCTTGTTATCATCGTTGCAAGATGCCATGCTCACATGTTGTGTTTTTACTTGTTATGAAATGCCATGTTGTGGAGCTCGTTGTAATCGGTGTGTTCACCACATTGATGCATGCTTGTGTGTTTCGGGATCACCGTCATATGTATTTTGATGAGGTGCTTACCCTTTGCCATGTTTAGTTTAGATGTGACTTAAACATGCTCTTTTTGTTGCTATGATGATGTTGCTGTTTTAGGACTTAGTGAAATTTCACTAAGTCTGAAATCTGTAACGTTCCGATGCCATGTTCGTGTGATGTTGTAGGACAAAGCATGATAGTTTTGGGGTGGATTTTGATTGTTCCATGAAGTATATATTGTTGTCTTTCCATCCATGTCCTCACATGTCCATTTGAGTGGCTGTAGCATGTTTATCTTTTGCTCTAAACTTTCAATAAAATTCTGCTGCCAGAATTTTATTTCAAAGTTCAATATGTCCAAGATCATTGCTAGTGATCCGTGACTCCGTTGGGGGTGCACTTTGGACCTAGTTGCTGTACATTATATCTAGTTTATGTTCAAGTCCTTTGCCATGCTTTTTGGGTGCTGTAGATTAATTATTTTGAGCTCCCAAGATGCTATGTTGCTGTAATTTGCAGTTTTCGCTCAAATCTTGTTTCGGGCATAACTTTTAGCCCGTAACTCCGATTTCAGCGATCTTTATATCAAACTTGGGTGATTTTCTGTGTAGATTAATAATATCAGGTTGTTATCTTGTTTTGAGGTGTTTTGCTTGAGTGATGTTTTCCGTGCTCCATGTGCTTCACTAGTGCATCCATCATGCATACATGTTTTTCGAGTGCGCATTGCATCGTGTTGATTGGTGCTTGGTGTGTTTGTCTTGTTTAGACCCGGAAGTTGAGCACGAGTTTTCCAACGAGGTTGAGCACGAGGTTTCCAACGAGTTTGAGCAAGAGGACCCTTCTTTCGATCCGAACTTCTTCTCTTCAGGCAAGATGACCGAACCCCGATAACATTACTATCTTTGTCTATTGCTAGTAGTCTCGATCTATAGTTTTGCCTCGATGCCCATGTTCTTCTTGTCAGCCCCCCTACTTGTAACCAATTGCCATGTTTAACCACCCTACCTATGCAAACCGTTGCTTGGCTAAGTACGCTTCGCTCAGCCCTTCTTATAGCGTTGCTAGTTGCAGGTGAAGTGAAGATGCTTGCTCCATGTTGAAGTTTGGTTGGGTTATATCACACTATATAAATGCTTTAATTGAAATCACATATATATTGGCAAGGGTGGAAGGCTAAGCCTTTTGCTTGGTGATTTGTTCCACTCATGCCGTTAGGATCCGTATAAGCCGGTTTTATGTTCCTTGATTATGCGTTCCTAACACGGTTGGGGTGTATGGGACCCCCTCGATAAACCGCTATGTGCTAAGTCTTTTCCAGCAAATCCCAACTTTGGTACTATTTGCCTAATAACAAACTAAACATGCATAAGGGAGTAATTAACCCTCTTTCTTAATCAACAACCCCGGGCCAGTGCTCCACATGAGTGTTGGTCCGAAACGGGGAGCCTGCGGGGCCGCCTTGAGGCAACTCGAGGTATTTGGTATCCACCCGTAGCTTCACCCATCCGGTCGTGTCCTGAGACCTAGATACGCGCGGCTACGATCAGGGTGTCGACACGCCGGGAGGATTTGCTGGATTAGCCTTACCTTAGTTCGGTTTAACTTGAGCACGGGATTCCGGGGATACTCGGGTCTTCCCACTTTGGAGTTGCGACTCCGCGGATCGTGGGCTTGTAATGGGTCAAGTTGGAACACCCCTGCAGGGTTTGAACTTTCGAAAGCCGTGCCCGCGGTTATGTGGCAGATGGGAGCTTGTTAATTCCGGTTGTAGAAAACTTGACACAATGATACTAATACACTACCAGCGTGAGTTCCGTGACTGTCAATTTCCGAATAGGGATTCGGAAGTTGAACACGGAGGGGTTATGTTTGTGAGCTTGTAGCTAGGATCACTTCGTGATCACTTCTCGCTTTGCCTTCTCTTCTCGCTCTCTCTGGCGTAAGTTAGTGCTAGTGCTGCTGCAGACTCTTTGTTGCTCCTTCACCTCACTTCTTTCTTCAGCCTTTCCTCTCCTAAAAGGCTTTGCTAGTTCTGTTACTCGGGAACGGGATTGCTGAGTCCTCTGTGGCTCACAGTTACTTCACACACCAGATGCAGGTCCAGCCGTGAGCTATCCAGGTGATGGCACCGAGCTGGATTGGGAGTACGACGAGGAGCGTAGTCGTTACTACGTGCGCTACCCGGACGATCAGTAGTGGAGACTCTTACTAGGATTCGATCCGCATGTGGTTGTTTTATTTATCTGAGTTTGGTACTTTGACATTTGGATTTTGCCCTTAGAGGGTTGTAGTGATCTTATTGTATGATGTTTGAGACTTGTACTGTTATTCTGTGACGTGGCGATTGTAAGCCAACTATTTTCAGTTTACTTTCCCCCTTTTACATGAGTTGTGCAAAGATTACCAAACTTGAGATCATTCTAGGATGGACTTATGCCTTTAAGTCGTGCCTCGACACGTAGGAGGTATAATTCCATCCTGGGCATTACAAGTTGGTATTCAGAGCCTTCTCCGACCTAGGAGCCCCCACTGTTTGATCGAACCGTTGACGGTTGAGTCTAGGCACACACTGAAAACTTTTTGAGTCCTATATTATATCGGAGAGTAGGATTTCTTTGCTTCTCATCCCCTTTCTCTCTGGTGAGGACTCCTGACGTCTACTCTTGTCTCTCCTATCTTCAAAATTTGCACAAATTTTTTTTTAGGATTCCCGCGAGTATTCTGGGATTGTTTCGATGTTCTTGTGACAAGGATATTGTTCCCGATGCCTCCTGTTACCGAGGAGTTGAGCTTCGGGGTATCACTGTAACAAGCATATCGCGACAGTACTAAATACTTAAGACGGCCGACATCGAAAATCTCCCCTATACGGCCAGTGGCACGATAACCCCGACATCACCCAGTACTGGGGAGGTAGTTCGGGAGTATTGCCATAGCTTGTTATAGTGGATGCTTTTCGAAGGTCCGAGGTACACAGTTTCCGGGAAAGACTGGTTATGTGTTGAAGGATGGATACACCTGGATGTAGGTTAGAGTTGATTGCGCGGTGCTTCCCGTGTATCCCCAACACCTGATTGCATAACTGGAATCTTTCGGAAAGCTATAGGTGGGTTTTATCCAGTAGATCGTAGGCATTCTTCCAACGAATGCAGGTTAGTGAGTTCGGGGTTCGACATTGAGTGAAGGGGTTATATGACCGAGGTTACTATCAGGAGTTGCATCTTAAAGGGTCCTTGGCTATGCTGATCCGGGGATTGCAAAACCTTTTCGTAACGCGTTCATATGCTTTCAGCACAAAGATGTTAGAACGAAACTCCTCTCTTGTGTTTGTTCCTTTCCGTATCTTGTTGTTTTTATTTTTTATCCTTTTGATCCCTATATGGCTTCTCGTGAAGACTGATGTTATCAATTAACTAAGAAATTCATTCGTTCCTCTTGTTCGGATGATTTCATTCGTTCTTATTGTTCGAATGATTATTGTGAAGACTTGTTGCAATTCATTCCATTGATTCAGCTTATTCCTTTTGTCAATCAATTGCTGATTCGTGGTCATCTCTTACAGGATGGCTCCGAAAAGGGTTCCGAATGCCAACCCAGAGGGTGAAGAGGTTCCAGAACGTCCTCCTTCACCTCCTCCTCCGCCTGAGGCTTGGAGAGCAATTATGCAGACTACAGCTCAGAACACTCAGTTGATGATGCAGATGATGCAGCAAATGCAGGCTATGCAAGCTAATCAAGCTAATCAGGGCATTCCAATGAACCAAGGCAACTTCTTCCAGCAGCACCATGCTACTCTGAACCAGTTCTTGGCCAACAATCCTAAAGCTTTCAGTTACTGTGTCGACCCTCTTGATGCTGAGGATTGGTTGACCGATATCAAGAAGCATTTTGAGTGCAGTAACGTGAAAGAAGATGACTATGTGAAGTTTGCAGCCTTCCAACTGAAAGATCAAGCAGCTGACTGGTGGCAGCAGTACAAAGACTCAAGGCCGGGTCAAGTGATCTCGTGGGAGAACTTCTGCAGGGATTTCCGCTCGCATCACATTCCTACAAGTGTTATCGAGGGTATGCGTGAGCAATTCCGCAACCTCAAGCAGGGCTCCATGTCAGTCTATCAGTATAATGCCAAGTTCCAAAACCTCACTCGCTATGCAAAGCAAGACATACCTGATGCAAAGAGCAAAATCTATCAGTTCCGTGGAGGTCTCAAAGATGAACTTCAGCTTGCTCTCACCTTGTTCGAGCCAGACGAATTCGATAAGTTCTATAATATGGCTTTGAAACAGGAAGCAGCTCAGCTCAAGATGGAGGCTTCTAAGAAGAGAATTCGAGATGCTGTTCACTCTACCTCATCGTCTCAGTTGGCTGCGAAACAACAGAAATTCTGGCTTCCTCCTCCTCCAATGATTCGAGCTCCATTCAACAACTCCAGCAACTTCAACAACTCCAACAAGAACTCTGGTGGCCGTGGTTTCTCCCACCCACCCAACCCAAGCAACCAGTCGAAGAAGCAGTTTCAGTCTCAAGGCTCCAAGTCCAGTGGCTCTCAGTTCCGTCCTCTCTCTGAAGTGGTGTGCAACAAGTGTGGCCAGAAGGGTCACTATGCCAACAGATGTCCGAATCCGAAGCGTCTTCCTCCTCCACCACCTGTGGGTACCGCTATGGTCAAGCATGATCCAAAGGCTGCCAGGGTCAATCTGATGAATGCAGCACAAGCAGAGGCTTCTTCTGATGTCATTCTGGGTAACCTTCCAGTGAACTCTTTTCCAGCTAAAGTGTTATTTGATTCGGGTGCATCATGCTCTTTCATGTCTCAACCATTTGCATCCAAGCATAATATCGACATCCAAAGTCTGCCTCAGAAGTTGGAAGTTATTTCTCCAGGGAGACGTATGTCTTCTACTATATATGCTCCGGATGTTTCTATTCGCATGGGAGATTATCGTTTTATGGCTAAACCGGTGGTTCTTGGTCATTCTGATATCGACCTCATTCTCGGAATGGATTGGCTTTCTCAGCACGATGCTCACATTGATTGCGCTCAAAAGGAAGTCAAATTGACTCATTCTGATGAAGATGTGATTATCTTCGCCTCCAGGGATAATACTATTCGGCTTTTCTCTCTTAATGATAAGGGTGAAATTAATGCCATAGAGCAAATTCCAGTGGTGAATGAATATCAAGACGTCTTTCCAGAAGAACTTCCAGGCATGCCTCCACACCGTCAGGTGGAGTTTGTCATTGAACTCGAGCCGGGCACCGAACCTGTTTGTCGGCGTCCTTACAAGCTCTCTTCAGATGAATTGAAGGAATTGAAGAAACAGTTGGATGAACAGGAGCGTATGGGTCTCATCAGACCGAGTACATCTCCGTGGGGCTGTGGTGTCTTATTTGTCAAGAAGAAAGATGGCACGGAGCGTCTCTGTGTTGACTACCGGCCACTGAACAAGAAGACAATTAAGAACAAGTATCCGCTCCCCAACATCAACGAACTCTTTGAGCAGCTCAAAGGAGCTAAAGTATTCTCTAAGCTTGACCTCCGAATGGGCTACCATCAAATTCGCATTCGCGAGGAAGACATTCCCAAGACGGCTTTCAGAACGAGCTACGGTTCATATGAGTATACCGTCATGTCCTTCGGGCTCGCCAATGCTCCTCCTACCTTCTCAAGGATGATGCATTACATCTTCAACCCCTATACAGGCGAGTTTGTGCTAGTGTATCTGGATGATATTTTGGTGTTTTCCAAGAATGAAGAAGATCACGAAAAGCACTTGCGTCTGGTTCTTGATCGACTCCGAGAGCACAAATTCTATGCCAAGTTCTCAAAGTGCGAGTTTTGGCTCGATAAGGTTCTCTACCTGGGCCACATTATCTCAGCTGACGGTATTGCGGTTAATCCCGAGAAAGTTGAAGCAATTGTCAACTGGGAAGCTCCTCAGAACGTCAAGCAGCTCCGCAGTTTTCTGGGTCTTGCCAGCTATTGCAGAAGGTTTGTGGAGAACTTCTCCAAGATTGCCAAGCCTCTTTCCAACCTCCTCCAGAAGAATGTCAAATATTTTTGGTCTCCTGAGTGTGAAGTGGCTTTCAAAACCCTCAAAGAGAAGCTTGTCTCAGCTCCAGTTCTGATTCCTCCAGATGAATCCAAGCCCTATGAAGTGTTCTGTGACGCTTCTCTTCAAGGCCTTGGTGGTGTGCTTATGCAAGAGAAGAGAATTGTGGCATACACTTCACGTCAGCTCAAGCCAGCTGAGAAGAACTATCCCACACATGATCTCGAGCTAGCAGCTGTGGTACATGCTCTGATTACGTGGAGACATCTGTTGTTGGGCAGAAAGGTCGACATCTTCACTGATCACAAGAGCTTGAAGTACATCTTCACACAGCCGCATCTGAACCTCCGCCAGACTCGTTGGGTCGAGATGATCCAAGAGTACAACCCCAGCATTGAGTACACTCCAGGCAAGGCGAATGTGATTGCAGATGCTTTGAGCAGAAAGGCATATTGCAACAGCCTTCTTATCAAGCCACACCAGCCTGAGCTTTGTGAAGCTTTCAGGAAGCTCAACCTCCAAGTTGTTCCGCAGGGTTTTCTTGCAAATCTCCAAATTGTTCCTACCTTGGAAGATCAAGTCCGTGAGGCCCAGCTCAGTGATACCATGGTGAAGAAGGTGAAACATGGGATTGCAAAGGGCACTCCAAAATATAAGTGCTTCCGTGTTGATGAGAGAGATACCTTGTTCTTCGAGGACAGACTCATTGTTCCCAAAGGTGATCTCAGGAAGCTCATAATGGAAGAAGCTCATGACTCTCTCCTTTCCATTCATCCTGGCAGTTCCAAGATGTATCAAGACCTCAAGCAATCTTACTGGTGGACACGCATGAAAAGGGAGATTGCCCAATTCGTGAATGAATGTGATGTATGCAGAAGAGTGAAAGCAGAACATCAACGTCCAGCCGGTCTTCTCCAACCTCTTCCTATTCCTGAGTGGAAGTTCGACCACATTGAAATGGACTTCGTCACTGGTTTTCCTAAATCCAAGCGAGGCAATGATGCTATCTTTGTGGTGATTGACAAGCTTACCAAAGTTGCTCACTTTCTTCCAGTCAAAGAATCAATCAATGCAGCTCAACTTGCAGAGCTCTACACTTCCAGAATTGTGTCCCTACATGGCATTCCTCAAGTGATATCCTCAGACCGTGGCAGCTTGTTCACATCAAAGTTCTGGGACTCCTTTCAGTCAGCCATGGGCACGAAGATCAGGTTCAGCACTGCCTTTCACCCTCAGACTAGTGGTCAAGTCGAGCGTGTGAATCAGATCCTTGAAGATATGCTCAGAGCCTGTGTCATCTCCTTCGGCATGAAATGGGAGGACTGTCTTCCATTTGCAGAATTCTCTTACAACAACAGCTTTCAAGCAAGTGCAGGCAAAGCACCGTTTGAAATTCTCTATGGCAGAAAGTGCCGTACCCCTCTCAACTGGTCTGAAACAGGTGAACGCCAACTCCTTGGCAATGATTTGATCTCTGAAGCCGAAGAAATGTGCAAAGTCATACGTGAGAATCTCAAGGCCGCTCAGTCGCGTCAGAAGAGTTACTATGACGGAAAGCATCGTGATTTGGCTTTCGACATCGGTGATCATGTCTATCTCCGAGTTTCTCCGATGAAAGGAACCCAAAGGTTCGGTATCAAAGGAAAGCTTGCTCCTAGATACGTCGGCCCTTTCAAAATTCTTGGCAAAAGAGGCGATCTAGCCTATCAGCTCGAGCTCCCTTCCAACTTTGCAAATGTTCATGATGTCTTCCATGTGTCTCAGCTTCGCAAATGCTTCAAGGCACCTGAGCGCATGATTCCGTTTGAGGAGATTGATCTTCAACAAGACCTTTCCTACCGAGAGCATCCAGTTGCCATTCTCGAAGAAACCGAGCGCAAGACTCGCAACAAGACCATCAAGTTTCTGAAAGTCAAGTGGTCACATCACACAGACCGAGAAGCTACCTGGGAACGAGAAGATCATCTTCGTTCCGAGTACCCTTCCTTTTTCCAGTCCTAGATCTCGGGACGAGATCTTTTTGTAGTAGAGGAGAGTTTGTAATGCCCCGGATGTAATACTTTCCCTTTTGGGCTTATAATAAATCTCCGGCTTCATCTATTTCCATTTCGGGTTCTTTGTCTTTCGGGCTTTCGTCGTTTTGTTGTGTGAGTGTGTGGCATTCATTCATATCATGTAGACATGTGCATTGCATTGCATTTGTGTTGTGGGTTGCATCCGGTTCGTGGCGTTTCTTCCCGTTGTCCGTTTCGTGTTCCGGAGCTCCCTCACGTGTTCGTGACGTCCCGTAGGCCTTCTTTGTTGTTCGGGCGTTTTTCGTTACCGGTGTGCCGTGAGGTTGTGTTGTGTGTTGTTGTTTTGTTGTGTGCAACCCGCCTCTCAAATCTCGTCTCGTTTGGACTCCGTTGACTTTTCCCTCCGTTGTCCGTGTGGGTCCGAAGTGCCCTTACTTCGTGTCCCGGGAATACCCCACTGCTTTCTTTTATCTCCGTCTAGTCCTTTTAAAATCATCCCGCGATCGGATCCGTTGGATCCAGATCGGAGGGCTCCTAAACATCCCCTAGTCTCAAACCCTAGTCTAATTGCTATATATAGACCCTAGGTCTATTTGGGCATCCTCTTCTTCTTCCTCCTTCCCTCTATCTTTTTTTTTCTTTTTCAGATCTCAGATCCACAAATATCTCCTGGATCCCTGGGATCCAGCGCCACCGCCGTCCTGTCGATCGAGGGAGGCTTCGCCAGGGTCAACGCTCCTCCCGCAGCGCCTTGTCCCGTCGCCAACTGGCCCAGGCGTTCGACCGCGCCGGGCCTTCGCTTCGTCCGCGCCGCGTCAGCGCCAGCGCGCCAGGCCGCACCCCTCCGTCGATCTGGTCCCGCGACCTCGCCCGGCCCGTACACCCGTCGCCTCGGTTGGGCCTGGTCCCCACATCCCCGGCCTCCGCTGCAAGCCGATCGGGCCGGCCCACCGCATCGGCGCCTCGGGCCCGTGCGCCACCACCCCTCCCGCCAGCTGGGCGCTCGCGCCGCGCCGCCGGGCCGCGGATCCCCACCGGGCCGGCCTCCTCCCTCCGTCCGCACCGAAGCCAGGTAGCCGGGCCGCTCTTCCCAGGCCGGCTCGCCCTCGCGCCGCGCCGGGCCGCGGCTCCCTCTCCGCACCGCAGGCCGCGGGCCTGCTCCGCCATCGCCCCACGGGCCTTCCGCCGCCCCGGGCCGAACCAGCTCCGCCGGCCCACCGCCACTTCTGCAGATCGGGCCTCCACCGCCACTGTAGCCGCCCGGGCCCTCCGAGCACTGTTCATCCGGGCCACATCTACTGTTCATCTCAGATCTGAGGTTGACCTAGATCCACTAAGTCTCTGTTTTTCTCTGTTCTGATATGCCTACTTTGACCATGCATAACTTTTACTGTGGTGCTCCGTTTTGTGCGTGTGATATGTCCAGATGTTCGTGGAGATGCCCTCTACGTTTTACCTGTTGTAGCCATGCATGTTAGATGTCATCTTGACACATGTTTTGCTGTTGCAAGAGTGTATGATGATATAAACTGCTGTTGTGTGATATTTTTGTGCCACCTTTGACATGTGATATCTTTTAGCTCGTTTGTCCAAACGAAGCAAATGACATGTCCACGTGTTCGTCTTGACACGAACTACGTGTTGTGTGTGATAGGTTGCATGGTAGATGTATTTGTTTCCTTGTTATCATCGTTGCAAGATGCCATGCTCACATGTTGTGTTTTTACTTGTTATGAAATGCCATGTTGTTGAGCTCGTTGTAATCGGTGTGTTCACCACATTGATGCATGCTTGTGTGTTTCGGGATCACCGTCATATGTATTTTGATGAGGTGCTTACCCTTTGCCATGTTTAGTTTCGAGGTGTCTTAAACATGCTCTTTTTGATGCTATGATGATGTTGCTGTTTTGGGACTTAGTGAAATTTCACTAAGTCTGAAATCTGTAACGTTCCGATGCCATGTTCGTGTGATGTTGTAGGACAAAGCATGATAGTTTTGGGGTGGATTTTGATTGTTCCTTGAAGTATATATTGTTGTCTTTCCATTCATGTCCTCACATGTCCATTTGAGTGGCTGTAGCATGTTTATCTTTTGCTCCAAACTTTCAATAAAATTCTGCTGCCAGAATTTTATTTCAAAGTTCAATATGTCCAAGATCATTGCTATTGATCCGTGACTCCGTTTGGGGTGCACTTTGGACCTAGTTGCTGTACATTATATCTAGTTTGTGTTCAAGTCCTTTGCCATGCTTTTTGGGTGCTGTAGATTAATTATTTTGTGCTCCCAAGATGCTATGTTGCTGTAATTTGCAGTTTTCGCTCAAATCTTGTTTCGGGCATAACTTTTAGCCCGTAACTCCGATTTCAGCGAATCTTATATCAAACTTGGGTGATTTTCTGTGTAGATTAATAATATCAGGTTGTTATCTTGTTTTGAGGTGTTTTGCTTGAGTGATGTTTTCCGTGCTCCATGTGCTTCACTAGTGCATCCATCATGCATACATGTTTTTCGAGTGCGCATTGCATCGTGTTGATTGGTGCTTGGTGTGTTTGTCTTGTTTAGACCCGGAAGTTGAGCACGAGTTTTCCAACGAGGTTGAGCACGAGGTTTCCAACGAGTTTGAGCAAGAGGACCCTTCTTTCGATCCGAACTTCTTCTCTTCAGGCAAGATGACCGAACCCCGATAACATTACTATCTTTGTCTATTGCTAGTAGTCTCGATCTATAGTTTTGCCTCGATGCCCATGTTCTTCTTGTCAGCCCCCCTACTTGTAACCAATTGCCATGTTTAACCACCCTACCTATGCAAACCGTTGCTTGGCTAAGTACGCTTCGCTCAGCCCTTCTTATAGCGTTGCTAGTTGCAGGTGAAGTGAAGATGCTTGCTCCATGTTGAAGTTTGGTTGGGTTATATCACACTATATAAATGCTTTAATTGAAATCACATATATATTGGCAAGGGTGGAAGGCTAAGCCTTTTGCTTGGTGATTTGTTCCACTCATGCCGTTAGGATCCGTATAAGCCGGTTTTATGTTCCTTGATTATGCGTTCCTAACACGGTTGGGGTGTATGGGACCCCCTCGATAAACCGCTATGTGCTAAGTCTTTTCCAGCAAATCCCAACTTTGGTACTATTTGCCTAATAACAAACTAAACATGCATAAGGGAGTAATTAACCCTCTTTCTTAATCAACAACCCCGGGCCAGTGCTCCACATGAGTGTTGGTCCGAAACGGGGAGCCTGCGGGGCCGCCTTGAGGCAACTCGAGGTATTTGGTATCCACCCGTAGCTTCACCCATCCGGTCGTGTCCTGAGACCTAGATACGCGCGGCTACGATCAGGGTGTCGACACGCCGGGAGGATTTGCTGGATTAGCCTTACCTTAGTTCGGTTTAACTTGAGCACGGGATTCCGGGGATACTCGGGTCTTCCCACTTTGGAGTTGCGACTCCGCGGATCGTGGGCTTGTAATGGGTCAAGTTGGAACACCCCTGCAGGGTTTGAACTTTCGAAAGCCGTGCCCGCGGTTATGTGGCAGATGGGAGCTTGTTAATTCCGGTTGTAGAAAACTTGACACAATGATACTAATACACTACCAGCGTGAGTTCCGTGACTGTCAATTTCCGAATAGGGATTCGGAAGTTGAACACGGAGGGGTTATGTTTGTGAGCTTGTAGCTAGGATCACTTCGTGATCACTTCTCGCTTTGCCTTCTCTTCTCGCTCTCTCTGGCGTAAGTTAGTGCTAGTGCTGCTGCAGACTCTTTGTTGCTCCTTCACCTCACTTCTTTCTTCAGCCTTTCCTCTCCTAAAAGGCTTTGCTAGTTCTGTTACTCGGGAACGGGATTGCTGAGTCCTCTGTGGCTCACAGTTACTTCACACACCAGATGCAGGTCCAGCCGTGAGCTATCCAGGTGATGGCACCGAGCTGGATTGGGAGTACGACGAGGAGCGTAGTCGTTACTACGTGCGCTACCCGGACGATCAGTAGTGGAGACTCTTACTAGGATTCGATCCGCCTGTGGTTGTTTTATTTATCTGAGTTTGGTACTTTGACATTTGGATTTTGCCCTTAGAGGGTTGTAGTGATCTTATTGTATGATGTTTGAGACTTGTACTGTTATTCTGTGACGTGGCGATTGTAAGCCAACTATTTTCAGTTTACTTTCCCCCTTTTACATGAGTTGTGCAAAGATTACCAAACTTGAGATCATTCTAGGATGGACTTATGCCTTTAAGTCGTGCCTCGACACGTAGGAGGTATAATTCCATCCTGGGCATTACAAGAACTCTCCGCCACCACCGAGCCCAAGCCCTCCGCCGCAACCGAAGAAGCACCTCCGCAAGGCCGTCGAGACGGCGAGGCCGCCGGCGCCTCAACAACGACCGCAGCGCCGGGCGACGCGTGCCACCACGACGAGCAAGGTCGCCAAGGAGGCGCCCCGTGCTCGAGCGACAAGTGGAGGGGGGTCCTCCCGGAGTGACTCCGGGGTACCTTCTGCTCCTCGGTCCTCGGCGACGACCGGTGCTGGGTCTTCACAGCCCGCAGCTCCGGAGCCCGCCAAGCGCCCGAGGGAGCCCTCTCCTCCGGCTCCTCGCGCTGGAGCAGCCGAGGCGGGATTTGACTTCTCCGCTCTCAGCTCCGACGAAGAGGAGGAGGAAGAGTAAGTACTTGCAAGTTTCATTTCCTTTGATTTTTTCTTGATTTCTCTTGCTTGGTTCTGATCTTGATCTTGTTTTGGCTTCCAGGACCTTGACCCAGTGGATGGCGAAGAGGGCCAAGATCCCTATGGTCGAGATCGAAGACGACGAGCCCGCCGCAGCGACAGGAGACGCGCCAGCAATAGACTTGCCGGATCAGCCTGCTGCTCCGAGGAGCAGACCCCAGCACAGCCCCCAGCGTAAGTCTGGTATCCATTTTTCTGCTTGACGGGCGCGCTCGAGGTTATTGCTCGTACTGATGTTTTGTTGTTTTGTGCAGAGGTGGAGCCGCAGCCGCAGGAGCACCAGGAGGTTGCCCCCGACGAGCCGCTTGCTCCACCCTCCCCGCCAAGGAGGAGCTCCCCGTCAAGGGACGGTGCTCCGCCAAGGATGGGTACTCCGCCAAGGGCGAGTACCCCGCCAAGGGCGAGCACCCCGACAAGGGAGGGCGCAAGCGGCCCTCCGCCAGCAAGGTCTACTACTCCGCCGCCAAGGGAGAATTCCCCGGCGAGGGACCCCGTCGTCGAGGAAGTCCGCGAAGGTAAACCTTGTAGCTTCTTCTTCTCGAATTCTTCTTTTTGTATATTTGCTTGACGATCTTTCTTTTCTTTTTCTTCTACTAGATCCTCCCGCCCCGGAGCTGATGGAGACGGAGGCCACCGCCGAGGAGGGTGTGCATGGCTACGGCGGCAACGCCACTACCGCTGAGGGAATGGCTGGAGCCGACGAGCCAGCCGTCGAAGAGACCGCCCCGACCGCCGACGCCATGGTCGGGGAAGGGACCGGCGACCACACTGCTGGCCCGGAGGCTGCAGGAGCGTCGGACGCTGCACCAGCCGCCGACCCCTCCGCCTCCACGGAGCGGTCGGGTGTCTACCTGGAGGCCGCCAACGGGGTCTTCATTCAAGTCCCGTGGGCGTCCTCGTCTAGGGTACCCGCGGAGGGAGAGACCTTCGACGGAGAGGTTCTCGCCTCTGCCGGGCTGAAAGTTGTGGATGCGCCCGGCAGCAGCGACGAGCCCGAAGAGGAGCGGCTCCTTCGCCGGCTCCTGGCCTTGTACCGGGCTAGGCAGGCGAAGTTGGAGTCTCGGGAGGCTCTGGCTGCCAAGGGTGGTGCTGACCTGGAGAAGCGCGCCGCGGAGCTCCGTGCCGCCAACCAGGCGGCCCTCCGAAACTTGGCGGAGGAGCGCGAAGAGCTTGCCGGGGCGCAGCAAGCATTCGTCCTCGAAAAGGCCGAAGTCGAGGAGCAGCAGCGTCTGGCCGCCGAAGAGCTGTCTCGGTGAGAAGGGGCACTCATCCAGCGGAAGGTCGACCTCGACAGCCACGAGGACGACCTCTCCGCTCGGGAGCAGGCTATTGGCGGGGCTCTGTAGGAGGCGAGGGACGCTGCCGCTGCCGCAGGGACCGCCAAGAAGGATCTGGAGGCCAGAGTGGCGCAGTTGGAGCTGTTCTTGAAGGCAAGCGAAGACAGGGTCACCGCGCTCAACGTGGAGCGGGAGAAGGATGCCCACACCAACTCGGAGTTGCAAATCCGCCTCTCCGAGAAGGGTAAAGAGCTCACTGATGCCAGGGATTCCATTGCTAATCTAGTGCTGAAGGTCTCCACCCTTACTGACTCGCTTGACGCTGCCCGGGACCGCGAGACGAAGCTGAAGGACGATCTCCGTGCTGAGAGGGCCATGTTGGAGAGCACCGCCGTCTCGCAGAACCAATTCCAGCAGACGGTGGAGCGATGGACTGAGGACCTCGTCACCTCCGCCGCCAACATAGACATGGAGATGATGGCGCTGAGGGCGGAGCATCTCGTGTACTCCCCCGACGAGAACCTCCCCCACAGCGCCAAACTGAGTCTGTTCTTCAGGGGAGTGGCGCCGGCGCTTGCGCGGCTGCGGGAGAAGATTCTCGAGCAGCTGGCCGACGAGGCACGCCGGCTCTGCATGGGCACCATGGAGCGGGTGCTGTCGAAGATTGTCTACCGCAACCCCGGCATCAACCTCGTCAACGTCCTCCGCACCTTGCCGCCCGAGGCTGATCATGAGGCGTTGAAGGCCCAAGTTGCCCACATTGTAGCCAAGGTGGGCAAGATCAAGAGGGTCGAGGGAGACCGTAGGAATTAGGCTTCTTGGTTCCTTCGCCGCTGCCAATTAAGTCATAGATAGTAGTTGTTTAGAACAGCGGCAAAGTATCTTTGTAATATATACTTTTATTTTGGGTAATCAATGCAGTGTTATCCCCCTTGCTTTTGGTCCTTCACTCTGTATGCTTTTTACCCTACGCTTTTAGGGAACTTGCCGGCAAGGGGCCCTTGCCGCGAGCGCTGAGTGCGGGACTCTTAGCAGCCTGCTAGCAAAGACCTTGTCGGCAAGAAACCTTGCCGCAGCTAGTCGCAGCGCACTTACATTGCTGAGCGAACTCGAAAACGAAGTAAGGGCGCGACACTTGTCGCAGCTCTATTAAGCCGTTGAGCGTGCTCGAAACAAAGTAAGGGCGCGGCTAGCTAGGGGTAGGTTCCTTCGCGCACAGGTTTTCCATACAAAGTGTGGTTGTTCAAGGAAGATAACTAAAATTTAAAAATTTGAATGCTCAAACTTTGGTGACTTAGCTTTCATTGGATTGTTTGCTTCCTGGCAAGACTTTTCTTTCTTGAACAGCACTTGGTCCATACTGCTATCTCCTTCCCCCCGGCAAACTTGTGCGCGAGGAAACACTCCTTCTGTTTCAGAGAGAAAGGCAAAGGAGGAGAAAATACAAGTATGGAGCCTTGCGGCTTGTTACTGCTTACCGAGAGTGTGTGCTGCACGAAATGTCAGATGATACATGCAAGTACAAGGAAAAGCACGAAATGACAAATGGTGCGAAGCACGAAAGTTTCACTGATGCACGGGGTCTGCGCCCGGCTCTGTACATAGGTTTACATGCAACAGCGGCAATACTTTTACAAAAGGTGGTTGCCGGAACGGATCACGGCAACCGCGCCTTATGGGTGAAACTTGCGAAGATGCTCTATGTTCCAGGAGTTGCTCACCGGTAAGCCTTCTTCGGTCTCAAGGCGGACAGCGCCGTGCCTTGTGACTTGTCTCACCCGATAAGGGCCTTCCCACTTCGGCGTCAACTTGTTGGAATTCTTGGCGGACTGAACACGCCGAAGAACAAGGTCGCCTTCCTCGAGACTCCTGGCCTTGACCTTGCGGCTATGATAGCGACGCAAGGCTTGCTGGTATCGAGCAGCTCGTACAACAGCCTGGAGACGTTCCTCCTCGAGGAGCAATGCATCATCTTGCCGCAGTTGCTCTTGCTCGAGCTCGTCGTAAGCGAGTACTCGAGGAGATCCGTATACGAGTTCCGTGGGGAGAACTGCCTCTGCTCCATAAACAAGAGCAAAGGGCGTTTGTCCGGTGGCTCGATTTGGTGTCGCCCTGATTGACCAAAGAGCCGCCGGCAACTCCTCTATCCAGTTTCTTCCACACTTGTGCAGCCTGTCAAAGGTTCTTGTCTTCAGTCCGCGCAGCACTTCAGCATTGGCCCTTTCCGCTTGACCATTGCTCCTTGGGTGAGCAATAGAAGCAAAGCAGACCTTGGTGCCAAGGTCTTGGACGTACTGCATGAAGGTGCGGCTTGTGAACTGTGTGCCGTTGTCGGTGATAATCCTGTTAGGGATTCCGAAACGGCAAACTATTGATCTGAAGAACCTGACTGCTGACTGTGCTGTCACCTTTCTCACTGGTTCCACTTCTGGCCATTTTGTGAACTTGTCGATCGCGACGTACAAGTACTCAAACCCCCCGACGGCGCGGGGAAAGGAGCCGAGGATATCGAGCCCCCAGACCGAGAAGGGCCAGGATAAAGGGATCGTCTGGAGAGCTTGAGCTGGCTGGTGAATTTGCTTGGCATGGAACTGGCACGCTTCACACTTGGTTACTTGTGCAGTTGCATCTTGGAGGGCTTCTGGCCAAAAGAAACCTTGCCGGAACGCCTTCTCGGCAAGTGCTCTTGCGCCTATGTGGTGACCACATATGCCTCCGTGTATCTCTGCCAACAGCTTCTGTCCATCTTCTCGAGAAATGCACCTCAACCTGACACCATTGAGTCTTCTTCTGTACAGTTCGTTGTCGACGAACTGGTACATACTTGACTGTCTGGTTATCTTCTCTATCTCTTCTGGTTCTTCGGGAAGTTCTCCAGTCTAAAGAAAACGGACGATTTGCTGTGCCCAAGCTGGAGCTTGCGGCTCAACAACAAAGACTAAAGGCATCAGCGCTGCTGCGGGAACCTCAGCTTCTACGACAAGAACCTGCGGTTCTACCGAAGCTGAGGGTTCCCCGGCAAGCCTGTCGGGGCAAGGCTTGTCGAGAACGCCTGCTTCAACTGTACAGACCCTTGGGTCAGCAGGAGCAGACTGTTCCTCAGCATCTTGGTCGTTGATCTTGGAGACCTTGGCGGCGGCTTCGGGAAGATCCGCCGGTAAGTAGTCGCCGGAGACCAACTTCCTTTTCTTGCTCTGCCGTACTGATGGTGTAACGGATGGTTGGGTTAGCTTGAGCACGAAGATCCCTGGTTCCACAGGTAACTTCATTGCAGCACACTTTGAGAGGCTATCTGCGATATCGTTCTGAGCTCTTGGGACGTGTTCCATTTGCAAGCCCTCAAAGTGTTCTTCAAGCTTCCTCACTTCATCGACATAAGCTTCCATCAAGGGACTCTGATAGTTTTTGTTCACTTGTCGGACCACCAATTGTGAATCTCCCCGCACAATCAACTTCTTGATCCCAAGTTCGGCCGCAATTCTGAGACCGGCAAGCAGTCCTTCATACTCAGCAGTGTTGTTTCTCGCCTGTTCCTTGGGAAAGTGCATCTGAACAACATACTTGAGGTGCTCTCCGGTGGGCGCTATGAGTAACACGCCAGCGCCGGCGCCTTGCAGCGAGAAGGCACCATCGAAGTACATTATCCACTCCTTGCTTGCTTCTTGGACGGGGATGCTTGTCTCTGGAATTTCTTCATCCGGTGTTGGGGTCCATTCCGCTATGAATTCTGCCAAAGCTCTGCTCTGTATGGTTGAAGTACTCTCAAACTTGAGACCAAAGGTTGACAGCTCCAGCGCCCACTCGACGATCCTACTTGTTGCCTCTGGATTTTGCAATATCCTCTTCAACGGAAAGCGAGTGACCACTGTTATCTCATGTGCTTGGAAGTAATGGCGCAACTTTCTTGAGGCCATGAGGAGGCCGAAAAGCAGCTTCTGCACCCCAGAGTATCTTGACCTAGCCCCCTGCAAGAGGGAACTTACAAAATAAACTGGGCCCTGTACCATCTTCCTTCGCACTTCTTCTTGCTCCTGCGCGGACTTGTCCTTGTCGGGGCCAGAGCTTGTCGGGGAAGCCCCCCGCTTGTCGCTGGGCGCGCTTGCCGGGGATGTGGGTTCCTCATCCGCCTCCCTCTCCGCTACTAACGCAACACTAACCACTTGATTGGTCGCCGCTAAGTACAGCAGCAACTTCTCTTGTGGTTTAGGTGCGACAAGTATTGGCGTGGAGGATAGGTATCCTTTCAAGTCTTGCAGCGCAGCCTCCGCTTCCGGAGTCCATTTCATAGGACCTGCCTTTTTCAAGATTTTGAAGAAAGGCAGGGCGCGTTCTGCAGACTTTGAAATGAACCTACTGAGGGCAGCGACACAACCAGCAAGTCTCCTTACGTCCTTGACACGCTTCGGGGCTTCAATCTGTTCGATGGCTTTAATCTTGTCGGGATTGGCTTCAATCCCCCTCTGGGACACGAAGAACCCGAGAAGCTTGCCGGAGGGGACTCCGAAGACGCACTTCTCGGGGTTCAACTTGAGTTGTATCTTGCGCAGATTCTCAAAGGTTTCTTCTAAGTCTGGGATCAGGGTATCCTTGCTCTTGCTCTTGACCACTATGTCATCCATGTAGGCTTCTACATTTCTGTGTATCTGTGGCTCAAAAGCAGTGTGCACCACCCTTGCAAATGTCGAGCCTGCATTCTTCAATCCAAAGGGCATGCGTATGAAGCAGTATGTGCCGCATGGAGTAATGAACACAGTCTTTTCCTCATCTTCCTTGGCCATGAATATCTGGTGGTAACCTGAGTATGCATCAAGGAATGAAAGCAACTCACATCCGGCGGTGGAGTCAACAATCTGGTCAATACGCGGCAATGGAAATGGATCCTTGGGACACGCTTTATTCACATCAGTGAAGTCTATACAAAGTCTCCACTTCCCATTGGCCTTGCGCACAACAACTGGATTGGCCAACCATGTAGGATGGATTACGCCTCTAACCAGGCCCGTTGCTTTCAACTTCTTTATCTCTTCGGCGATGAATTCTTGGCGCTCCACGGCTTGCTTCCTGACCTTCTGCTTGACGGGCCGCGCATGAGGACAAACAGCGAGTTTGTGCTCAATTACCTTCCTGGTAACGCCGGGGATGTCAGACGGTTGCCATGCGAACACGTCGACATTCGCCCGCAGGAAGGCAACGAGCGTGCTTTCCTATTTGGGGTCGAGTGTAGCACTGGTGGTGAAGGTACCACCAGTGTCGTCCTCCTTCGCGGACATCTTCTTGGTTGCCGGTGGAGCTGCCATTCCTTTCTTACACTTGCCGGTGGAGCTCGATGGTGCGTCCTCGACGGCAGCGCAGCACTCCGAAGAGGTGCGTTTGCCGGAGTGGACCCCAGAGCTCTTGCCGGACTTGGTCTTGGTCTTCCCCCCGGGAGCTTCAGCGGCAAGTGTTTTGCCGTCTGCCGCGGCTGCTGCATCCCGGTAGATCTTGTCGGCGCAAATAAGCGCATCTTTCTTGTCACCTAGGACAGAGATGACGCTTATTGGCCATGACATCTTGAGCATATTGTACGCGTAGTGGGTAGCTGCCATAAACTTGGCGAGCGCAGGACGGCCAAGTATCCCATTATAAGGTAATGGGATATCGGCGACGTCGAACGTGATCCTCTCTGTCCTGAAGTTGAGCTCCCCACCAAAGGTCACTGGCAGTGTAACCTTCCCCTTCGGCTTGCTTCTTCCCGGGTTGATTCCTTGGAACGTCTCGGTTTCTTCGAGCTCGCTGTTGGGGATCTGCAGCTTCTTGATCACAGCGGAGGAGATCAAGTTGAGGCCGGCCCCGCCGTCAACCAACATCTTGGTGACCTTGAGGTCGCGGATAGTTGGTGAAACCAACATCGGCAAGCACCCGACCGCGGTTGTGCGGTCAGGGTGATCCTCAAGGTCGAAGATGATGGGCGTGCCGGACCATTTCAGGAGCCTGCGCGACTCGACGGGTGGCTCAGCTGCATTCACTTCCCGCACCCATTGCTTGAGTTGGCGGTGGGAAGTGTGCAGAAAGGCACCTCCATCGACGCACAGGACTTCTGTGGCCTTCTGGAACTCCTGCTCGCTGTTGTCTCCTTCGTCCATATCCTCATCATCGTCCTCGTCTTCATCCTTGTCGCGGCCCCGGGGAGGTCTGTCTCCTTGCCGCTGCTTGGCCTTGCCGCGGCGTCCTCCCCGGCCATTGAACGGCCGCTTCTTGCTGGGCTCTCCTCCGCCTCCTTGGGCCTTCTCCTTGTCGCGACGCTCGTATTCAGCCTTCTGCTGCTCTACGAGGTACTCTACCCTCTTGCAGTTCTGAAGATCGTGGCCCTTGGTGCGGTGGATCTTGCAGTACTGCTTGTCAGAGCCGTCCTGCTTGTCGGCTGCCGCTACAGGGGCGGGCTCCTTGCCGGAGTCACCAGCCTGTGCCTTCTTGGCGGGAGCCTCCTTGCCGGACTGCTCGACAACTAGTACTTCCTTGTTCTTCTTTTTCCTGTTGTTCCGCCGCCGGCCTTTCCTTGCCGGGGCGGCATCCTCACTGTCGCTTCCTCCTGCGCCAGTATCCTCTCCGGGGAGCCTCCTCCCCTCTTCAGCACGTGCACATTTGTCAGCCAGAGCGTAAACCTCGCTGACGTCCCGGATCTTGGTCATGGCCATCTCTTCCCTCATCCGGCGGTTACGCACGTTCTGGTGGAACGCGCTGATAACCGCGGCAGGGTGGACATCGGGGATGTTGTGTTGTACACGGCTGAACCTTTGGATGTATTTGTGCAGGGATTCTCCTTCCTTCTGGGCTAGGATATGAAGATCGCTCTCCTGGCCGTGTGGTTTGTGGCCGCCCGTGAAGGCGCCGACAAACTGGTGGCACAGATCCGCCCACGAAGAGATGGAGTTCTCCGGCAAGTGCATAAGCCAAGACCTGACGTTTGGCTTAAGCACGAGCGGAAAGTAGTTGGCTAGGATCTTCTCGTCGCGTCCCCCTGCAGCCTGCACCGCAATGGTGTAGATGCTGAGGAACTCCGAGGGGTGAGTTTTGCCATCGTACTTCTCGGGTACGTCGGGCTTAAAATTCCTCATGCTGGGCCACTGGACTTGCCGCAGCTCTCGGGTGAACGCAGGGCAGCCTGCCGCGTACGGCAAGTCGCCCGGTTCACCGGGCGCGTGCATGTCAACAGCGGTCCCAGCTCGCTGATCGGACTGTCTTCTGGCTTCTCGTCGATGCTCGATGCGAGTTCGAGCGTCCTCTTGTCGCCTATCGTCGAGGACTTGGCGCTGATCGCGGCGAGCCCACGGATCCGACGACGCCGTGGAGTCGTCGTCGACGTTGATCCGGCGGGGCGGCGTTTTCTACTTCCGCGGCGGGGAGTGCACGGTAGTGGCACCCCCGGCGGTCTTGTTGCCATCGGCCTTCGCTTGGTCGACTTGCCGAGGTCGTGAAGTTGCCGGCTGCTGCGGCGCATCGTTGTTGGCGAAGGCGATGAGGCTCTGGATCGTCGCCCTCCAGTCTTCGGCTTTGTCCGCCGCTGGAGGGAAGTCGAGGAGCAGCTGAGCCCTGACCAGGGCTTCAGCTGGAGAGGAGGGAAACGGTGGCGAACGGTGCGAGGAACGGGACACGCTCGGACTTCTAACCACGTTAGAAGGAGCATGTTCCCGTCCCGGCGACCGCGCCTTGCTTGTGCCAGGACGTTGGCCTTGAGCGTCCCGTGACTCGCCGGCCTGGCCACATCCCAGCAAGCGTATGGTACCTCCGGTACCACGTCGCTGCTGGTCTGGCACCTCCTGAGAGGGACGTGGTGCGTGCACGGACACCGAGGCCTTGGAGTTCGCCCGGTCGTCCGTCTTGTCCTTGGACTTGGTGGCACCGTGAGTGTCCCCACCGGCGTCCACCCTTCCGCCGGCGCCTCCCCCACCAACCGTCGGCTCTGGTGGTGGTGGGATCGACGCGGACGGGCCTCCGACCTCCGAAGCCTTCTTCTTCGGAGGCATGCTTGATGTTGTCGATGAAGTTGGAGAGGTTGATGAAGAATGCACCCGCGTGAGCGCCGGATCAGGTTCGCACAACCTCGACGCCCCCTACCTGGCGCGCCAAAGATGTCGGGGGAAACTGACCTCCCACGAGCACCTATGGGACCGGAGCCCCTTCTACGTTGCGGTAAGGGAGCGGAGGGAGCACAGAGAGCAGATCGAGGGGCACACGCGGGCAGTTTACCCAGGTTCGGGCCGCGATGACGCGTAAAACCCTACTCCTGCCTTTAGTTGTATTGAGTTTTTGGGCTCAGGAGCTTGAAGATCTACAGTATCAGCTACACCGAGCAAGGGAGTGAACGAGTTTCTGGGATCGAACCCGCTCTACGTTGTGCATGGGCCTCCTTTTATAGCTCAAGGGGTCACCGACAAGTGCCAACGTAGAGTAGGGTAAAAGTGTAAATTTGGTGGTAGTTGCAACAGTGCATGAACAGTGTATGAACAGTGGTCTTCACCTAACCTTGACGGTGGGGGACAAGGGCATTTAATGCCCGTCGCCGTCGAACCCAAAAGCGTCTGTCCATGCGTCTCCGTTCGCCACGGCGGTAGCTTCGTCACCGCAGCTCGCCAGCGTGTCCCTCAGGCTGCACAGCCATCTGCCACGTGCCCCTGGAAGGGCCCCAGGGCGACGCGTGGCCGAATGAGCTGGGGCGCAGGCACACAGAGTGAGCTTCCCCCGGCAAGCACCTTGCCGGGGTCGCTATCTTGCCGGGCCCGGAAGCTCGCCGCGTCCCGGGCCCTGCCGGGGCGCGCGATGCGCCGCGATGTATCTTTTGTGGTGTTATCCTTTGGCCTTCCTGGCAAGCACCTCTTGCCAGGGTCTTGTGCTGAAAAGATGTCCTTGAGCCTGGTGCGGCCTTTCCGGCAAGCTCCTCTTGCCGGGGTCTTGTCTCTTAACTTGGATACTTTGTTCTTGAATGGCTTGAAGGGGTCTGGAGCGGGCCTTGGCAAGCGCGTGGTAAGCCCTGCCGCGGGAAGCTGCTGCTGCCCGTGCACAAGTTGGGGTACTAGGGTACCCCTACCTTAGTACACCGACAGCTACAGTCCACAGCTGACATGTCAAGCACACTAGCTCGCTCCCCAAGTACCATTTCACTGTTCAATCGTCACCGAAGAAAGATGGGGAGATGGACCCGCTTCGTGAGGGCAACTTCGGCGGCCCACAACGGCGAGAGCGCGGTCGCATACGCCAGGTGCGTGCTAACAAGCTTCATGATAGCGGCCGCAATCTGCATCCGAGTGGCCAAGGCAGCCCAAACGGCCGTTGTTGCTTCTCAGGTGGTGGCAGCAAAATCTGCCTCGGGGATAGCAACTGGCGAGAGCAGCGCAATAGCTATCTGTTCCACAGCGGTGGCCTTAGCCCTGATGGAGGCCGCCCACGACCATGTTGAGGCCACCCACGCCTAGCTCATGGCGGTCACCACCCAAATCGAACGAAGCTTCTCCGACAATGGTCGGCAACCCACGGCCAAAGAGTTGGCAATCGCCGAGAGTGTTCGAGCGGTCGTCTATTCCTGCACGGCATACCTTGCCATGATGGAGCCCGCCCAAGCCCAGACCGCGTCCGCCCAGGCCTAGCTCGTGGCAGCCTATTCCAAAGATATGGCGTATGTGGATGGCGAGATGCTTGCCGAGTATGGTGCGATGGTTTCCATGGAGCCCCTTCCCCAGGAGATCGTCGGGCGCGAGCTGGACATGGAGGAGGTGGCGGAGATCGACGAGCACTAGCCGTATTAGTACTCTTTGTTTTGTTTAATTAAGAGCGTTGGTCTTTAATTTGTTAGAGTAATGTTTAGGTCAGTTAGCTCTGTTTAATTGCTGAACTTGCTCGATTAAGAAGTGTGGGTGTGCTGTAGTATCCTTTGTGTACCCAAATTAGTCAATGACGTGGATGACCACTGTACCCAGGGAAACCCGAACCAAATTTTTTCACGTTCAAACTCATAACACACGGGTTAAGCTATATGAATCGTTTGTGATGTTCACATATCATACATAGTGCTGAATAAGGGACCGTGTCTAATGACACTTTGCGCCCTAGTTGTTTCGCTGGACTGATTCAAAAAAATTGGCTTCTATGGAAATATCTACCACCCCGCCCCTCCCCCTTACCAAAAGCCACATTTCCCCTGTTTCTGCCTTCCTTTCCAGTTTGAAACCTTCACTCCTTGCTTGCAGCGCAGCCTCCTCACCGGTGAGCCTCCTTCACGCAGCTCGACCTCGTTTATCCAGGCAGGTGATCCACACCCGACATGCATCCTCCTCCTCCTTCCACATCCCACATGCCCGGACCGCCGGCGCGACACCTTCCATCCAAATCACCGAACCCTCCACCAAATAAGTGCCGCCCTAAGCCATGGTGTACGCGGTACAGGCAGGAGCTCAAGGAGCATCTGGCAGCGGAGAAGCAAATCACGGCCGCACGCGCGGATGAGGTCGCAATGGCTGCCATTGGTGCCGACCCCTAGATTTGGAGGAGCACCTCGTCGATGAGGCCACCATCGATGCCGAGACGCGGTTAGCTGCTTTAAACGATAGTTTGTGGCCTTTTCTTGTGGCCACCCTCGGTGCCTTCGATGAAGACTACGGGGTGTTTTCTTAGCATGCACGTGCTTACCTCAACTCGAGAGCCAGTAGGTTGGTGCCCGAAGCGGCTCAGGCAACTCACCACTACGATGGGGGCACCCACGATGTGGAGGCCTTACCCCGTTCGATGTACAAGGATCCAATCATCATCGACATCTCCGACGCTGAGGAGTAGCTTGTCTTATTAGCTCACTATAAGGACCCATGTGTTGTTTGCTAGCTATGCTGGTTAAGCATGCTTGGTTTACCCGTTGCATGTGCTGCTCCTGCCTTTCCTTAATAAATTCTAGTGAATTGTGTTATCTACTTTTACCATGCAATCTGTTGCTCTAGTGTATATGTTCTATATGCCGTGCAATGTGGTGCTCACTTATTAACTGTTTGGTTAATTAGTTGTCGTGTCCAGTTCACTATTTGGTTCAATTCTGCAAATGTGATGTTCAATTCTTCAGGGTGCAATTTTGTATTGTCTTTCATGTGAGAAATAAATCGAATTTATCTTTACAAAATACATGAGAAACAAATAAAATTGCCATATTTCCAAGTTGTCAACCATGCTTGGTTTGGTTAACTGTCTGATCTTCTAGTATGTTATACATTGTATAATGTGGCGCTCAGTTAACATTTGGTTCATTTGTTGTGGTGTTTGGTTAACTGTTTGGTTCAATTCTGCAATGCGATGTTCAATTGTTGTGGGTGCATTCTGTTATTGTATACCATGTGAGAAATAAACCAAATTTGGCTGTACTAAATACATGAGAAAAAAATACAATTGCTATATTTCCAAGTTGTTAAGCATGCTTGGTTTGGTTAATTGTCTGATGTTCCATTAGGATTACGTTATATTGTGTAATGTGGTGCTCAGTTAATGTTTGGTTCATTTGTTGTGGTGTTTAGTCAACTGCTTGGTTCAATTCTGCAATGCGATGTCCAATTGTCGTGGGTAGAATTTTATATTGTTGTGCATGTGAGGAATAAATCGAATTTGGCTGCACTTAATACATGAGAAACATATACAATTTTTATATTGCCTAGTTCTTAATCATGCTTCGTTTGGCTAAATGGGTTTTCCATGTGGCTTGAATTAATCAGATTAATCTGCAATTTGCTTATTTTTCATCAACATATTTTACTAATAGCATGTGTACCCTCACTTAACCTGATCACTAACTACCTTATATGTGTTGCGGGGAAACAATGGGAAGCAATGAGGTTTACAATCGATGTTTGCACAGGCATGGTCCTTTGTCTAATAGCCCATTATTGTGCAATTGCAGGAACCATTCTAATAGTTATGTTTTTAACAATTTGGTCTTGCACATGTAGGTCCTGTTGTTAGAGGTTTTGACCCACTGTTCGACCTTTTTTGCATATGGGGAAATGAGTTGTCATGAATATCAGTCAAGTCAATAAAATAAGTAAGATTGTTAGGATAAAGAAATTAGTGAGGAAAAACAACAAGATCTTTGTCTGCACAGTGAAGAAGAGATTAGTTCACTACAGGATGGTACTAACTATTATACCTTTCCTTTTTCATTCCTTTGCCCCATTTCCAATATAGAGAAGATATTTATGCACATCCTTGTTTTCAGACCTTTCCAAAGAAGTTCACTGATGATTACCTCTCAAACCACCTGTATGGTCAGGAGGCGAGGAAGGTATTCATACAACACCCACAGTTCAATATTGAAGTGTTCCTGCCTAAAGTTGCAAAGGCTTTCAACATAAATGAAGACTCAATATTCGCCATCCACTTCAGCAGTTTTCCAGGTGAGATTCATCTGTCTATGTACCGTCTATGATGCTAATTTCGAAAGGTTATAGATGTTGCATGTGAAACTTGGTGCTAGTGCAGTTGTGTAATGGGGTAGCTGAGTGCTGAAGCTATATGATGTTGTACTCTGATATATTTCAATTATGAAATCCTGCTTCCTTAATATGGAAATGAAATATATTGTGTGCTTAATATGAAATGTCAAATAGATTAAGAAATGGATTATCAATAATAGGACAATTAGCCTGCTAATTGGGGTTTCTCTATTGCAAACGGTTATTGAGAAAACACCATGGGCGATGACCTTAGGCAACACACACATTTTCAAGGAATAAACCATGGTGGATCAATGAACAATCACACATGACATCCTCTTGAAAGTTGTTTGTGTTAGGCCAGCTTGCGCAAACGTTTACCACAAAAAAGTGTGTGTGATGGACAACCTTTGCCACACAGTTTCTTCTACGCACTGTGTGTGATGCATTCAGTAATGCAAACGATAAAATTGTTAATACCGTGTGCAATGGCAACACTATCACAAACGATTCAAATGGGGAAAATTGTGTATAATGTACCTGCAAACGAAAACGTTTTCCTTGGAGTGACTGTGTGGGATGTATATACGAACATAAATGTACTTCTTGGATTAACAGTGTGGGATGTACATACTAACGGAAACGTATTCCTTTGACTAACTGTGTGAAATGTACATACAAACGAAAACGTTTAGCGGGGACTGACTGTGTGGGATGTACTTACGACCGGATACTATTTGGCATGTATAATTATAATTTTTTAGCACATTTGTACGTATAACCGTATTTGATCGCTCGCCCGTCGCACACGACCTCACTTTGCCGAGCGTGTGTGCCAGGAGGGCATATCCTCGATGGTTTCTGGGTTGTGTGGGAAGGACCCCCCTATCACAGTCACTCACTAGGCGATGGTTCAAAACGCCGTCGCAGAAAAGGGTTAAAACCGTTTGTATAGCACCTTGTTGTACCAGTGATTATCCCTATGAATGTTTGTGTGATCAATCACTTGTTTGTTTTGGTGATGGGTGCATGTTATCTAATTCTTCTCATTTTGAGGGCTCCACCAAGATGTATGTGACATGGAAGAGTCACCCATGATCCTAATTGATTGTGCATTTGCATTCAAACGCAAATTTTAAATAATGCATAAATTTAGGGAGAGTGATAACCCACAAGTGCAGGGGATCAGCTGTAGCCTCTTTCGATAAGTAAGAGTGTCGAACCCAACAAGGAGCTAAAGGTAGAACAAATATTCCATCAAGTTCTATCGACCACCGATACAACTCTATGCATGCTTAATGTTTACTTTACCTAAAACAATTATGAAACTAGTAGTACTTTGTAGGTGTTGTGGGATAGGTTTGCAAGAATATAAAGAGCACGTAAATAAAAACTAGGGGATACTTAAGTAAAGAAGCAATAAAGTTAGTATAGCGAGTGTGGAGAAGTGGTGGTAGGAATTGCGAAATTGTCCCTAAGCAATTGACGACGTTACTAGACCGATAGCAAGTTTTATGTGGGAGAGGCCACTGCTAGCATGTCATCCCTGACTTGGAATTCTATGCACTTATGATTGGAACTATTAGCAAGCATCCGCAACTACTAACATTCATTAAGGTAAACCCAACCATAGCATTAAGATATATTGGCCCCCCTTCAATCCCGTATGCATCAATTTCTACGCTATGTTGAAGTTTCTGTCACTCTTGCCCTCCAATGCATAGTCCTATCAACATACAACTAACCCTATGGTGTGATCCACGCGTGCTCATATGATGGGAACCAAAGCACTACAACATAACCACAAGAAAATTAAACCAATCATAGCAATTCACCAATTACCGGTAGGACAATGAAAATCTACTCAGACATCATATGATGGCAACACATCATTGGATAATTATTTGAAGCATAAAGCACCATGTTCAAGTAGAGGGTACACCGGGTTGCGGGAGAGTGGACCGTTGTAGATAGATGGGGGAAGGTGATGAAGATGTTGGTGAAGATGACGGAGGTGTTGGTGTAGATCACCGTCACACGATGATGGCCCCGGCGGCGTTCCGGTGCAACCGGAAGCGAGGTTGAGAGAGCCCCCCTCCTTCTACTTCTTCCTTGACCTTCTCCCTAGATGGGAGAAGGGTTTCCCCTCTGGTCCATGGCCTCCATGGCAGCGGAGGGGCGAGTGCCCCTCCGAGATTGGATCTGTCTCTCTCTGTTTCTGTGTTCTCAGATTTTGGCCTTTCACCGTTTCTTATATTCCCGAAGATCCGTAATTCCGATTGGGCTGAATTTTGGACATGATCTCTATCCGGCTATTAGCTTTCTTTCGGCAAAAGAAGAGCACCAACCGCCTTATGGGGTGGCCACGAGGGCCCAGGGCGCGCCCCCTGTCTCGTGCCCCCTCGGGCATCGTTTCGCGTTGATTCTTCTTCCCAAAATTCATAAGTTTTCCAAAAAAAATCTCTGTAAGTTTTTATCCCGTTTGGACTCCGTTTGATATGGGTTTTCTGCGAAACAAAAAACATGCAACAAACAGGAACTGGCACTGGGCACTGGATCAATATGTTTGTCCTCAAAATAGTATAAAAAGTTGCCAAAAGTATTTGAAAGTTGTATAATATTGGCATGGAACAATAAAAAATTATAGATACAACGGAGACGTATCAGCATCCCCAAGCTTAATTCCTGCTCGTCCTCGAGTAGGTAAATGATAAAAAAGATAATTTTTGATGTGGAATGCTACCTAGCATAATCTTGATCATGTAATCTAATCATGGCATGAATATTAAGACACGAGTGATTCAAAGCAATAGTCTATCATTTGACATAAAAGAATTTAATACTCGGGCATCCCAACAAATAATCAAGTCTTTCAAAATATCAATGCCAAAGAACGTTATCCCTACAAAATCATATAGTCTTTTATGCTCCCTTATCTTAACACAAGGTACCCCTCATGCCCATCCCGGTGTCAGCCAAGCAATTGTTTTCATACTTTACTTTTTTGAACCTTTTCAACTCTTCACGCAATACATGAGAGTGAGCCATGGACATAGCACTATGGGTGGAATAGAAGGTGGTGATAGACAAAAGTAGGGAGAAAGTCTCACATCAACTAGGCAAATCAATGGACTATGGACATGTCCATCAATTGACATCAATGTGAGTGAGTAGGGATTGCCATGTAATGGATGCACTAGAGCTATAAATGTATGAAAGATCTACAAAAGAAACTAAGTGGGCGTGCATCCAACTTGCTTGATCATGAAAACTTAGGGCAATTTGAGGAAGCCCATCGTTGGAATATACAAGCCAAGTTCTATAACAAAAAATTCACACTAGTATATGAAAGTGACAATATAGGAAACTCTCTATATGAAGAACATGGTGCTACTCTGAAGCACAAGTGTGGAAAAAAAGATAGTATCATTGTCCCTTTTTTTTGGGCCTCCTTTTTTTATTTGGCCTTTCTTCTTTTTTTCAGGACAATGCTCTAATAATGATGATCATCACAATTTTATTTACTTACAACTCGACATTACAACTCGATGCTAGAACAAAGTATGACTCTATATGAATGCCTCCGGCGGTGTACCGGGATGTGCAATGATCTAACATAGCAATGACATCAAAAAAGGGTCAAGCCATGAAAACATCATGCTAGTTGTCTTAAGATCATGCAAGGCAATATGACAATGATGGTGCGTGTCATAATAAATGGAATGGTGGAGTTGCATGACTATATATCTCGTTATAGCTATGTAAATGCCATAATAGGTACGTATGGTGGCTGTTTTGAGGAAGGGTGTAAGGAGGTTTGATGAACCGGCGAAAATTGTGCGGTACTAGAGTGGCTAGCAAGGTGAAAGGGTGAGAGTGCGTATAATCTATGGACTCGACATTAGTCATAAAGAACTCACATACTTATTATGAAAAATCTATTAGCCCTCGAAGAAAAATACTACGACTCATGCTCCTAGGGGGGAGGTTGGTAGGAGTTAACCATCGCGCGCCCCTGACCTTCACGCAAAGATAGACAACCAAAATACAATGCATGCCAGTTTGGTTACATAGTTAGGAGACCATATGTGCATGCTTCGGGAATCACAAACCTTAACACCAATATTCTTACTAAACCACAATCATTCACTAGTACCTCCCACATATTAGCATCTCTATATCACAAAACTATTGCAAGGAATCAAACATATCATATTCAGCGATCTACAAGTTTTATGTAGGATTTTATGACTAACCATGTGAATCACCAATTCCTGTCAACTCTCTAAATACATATAAGTGAAGTAAGAGAGTTTTAATTCTTTCTACAAAATATATGCCCACGCTCTAACAAATATTAGTGAAGCAAAAGAGCATTCTACAAATGGCGGTTTTCTATGTGAGGAGAAACACGCAATCCAAACTTCAAATGATATAAGTGAAGCACATGAAGCATTCTATAAAGCCGTACTCAAAAGATATATGTGAAGTGAAAAGAGTATTCTATAAATCAACCAAGTACTATCTCATACCATCATGGTGCATTTATTAAAAAAACACACACGACGCTCCAAGAATTTACGCATATCATGTGAACGAAATGAATCCGAAAACATACCGATACTTGTTGAAGAAAGATGGGATGCCTTCCGAGGCATCCCCAAGCTTAGACACTTGAGTCTCCTTAAATATTTACTTGGGTGCCTTGGGCATCCCCAAGCTTGAGCTCTTGCCTCTCCTCCTTCTCCTCACATCGAGACCTCCTCGATCTTCAAACACTTCATCCACACAAAACTTAACCAAACTTTTTGTGGCAAGGTTGGTGCATATGATCAATGAAATCCCATCATGTACTGCTCTAACATTATTGTACAATTATGAACAAACATTACCCACTGTATGCTATCACAATTCTATGGCCCCAAGTCAAGGAGGCTTCAACAATAATTCAAACATATGCAAATAATGAAGCTATAACAACAATATGTGAAAACAGGACAGTCTGTAGTAATATGAACATTAACCATACTTCTGTAACTCTAAAAATTCTGGGTAAATTATGAAAAATCAATAATTTTTATAGAAATACTTTGCAAAAAAATTCGGATCCTTTCGACGTTCCAGTAAAAAAATGTAAAATCGCGCACTACAGCCAAAGTTTCTGTTTTTTGCACCGCAAAAACCAACAAGCAGTTTAATCATCCTGAAGGCAAATCTTGGCATATTATTTTTATAATACAATGCAATTGTACAAGGGGATACTTATTTTTATTGAAAATTTTCTGTAATTAAGGTTCACAAAGTTTCCATGGGCATGAACAAAGTTCAAGGCTAGCTCCCACTTTAACAATGCTCGTCTTTCTCACTTTCGCTTTTCTTTTTGAAAAAGTTTTAGGTTCCCCTCTTTTTTTTTAAACTTTATAAAAGCACACAACAGAAATAAATGACTCTCTAAAACTTCCGGGTTATCTCCCTGACAGCGCTTTCTTTAAAGCCATTAAGCTAGGCATATAGTGCTCAAGTAATGGATACACCTGGATCCCAAGGTATATCAAAGCCAATTTTAATTAACGATGATTTGTGATTTAGTAGTGAGCACAAAGTAACATACATCATGCAACAACAAAGTCTAACTCTCTTCCTATGCATTGGCATGTCATAAAAGAACAATTCATGCACATATAGTAAAGGCCAATGCATAGTATAAACAGTTTCTTGCAATTTTATCGTATTGGAAACATAAAGAGGCGGAGATGTAGTTCATCTCTCATAATAATTGCAAGTAGGACCAGCAAGCACATGCATACTATATCTATTAAAATCATCATGTGTAGTAGTAAAACGCAACCCATCAATATAATCCTTAATAAGTGCAAACTTATCCGCTAAAGTGTAGTCGGGAGAATTCAAAACATAATAGGACTATAATGCGTGTGTGCAAGCAATAATTTCATGTTTAACATAAGAAACTATAGCAAGTTCATCTCCATATTAATTCATATTGGCATCATGGCCACAAGCATAGCAAGCATCAATTTCATCAAAAAAGGATATTTCAAACGAATCCAATGGATCATAGAAATCATCATAGCATTCATCCTTCGGTAAGCACGAAGGGAAATTAAACAATATATGAGTTGAAGAGTTACTCTCATTAGAAGGTGGGCACGGGTAGATAATCCACTCTTCCTCCTTTCGTTCTTCGCTATCCTTTTCATCTTTTTCATCTAATGAGCTCACGGTGTCATCTATTTCTTCTTCCATAGATTCCTCTAAAATATTAGTCTCTTCTTGGACAACGAAGACCTTCTCAATAAACGCATCAATATTGGCATTGTATTCATAATTCTTATAGCAATATTTCAATATATAAAAAAATTCAGGCCTATAAACATCATCATCAAAAGCTTCATACCTTTTAAACAGAGATTCAATTTCATAAGCACCCATAAAAGCAACAAATTCTTCTATTTGTTCAACATCATAGTAATCATATATACTATTAGCATAAGATGCTAAGGTTTCATTATCATTAAATTTGCACGAAAAGGAAAGGTGTGAAGCCTTCATCCTTGAGCAACAAATATAATCTATCTCAAGCATAGTTGCCGAGCATACCAATGCAACATATTAATTTGATCCGATAATAGTTTCCCATTTTGTGTCAAGCGATAATCCCTAAAGTATTCACGTTGATCCAACGTTACTCCCATTATATAGTTGAATGGGGTTTTCTCAGGATTATCAAAGTAGTACATAATATCTTTCACATAATGAGAATCGAGAGTTTTAGGAGGTTCCTCATCTCCATGAGTAGCAAGTACACCTAATTTTTTTGGTATTTCGTGTTCCATATCCATAACTAAGGATTGAGAACAACTTAGAACAGCAAATAAAATCTACTTAGTGATAAAGCAAACAAGCACATGATGTCTACTATGCAACCTTCTTCTTGTAGACGTTGTTGGGCCTCCAAGTGCAGAGGTTTGTAGGACAGTAGCAAATTTCCCTCAAGTGGATGACCTAAGGTTTATCAATCCGTGGGAGGCGTAGGATGAACATGGTCTCTCTCAAACAACCCTGCAACCAAATAACGAAGAGTCTCTTGTGTCCCCAACACACCCAATACAATAGTACATTGTATAGGTGCACTAGTTCGGCGAAGAGATGGTGATACAAGTGCAATATGGATGGTAGATATGGGTTTGTGTAATATGAAAATATAAAAACAGCCACGTAACTAATGATAAAAGTGAGCATAAATGGTGTTGCAATGCTTTGAAACAAGGCTTAGGGTTCATACTTTGACTAGTGCAAGTTCTCTCAACAAGGATAACATAGTCGGATCATATAACTATCCCTCAACATGCAACAAAGAGTCACTCCAAAGTCACTAATAGCGGAGAACAAACGAAGAGATTATTGTAGGGTACGAAACCACCTCAAAGTTATTCTTTCTGATCGATCTATTCAAGAGTCCGTAGTAAAATTGCACGAAGCTATTATTTCCGTTCGATCTATCTTAGAGTTTGTACTAGAATAACACCTTAAGATACAAATCAACCAAAACCCTAATGTCACATAGATACTCCATTGTCACCTCAAGTAACCATGGGCATGATTATACGATATGCATCACACAATGTCAGATTCATCTATTCAACCAACACAAAAACTTCAAAGAGTGCCCCAAAGTTTCTACCGGAAAGTCAAGACGAAAACGTGTGCCAACCCCTATGCATAGATTCCGAAGGTCACGGAACCCGCAAGTTGATCACCAAAACATACATTAGGGAATCAATAGAATACCCCATTGTCACCACGGGTATCCCACGCAAGACATAAATCAAGTGTTCTCAAATCCTTAGACTCAATCCGATAAGATAACTTCAAAGGGAAAACTCAATCCATTACAAGAAGATAGAGGGGGTGAAGCATCACAAGATCCAACTATAATAGCAAAGCTCGCGATACATCAAGATCGTGCTATCTCAAGAACACGAGAGAGAGAGAGAGAGAGATCAAACACATAGCTAATGGTACATACCCTCAGCCCCGAGGGTGAACTACTCCCTCCTCGTCATGGAGAGCGCCGGGATGATGAAGATGGCCACCGGTGAGGGATCCCTCCTCCGGCAGGGTGCCGGAACAGGGTCCCAATTGCTTTTTTGCGGCTACAGAGGCTTGCGGTGGCGGAACTCCCGATCTAGGTTATTTTCTGGAGGTTTGGGTATTTATAGAATTTTTTGGCGTAGGGCACAAGTCAGGGTGGGTCTCCGGGCTGTCCAAGGGATAGGGGGCGCGCTCCCCACCCTCGTGGGCAGCCCGAGACTCCTCTGGCCCAACTCCTTTACCCTGGGGGCTTCTTTTGGTCCATGAAAAATCACCAAAAAATGGCACGTCAATTGGACTCAGTTTGGTATAGGCACTGGGCTCTGGGTTTATAGGTTAGTCCCGAAAATCATATAAAATAGCTTATAAATGCATATAAAACATCCTAGATGGATAATACAATAGCATGGAACAATAAAAAATTATAGATACATTGGAGACGTATCAATCATCCCCAAGCTTAATTCCTACTCGTCCTCGAGTAGGTAAATGATAAAACCATAATTTTTGATGTGGAATGCTACCTAACATAATTCTCAATGTAATTTTCTTTATTGTGGCATGAATGTTCAGATCCGAAAGATTCAAGACAAAAGTTTATTGACATAAGAATAATAACACTTCAAGCATACTAACAAAGCAATTATGTCTTCTCAAAATAACATGGCCAAAGAAATTTTATCCCTACAAAATCATATAGTCTGGCTATGCTCTATCTTCATCTCACAAAATATTTAAAGCATGCAAAACCCCGGTTTCAGCCAAGCAATTGTTTCATACTTTAATTTTTTCTAACGTTTTCAACTTTCACGCAATACATGAGCGCGAGCCATGGACATAGCACTATAGGTGGAATGGAGTGGTGGTTGTGGAGAAGACAAAAAGGAGGAAGATAATCTCACATCAACTAGGCGTATTAGTGGGCTATGGAGATGCCCATCAATAGATATCAATGTGAGTGAGTAGGGATTGCCATGCAATAGATGCACTAGAGCTATAAGTGTATGAATGCTCAACAAAAGAAACTAAGTGGGTGTGCATCCAACTTGCTTGCTCACGAAGACCGAGGGAATTTTGAGGAAGCCCGTCATTGGAATATACAAGCCAAGTTCTATAACGAAAATTCCCACTAGTATATGAAAGTGACAAAACAAGAGACTCTCTATCATGAAGATCATGGTGCTACTTTGAATCACAAGTGTGGAAAAAGGATAGTAGCATTGCCCCTTCTCTCTTTTTCTCTCATTTTTTATTTTTTATTTTGGGCCTTTTCTCCTTTTTTCTCTTTTTTTCTATGGCCTCTTTTTTTTCCTTTTTTTCGTTCGGAGTCTCATCCCGACTTGTGGGGGAATCATAGTCTCCATCATCCTTTCCTCACTGGGACAATGCTCTAATAATGAAGATCATCACACTTTTATTTACTTACAACTCAAGAATGACAACTCGATGCTAGAACAAAATATGACTCTATGTGAATGCCTCTGGCGGTGTACCAGGATGTGCAATGAATCAAGAGTGACATGTATGATAGAATTATAAATGGTGGCTTTGCCACAAATACGATGTCAACTACATGATCATGCAAGGCAATATGACAATGATGGAGCGTGTCATAATAAATGGAACGGTGGAAATTTGCATGGCAATATATCTCAGAATGGCTATGGAAATGCATTAATAGGTAGGTATGGTGGTTGTTTTGAGGAAGATATATGGTGGGTGTATGGTACCGGCGAGAGTTGCGTGGTACAAGAGAGGCTAGCAATGGTGGAAGGGTGAGAGTGTGTATAATCCATGGAGTCAACATTAGTCATAAAGAACTCATATACTTATTGCAAAAATCTACAAGTTATCAAAACAAAGCACTAAAAGCATGCTCCTGGGAAGGGTTGGTAGGAGTTAACCATCGCGCGATCCCGACCTCCACACAAAGGAATACAATCAATAAATAAATCATGCTCCAACTTCATCACATAATAGTTCACCATACGTGCATGCTACGGGACTTGCAAACCTCAATACAAGTATTTCTCAAATTCACAACTACTCTACTAGCATGACTCTAATATCACCATCCTCAAATCTCAAAACAATCATCAAGCATCAAACTTCTCATAGTATTCAATGCACTTTATATGAAAGTTTTTATTGTACCCATCTTGGATGCCTATCATATTTAGGACTAAACTCATAACCAAAGCAAAATACCATGCTGTTCAAAAGGACTCGCAAAATAATATAAGTGAAGCATGAGAGTTCATCTATTTCTTCAAAATAAAACCACCATCGTGCTCTAAAAAGATATAAGTGAAGCACTAGAGCAAACGACAAACTACTCCGAAAGATATAAGTGAAGATCAATGAGTAGTTGAATAATTATGTAACTATGTGAAGACTCTCTAACATTTAAGAATTTCAGATCTTGGGATATTATTCAAACAGCAAGCAAAACAAAATAAAACAAATTGACTCTCCAAGCAAAACACATATCATGTGGTGAATAAAAATATAGCCTCAAGTAAAGTTACCGATGGACGAAGACGAAAGAGGGGATGCCTTCCGGGGCATCCCCAAGCTTAGGCCCTTGGTTTTCCATGAATATTACCTTGGGGTGCCTTGGGAATCCCCAAGCTTAGACTCTTGCCACTCCTTATTCCATAGTCCATCGAATCTTTACCCAAAACTTGAAAACTTCACAACACAAAACTTAACAGAAAACTCGTAAGCTCTGCTAGTATAAGAAAATAAAACCACCACTTAGATACTATTGTGAACTCATTCTAAATTCATATTGGTGTAATATCTACTGTATTCCAACTTCTCCATGGTTCATACCATCCGATACTACTCATAGATTCGTCAAAATAAGCAAACAACACACGAAAAACAGAATCTGTCAAAAACAAAACAGAATTGGTGGACGTGAGGAATTTGTCTATTAATCTTCTGCAAAAATAATCAACTCAAAATCACTCTTCTGTAAAAAAAAGGCAGCTAATCTCGTGAGCGCAAAAGTTTCTGTTTTTTACAGCAAGATCACATTAACTTTCACACAAGTCTTCCCAAAGGTTCTACTTGGCACTTTATTGAAACAAAATCTATAAAACATGATTACTACAGTAGCTTAATCATGTGAACACACAAAAATAGCAGGGGTAAATATTGGGTCGTCTCCCAACAAGAGCTTTTCTTTAATGCCTTTTAGCTAGGCATGATGATTTCAATGATGCTCGCATAAAAGATAAAAATTGAAACATAAAGAGAGCACCATGAAGAATATAACTAGAATATTTAAGTCTAACCCACTTCCTATGCATAGGGATTTTGTGAGCAAACAACTTATGGGAACGATAATCAACTGGCATGGGAAGGGAAAACGAGCATAACTTCAAGATTTTAAGCACATAGAGAGGAAACTTGATATTATTGCAATAAGTAGAAGAATATGACCCTCTCTCATAATAATTTTCAGTATCGTCATGAATAAATTCAACAATATAAACATCACATAAAGCATTGTTTTCATGATCCATAAGCATAGAAATTTTACTACTCCCATCATAAGCAAAATTCTTCTCATTCATAGTAGTGGGAGGAGCAAATTCAACAAAATAACTATCATGTGAAGCATAATCCAATTGAAAATTAAAATCATGATGAAAAGTTTCATGGTTATCTTTATTAGTTATAGCATACGTGTCATCACAATAATCATCATAAATAGGAGGCATGCTTTCATCATAATAAATTTTCTCATCAAAACTTGGGGAACTAAACATATCATCTTCATCAAACATAGCATCCCCAAGCTTGTGGCTTTGCATATCATTAGCATTATGGGTATTCAAAGAATTCATACGAACAACGTTGCAATCATTATCATCATTCACATATTTTATGCCAAGCATTCTATGTAATTCTTCTTTTAGTACTAGAGCACAATTTTCCTTCCCATCATTTTCAGGAAAGATATTAAAAAGATGAAACATATGAGACAACCTTAATTCCATTTTTTGTAGTTTTATTTTATAAGCTAAACTACTGATAAAATAAGTAACTAAAAGATTCGATTGCAAGATCTACAGATATACCTTCAAGCACTAACCTCCCTGGCAATGGCGCCAGAAGAGAGCTTGATGTCTACTACACAACCTTCTTCTTGTAGACGTTGTTGGGCCTCCAAGTGCAGAGGTTTATAGGACAGTAGCAAATTTCCCTCAAGTGGATGACCTAAGGTTTATCAATCCGTGGGAGGCGTAGGATGAAGATGGTCTCTCTCAAACAACCCTGCAACCAAATAACAAAGAGTCTATTGTGTCCCCAACACAGCCAATACAATAGTACATTGTATAGGTGCACTAGTTCGGCGAAGAGATGGTGATACAAGTGCAATATGGATGGTAGATATAGGTTTGTGTAATATGAAAATATAAAAACAGCAAGGTAACTAATGATAAAACTGAGCATAAACGGTGTTGCAATGCTTTGAAACAAGGCCTAGGGTTCATACTTTCACTAGTGGAAGTTCTCTCAACAAGGATAACATAGCCGGATCATATAACTATCCCTCAACATGCAACAAAGAGTCACTCCAAAGTCACTAATAGCGGAGAACAAACGAAGAGATTATTGTAGGGTACGTAACCACCTCAAAGTTATTCTTTCTGATCGATCTATTCAAGAGTTTGTAGTAAAATAGCACGAAGCTATTCTTTCCCTTCGATCTATCTTAGAGTTTGTACTAGAATAACACCTTAAGATACAAATCAACCAAAACCCTAGTGTCACCTATATACTCCATTGTCACCTCAAGTATCCGTGGGCATGATTATACGATACGCATCACACAATCTCAGATTCATCTATTCAACCAACACAAAGAACTTCAAAGAGTGCCCCAAAGTTTCTACCGGAAAGTCAAGACGAAAATGTGTGCCAACCCCTATGCATAGATACCAAAGGTCACGGAACCCGCAAGTTCATCACCAAAACATACATCAAGTGAATCAATAGAATATCCCATTGTCACCATGGGTATCCCTCGCAAGACATACATCAAGTGTTCCCAAATCCTTAAAGACTCAGTCCGATAAGATAACTACAAAGGGAAAACTCAATCCATTACAGGAATATAGAGGGGGAGAAGCATCATAAGATCCAACTATAATTTCAAAGCTCGCGATACATCAAGATCGTGCCATCTCAAGAACACGAGAGAGAGAGAGAGAGAGATCAAACACATAGCTAATGGTACATAGCCTCAGCCCCGAGGGTGAACTACTCCCTCCTCGTCATGGAGAGCACCGGGATGATGAAGATGGCCACTGGTGAGGGATCCCCCCCTCCGGCAGGGTGCCGGAACAGGGTCCTGATTGATTTTTGGTGGCTATAGAGGCTTGCGGCGGCGGAACTCTCGATCTAGGTTATTTTCTGGAGGTTTGGGTATTTATAGGATTTTTTGGCGTAGGGCACAAGTCTGGGTGTCTCCGGGCTGTCCACGAGATAGGGGGGCGCGCCCAGGGGGTGGGCGCGCCCCCATCCTTGTGGGAAGCCCGGGACTCCTTTGGCCCAACTCTTTTACCATGGGGGCTTCTTTTGGTCCATAAAAAATCATCAAAAATTGGCCGTCAATTGGACTCCTTTTGGTATTCCTTTTCTGTAAAACTCAAAAACAAGGTAAAAACAGAAACTGGCCCTGGGCTCTGGGTTAATAGGTTAGTCCAAAAAATCATATAAAATTGCATATAAATGCATATAAAACATCCTAGATGGATAATATAATAGCATGGAACAATCAAAAATTATAGATACGTTGGAGACGTATCAGCACACACGAGAATATTCACCCCACGCTATTGCTCCCCGGCAACGGCGCCATAAAAAGGTCTTGATAACCCACAAGTGTAGGGGATCAGCTGTAGCCTCTTTCAATAAGTAAGAGTGTCGAACCCAACGAGGAGCTAAAGGTAGAACAAATATTCTCTCAAGTTCTATCGACCACCGATACAAATCTACGCACGCTTAATGTTTACTTGACCTAGAACAAGTATGAAACTAGTAGTACTTTGTAGGTGTTGTGGAATAGGTTTGCAAGAATATAAAGAGCACGTAAATAAATTCTAGGGGGTACTTAGTTAAAGAAGCACTAAAGTTAGTATAGCGAGTGTGGAGAAGTGGTGGTAGGAGTTGCGAAATTGTCCCTAAGCAATTGACTACATTACTAGAGCGATAGCAAGTTTTATGTGGGAGAGGCCACTGCTAGCATGTCATCCCTGACATGGAATTCTATGCACTTATGATTGGAACTATTAGCAAGCATCCGCAACTACTAACGTTCATTAAGGTAAAACCCAACCATAGCATTAAGATATATTGGTCCCCCTTCAATCCCGTATGCATCCATTTCTACGCTAGGTTGACGATTCTGTCACTCTTGCCTCCATTACGTAGTCTTAACAACATACAACTAACGCTATGGTGTGATCCACGTGCGCGCTCATATGATGGGTACCAAAGGACAACAACATAACCACAAGCAAATTAAACCAATCATAGCAATTCACCAACTACCAGTAGGACAACAAAAATCTACTCAGACATCATAGGATGGCAACCCATCATTGGATAATAATATGAAGCATAAAGCACCATGTTCAAGTAGAGGGTACATCGGGTTGCGGGAGAGTGGACCGCTATAGATATATGGGGGAAGGTGATGAAGATGATGGTGAAGATGACGGAGGTGTTGGTGTAGATCGCGGTCACACGATGATGGCCCCAGCGGCGTTCCGGCACCATCGGAAGCGAGGGGGGAGAGCCCCCCTCCTTCTCCTTCTTCCTTGACCTTCTCCCTAGATGGGAGAAGGGTTTCCCCTCTGGTCCATGGCGACCATGGCGGCGGAGGAGCGAGAGCCCCTCCAAGATTGGATCCGTCTCTCTGTCTCTCTCTATTTCTGCGTTCTCAGATTCTGGCCTTTCACCGTTTCTTATATTCCCGGAGACCCGTAACTCCGATTGGGCTGAATTTTGGACACGATCTCTATCCGGATATTAGCTTTATTGCGGAGAAAGAAGGGCACCAATCGCCTTATGGGGTGGCCACAAGGGCCTAGGGCGCGCCCCCTGCCTCGTGGCCCCCTCGTGTATTATCTCCCGTTGATTCTTCATCCCAAAATTCATAAATATTCCGAAAAAAATCTCCGTCAGTTTTTATCCCGTTTGGACTCCGTTTGATATGGATTTTCTGCGAAACAAAAAACATGCAATAAACAGGAACTTGCACTGGGCACTGGATCAATATGTTAGTCCCAAAAACAGTATAAAAAGTTGCCAAAAGTATATGAAAGTTGTATAATATTGGCATGGAACAATGAAAAATTATAGATACGACGGAGACGTATCAGGGAGCTCTTGCTTATCACATAATTCTCAAAGCATTGATGTATTTCATTCATATTATCATTTGTTGATTCTTTGATCTATATGTTGTCATCAATTACCAAAAAGGGGGAGATTGAAAGTGCAACTAATCACCGGGTGGTTTTGGTAATTCATAACAACATATAGCTCATTGAACTAATATCCATTCAAGTTTGATATTTTCGAAAGTTCAATGAATGGCATGCCATGGACTAGATATGTGAACCCCTCAAAATGCTAAGGACACATGTTGGCAAAAGCTCAAGACTCTTCATTTATATTTTAGTGATCCAAGATCACATTGAATCCATAGGAAAGCCAGTTCTATTAAAAGGGGATGTGGTGTTGCTTAATGGTCTACTTTCTCAAGTACTTAGTGATATTGCTCCTAAACGCTCAGCCACTTTCTCATTTCCAAATATGTCAAGACCGTAAGTCCAACTCTGCCTCACCGATTGTTTCTATCTGGCGCCACCGAGTTCACATGACATAGCCACTGCCAGAAACCCTAACAGTTCGATCACATCGATACTGATCTCGGTATCATCGAGATGGCCCTGCAAACTCTCTATTTCTGTTTTGTAACATTTCAGTCTCACCGAGATGAGCGATTGGTCCCACTAAGTTTGCTTGACCAACTCTCAGTATTGCTCTTTGCAGATATTAGTCTCACCGAGTTCATGCAATCGGCGCCACCGAGATGAGGTTTTTACCTAGCCCTAGCACATCGGTCTCACCGAGTTGATTCAGTCGGTCCCATCGAGATTCCTAATGTTCACATTTTGAACTGGTTCGGTCTCACCGAGTTCTTCTATTCGGTCTGACCGAGTTGGGTCAAATGTGTGTAATGGTTGGATTTTGTGTGGAGGTTATATACACCCCTCTACCCCCTTCTACATTTGTGAGAGATCCATCAAAATGTGCCTACACTTCCAACATCCATTTTCTGAGAGAGAGCCACCTACTCATGTGTTGAGGTCAAGATATTCCAATCCTACCACAAGAATCTTGATCTCTAGCCTTCCCCAAGTTGCTTTCCACTCAAATCATCTTTCCACCATATCCTAATCTGTGAGAGAGAGTTGAGTGTTGGGGAGACTATCATTTGAAGCACAAGAGCAAGGAGTTAATCATCAACACACCATCTACTACCTTTTGGAGAGTGGTGTCTCCTAGATTGGTTAGGTGTCACTTGGGAGCCTCCGACAAGATTGTGGAGTTGAACCAAGAAGTTTGTAAGGGCAAGGAGATCGCCTACTTCGTGAAGATTTACCCGAGTGTGGCAAGTCCTTCGTGGGCGATGGCCATGGTGGGATAGACAAGGTTGCTCCTTCGTGGACCCTTCGTGGGTGGAGCCCCCCGTGGACTCGCGCAACCATTACCTTTTGTGGGTTGAAGTCTCCATCAACGTGGATGTAGGATAGCACCACCTATCGGAACCATGCCAAAAATCTGCATGTCTTCGTTGCGTTTGCTCTCTCTAAATCCCTTCCCCTTACCTTCATATGCAATGTTTTACTTTCCACTGCTATACTCTTAGACATGCATGTGTAGGTTGATTGCGTGACTTGTACAAATTGCTAAAATCTGCCCACAACTAAGATTGGGAAAATGTTAGATTTTTATTTCATCAAGTAGTCTAATCACTCCCTCTAGACCTACTTTCGATCCTACAATATCGGTTGGTGTCAACTCCATAGGATGTTTCTGTTGCATCTGCAACTCGTCTCTTTTGGGAATTATCTTCGGCAGAACGCCAACGACATTCCTTTGCTGTGCAATTAGTCTTTTGCAAATTTGACAGTTGTTTTCATATTCTTCATACCCTTGAAAAAATATCTTCCAAAGTTGCCACCACCTCCACATTGGTGCCCCTTGTTGTTGGAGTTGTTGGAGTAGTAGGGGCGGCCTTAGTTGGTGTTGGTGTTGTTGTAATAGCCACCACCATCAATGTTGTTATTGTAGTGGATGCCCCCACCGCCGCCATTGTGGTAGTAGCCACCGCCACCACTGTTGATGGCATTGTTGCTGCTACCACCGCATGGCCCGCCATTGCCACTATTTTTGGGCAGCCACAATAGGGTTTTGGAGGACCGATGCGACTACGTGTAGCATCGTTGGCAGAGAACTTGAAGGCGCCAACTCCAGACCTATGAAAGATCTCCATGAATTGATCAAAATTAGACACCATGATGAAGAGATCATTGGTGGATAGGGTATTAGTGCACCCACAAAGGGTAGAGACAATGGGTTGATAACCCATATCCAACCAACCGATAATGAAGGAGATCAGTTCATCCTCAAAGATTGGTTTGCTGCCGGCTGAAAGGTCATCAACTAGGGACCGCATGTACCCAAACACTACAGGAATCAAGAACTTTGCCATCTGCCATGGTGGACGGCAAAACGTCCGACTGAACGACCTACGGCAAAGGGCACTTTGCCGTCTGCTAGCGGACGTCAAAGATGCAAAGGCCTTTGACGTCAGCCAGCAGACGACAAAGGATGCATGCTCTTTGCCATCTGCTGGCAGACGACAAAGGCTGCAGGCTCTTTGCCATCTGCCAGCTGATGGCATAGAGCCTATATTACCCCCATTTAATTCTATTTTTTCTTATATCAATTCATTTTCACAGAAAATGAAACACACATACACACACACACACACACACACACACACACACACACACACACACACACACACACACACACACACACATATATATATATATATATATATATATATATATATATATGTATGTATGTATGTGACTAATATAGCATATCCAACACATATTACCAATAGTCATGAACACATATATATCCAACACATATCCGTGAACACATATCCAACACATGTTACCAATAGTAGCAAGTTTCATCCATACATATACATAGTTTCATCAATATTAAACAGTTTCATCGATAGGTAGCATGTTTCACAAAGTCAAAACTATCTTATTACTAAGATCTTGTCTAGATCTTCTTCTTTTCTTCCAACCTGCATAACAAAAACACTAAGAAAGAGAGAATGGGTTAGGAGTAGAAATGTAGCATTTCACTTGGTGAAATGCAATGTTGTAGGATGTATTAGTGAGTAAAATATACTTTTTAGATTGTTCAAGATGTATTAGTGAGTAAAATATACTGGATTTAAATTGCAAGCACAGAGGCAGGAAGCAGTGCATGCACCCACAGATTTAAGATTGTGCCTTCATTTCATATAAAAATATATGTTCATTTGATGGTATAAATCATGCTTTTTATATCCGGCCGGTCCAATGATTTAATTAATTATTTTTGGATTATTTGGCATACTGCTGTAACTAAACGAAACCAATTGAGAAGCAAATACAAAACTCTCAAGGCATACGCAAAAGTCGCAACTAAATTAATATCGAGATGACACATATAATCAGTACTACTATAGGGTAGAAGCGGGGAAACTGAAGGCAATGCTCTAAGAGGAACTTTTTTGGCGTGTAATAACCTCCTTGTGAGAATATGTGGAATCACCATTTAAGTTGATTTTTCCAAACTACTCCAATCCTTACAGATCAGTTACATCAGTATAAATGAACAGGCTCATACAAACTAATAATACTTGCCAGCCAACGCCAATGGGTATTACAGAATTGAACACCAATAATAGTAGAGGGTGTTAAAATTACCTACTCATTAGAAGAATTGTGATGTCAACCATAGCAGAACCATTTGTAGAACCACTAAATACATAAAACCAAGTCCCGCTGCCCAAATTAAAATATGAGGGTCATGTCGATCTTACTGAACAAAAATCCACATGAGGCACCTGCAAGTCACTCCACTGTTGTTATCCTGTACAGTTCAACAAACACAATGACATAAGCACATCTTGTTCAAACAGGAAAATAGAGGGATGAATTGTGGAGAGCAAAAGGGTGGCCTTGAAACTGATTGAACTAAAGGGTAGAGCTAGTATTATCAAGTCCAAAACCAAAAACAATCCCAGTTCTAACACATGACATACACTACTTGTTCTAGTGGCCAACACGTGGTAACAGGCAAAAACATCCACAAAGTCTCTCCTAAACCTCATAGCATTCATTGACAGCTGTCTTGTCAGGTGTGTTCTACTTGTTCATAAAGCATCAATGTCAAGAGCTACATGGATAATGCTGGATACATGGAGAACAGAGTCATATAACATTTCCAGTATCCAAATTTACTGTAGTACTTTTTAAAGCTAAGCTCAACGTCTTGTAGGAACAAAAAAATAAAAGAAAACAGCCGAGTCTCAATCTGACCATGCTATAAGACTATACCGACCACACACATTTCGAGTCAGCATTTTAAATCGGAATGTGCTGGTGACTACTGTTGATATGGTCAGTGAGCTTCATAACTCTAATTATGAAAAATAAAGTGCATTGAAATCAACTAGATCTGGCGTTGCCGATTTTTACATGTATACACCCATTTGGAGGCAAATCAAACAAATTAAGCACGACGGACTGCTCCAACTACGAGCATGACCAACCCCAAACTAGCAAATTGCAGCCAAGAGACAAGAGGAGGGCTAAGCTAAGTAGCTAATCATTCACCTCTCCCGGAGCAAATGACGAGCAAGCACTCCAGTAGAGCCGCCTTGAGCAACCCGCGACACTCCATGCCCTGATACTAAAGAGAGAAAATCAGAGTAGACTCTAGCAAAAATCCCGCCAATCTTAGCGCACAGGAGCCGCGGAATTGCCTTACCGGAGGCCTGAATCGCCTTACTGGAGCCGGGGAATCTGCCGACGATCCAACATTATAATTAAGGACTAAAAGAGATAACAGTGAACAAATACCTAAGAGCCAGATGGGAAGGCGAAAGTAGTATCTTCTGGGATGGAGTAAGGAGTGTGAGGGAAGCGGCCATCTTCCTCTGATTTTGACGCGATAGGAGACAGATTGCCATTAGTCGACCAACACTCTCTGACAATGCATCAACAAAATTTTCCTAATTATCACGTCTTTCCCGCAAGAAGAATGATGAAAAATCTCTTGGATTATAGTGCACTCACATAGTCGAAGTCCGAAAAATGTAATAGATACATGTCCTGCCACTTTGAGTTGTACTAATAGATAAACTAAGTGCAGAGCAATGATTTGAAGAGAACAAAGGCCTGACTTATATATAACACAAATTGTGTAGGGGAACGCGACAGAAAATAAAAATTTCTGGTATAGCGAGCACGCCCAGAACCACTATGGAGACTGCATACAATGTTTGATCTGATCCGTACCGACTCGAAGCAACTCGAAGCGCAGCAGAAGAAGAGTCGGTGGAGATCGTCGGTGCAGATCCCCGCAGCTAGGATTTACAACCTCCCAACCGCGAGGATGTACTCCCTCTCCAGATAGCCCTTCGGGAGGCGGTCAGACAGTCCCCCCAACGATGTCGCGGACAACCCTTCGGGAGGACCCTCGAAACTCGGATGGTAACTCAGACAGCCCTTCGGGAGGATACACGAACAGCCCCTCGTGCAAAAGATCAAAACAACAATCTCTCTACGGGGTTGCACACATACGGTGTCAGCTATCCGGTAGGGGTTTGCCGTCCAGAACTAGTTCCTGCCGGAACCCAGACAGCCTTTCGGCTCTACGAAACTATTTTGTTGGGAGGGAGAGAGAAGCCGGACAAGTCATGGTATGTGTATGAGAGCAAGGGATGATCTTTGGGCAGCCCACTTACCCCCTATTTATATGAAAACCAAGGGGTAGGGTGACTCCACAAAATTACCAAAAACACCCATGCATTAGGGCACACATGAGGGTGTTATGGGCAAAATGGGGGGCCATGTGGAGCTCCATTTAGCACCACCATGTGTGGTCATCCAAACCCTTGGGGGCCCCCATGAGGGGCTTCCCTGGCCCCCAAGCCCTTCTAGAAGCCTTTTCACAAAATCCCTAAAAGGTGGCTTTCCAAAAAATATCCATAAAGCTGATTTTCACTATTCACGATGACATTTTTCAGCGTCCGTTCGAACTGAAAATATTTATGTGGGCTTAGAACTTTTTCGTACCCACTAAAATAATTTTCAGCGCGTTCCGAAACAATTCCGGTTTAGTGACTTTCATTTGCGAAAAGCATCTGAAGTGGCTCCGGCAGCTTTGGAACATTTCCTGTTTTTATCCCGCAAAATTCCAAAAAGTTTCCAGAATGATTCTGGCACCCTCCAAGAATTATCACGCATGTGCCGAAACCAATTTGACTTAATAGTATATCCTGAAACAACTTTTCGGTTTCACCAAAACTCATCCGATGACCTCTCTCTGCGGAACTTTTCCGCAGTCCGAAACTTTTCCGGTGATTTTTCTCTCAGACTCCCTGTCTAGTATTCAACATATAGATTACCATTAAGCGTGTGACCCTATAGGTTCGGTGAAGTATAGACATGACCCGGAACCATTTCCGATCAATGATCAACATCCGAGCCGTGGACACCCATATTGACCCCTATACCCACACGAATAAATATTCAAGTGAACCTCTACTTGCAGTGAGCTATTCCTGTTGCTTCGTGATATGTCACAAACACCCGAGGTGAGATTTATTGCATCCCCGTGGATGAACAATCTATCCACCATGCAAGTTACCTCGTTATCGGTTCTGTTCTGTTTTCTCGTTTTCGTATTCCGGCAACCCAGTGATCAAATCACAAGGTGTCTGGCCAGACGATTATGGACATCGTAACACCAACAGGGCCCGAGAATATCTCTCCATCACCGGAGGAGCAAATCCCAATCTTGAGCTATCTCGTTGCTTGCCATACTTTTCCATGAACTCATAAGCCGCCGTAATAGCCATCCAGTTACGGATGACGTTTAACAAACCCCAAAGTTCACGAAGCAAGCACGAAGTAACTCGATACTCTCATGGTTTGTGGAATTATGCAAACATTAACTATCTCTGTGATATTAACCATAAACTTGTGACAAAAAGAATCTCATAGCATAACATCAATTTGGGTCGATTCAACACAAGTGTTCTACCAACATCGTGCCCTCAAAATTGCTAGCATAGACATGCCCATGATCAGGAAAACATGATCAGCATGCAATACATGAGCCTGTCTTAGAGGAAAGACTAGGAATACATTTTGCCGTTTAGTATACCACACGTGCACATGAGTTTCCCTCCGAGCCTCGTGGATATTGCAGACTCGAGATCATTGCAATTATAGCATGGAAGCTAAACATTCATTACAAACTTTGGAGATACAAAATAACTATTATTACTACCTCTAGGGCATATCTCCTACAGACTCCCACTTGCACTAGAGTCTTAATCTAGTTACATGGCTTCCCTAACACCAATGGCTATCCGGTGTTGCTCATGCTTTGCTCGTGGTAGAGGCTTTGTCATCGGGTCTGACATGTTCAAATCCGTGTGAGCTTTGCATACTTTCATGAAACCCGCTTCGACATGATGTGGAATCAGTTTATATTTGCGTTCAATATGTCTTGTCTTATGGTGCGAACTTGGCTCCCTTGCCCGAGCAACGGCGCCACTATTATCCCAATAGATCTCCACCGGGTCCTGGGCACTAGGAACCACACCAAGGTCTTCAAGAAATTGCTTGATCCATACCGCCTCCTGGGAGGCTTCTGAAGCAGCAACATATTCCGCCTCCATCGTAGAATCCGCCATAGTATTTTGTTAGAAACTTTTCCAATCCACTACGCCACCGTTCAATATGAAAACATAGCCTGATTGAGATTTGAAGTCATCTGGGTCAGTCATGAAGCCTGCATCAGTGTAACCACTTACAATGAGCTCTTCATCACCTCCGTACACAAGGAGTATATCCTTGGTCCTTCTGAGGTACTTAAGAATACCCTTGACTGCGGCTCAGTGTTCCAATCCTTGATCACTTTGGTACCGGCTGCTAACACTTAGCGCATAGGAAACATACGGTCTTGTACATAGAATGGCATACATAATAGAACCAACTGCCGAGGCATATGGAACATCATTCATTTGTACTCGCTCATCGAGAGTCCGAGGACACCGATTCTTGCAAAGCACTGTGCCAGGTGACATGGGGAGAAGGCCCTTTTTGGAGTTCTCCATGTTGAACCTTTTCAACATCTTGTCAATTTACGTGCTTTGGCTAAGCGCTATTAGGCGTTTTGATCTATCTCTATAGATTTTGATGCCCAATACATATGCTGCTTCGCCTAAGTCTTTCATTGAAAAACTTTTCTTCAATGAGTATTTTATTTCGCTAATGAAATTCACGTCATTTCCAATCAATAATATGTCATCCACATACAAGATTAGAAATGCTTTTGTGCTCCCACTAAACTTCTTGTAAACACAAGATTCTCCATCATTCCTGATGAAGCCAAACTCTTTGACCACTTCATCAAAACAAATGTTCCAGCTCCTTGACGCTTGCTTCAGTCCATAAATGGCTTTCTGAAGTTTGCATACCTTTCCAGCATCCTTATGAATGACAAAACCTTCTGGTTGTATCATGTATACATCCTCTTTGAGGTTTCCATTTAGGAAAGCCGTTTTGACATCCATCTGCCATATTTCATAATCGAAATAAGCAGCAATTGCTAGTAATATTCGAACAGACCTAAGCATAGCTACAGGCGAGAAAGTCTCGTCATAGTCTAATCCTGGCACTTGTGTGAACCCTTTCACGACAAGTCTGGCTTTGTGGATAGTAATGTTACCATCCGCGTCCATCTTTCTTTTGAAAATCCATTTATAGCCAATCGGATTTACGCCTTTTGGAAGTTCTTCCAAGTTCCAAACTTGGTTTTCGTACATGGATTCCATTTCGGATTTCATGGCCTTGTGCCATTCCTTTGAGCTGGGCCCCGCCATCGCTTCCTTGTAGTGCGCAGGTTCATCGTCTTCAAGAATGAAGATTTCGTTATGAAACCACTCAGGTGGCTGGATAGCCCTACCTGATCTGCGTGGTTCAGTTACAACATTGTCTGAAGTCTCCGCATCACATGCGACAACTTCCGGATCGGTTGTAGGGATAATTAGGAGAATTTCTTCCGGTTCCTTAGCCATACCAACGGTTGCCGAAAATTCACTAATATAATTAAGTTGTATTGTCCTCCCACTCACTTCTTTAGTGAGAAAATCTTTCTCAAGAAAGACTCCATGTTCTCGGAGGCGTGGTAGAAAGAATACCCAACTGTCTCCTTGGGGTAACCTACAAAGTAACATTTGTCTGATCTGGGATCAAGTTTGCTTGGCTATAAACGCATTGCATAAGCTTCACAACCCCATTTTTTGATAAACGACAGGTTGGGGTTCTTCCCGTGCCACATCTCATGTGGTGTCGTCTCAACAGACTTAGACGGTGCTTTGTTTAGTGTCTGAGCGGCTATTTCTAGTGTGTGACCCCAAAAAGATATCGACAGATCTATAAGAGACATCATCGACCTTACCATGTCCAACAGGGTTCGGTTACGTCTTTCCAATACTCTGTTTCTCTGTGGAGTTCCAGGAGGCGTAAGCTGTGAAACGATTCCACGGTCACTCAGATGTTGGCCAAACTCATGACTAAGATATTCGCCTTCGTGATCAGACTGCAACAACTTAACCTTTTTGTTACAATGATTTTCTACCTCATTCTGAAATTCTTTGAACTTTTCAAAGGTTTCTAACTTATGCTTCATTAAGTAGATATATCCATACTGATCATCAATAAAAATCACGAAGTAGAAATACCCACCCCGTGCGGCTGTGCTAATTGGACCACATACATCACTATGTATTATTTCCAATAATTCACCTGCCCGTCCAGGATGACCCGTGAACGGCGTCTTGGTAATTTTCCCCATCAGACAAGCTTCACATGTGTCAAATGATTCAAAATCAAAGGACGGTAAAACTCCATCTCTCTGGAGTCTTTGCATGCGTTTCTTTCCTATGTGGCCAAGCCAACAGTGCCACAAGTAAGTGGTGGCGGTATCAGCCTTCTTAAGAAGTTTAGCATTCACATTAAAAACATCATTTTCACATTCAAGATTTAGTATGAAAAGGCCCCCAACAATGGGTGCAATTCCATAAAACATATCCTTACAATAAAGTGAACAACCATCGTTCTTAGACTTGTACGAATACCCATCGTGTACTAAACATGATCCGAAGATAATGTTTCTACACAACAGTGGAACAAAATAACAGTTACTCAGTTCTAAGATAAATCCTGAAGGGAGATGTAGAGGCATAATGCCGACGGCTTGAGCGACGATCCCAGCGCCGTTCCCGATGTGCATCACGATTTCATTCTTTGCCAGCTTGCGCACCTTCTGAAGCACCTGTATCGAGTTGCAAATGTGAGCAACCGATCCGGTATCAAATACCCAAGACTTGGAATTTTTGCTAGCAAGCAAAACGTCAATGACATTAACTTGTATAACAATTATACCTTTTCCGGTTTTCCCAGACTTCTTATCTTCCAGATACTTCTTGCAGCTTCTCTTCTAGTGTCCTGTGCCCTTGCCGTAGAAGCAATCAGTATCATTCTTGGCTCTGCCCTTAGAGTTACTTTGGGAGCCGGTCTTACCGACGCCCTTGCCCTTCTTTGGCTTGCCTTTCTTCTATTTGTAACTGGCGGTTTTATTCACAAGAAACACTTGCTTGCTATTTTTATGCAGTCCCCCTTCTGTAGTTTTCAGCATGGCAAGCACCTCTTCCGGTGTTTTCTCCATCCAAGTCTTGTTGTAGTTCAAGACAAAACTGTCGTAAGACGGGGGGGAGTGAAGAAAGCAACATGTCCATCATATGGTCAAGTGGAAGTGGAAATTCCAAGGCTTTAAGCCTTTCAGCATAGCCAATCATTTTGACCACGTGTTCGCTAACTGAACTACCCTCAGCCATCTTGCATTCCATCAAAGCCTTCATGATATCAAATCGTTCAGACTTTGCGGTTTGCTTGTACAGAGCATCCAATTCCCGGATCATATGAAGGGGTTTATGGAATACAAAAGGTTTTTGAAGCTCTGGACTCATGCAAGCTAGCATGAGGCACTACACTAAGTTGTGATCATCATCCTTAGTGGCCCAGACATTTTGTACATCTTCCGGGCCCTCTACCGTGGGTTTAGCTGGAAGATCATACTCTAGCACATACATGTAACGACCACGATCCGAATGGACCGAAGTCTCTGTGTTTCAGTGTCATCCCTGGATCGGTAATGCTGACACACATAGTACTTGAAGGATTTATAACAGAGTGGCAATCACACACTTATTACATCGAATGTCTCCAAAGAGAACTTATTACAAAAGTCTTTGGCATAAGGCCATCTAACAAAATAATAGCGGAAGGCTTGGAAGATAAGTGAGTCCATCAACTCCAACGACATAGCTGAGTGCATGACAAACGACCTCCTCGTCTGAAAAGTCTTCAACGTAACATGTTGCAGCCCGAAACGGGTCGGCACGTGGAATATGCTGGCAAGATAACACAGAAGATGCAAGTAACTAAAATAAAGGCTACACTATATGCATATTTGGCTGGTGGAGGCTCTAAGGTTAAAGTTTTTGCGTAAAGCGAATTTTTCCCTACAACACAGGAATACGTTTTATTTTAACTATCCTGGTAGTTGAAACATCGTTGAGAAGGTACCTCCAACTCAATCCCAAATTAAAGTAATCATTAACCCAACAAATTAATTTTAGAGTGATGAGATCAACCAATAATTCAAGTACCAGATACTCAAGATAGTCCATAACCGGGGACATGGCTAATCATGATTAGTTTGTACACTCTGCAGAGGTTTGTGCACTTTTCCCCACAAGACTCGATCTCCTCCATTGGTTTTCTCGCACTGCATGGTGGTTGAGAAACGGATGACCGAGACACAGTCTTTCAGAAGCATTTACTCTTTACCCAGGTGGACCCGTACACCTATTTCCCCCAAAATCTGCTAGTCCACCACGAAAGAGCTCACACAACTTACTCGTACGATGCCAGAGCCCATAATGGCATTGTGGCTGCACATGGAAGTTTCTAGCATGAATAGATTTATGATCCCTTTGATCCTGGGTGGCATTCCATAGGACAATCACATGGAAACCCCGGGATTTCCTAGGACAACACTGGATTCCCCAGGTGCCCTGCAACCAATCCACCCAGATGTGTATTCAAGTAGCCACCTTAAGTTGTACCATTAATTAACAACTCACATCTGTCATGGATTTCACTCAAACCCAAACCACGTCTACGAGCATAGCATGATAACCTAAGCATAGCATAGAAGTAACTCCCAAGGGTTTGAAAATAATGTAGGTAATAGGTTCTACCTCAAACTACTTCCCAGACCCACAAGTTAAGAGATCCTACTCAATGCAATGTGTTTGAGGGTTTGATCTAATGCATAAAAACTGGGTAATAAAGGGTATGCTCAAAGTGTTACTTGCCTTGCTGATGATTCACAAAACCTAGAGACTCGTAGTAGCACGCTTCATAGTCTGGTATTCTATCGGAAGCAAACAATAGCATACATAAGCAATCAAGCAATGATGCACAAACAAAACTCCAAAAGATAAGATCTAACCAGAAAGTTCAACTTAAGAACTCCGGTTTGCAAAAAGAATCAAATCGAAAGAAGCAACGAAACTCAAACTGCGAAAGAAACGAGGTTCATTTACTAGTTTGATATAGGGTCAAATTTTACAGTAGCCAAAACTTTGTTCAAGTTGGTTAAACTGAAAGAGGGCGTCGAGACGAAGATGTGGGATTTGAATCACCTGATCCCGACTCTCGAGCGTAAAGAAAAACGAAAAACAAGATCAGGGCAGAAATCGCGATCAAAATAATCGCGGATAAATACCCCGAAAAAGAAAACTGACGAACAGGCTAACGAACGAACCTTCTCTGTCTGCGGCTAACAGGCGAACAATGTTCGTTAAAACGAAGGTACGGACGAACGTCCACTAAATAACTAAACCGAAAAACAATCTAATAAAAAAACGGATCTAGGGTTTTTACGAAAAAGAACCGATCGGTTAAAAAGAAAAACCGGCGGCTACCTCGACGAACTCCGGCGACGGAGGCTTCCGACGGCAGGGCGGCGTGCGGCGGCGGGGTCGGCGGGCGGCGGGGCTGGCGCGGTCGGCGGCGGCTAGCGTGGGCAGCGGCGGCGCGACAGCGGCTAGCGGCGGCGGCGCAGTGAGGCGGCGGCGGCGTTGCTGGCGCTAGGGTTTCACGCGACGGGGCGAGGGGACTGGCGGCGGTCGGGCCTCGGGCTTTAAAGGCCCGGCTAGGAGAGTCCTAGTCGGGTACGGCCCAAAGGCGGTTTCCCCTTTTTTTAAACGAGTCCTGGCGTAGTAAAACGGGCGAAAAAAATACTAAACAGAGTCCAAAAATTCTGAAATAAATTTTCACCGTCCTCTAATAATATTTAGGACAAAGTGAACATTTTTCCCGGACCTAAATGAAATTTTGAAAAACGCGTATTTTTCCTATGCAAATAAAATCGCAAATAAATCCAAATAAAATACCAAAAGTGATTTTAATATTTTCCTCCAATATTTCCGTTATTTTGGAGAAGTCATATTATCTCCGCTCATATATTTTATTTAGAAATAGTTTTAGGAGGGAAAAATAATTAAAACCAACGCTATCCTCGTACCGGTATTCGAGTAAACTCAAATACAAAAACGGTAGAATTCCCAACTCTCTCCGTAGGTCCTTGAGTTGCTTAGAATTTTCGAGGATCACCACGCACAAAATGCAAAGAAATATGAAAATGCAGTATGATCTATGTATAATATTCCAAATTGAAAATTTGGGATGTTACAAACCTACCCCCCTTAGAATGAATCTCGCCCTCGAGATTCGACTTGGCTAGAGAACATGTGTGGGTGGTCCTTGCGTAGATCATATTCTCGTTCCCTGGTGGCTTATTCCTTGGTGTGGTGACTCCACTGAACTTTGCAAAACTTGATAACCTTACTGCGGGTGACTCTGCTCGAAAAATCGAGAATCTTAACATGCTTCTCCTCGTAAGTCAGATCACTATCCAACTGAATTGCTTCCAGGGGTACTGTGTCTCTGAGCGGGATATCAGCCATCTCCGCATGGCACTTCTTAAGCTGCGAAACGTGAAACACATCGTGCACTCCTGACAATCCTTCGGGCAACTCCAACCTATAGGCAACCTCTCCCATGCATTCCAAAACACCGTAAGGTCCCACAAATCTCGGGGCTAGCTTTCCCATAACTCCGAAACGTTTAACTCCTCGCAGAGGCGATACTCTCAAGTACGCTTTGTCTCTGATTTCGTAAGCGATTTCCTTGTGCTTCGAGTCTGCATAACTCTTCTACCTGGACTGAGCTACCTTCAATCTATCTCGAATCAATTTAACCTTCTCTTCAGATTCTTTGATCAAGTCCGGTCCAAACAACTGTCGGTCTCTGACTTCATCCCACATTAACGGCGTTCGACGTCTCCTTCCATACAATGCTTCGAAAGGTGCCATCTTCAAACTGGCATGGTAGCTGTTGTTGTGTGAGAATTCCGCGTAGGACAAATTTTCATCCCAACTAGATCCATAATCTAGCGCACAAGCTCTCAACATGTCCTCCAAAATCGGATAGAATCTCTCAGTCTGTCCGTCGGTCTGCGGATGAAAAGCTGTACTAAATTCCAGCCTTGTTCCCAAAGTTTGGTGGAGCTGATGCCAAAACTTTGAGGTGAACTGTGTTCCTCTATCTGATACAATGGTCCTCGGAACTCCGTGCAGACATACGATCCTGGTCATGTATATCTTGGCCAACTTCGCACTGGTGTATGTGGTTTTCACAAGGATAAAGTGGGCTACTTTGGTCAAACAATCCACTACTACCCAGATTGAGTCATATCCTGCTTTGGTCCTGGGCAATCCGGTGATAAAATCCATGCCAAGCTTCTACCACTTCCATTCGGGTATTGGCATAGGTTGTAGCAATCCTGCTGGCTTCTGATGCTCTACCTTTACTCTCTGGCATACATCACATACGGCTACATACTCGGCAATATCCTTCTTCATCCCCGTCCGCCAGAAACGTTCCTTCAAGTCCAAATACATCTTAGTGTTTCCGGGGTGTATCGAGTATGGCGAATCATGTGCATCCTGCAGTATCAACTTCCTGATCTCCGAGTTGTTGGGCACATAGATTCGATCCTCAAACCACAAAGTGGCGTGCTCATCCTCACGAAATCCTTTGGCTTTTCCTTCACTCATCCTCTTCTTTATCTCAGCAATCTCTTTGGCATCCTTCTAGGCTTCACGTATCTTTCCCAGCAATGTTGACTGAACCTCCAATGTTGCAATGAAACCTCTAGGGACTATCTCCAAACGAAGCTCCCTGAGATCTTCTGCTAACTCGTGTGGCAATCCTCCCTTTATTAGGGTATTCGCACAACTCTTCCGGCTCAAAGCGTCTGCAACGACATTGGCCTTTCCTGGGTGATAGTGCAGCTTCATATCATAATCCTTTATAAGCTCCAACCATGCATCTCCTTTGTCTGAGGTTCAGCTCCTTCTGCGTGAAAATGTACTTCAAACTCTTGTGATCCGTGTACACATCACAATGATTTCCAATAAGGAAATGTCTCCAGGTTTTCAGTGCGTGCACTACAGCTGCTAACTCCAGATCGTGCGTCGGATAGTTCAACTCGGGCGGTCGCAGTTAACGAGATGCATAAGAAACAACTCTTCCATCATGCATGAGTACTCCTCCAAGTCCTAAGCGTGAAGCATCGCAGTACACTTGGAAATCCTTGCGTATATCTGGCAATATCAGCACTGGGGCTATCGTCAACCGTTTCTTCAACTCCTGGAAATTTTCTTCACACTCTTCAGTCCAATTGAGCTTTATCTCCTTCTTCAATAACGTCGTCATTGGCTTAGCAATCTTGGAGAAATTTTCTATGAATCTCCGGTAGTATCCCGCGAGTCCAAGAAAACTGCGCATCTCTCCAATTGAAGTGGGTGACAACCATTGAGTGACTGCATGCACTTTGACGGGGTACACTGTTATACCTTCTCTCGATATAACATGTCCTAGGAATCCAACTTTCTTCAACCAAAACTCGCATTTGCTAAACTTGGCATACAACTGATGTTCTTTGAGCTTCTCCAGTACCAAACGCAAATGCTCCGCGTGTTCCTCCTCATTCTTCGAGTACACCAAAATATCATCAATGAATACCATGACAAGCTTATCCAAGAACTCCATGAAAACCTTGTTCATCATACTCATGAAATAGGCAGGGGCGTTAGTCAATCCAAATGACATAACCGTATACTCATATAGCCCGTACCTTGTGGTGAAGGCTGTCTTAGGTATATCCTTCTCTCGGATCTTCAACTGGTGGTATCCAGATTGTAGATCGATCTTGGAGAATACTTTTGCTCCCTGAAGTTGGTCGAACAAATCATTGATCATCGGCAGCGGGTACTTATTCTTAATAGGCACTTCATTCAGTGCACGATAATCAACTACCATTCTTAAAGATCCATCCTTCTTCTCGACCAAAAGCACTGGGGCTCCCCAAGGTGATGAACTCCGACGAATAAAACATTTCTCCAATAACTCCTTAATCTGCTTCTTGATCTCCTCCAGATCATTCGCTGGCATCCGATATGGTCTCTTCGATATAGGTCCGGTTCTAGGCAATAGCTCAATCAAAAATTCAATATCCCTATTTGGTGGCATGCCTGGTAACTCCTCTGGAAAAACATCCGGATAATCCTTTACGACAGGCACTTCCTCCTGAACAACTCCCGTGAGAGAATGAAATTGTGTCCGTATAGGCGAATGCCTAGATACGTACTTAATCCGTTTTCCCTCCGAGGTGGTAAGCAAAATAGACTTGCTGGCACAATTGATGTTCCCTCCATACATCGATAGCCAACCATACCTAATATCACATCCAATCCTTGTGACTCCAAAACTATTAGGTCTGAGGGGAAAAAATGTCGTCCAATGGTCAATGGCATCTGAAAACATCCTTGATTTGCCATATATTCCGCTCCGGGTGTACTTACTAACATGTGGGCCATAAGGACTCTAGTGGGCAACTTATGTCTATTTATGAATCCCCTTGAAATGTATGAATGCGATGCACCATTATCGAAAAGAACTACTACGGTAAATGACTTAACCAAAAACTTACCGATCACCGCATCTGGTTGTTCTTCAACTTCCTCCACGGTCACGTGGTTCACTTGTCCTTTGTTGAACGGGTTGGGCTTCTTTCCGGCGCTTCCATTGCCGTTCCCATTCTTAGCTTTAGGGCACCATTGGCATAATGTCCATTCTTCCCGCACTTGTAACAGATGATGTGGCTGAAATCCTTCTTGGCGGGTGTGGACGGGGTAGAGCGATTCTTATTATTGTTAGCTACATTCCCATTCCCATTCTTGGAGCCATTGTGGTTGTGGGAACTTCCTCCATTGTGGGTGTGGCTTCCATGGTTATGGGTATATCCTCCCGAATTCGGAGTGAATCGGGGCTTCTGCTGGGCCCCAGAATTATTCTTTCCTTGTCCATACTTCCTGTTGCGGCTCTCAATCTGCTGCTGCTTCCCTTCAATCATAAGAGCTTTATCTACCAACTCCTGGTAGTTGTTGAAGGTTGCCACCATCAACTGTACGCTCATCTCATCATTTAAACCTTCCATAAATCTCTCCTGCTTAGCGGCATCTGTGGCCACATCATCTGGGGCATAACGAGATAGGGTACTAAACTCATCTACGTACTGAGCCACAGTATGATTTCCTTGGCACAAGTTGCGAAACTCTCGCTTCTTCATGCTCATAGCTCCAGTTGAGACATGGGCAGTACGGAAAGCTTGCTAGAACTGATCCCAAGTGACATTGTCTATAGGGAAAGTGGCTGTGTAATTCTCTCACCATGCTGCAGCTGGTCCAGACAACTGATGTGCGGAAAATCGCACCTTCTCAGCATCTGAGCAATTGGCGGTGGTCAAATCCCTTCCAATCTTGCGCAGCCATTCATCAGCAACTATTGGTTCAATGCTGCTAGCAAACACCGGTGGTTGGAACCTTAAGAAACGTGTCAGGTTGTCCACGGGTGGTGGTGGCGGAGGGTTCTTGTTGTTGTTCTGGTTGTTCTGAGTGTGGTGGACAAGAAGTTGCATCAAAGTGTTCTGCTACTGGATCAACTGAGTGAGCCCAGGGGGAAACTCAAATCCGGGCTCACGTCTTGGAGGCATCAGATGGGTGTAGAGGGAAGAGATTAGAATAGAGTTGAGGTCTAAGGGAAAATCACTACCCATATGCACATGAGACAAATACAATCATATCACACCAATCAATTTCAAGCAAGGTCTTACAAAGATCTAACTAGCGTTACAAAGTGCTCTACATACTACTTTGTGGGGGGGAACTACTAGACATAGGGTAGTCATCTAGAAATTTTGATCGGCATAAGATTCCATGATGTATGCTCCAGCTTCATCTTCATAGTCTTCGTCATCACTATCATTGGGGTCTGAATCTGTATCGTCGATGATGATGTAATCTTCAGGACGAATCTCCTTGGGTTCTTCTTCCTCTTCTTCTCCTCCTGGTGCTGGATCTCCCATGAATACTCCTAGGTTCCTTGTCAAATCATCATTCTTCTCCACTAGTATCAACAACTCCTCCTCGTATCCGTCACGAGTAGACTTGAGTTCTTCTTCTAGCTCCAAATTCCTGTTTAGTGCCTTCTTCAAATCTATCATCCCTGCGCACATCTGGTGCTCCTATCATCGAATGTGTTGGTTTAACTCCTGGATGAGCGCTGCAATGGACCTATCCTTCCGGGTGCTGATCATGTCCCAATGCTCATCTCGATGTCCACAAATCTGGTAGATGGTGTCCTTCAGCTCCTTCTTGTAGACTTCTCCGATCCTTCCCATAGTGATGTGGGCTGCCATACTCTTGCCTAAGCTCCAGGTTGGTGCATCAAAAGAAAACTCTATTGGCTCAGTGGATGGTGTGAAGGTTCTCCCGGGGATTTGAACTCGAATGCTCCATCGCTCCTCTTTTGGTATAGTGGCGGTGTAGGTCCCGGTAAAGCTTGGTATTCCTATGTTCAGGTACCTAGTGACTTCCTTCAAGTGTCATCCAAAAGGTGTGTCTTCATCCGGTTGCGTCAACTTGTTCCTTGGGTCCACCATCCTAAAGAAGTCGAAAATGGAGGGGAGTCAGAAAATGAGTAGAGAAAAGTGACCTAGGGTTTATCTTAGTCGTCGTGTCCTACAGTCAGCGTGTGCTCTGATACTATCTTGTAACGACCACGATCCGAATGGGCCGAAGTCTCTATGTTTCAGTGTCATCCCTGGATCGGTAATGCTGACACACACAGTACTTGAAGGATTTATAATAGAGTGGCAATCACACACTTATTACATCGAATGTCTCCAAAGAGAACTTATTACAAAAGTCTTTGGCATAAGGCCATCTAACAAAATAACAGCGGAAGGCTTGCAAGATAAGTGAGTCCATCAACTCCAACGGCATAGCTGAGTGCATGACAAACGACCTAGAACGTCTTACTCCTCGTCTGAAAAGTCTGCAACATAACATGTTGCAGCCCGAAACGGGTCAGCACATGGAATATGCTGGCAAGATAACACAGAAGATGCAAGTAACTGAAATAAAGGCTACACTATGCATATTTGGCTGGTGGAGGCTCTAAGGTTAAAGTTTTTGCGTAAAGCGAATTTTTCCCTACAACAAAGGAATACATTTTATTTTAACTATCATGGTAGTTGAAACATTATTGAGAAGGTACCTCCAACTCAATCCCATATTAAAGTAATCATTAACCCAACAAATTAATTTTAGAGTGATGAGATCAACCAATAATTCAAGTACCAGATACTCAAGATAGTCCATAACCGGGGACATGGCTAATCATGATTAGTTTGTACACTCTGCAGAGGTTTGTGCACTTTTCCCCACAAGACTCGATCTCCTCCGTTGGTTTTCTCGCACTGCATGGTGTTTGAGAAACGGATGACCAAGACACAGTCTTTCAGAAGCATTTACTCTTTACCCAGGTGTACCCGTACACCTACTTTCCCCTACATCTGCTAGTCCACCACGAAAGAGCTCACACAACTTACTCATACTATGCCAGAGCCCATAATGGCATTGTGGCTGCACACGGAAGTTTCTAGCATGAACAGATTTATGATCCCTTTGATCCTGGGTGGCATTCCATAGGACAATCACATGGAAACCCCGGGATTTCCTAGGACAACACTGGATTCCCCACGTGCCCTGCAACCAGTCCACCCAGATGTGTATTCAAGTAGCCACCTTAAGTTGTACCATTAATTAACAACTCAAATCTGTCATGGATTTCACTCAAACCCAAACCACGTCTATGAGCATAGCATGATAACCTAAGCATAGCGTAGAAGTAACTCCCAAGGGTTTGAAAATAATGCAGGTAATAGGTTCTACCTCGAACTACTTCCCAGACCCACAAGTTAAGAGATCCTACTCAATGCAATGTGTTTGAGGGTTTGATCTAATGCATAAAAACTGGGTAATAAAGGGTATGATCAAAGTGTTACTTGCCTTGTTGATGATTCGCAAAACCTAGAGACTCGTAGTAGCACGCTTCATAGTCCGGGTATTCTATCACAAGAAAACAATAGCATACATAAGCTATCAAGCAATGATGTGCAAACAAAACTCCAAAAGATAAGATCTAACCAGAAAGTTCAACTTAAGAACTCCGGTTTGCAAAAAGAATCAAATCGAAAGAAGCAACGAAACTCAAACTACGAAAGAAACGAGGTTCATTTACTAGTTTGATCTAGGGTCAAATTTTACAGTGGCCAAAACTTTGTTAAAGTTGGTTAAACGGAAAGAGGGCGTCGAGACGAAGATCTGGGATTTTGAATCACCTGATTCCGACTCTCGAGCGAAAAGAAAAACGAAAAACAAGATCAGGGCAGAAATCACGATCGAAATAATCGCGGATAAATACCCCGAAAAAGAAAACTGACGAACAGGCTAACGAATGAACGTTCGCTGTCTGCGGCTAACGGGCGAACAACGTTCATTTAAATGAACGTACAGACGAATGTCCGCTAAATAACTAAACCAAAAAAAACCGATCTAATAAAAAAACGGATCTAGGGTTTTTACGAAAAAAAACCGATCGGTTAAAAAGAAAAATCGACGGCTACCTCGACGAACTCCGGCGACGGCGGCTCCGGCGGCGGGGCGGCGTGCGGCAGCGGGGTCGACGGGGACGGCGGGCGGCGGGGCTGGCGTGATCGGCGGCGGCTAGCGCGGGCAGCGACGGCGGCGGCGGCGCAGTGAGGCGGCGGCGGGGCGGCTGGCGCTAGGGTTTCGGTCGACGGGGCGAGGGGGCTGGCGACGGTCGGGCCTCGGGCTTTAAAGGCCCGGCTAGGAGAGTCCTAGTCGGATTTGCCCTTCTTTTTTTAAACGAGTCCTGGCATAGTAAAACGGGCGAAAAAATACTAAACGGAGTCCAAAAATTCCGAAATAAATTTTCACCATCCTCTAATAATATTTAGGACAATGTGAACATTTTTCCCGGACCTAAATGCAATTTTTCCTATGCAAATAAAATCGCAAATAAATCCAAATAAAATACCAAAAGTGATTTTAATATTTTTCCTGCAATATTTCCGTTATTTTGAAGAAGTCATATTACCTCCGCTCATATATTTTATTTAGAAATATTTTTAGGAGGGAAAAATAATTAAAACCAACGCTATCCTCGTACCGGTATTTGAATAAACTCAAATACAAAAAATGGTAGAATTCCCAACTCTCTCCGTAGGTCCTTGAGTTGCTTAGAATTTTCGAGGATCGCCACGCTCAAAATGCAAAGAAATATGCCAATGCAGTATGATCTATGTATAACATTCCAAATTGAAATTTTGGGATGTTACAATACAATTTCTTAGCGCTCCTGAGGACAATCCTCAGGTTGCGGACCCAGTCCACATAGTTGTTTCCAGTCGCAGCTAACTTCTCTTTCTCTAACATCAGGCCTAAGTTGAACGCGGTGTTGCGAGCCATTTGATCTACAACGGAAAACACAAATTTCACTTAGACTTTATTTATAATGAAATTTGCACTAGTGAATAAACAATTTTATTCTAAAGTGCGCTCCCACTCAAATCAATATCTCTCAAAATTGACTATGAGTGATTCAAGATCCGTGTCTTCATTGTTCGCCATTGGTGTAACACCACTTATGATGAAAATCTTAACCGGTAGGCCAACTTGCCAATCACATCTCTATGTGATTCTTGTTCATATTTCGATGCGTGTGTTCCAAGCTCATGACGGTCATGCCTGAACGTCAAGACAACCAAGTAATCTCGCTGCGAGGTCTCAACTCGCCCGTCTCACACTTCTCTAATCGCTCGTACCCGTGTGACACGGTGCACCCCGAAAAGATAGGTGCCGTGACTGTGCTACACTTGGGAGAACACTATCTACTTGATATTTTTAAGTGAGAGATCACCCTAATAAAAGCAACTACCGTGCAATCAAGAAGGGTGCACCAAAAGGGATAAACATCTCAGGAAATTCATAATAGCATGATATGGTATAGCCCTTTCTGACGGAGAAGTCTTTCATTTCTTCGTCTCCGGCATTCACGTTGGTGTTCACCTTTGCGAAGATTGCCACCACCTTGTCGATGCACCAGATAATATTGCTATCTCTATAGCTAATAAAATAAGTGCATTACTTAAAGTTGACACGCAGGTCATTAAAGTGACAATCATATGGCTCCAGCCATCATGCTGAATCATGACACGCAGGTCATGTTAATTTACATCATATAGTCATCTCATACATAATCAAATTGAATATGAGCTTGCTATACCACATCACATGCAAAACATCCTGCAAAACCAAGTTAGACGCCTCTAATCAGTTTATGTAAAATTTTATTTTACGTGGCTTCTAAGGTTTTGACTTAAACCGCAGCTACCAACGTTTATCATCAAGTATGATTATTCAAGTCGCTAGATCAACTTTGCGGGGTGTATGAAGCATGAGATAATAAAATCTCGAACCCCATACTAAACTTCATCATACGCAGGACCCCCGTGCAGATCATTTATGCATTGCCCTTTTGTCTGCGCAATTTCATCTTTCTCTCAACTATGGTGGAACCCAAAGAACTGATAGCATTTCGTTGACCAATCAGGATCGTGGATTGCCAGAACTTTGTGAAATTCCATGATGTCGTTTCAAGATCAGAAATACGCAAATTCTAGGGAAGCAATAAGAACATCGGGTAACATATTTCATCTACCACCCGCATAAATAATTTTCAGCAATAGATCTCATCTACTCCAAAATTATATTATGCAATACCCATACATCTCCATGTATTATAGATCATAACCTGCATCTACGCATAGCACAGCTCTTGATTCCACTATATGTGAACGCGACAGAAAATAAAAATTTCCGGTATAGCGAGCACGGCCAGGACCACTATGGAGATTGCATACAAGGTTTGATCTGATCCGTACCGACTCGAAGCGCAACGGAAGAAGATTCGGTGGAGATCGTCGATGCAGATCCCCACAGCTAGGATTTACAACCTCCCAACCATGAGGATGTACTCCCTCTCCGGATAGCCCTTCGGGAGGCGGCCGGACAGTCCCGCGGACGATGTCGCGGACAGCCCTTCGGGAGGACCCTCGAAACTCGGATGGTAGCTCGGACAGCCCTTCGGGAGGATACTCGAACAACCCCTCGCGCAAAAGATCGAAACTACAATCTCTCTACAGGGTTGCATACATACGGCGTGACCTATCCGACAGGGCTTCGCCATCCAGAACTAGTTCCTGCCGGAACCCAGACAGCCTTTCGGCTCTACGAAACTAATTTGTTGGGAGGGAGAGAGAAGCGAGACAAGTCATGGCTTGTGTATATGAGTGCTTGGTGGCTTCTCGCCCCCTCGTTGGTTACCCCAAGTGGAAGGTTTAAGATGCAGTGTAGCAGAAGTTTTCCCTTGGCAATACCAAGGATCGATTTCCCTGAGACTCCCAGTTTCAACAAGAAGGTGTCAACTGCTAACGGCGCCAGATATTAGCAATCAACATGGACCTGCACACAGATACAAATAACTTTGCTCCCAACGAGTACAGAGAGGTTGTCAATCCCTCCGGCCTTGTAGTTTACAAAGGATCAAACGCAAGTGATAATAGTGATAGGTATAATTGCAATAGTAAGTAAAAAGCGGAAAGTAAATAGCGGATGTGATCAATGATGGTAATATGGACCGGAGTCTCATGATGTTCACTAGTGATGTCTCTCTCCCAAAAGACGATAAACATCTATGTGAGGTAAACGAATTACAGCTGGGCAATTGACAGGACCATGTGCGCAAACCAATGCTGACTATGTTGCAAGAAAGGTAGAGGTTCAAAGCATGGGCGGTACGCCGAGGTAAGTAGACCGAAATCCATCTGCATCTACTACTAATCATCCACCTTGAGATATCTATCCAGAACATCTCGCTGGTATTAAGTTGCGAGTCCCACCCATAGTGTAAACTCAAAGCAACAGACAACTACATTAAAAGAACTTTGCGTAAAGTAAACAATCCTTGCACCCGCGGGCACAAGCACCGTTGTTTTCCCCCTTGTGGCAACAGCACATCCCCTAGACTCATGTTTCTGTCACTCAAACTAGTCATCGAGGGGCATGAACCCACAATCAAGCATAGCGTTCCCTCTTGGAGTCACTACCTACTACTTGGCCAAAGCAATAAATAACAACGAAGAACGTGCAAGAATTACTTACGAACATAAATATAAAAGAGATGAATCAAATATATTACTCAAACACAATCTGAACATAATCTCATAATCCATCGGATCCCAGCAAACTCATCATAGCAACAGCATAAGGATATGTGCCTCGATCATGTAGGGCAGCTCATGAGGACTAATTAGTGAAGCACAAGAACGGGAGGAGAACATCACATAGCTACTGGTCATGGACCCATGGTCCAAGGGAGACTACTCACAACTCATCTGGGAGGTGTCCATGGTGGTGGAGAAGCTCCCGGTGGTGATCCTCCCCTCCGGCAGGGTGCCGGGAAGAGTTCTCCTGGTGCTCCCGATCTTGGAAGCGGCAGCGGTGGCGGAACAGAGATGAGATCGCGAAAAAGAGTTCCCGTCTCGAGGGTTTCGGGAGACGCTTTAAATATATGCCAAAGGGGGGCGTCAGACGAGGCTCGGGGGGCCCAGGCGCCCCCCCGGCGCGGCCCAGGGGGGGCGCGCCACCAGGGCGCCTGGGGCCCTGGTGGCCCCCCTCCGGCTGTGCTTCGGGTGCCTGGTAGCTTCTGGAACGCTGATTTTTTATATATTTTTTTTGGATTTTTTCTGGCAGTTCTCGTAATGTGAAAACCTGAAATACAAAAACAGCCGAAAACAGAAACTGGCACTGGGGTGCACTGAGTTAATAGGTTAGTCCAAATATGATCAAAAGTGTATGGAAGTGTATAAATAACATAGCAATATCACCCAAAAGAGGCATGGAGCAAGCAGAAATTATAGATACGTTCTGGACGTATCAACATACCCAAGCTTAATTCCTCCTCGTCCTCGAGTAGGTAAATGATAACAAGAATAATCTCTGTGGTGACATGCTATTAACCATATAGGACTTTTTCATAGTCATATGACAAAAGCTTACTGAGACAATGAATCTATAGTAATTAAGTTGCCTCATGAGAAAATCACAAAGAACTGAAAGTTTTACAATATGATACTGAAACATCAAATAGATTTGTAATGAACATGATGTGCAAATATGATAAAGTGATATCTAGCTTGCCCCCTTTAGTGAAGCAAAACATAAATGCAGGGGCACCTCCAAGGTTTAAGTGATGACTAGATACAATGATTTCAGAATAAACGATATCACAATCATGCAAAAGACAATGCTACTTTGGGACAATGCACATTACACTCAGAATGACAGTCATGCTCTCAGTAGTTGGTGCTTTAAAAGAAGGTGGAGACTCTCGAACCGTGGCTTTTGTTGGCAAGGTTGAAAACCCATAGTCGGAAACAAAGACAAAACATGTACCAGAGCTCTTGATTTTAAAAACAGAGGTAACAAATTTTTTTTAGATCATGCATGTTTCGTCAACGAATGCTAGCAGACAACTCAATCTCTTCTTAAGATGGACAAGTTTCGAGGAACGGCTCCCGAATGAGGACGATCACATCCTCTTAATCTCCTTTGTTTATCACTGCCAAAGTTTTCTGATTTCTCATGAACAAAGCGTGAAGGAGGGTTTGTTTGTTATATTATCTTTTTGAGCCGGGCGCACTCAATGCCAGTTCCTTCTCGTATTATGGGTTTGCACATTATACATGCAATCCCGGGGTGAAGCTTGTCCAACTTAAAAAGATCATGAATTAACTACTACTTCCTCATGGACTTACAACAGAGGCACAAAATAGGAATGCTTTTTTTCTTTGAATAATTTCGAGATGGTACATGCAAGTCTCCGTTAGGAATGGCAGGTAAATACCATGTAGGAAGGTATGGTGGACTCATATGGCATAACTGGATTAAAAGGATGTGGATGCACAAGCAGTCAGTCCGCTTAGTACAGGTGGAGGTTAGCAAAAGACTGGGAGCGACCAACTAAGAGAGCAATGACGGTCATAATCATGCAGAGCGACAAAGCAACATTAAATCAGGCATGGAAGTTATATCGCTACTCAAAAACAAAAGATCATCAAGGCTTGACAGACTTTCTTTACAGTCTTAAATATGCGTGAGCATACGCCAAGTCAATCAAAATAAATTCTTTGAAGGAAGATATTACTAAACCATACCACATCATAGGCAAACAAATCATGTTGGTACTCCAATAACACATTGGGAACCCCCCAGCTATTTGAGACTAACCATAAGAAAACCTGAACTACTAAGCGCCATTATGCACGTAGCATCTTTATCATAGACATATCAACCAATGCAACGGAAGCAAACTCTCTTAATAAGATAAGCATGATGACTAAAGAGAGTTCAAGCAACCAACTAAACGAAAGCTCTTTAAAAAGATAAGCATGAAAACTAAGAGCTAAGTATGATAGTAGCTATTGAAAGACAAAGAACACACACAGCAGAGATAGATATGAAAATTCTATGTTATGTTCTAGGTAGAAGTGGAGCGTGTTTCTCTCCCACATAAAGAAAGCTGAGTTCCGACTCGTTATGAAAAGCTAAGGAAAACTAAAAGCAAGACGCTCCAAGCATAGCAGATAACACATGAAGTGATTAAAATATAGTGGAACGAAAGACAAACTGATAATGTTGATGGAGAAGGGGATGCACGGGGGCATCCCCAAGCTTAGACGCTTGAGTCTCCTTGAATATTTCTTGGGGGTGCATGGGGGCATCCCCAAGCTTGAGCGTTTGACACTCCTGAATCTTTTTATCATCTTCCCTCGCAGACTTGAAAACTCCCTTCATACATAACTCATCATAATCTGATTAGCGAGGTTAGTACCCATAATAAAATAATTGCTCCTTGCTGGAAATAAAGATATTCTTGAAGTTCTACTGTTTCTCAAGATTGCCAAAAGGTTTTTGCAAAGAAAAAGCAAGCTCTAGGTTTGCAAAATGAAGGAAAGGCAAAACAGGACAGAATATGTGAAAAACAGAACAGCAGGTAGTAAATGATTTTTCCGGGGCACTTCTGCAACTCTAATAAAAAAACTCAAAACAGATGCACGAAAGACAATTATATAGAGCACGCTGTCGAAAAAATTCAGACCAAAAAGATGATCTGGTGATTTTATACGAATTTTTCTATCCAAGGACAGAATCTGTTTCCTGGACAGCACGTCACAACTTTTGAACTTTCTTGCAATCAGAGGCTATACTTGGCACAAAATTGAAAAGCAAAGATACAATGATGATGCTACAGTAGTAACAACATCAAGACACAACAAAAACAAAATAAAATTTATTCATGTGGGCTGCCTCCCAAAAGCGCTTTCTTTTATGCCTTTAAGCTAGGCATAATGCATAGAGGAATCAATAACCATCATAATAATCGGAGCTATAGATTGCTTCAAATGGTTCCTCAACAAGTTCACTCTTGTTCCTTCTAGGAAAGGGGTACACACCTTTTGCCTTTCCGCGCAAGCGGATTTGTCCCTTACCTATATCAATGAAGCCTTTTACTGCTCGGAGGAAGTCCCTTCTAAGCACTATATTTCCTTGGTTTGGCTCCATGATGAAGAAATCAATCATTTCAATCCCTTTAAGGAATTTAACTGGCACGTCTTTTATTCTTCCCTGGATTTCAGAAATATCTCCATTAGTGTGTTCATGATAAGATGGTAATCTATCCATGTTAAATTTTAAAGAATCATGAACAATTTTTAGCATAGTAGAAACCATAGATCCAATATCACAATAAGCAAGGAAGTCTTGATTAGAGACGCTAATCTTAACAAAAGGCTCCCAATCATTGTCTACTTCCAAAATGTCTTTCTTATTGGGTTTGGGTTTCTCTACCTTCATCAAGTCTAGAGCATCCATTCTCTTCTCAATAGTAGCAAGTCTATCTATGACAGTATCAAAGTTATGATCATAAACAAAGTAACTAGATAGACCATGTATAATTTCAAGAGCTCTAGCTTCATCACACTCTAGGAAATCTCCCTCGGCTATAATATCAAGAGAGTGTTTACACCATTTAAAAAGACCATGGTAAAAATTTCTAAGCACAATTTTTATAGGTATCCAAGGCATCATTCTCCTATGTGCATCAGAAATTCTGTCCCATGCCTTCTTCATATTTTCTCCATCCCTTTGATGGAAATCTAGAACTTCTGATTCCCTCAAAGGACCAAATCCTAACATGTTTGGCTAAACAGAAAGGACTACTAACAGAAAAGCAAAATAAATTTTTTTGTAATTTTTGATAAAGGATACTAAAGCAAAAACTGAAAGGTAAACTAACAAGACTAAAAGCAAAGGTAAAAGATAGCATGCAACTCCCCTATCCTGAAGAGTGGACTCCCCGGCAACGGCGCCAGAAATTGCTTTGCTTGGTGGCTTCTCGCCCCCTCGTTGGTTACCCCAAGTGGAAGATTTAAGATGCAGTGTAGCAGAAGTTTTCCCTTGGCAATACCAAGGATCGATTTCCCTGAGACTCCCAGTTTCAACAAGAAGGTGTCAACTGCTAACAGCGCCAGATATTAGCAATCAACGTGGACCTGCACACAGATACAAATAACTTTGCTCCCAACGAGTATAGAGAGGTTGTCAATCCCTCCGGCCTTGTAGTTTACAAAGGATCAAACGCAAGTGATAATAGTGATAGGTATAATTGCAATAGTAAGTAAAAAGCGGAAAGTAAATAGCGGATGTGATCAATGATGGTAATATGGACCGGAGTCTCATGATGTTCACTAGTGATGTCTCTCTCCCAAAAGACGATAAACATCTATGTGAGGTAAACGAATTACAGCTGGGCAATTGACAGGACCATGTGCGCAAACCAATGCTGACTATGTTGCAAGAAAGGTAGAGGTTCAAAGCATGGGCGATACGCCGAGGTAAGTAGACCGAAATCCATCTGCATCTACTACTAATCATCCACCTTGAGATATCTATCCAGAACATCTCGCTGGTATTAAGTTGCGAGTCCCACCCATAGTGTAAACTCAAAGCAACAGACAACTACATTAAAAGAACTTTGCGTAAAGTAAACAATCCTTGCACCCGCGGGCACAAGCACCGTTGTTTTCCCCCTTGTGGCAACAGCACATCCCCTAGACTCATGTTTCTGTCACTCAAACTAGTCATCGAGGGGCATGAACCCACAATCAAGCATAGCGTTCCCTCTTGGAGTCACTACCTACTACTTGGCCAAAGCAATAAATAACAACGGAGAACATGCAAGAATTACTTACGAACATAAATATAAAAGAGGTGAATCAAATATATTACTCAAACACAATCTGAACATAATCTCATAATCCATCGGATCCCAGCAAACTCATCATAGCAACAGCATAAGGATTACATATGTGCCTCGATCATGTAGGGCAGCTCACGAGGACTAATTAGTGAAGCACAAGAACGGGAGGAGAACATCACATAGCTACTGGTCATGGACCCATGGTCCAAGGGAGACTACTCACAACTCATCCGGGAGGCGTCCATGGTGGTGGAGAAGCTCCCGGTGGTGATCCTCCCCTCTGGCAGGGTGCCGGGAAGAGTTCTCCTGGTGCTCCCGATCTTGGAAGCGGCGGCGGCGGCGGAACAGAGATGAGATCACGAAAAAGAGTTCCCGTCTCGAGGGTTTCGGGAGACGCTTTAAATATATGCCAAAGGGGGGTGTCAGACGAGGCTCGGGGGGCCCAGGCGCCCCCCCGGCACGGCCCAGGGGGGCGCGCCACCAGGGCGCCTGGGGCCCTGGTGGCCCCCCTCCGGCTATGCTTCGCGTGCCTGGTAGCTTCTGGAACGCTGATTTTTTATATAATTTTTCTGGATTTTTTCTAGCAGTTCTCGTAATGTGAAAACCTGAAATACAAAAACAGCCGAAAACAGAAACTGGCACTGGGGTGCACTGAGTTAATAGGTTAGTCCAAATATGATGAAAAGTGTATGGAAGTGTATAAATAACATAGCAATATCACCCAAAAGAGGCATGGAGCAAGCAGAAATTATAGATACGTTTTGGACGTATCAATGAGCAAGGGATGATCTTTGGGCAGCCCCCTCACCCCCTATTTATAGGAAAACCAAGGGGTAGGGTGCGTCCACCAAATTACCAAAAACTCCCATGCATTAGGGCACACATGAGGGTGTTATGGGCAAAATGGGAGGCCATGTGGAGCTCCATGGAGCACCACCATGTGTGGCCGTCCAAACCCTTGGGGGGCCCATGAGGGGCTTTCTTGGCCCCCAAGCCCTTCTAGAAGCCTTTTCACAAAAGCCCTAAAAGGTGGCTTTCCAAAAAAATATCCATAAAGCTGATTTTCACTATTCACGACGACATTTTCTAGCGTCCGTTCGAACTGAAAATATTTGTGTGGGCTTAGAACATTTCCAGTACCCACTAAAATATTTTTCAACACGTTCCGAAATAATTCTGGTTTAGTGATTTTCATCGACGAAGAGCATCTGAAATGGCTCCGGCAGCTCCGGAACATTTCCTGTTTTTATCCCGCAAAATTCCAAAAAGTTTCCAGAATGATTCTGGCACCCTCCAAGAATTATCAGGCATGTGCCGAAAGCAATTTGACTTAATAGTATATCCCAAAAAAACTTTTTGGCTTCACCGGAACTCATCCGATGACCTCTCTCTGCGGAACTTTTCCGCTGTCCGAAACCTTTCCGGTGTCCGAAACTTTTCCGGTGATTTTCTCTCAGACTCCCTGTCTAGTATTCAGCAAATAGATGACCCTTAAGCGTGTGACCCTCTAGGTTCGGTGAAGTATAGACATGACCCGGAACCCCTTCCGATCAATCATCAACATCTAAGCCGTGGACACCCATATTGACCCCTATACCCACACGAATAAATATTCGAGTGAACCTCCAGTTGCAGTGAGTTATTCTTGTTGCTTCGCGATATGTCACAAACCCTCAAGGTGAGATTTATTGCATCCCCGTGGACGAACAATCTGTCCACCATGCAAGTTACCTCGTTACCGGTTCTGTTCTCTTTTCTCGTTTCCGTGTTCCGGCATCCCAATGATCAAATCACAAGGTGTCTGGCCAGACGATTATGGATACCGTAACACCAAGAGGGCCCAAGAGTATATCTCCATCGTTGGAGGAGCAAATCCCAATCTTGAGCTATCTCGTTGCTTGCCATACTTTTCCGTGAACCCGTAAGCCATCGTAATAGCCACCCAGTTACGAATGACGTTTAACAAACCCCAAAGTTCACGAAGCAAGCACGAAGTAACTTGATACTCTCATGGTCTGAGGAATTATGCAAACATTAACTATATCTGTGATATTAACCATAAACTTGTGATGAAAAGAATCTCATAGCATAACATCAATTTGGGTCGATTCAACACAAGTGTTCTACCAACATCATGCCCTCGAAATTGCTAGCATAGACATGCCCATGATCAGGAAAACATGATCATCATGCAATACATGAGCCAGTCTTATAAGCAAGACTAGGAATACATTTTACCGTTTAGTATAACACACGTGCACATGAGTTTCCCTCTGACCTCGTGGATATTGCAGACTCGAGAATCATTGCAATTATAGCATGGAAGCTAAACATTCATTACAAACTTTGGAGATACAAAATAACTGTTATTACTACTTCTAGGGCATATCTCCTACAAATAGGTTTGCATATGGATGTAACTCAACATTCAAAAACACGAACTGAACTTCTCGCAAAATCATAGGAATTGCTAATGATGCTATGAACAGCTTTACTAGGCAAAACAGAGGAGCGCTGGAGGTAGGGGTTGGGTGCGGGGATGGACCTAGGGCCGAGCACGGTAGAGAGGGTGAGAGGCGTGGTCGCGCCTACCCGCTGGAGGCGCGCCGGCTTCGTCCGTGCCCTTCCATGGTAGACTGCGCGCCGAGCCGGGAGAGTCGGGTGTGCGGATGGGTGGAGGGCGAGGGGGTGGGGCGGCGTTGGATAGCCTTCCGGCTGGAGGAGACGAGGCGCTGTGGCGCGCCGGCCGGAGGAGAGCAGAGGTGCAGTTGCGGAGCTCGGCCCGGAGCTGGTCGGGGTCGGGGGTGGGCAGCCTGAGCGAGTGGGGCTCTGGGTTGGATGGGTCGTCGATCCTGAGCCCGCACTCGCACTCGGCGATGACCTCCTCATAGGCGCGGTTGTCGCTGGCGGCCTCGTAGAGGAGGAGGGCGCGGAAGTGGGCGAGGTCGAGGGAGTTGGGCGCGAGGTCGAAGACGCGGCGCGCGGCGAGGAGGGCGGCCTGGTGGTGGCGCGCGCGGGCGGTTGGGTCGGTGAGGACGGCGGCGGCGCGGGAGTGTACGGTGCGATGGGTGTAGAGGCGGAGCGGCGACCCCAGCGAATGGGCGAGGCGAAGGAGGGCACCGGCGGGCGGATGCGGGGGCGGAGTAGGGTTTGGTGGGGGCTGCGCTTCTTTCGGCCCATCAGGGGAATGAGATCCCGCGGTCGGATCCAAAGATATCCCCCTTCTTTGTCGTCTGATCGTAGACGGCAAAGATTCTTTGCCCTCTGCTGGTAGACGACTAAGACGAGAGTGGACCGTTGTAGTGTACTGGCATCCGCTGGCACCTCTTTGTCGTCCGCTGGCAGATGGCAAAGAATCTTTGCCCTCTGCGAGCAGACGGCAAAGAAATAACATATGTCAAAGACCTTCTTTGTCGTCTGTTGTTTGGTAGTTGATGGTAAAGACCTTCTTTGTCGTCCGCTAGCAGACGACAAAGAACTGGCAGACGGCAAAATCCCTGATTCTAGTAGTGAAAGTAGGCACCAGTAGTTTGGGACCCTTCTCAGCAATGGTAAGATTTGTGCGGATGTTATTGACTGGGAAGAAAACATGATAACAACAACAACCCATAAGGTGTGAGATTGTTCATGGAAGGCAACCCAAATGAGAACTTCTCTGGACAAATTAGTTAGAAGGTATGCAAGAACCTGCTGGTCCATTTTATGCCAAATCGTGTATGTCGGGTTTACAACGATGTGGTCTTTCCCTTCGGAGTTCTTGGTGATGTTGGTTTTGTCTGGCTTGGATATGGTTTTGTCTAGGTACCCATACATGTCCGCATATCCAATTTGCGATAGCACTTGGGCGCACCTGAAAGTGCAACTATACCTGGGTGGTTTTGGTAATTCCTAACAACATATAGCTCATTGAGCTAATGCTCTTTCAAGATGATCATTTCAGAAAGTTCAATGATTGGCATGGCATGGACTAGGAATGTGGACCCCTCAAAATGCTAAGGACACATATTGGCTCAAGCTCAAGACTCTACATTTTCATTTTAGTGATCCAAGATCACATTGAGTCCATCGGAAAAGCCAATACTATTAAAAGGGGATGAGGTGTTGCTAAATGGCTTGCTTGCTCAAAATGCTTAGTGATATGCTCCAAAAGCCCTCAACCACTTTCTCATATCCACATATGTCCCAAACCAAAAGTCAAACTCGTCCCAACCGATTTGATATATCCGGGCCACCAAGTTCAGTTGACATAGCCATAGCCAGAAACCCTAATCAGTTCGGTCTCACCGATAGGGATCTCGGTCTCACCGACATGGGATTTCAAACTCTTTGTTTCCCCTCGTAACGTTTCGGTCCAACCTAAGTGAGCGATCGGTCCCACCGAGTTCGCAATGCAAACACTCTGTTTCCCTTCCGTAACATTTCGGTCTCATCAAAATGAGCGAATCGGTCCCACCGAGTTTGCCTGACTAACTCTCTGTGTGCCTATTACAGAAATAGGTCTCACTGAGTTGATGTGATCGGTCTCACCAAGATTATGTTATGACCTAACCCTAATGAAATCGGTCCCACCAAGTTGATCATATCGGTCCCACCGAAAGGCCTAACTTTTATATTTTGAACTGAATCAGTCCGACCGAGTTTCATGATTCGGTCCCACCGAGTTTGGTGATTTGTGTGTAACGGTCAGATTTTGTGTGCAGGCTATATATACCCCTCCACCCACTCTTCATTCGTGGAGAAAGCCATCAGAACAAGCCTACACTTCCATTACTCATTTTCTGAGAGAGAACCACCTACTCGTGTGTTGAGACCAATATATTCCAATCCTATCATATGAATCTTGATCTCTAGACTTTCCCAAGTTGCTTTCCACTCAAATCATCTTTCTACCAAATCGTAAGAGAGAGTTGAGTGTTGGGGAGACTATCATTTGAAGCACAAGAGCAAGGAGTTCATTATCAACACACCATCTATTACCTTTTGGAGAGTGGTGTCTCCTAGATTGGTTAGGTCTCACTTGGGAGCCTCCGACAAGATTGTGGAGTTGAACCAAGGAGTTTGTAAGGGAAAGGAGATCGCCTACTACGTGAAGATCTACCCTAGTGAGGCAAGTCCTTCATGGGTGATGGCCATGGTGGGATAGACAAGGTTGCTTCTTCGTGGATCCTTCGTGGGTGCAGCCCTTCGTGGACTCGCGCAGGTGTTACCCTTCGTGGGTTGAAGTCTCCATCTACGTGGATGTACGATAGCACCACCTATCGGAACCACGCCAAAAACATATGTGTCTACACTTGCGTTTGCACTCTCCAAACCCCTCCCTTTACCTTCATATGCGATGATTTACTTTCCGCTGCTACAACTCTAGAATTGCATGTGTAGGAAGATTGCTTGACCTGTGCTAAATTGCTAAAACTGTCAAAACATAAAATTGGGAAAGGCTAAGTTTTTATTTGGTCAAGTAGTCTAATCACCCCCTCTCTAGACATACTTTTGATCCTACAAGTAGTATCAGGGCATTGGTCTCCATTTCCCTTGATTTCCATAGCATTGGTGTTCATAGCCTTGGTTACACAAATTAGGAGAGTATGGTGTCTAGCGAGGGAACTTACCACCGTAGAGGTCCTTACTTTGATGGTACTAATTTTGCTAGTTGGAAGCATAAGATGAAAATGCATATTCTTGGACATAACCCCGCCGTTTGGGCTATTGTGTGTATTGGTTTGCAAGGTGAATTTTTCGATGGGAAGGAACCAAATCATGAAGCATCTGCAAAAGAATTGAAGACGTTGCAATACAATGCTCAAGCTTGTGATATCCTCTTCAACGGATTGTGCCCCGAAGAATTCAACAAAATCAGCCGTCTTGAGAATGCAAAGGAAATTTGGGATACTTTGATTGATATGCACGAATGTACCGACTCCGTCAAGGAATCCAAATTGGATGTGCTTCAAAGTCAGCTTGACAAGTTCCAAATGAAGGATGGTGAAGGAGTTGCTGAAATGTACTCTAGGCTTGCTCTCATCACAAATGAGATTGCTGTCGGGGCCGGATTTCGGGAACATAATATTCCAGAAATTAACCCCTAGTGTCATCACCAGCCCAGGATTACTGTTACTGGTGGACACATCCTTGTTACAGATTACCAAGCATTTACAAGAATTTGATACAAGACCACAAAGGTCTACTGATGCAATAATGACTCCGGTGGTGGATGAAGAAATTGGTTTGTGGATCTCCAACAACGATGGGGCTCCATTCCAACAGGAACAGCTGACCCGGATAAATCCTATCCAGCGTGGCTGCACTCCTAGGCTTCGCACGGACGTCACTGTGGTACTCCTCGTAGAACCCCTAACCTGGCCAAGTAAATAGCCAGGGACAAGCCTGTGAGTACGTTTGAATGTACTCGCAAACACCATGGACAAAAGATATAACAATTGCAGCAAAACAATAATATGGTGAACTAAACTATATGCACATGCTCATGATATACTTATATTAAATGCATGCTGACAGGAATCAAAACATGGCATGATGAATAATATTCAGTGCAGAAAATAAATATTAGCATCAATAAAATATAAAAGAAATGCCGATCGGGTGTCAAGTGACACCACGGTCGGTCTTGAAAAGAAATGCCAGTCGGGTGTCTAAAAGAGAAGTCGGACGATACCATCCGAGGACTCAGGCGACGCCACGAAAGGACTTGAAAAGAAATGCCAGTCGGGTGTCCACAAGAGTAGTGGCGTGATAAACCGCCTGACACTCGAGGGACGCCACAGAAAGGACTTGAAAAATAAAGGCGAGTGTCCGGGGTAGTCTAGCCAGCCCCTGAGACACTCTGGAAAGAAAAATAAGAGCAGGGGGTTAGTTCACAAATATAATCATAACATCAAAATATACTCATGGTAACACCAGTAGCAACGATAATTATCCTGCAAAATAACCATGCTCAACTTTAAAATATTTCCTCCGGAGACCGACAATAAGACCGACACTTGACCAACCCAGACTGTAATCCTTGACCGCGGACACGGCTATTCGAATAGGTTTCTAAACTCTGCAGAGGGTGTACTCTTTACCCACAAGTATAGGATTTCCTTAGTCAGTATAGTGACACTGACTAATTCCCATTATGGTCTTTGGGTTGAAAACACACCTAACCATCACACACCAGCTTAACTTTTCTGCTGCCAGGAGTCACCCAAAACAACAGTTAAGTAAAACTCTAAGTCGGAGAGGCTACAACCTCCATGAGCATGGGATCACTATTCATACGCGCGGATTACAAGGGTACACTCCCTCTCGGCTACAACCGGAAACACCCATGCCCCCTAACCTGATGACAGGATTTAGTCCAGGGCCCTGGAAACCCTCATCATGGCCCTCTGTACGGTGTGTGCATGGAAAGGGGTTAACAACTTACTAAACCATACCTTACCCGAGGCAGGGACAAGTGGTAGCACGAAACAAGTGTGGGGGTTACCGGAACAAGACTCGGTCAACGGTCGACTCAGGAGGCCTATAATTCATGCAGTGGTTAGCACAACAAATTAATCTTTCAACTTTATCATCAGGACAGGGCCACAACCCTTGCCTGCTTCCACATATGTCTCATGACACCACCATGTCAAAATATGGCCCGTGCCCACCAGCACGTCCAAAACAGGAGCACAACCATGTACTTTCATAACTTATGTATGTTGCAAAATTGAAGGGGATGCATGCAAGAGGAAGTATAATTATGACCATGCATGCATGCAATACTTCTATCCAAATGCCAAGTCTATTAAAAGTAACAAAACATGCCCTAAATATTCTAGCATGCAGACATTCACCATATCAAGTGTTCAAAATGCTTGCCTTAGATATGAAAAAGGTGATGGTTACTTGCAAGGAAACATCTCCCCTTCAATTCCTATTTTCAAAAATATCTAAATTACCACATAATTCAAAAACAGCACTAAAAAGCATTTCAAATATTTTTGAAACAAATACTAAAATAAACCAGAGGATATTTAAGGAATAACAGAAAAATAACTAATTCATTTAGAGTTCATATGAATTAGTTATGGATTTACTAAGATGGAAAACATGTTTAAAAGCAATATTTAAATCCTTTAAACAGAAACTATGCCCAGTAAAATGTTCACTTAATTTAAATAAACAGAGCAAGATTTTTGAAGCCTACAGAAATTTGAACTACCCATTTTAGTGTATATATGGCTATTATGGAATTATTTGAAAGTTGCTGGAATTGACAAAAAGAAAGGATAGGTTCGCGCCCTGAGCGCTGTTTAGCTCCGCGGCACCAATGGGCCGAGCCCAGTCGTCTGGCTGTGGGAAGGGGTGATGACGACGATGGCGTATTCCACGGAATACGCCTCCTTCGCGCGGAAAACGGCTCCAAGAGGAAACCGCCTCCACTTACACAGCGGGGGCCCGCGGCTTGTGGTCACTGACAGTGGGCCCGCCTGGCCCATTGGTCAGGTTCGACCAGGTCCACGCGCGCGTTTACTCGTGGCAGAGCGGGGGCGGCGCTCCGGCGGAGCTCGCCGGCGAACGGTGGCGCCGTTGGAGGAACCGAGGGCACCGTTGTGCTCAGGAGACGGAGGCGGTTCGTCTGGTGCCCTCCGTGGTGGCTGGGATGGACGGAGTTGCCGGCGACGAGGTCCTCGGCGGACGGCGCCGTCGGACGAAAAGGGGACTCCGGCTAGGGTGCGACTCCAGTGGAGTTGAGGTTGGGGACGGGTCGGTGGATGCTCAAGGATGGTTTTGGTGCAGAAAGTAGGGAGGGGGATGCACTGGAGGGGTGGTGAGCTTCGAGAGAGTGGCGGCGGCAGAGGTTGCCGGAGACGGGGGAGGTGATCGTTTCCGGTCGATTGGGTGCACGGGGGAGATCCTAGAGAGTAGGAAGAGGTCGTGATGGACTGAGGGGGCTTGGGGTTGAGTATTTATAGGCGGAGCGACGCGGTCCGGCGGGTTCCAGAGAACGGACACGGCGGCGATGCTTTTACTCCGGTAGGCGTGGTCGTTGGGTGGCCGGTGCGGGTTGGCGAGGACGTGGCCTGGCCGCAGTTACTCGGGGAGTGTGCTGGCGGCTCGGGGAGGTGCCAGGTGCTTGGGACGGCGCCGTCCATGGCAGACCGTGGCAGCGGCCATTAATGGCAGACGCGGCCGGTGGCGAGGCCGTTGATGGACGGCGGAGTTTGGTGAGGGAGGTGGTTGCTTGCAGTGAAGGCGGGGCGTCTGGGTTGGCTCGGGGGCGAGCCACGCGTCCAGGGCGTTGACGTCGGTGCGACGTGGCGAGGCGGGGCTCGTCGGGCGGCGCCTCCGGATGGCGTGGACAGAGGTGGTCGGCGCAAACGACCAAGGAAGGATGTCGGGGAGGTAGGTGGTGGTCGGCCTGATCCAGAGGGAGGCTCGGGCGAGCAGGGGAGGTGGTGGAGTGGCGACAGCAGCTCGATGCCAGCGGCTGCAATAACTGCGCTCTGCTCGTGCTCCGGACATGCCTCTGAGGCGTTCGACGAAATGCCAGAGCGGCCTACAGTGACCCACTCAAGCTGATAATTAGCAGGTTGAAGCTCCTAGAGATGGTATGCCTAGTGGACAAGCTGAAATGGCCAGGAGGGCAAGTGTGTAGTGCAAGATAAAATCCTTGCCAAAATTTGGTCATGCCCTCAAAGTGTTCGACAGAAAGTTAGAGCTAGCTAGGGAACTTTGTTGGGGTTGGGATTTGGCAGGAGGAGGTCTCTTTAGATGGTAGAGATGGTGGTGAAGTTATTTTGGGGAAAAGAAATACTTGCTAGTGCAAGTTGTACTGGAATTCAGTTCTGGACTGAATATTCAGAGGGATATTTGGTGGGTCTTAAAGATGCTAAAGGGGCTGATCTTCTGGAGTTAAGGGTTTGGTAGGAAGAACAAGAAGATGGCCAAGGCTCCGAATTTTTAGAGCAAGAAATAATAGGGTTGTAGTTGAAACTTAGAAGATGGACAGAAATAGAAATGAGGATGGTTCACTCAAAATTTTCAAAACACCAAGTTGGGTTTTTGCACCAAAGTGACACATAGGCATCACATGACCTCTCAGAATTATGGTGGAATTTTTAGAGAATTATTTATAATAGAAGTAGTGCAACAGAAACATTTAAAACCCTGCAAAAAGCTATTAAAAGAAAATTCTAAGGCAAAATTTTATTATGAAAATAATTTCTAATGTTATCAAACAAATAATGAAGTGACCCAAGATACAACCAGAGCCCACAAAAATATATCCCAAAAATTTTCTATTTGCAAAGAAGATTTTCTAAGGCAGGAATAAAAAAAAACTCTGAAAATTTTATTAAAGAATTCAAAATTTTATTTCTAGCCAAATTTTATTTACTGAAAAGGTGGTTAAAATTTTGGGGTGTTACAAACTCTAACCCCCTTAAGAAAATCTCGTCCTCGAGATTTGTTAAGGGCGGAAGAATTAAAAGCATACCACACAAACAAAAATTACTCACAAGCAAAAATGCAGACAGGGCAATACATTCATGACATACAATCAAAACAAGATCACAACAAGCAAACAAGCACTACACGCTACGCAAACTCATTTACGACCATCTACGGTACGAAAGCGGGATCTACGGGGTCAAGCGGAAGGCTTCCCGGTGTTGGAACACCTCCTTCTTCTTCCGGAGGGAGGGGAGGCAGTTGAGGGAGCAAACGAAGAACGTGTCCCTCCTGAGTTGGCAGAGGGGGTCCGCCAATGGCGATCCGGGGATTCAGGACAGCAAGGTAGTGGAGATACTCCAGTATTTGCTGGGTGAAACGCTCCTCGGCCATCACATATTGAATGAGATAGACCAGGGCTGGATCGTTCTCCGCACGTCCACAGCGGAACGTAGCTTCTGCTCCAAAAACAGCGCGACTTGGAAAATAGCAGTATTCCCTTGCGTTGGCACAGGGCACCGCAAATCGAAGACGGGTGACTGCTTCATACGCAGCAGACTCAATGGCCATGCCTGGCGTTGGCATGGATCTCCCGATGAAAATCACATAGGGAGGGCCTTGGTTTAAATCTGCTGGTGGAATATGTACAGCTGCCCAGTATTTCGAGAGATCAGGAGTGATTCTCGATTTGAACAGCTCATACAGGGGTGGATGGGTGGAGCCAAGAGTATTGCGGGTAAAATCCCACAATATCATAACAAAACTACCAGGTCTTGCATTGGGGTTCCTCAGGTAGGCTCCGGGGTGAGACATGGGTGGATGAATGAAAAAGGCAGTGCTTGATGCTGATGGTTGCTGGTGTGGAAAAAGAGAGTGGCCTCTTATAGAGAGCCTGGGTCATGAGACATGAAATGGTGCCGGTACGACAGAGACACCGACTCCGGCGCGGGCTGTCTGAGTCAAAGCCTCAGGCCTCAATCCCCACAAGAAAAGTGACATATTACTGTGCGTGTGGTTAAGGGTCACGTCCAGAATTTACTCTGCAACCACTCATCAAGCAATTTATGCCAGATCACACACACCATTAGATGGTGACACACAGGGGGTCTACAAACTCACTACTCCACACAACAGCTACTGCTGAACTAAAGAAAAAACCGAGCCACTAGGGCTTTGATAACAATCCTGGTGGACTCAGTCCATCTGGTTGATATCTATCTTGGCGCGTCTTGCGGATGCCGAGTCGTCTCCGTGCGCTTCCGCGTCGGAGCTGGTCGGGGTAGGATGGGGAGCTACAGGGCTGGAGTAGCGGTGGTGGCCTTCGCGGGGTGTCGAGGTCACCGTCCCATTGGAGTAGGCCTCCAAGAGACGACGGAGATTTCCGGGTGAGGCGAAAGCATTGCCCGGGTAGGTGACATGGTCAGAGCTTGGGGGCTCAACCGGCCTTCCAGGCAGCATTATCGGGGCGTCGGTGGAGGGTGCAGCTTCACTCCTTGCTGGGGTCAGGAGAGCGAGCGTCCTGCGGGTCTCAATCAGATCAAGAGTGACCTGATCGAACAGTGCCTCTTGCGCTCTCAGGTAGCGCACTAGGTGCACCAGGGCAGGGTCCGACTCATGGTCTCCGTTGGCGACCTGGGTCGGGCTACCATAGCCTTCACGACTAGGGTAGTAGTAGAAAGGGCGGCAGTTAACCCTCGGCGACAGGTGCCGGAGTTGAACTACAGCCTCTCGGGCTGCAAGTTGGATGGATTGGGGCTCGTCGGAGGTCGTCCTCCCGGTGAATCGGTAGGGACGCTCCGATGTGGTGCCCCTCCCGTAGATGTGCACCGTGGCCCAGAAGTGATGGATGGAATTACTCGTGTGCTCTTGGTACACGACATATTCCGGTGGCTCGTTGATGCTAAAAGCACGACGGGTGAGATTGGCGAGGATGGTTACGAAGCCTTCAAGCTCGACTGCGGTGGTCTCGTTGTGCACGAGGGGGCCTGTCATCTTGGTGGTTTGATACTGAACTGGGAATGAGGCTGTGATGTGCTGAGTTTGGGGTATGGCTTCCTTTATAAGTCAGCAGAGTCTTCCATCGCACGCTTGTGGATGGGAAAACTCAGGTGTTGGCACAGGCACACGGCCTATGGATAGACTGATAGGTTGGGCACCGGCTATCACAAGATGTCGGTTGCCACTGTGGATGGGATAGACTTGACCGTGGACAGGAAAAATTGTGGATGGTGTGGAAACCTAGGGATGGTGACCAGGCTAAGATAGGATTAGCCAATGGTCAGCCTGGCTCTGATACCAAGGCTGTCGGGGCCGGATTTCGGGAACATAATATTCCAGAAATTAACCCCTAGTGTCATCACCAGCCCAGGATTACTGTTACTGGTGGACACATCCTTGTTACAGATTACCAAGCATTTACAAGAATTTGATACAAGACCACAAAGGTCTACTGATGCAATAATGACTCCGGTGGTGGATGAAGAAATTGGTTTGTGGATCTCCAACAACGATGGGGCTCCATTCCAACAGGAACAGCTGACCCGGATAAATCCTATCCAGCGTGGCTGCACTCCTAGGCTTCGCACGGACGTCACTGTGGTACTCCTCGTAGAACCCCTAACCTGGCCAAGTAAATAGCCAGGGACAAGCCTGTGAGTACGTTTGAATGTACTCGCAAACACCATGGACAAAAGATATAACAATTGCAGCAAAACAATAATATGGTGAACTAAACTATATGCACATGCTCATGATATACTTATATTAAATGCATGCTGACAGGAATCAAAACATGGCATGATGAATAATATTCAGTGCAGAAAATAAATATTAGCATCAATAAAATATAAAAGAAATGCCGATCGGGTGTCAAGTGACACCACGGTCGGTCTTGAAAAGAAATGCCAGTCGGGTGTCTAAAAGAGAAGTCGGACGATACCATCCGAGGACTCAGGCGACGCCACGAAAGGACTTGAAAAGAAATGCCAGTCGGGTGTCCACAAGAGTAGTGGCGTGATAAACCGCCTGACACTCGAGGGACGCCACAGAAAGGACTTGAAAAATAAAGGCGAGTGTCCGGGGTAGTCTAGCCAGCCCCTGAGACACTCTGGAAAGAAAAATAAGAGCAGGGGGTTAGTTCACAAATATAATCATAACATCAAAATATACTCATGGTAACACCAGTAGCAACGATAATTATCCTGCAAAATAACCATGCTCAACTTTAAAATATTTCCTCCGGAGACCGACAATAAGACCGACACTTGACCAACCCAGACTGTAATCCTTGACCGCGGACACGGCTATTCGAATAGGTTTCTAAACTCTGCAGAGGGTGTACTCTTTACCCACAAGTATAGGATTTCCTTAGTCAGTATAGTGACACTGACTAATTCCCATTATGGTCTTTGGGTTGAAAACACACCTAACCATCACACACCAGCTTAACTTTTCTGCTGCCAGGAGTCACCCAAAACAACAGTTAAGTAAAACTCTAAGTCGGAGAGGCTACAACCTCCATGAGCATGGGATCACTATTCATACGCGCGGATTACAAGGGTACACTCCCTCTCGGCTACAACCGGAAACACCCATGCCCCCTAACCTGATGACAGGATTTAGTCCAGGGCCCTGGAAACCCTCATCATGGCCCTCTGTACGGTGTGTGCATGGAAAGGGGTTAACAACTTACTAAACCATACCTTACCCGAGGCAGGGACAAGTGGTAGCACGAAACAAGTGTGGGGGTTACCGGAACAAGACTCGGTCAACGGTCGACTCAGGAGGC